>JANAVB010035817.1:15856287-16456287 GCA_029216955.1 Iris pallida
TGCAGCTGTGGTGGCAGCGTCAGCAGCTGCAGCGGCAGCGCGGCGTGGAAGAAGGAAAAGAGGATGAGATTAGGGTTAGGGTTTGTGTGGAGGAGGGGTCTCTGACGGTATCTAAGCAATTTTAGGCTCTGATACCATGTTGAGACTTGAAGTTATTTTATTGTGAATGGAATAACAACATATATATAGGAGAGGCTAGCCTCCTCTCCTATCATTCTAGCCAATGTGGGACTAAAGCCCAATAACACTATATATATCAACAATTTGTGTGAAAGAAAATTTAATATTTACTAATTAAATGGAAATTATTTGGGAAACAAAAATGGAGGTAATCATACCTATGTATACCATATCTTCCATCAACATATACTTTTTTCAACATCCACTTACAACAACCATATCCAAACAACCGAACTCCTTTTTTTCTCCACTTTCAACAACCATCCAAACACTAAATCCATTTTTTTTTTCCACTTGCAGGAGACAAAAAATACTACATCCAAACACATTTTGGAAAGTACTACTTTCACACTTTCAACTGCAACTCATCATGACGTAAGTGTCACTTTCACACTTTCAAAGAGTTATATCTATCCAAACAGTCCCTCAGTGTAAAAGATGACCAAACTTAGAATTTTTTATTTTATTTTTTTATTTTTTAATCAAGGCCTGTGGACAATGTCATCCAGTCAGTCTTGGCCGTAGACAACGCCACCCAGCCGCCTCCGTGGAAGTGGGGACTCGAACCGTGCCCTCACCAAACTAAGAATCATCACATTAGCAGTTAGAGAATTGATATCTTTTGATGCGTCCAACATGAGAATCTAAACATGTTACATCTCTGTAACTTCTGCGCTGCTCTTATAAGTCAGTCCAACATCATATGCACAAGCCCTGCCAATTGACTAAAAATAATAAGAAGAAGAAACATTACGTGGGTGTATTTTCACACGAAGAATCTCCGAAATCACATGTTTGTGGGGCTGCAGGCTGTGCATGTGATGTAGGTTTCTTGGATAGAAAATCTAATACAAAAAGAGTGGATTACTTCATATCCATAAAATGAAATTGAAGAATCAGAAGAAAATATAGGTAACTAAACAAATGTCATGCTTCTCACACTACAACTTGAATCTAAAAATGGTTGGGATTTTCCATGAGAAATGAGAGCAAAGGTGTCTTCCTGGGTGAATTCAGGATTTTCAAAGTTGCTCTGAATAATTCCTTAAAACTTTTGAACACTCTTCACTCTTCCAAGATCCTTTCATAAAAGAGTTATTCGTATCGGAATCATAATTCAATTTATGGTATACAAAATATATATACTATAATTTCTTATTATGTGCCGGGGACGAACGCACTATTTTTCAAAGTCGAAGAAATTAGACGAGAACCGAAATGAAGGTACAACCCAAACACGATTTTTTTTTTTTTAAAAAATACATCGAGCACAACGCAAAAGTAATTGGTTTTTACGTGAAAAATTATTACAAAAAAAAGAAGAAGAAATGATCGATGTCCAATTCGAAAAAGCCTTCAGTGCTGGAATAAAAAAAATTACACCAATTCCTTTATAAATTCAAATTCCTTCACCGATCCATACAAATCATCACAACCCTTCTAATCTCAATGGAAATAGATTACAATGAGAAATAAGGTTACTAAAAACAAGATGACGAAAAAGAACAAATGAATAACTTCTCGAAGCGATATTTCTTAAAATTAACTTTTGAAACTCGGTTGATTGCACAATTGAGAAAACTCTCTTCTTATGTTGTTATGCATGGAAATTATGGTTATAAAACCCCTATTTAAAGCTCCTTATTCCTAAAATAACCTGGACCATTGATTTAGACATTCAACCCTCAACATGATCTACAGTGACTGTACCGCTGAAAGGGTACTTGGGTACAGAACAACAATCCCATGCTCTGGAAAAAAAAAATCCAATATCACCAGTGTACTGGTAACGATATTCCCCTGTTACTGATATAGTTATGTCTAAAGTTTGATACGTGCTCAGACCGAACTATCTTCCCTGCCTTCAACTCTCCGAGACACAAATGATGCTCGTCATACTTTGGAATGTCCTCTATATAGATTGAAAATTCCATCCAACACCTACATTATTCATAGTGAGCTCGCTATTTCAAATTAGGGGTGTCAACAGATGCTTATCGGTACGGATAGGACAATATCCGTATCCGTATCTAATTTTTTTTGTAATATCCGAATTCAATCCGATATCCGAACGGATATATCTTTTGACACTTCGAATTCGTATCCGTCTAATTTAACGGATATCGGATAAAATCTGATTCGATCCGATAAGCTAAAAGAAATTCGAATCTACATATTATCTTGTTATTATCCGAATATCCGAAATTCGAAATATTAAAATTTAATTATTATCCGAATATCCAAAATCCAAAATTGACAAACTATGATAATCTTTACAAGCAATGACAGAAATATTCATAAAAATTGAGATAACCAAAAAAAAAAATTCAATATGTAGAGACCAAAGCAATAATCAATCAGCTACACAAAATGATTTTTATGTTCTACATTGCAGCTTCAAGCGGCTACCCAAAATGATTTATGCTAATATTGCATATGCAGCTTCAAGCATGGATTCAGTCAGCAACCAATCAGCTGGTGACACAAACTAATCTCCCATCTTCAATAATTTATGCTATGCATTGCATTTGCTTGTGCGATCATGGGAAATAGTGTTGAATTGTTGTCCATCTGCATAGTATAAAAACATCATAATAAGTATTACAACAACATTACAAGTAGAGACCATATTTTCTCCAAAAGCTAGTCATTGCTGATAGTTCCCAATGAGTATCAATTACCACTACAAATTCTTTTACTGGAAGTCAGTTTCTAAGAAGTTGGCAAACAATCCAAATATCAACTTCCAAAAATTGTTGACAATGAAGTGCAAGAAATCCACTGCAAGCATCTGTCGCCTGCAAATACAGATGCCAAACAAAAATTATAAAAACTGACATTGCCATGTGCTGAGATTATAAATACAGTTGCATTTCTTCAATGTACAATGTCAGTTTATGTAACTTGAAAAGTTTGGAAAAAAATATAAACTGACATTGTACATTAGCAAAATTTGATGAGGGTAAGCACAATTTAACTACAAACTGACATTGTACATTGAAGACATGCAAAATGCAAGTGCATATGCCAAAGAAAAATTATGTATCATAATCTATGAGACCAGTTCATGAGAGCTTCAGCTTTTTCACTAAAATTCTGTTGTTTGAAGATTATAACTAACAGTGAGAACGAGCTCAACAAGCTCTAAATGTGTGGCATACAATCAACAATGTCTCATTTCCCATTATGTTCTACAGTTTCACTTTATGAATCTTTCTTCTTCTTCACCTGAATGCCAAAAGCTTTCTCCCTCTCACTCCATACAACCATTGTTGTTAGACATGTTGCTAGTGTCATATTGTACAACATTAGGTGGTACCCATGGTTGACATTAGAAGACAAAGGTCCTCCATAAAATTTTATTATAAGATTTTAACTTACAGGGAAAAGTTTGAGTCAACAAGATTTCAATTTTAATTATTTTCCCCGTTGTTCCAATCTTAATATCCTTTGGCCAGCTTCCACGTACATTTATTGCTCTTTGTTTATAGATTGTGTTGTATCTAGCTAGTATTACTCTATTAGATTTAATGTTCTTGCAGGCATATAGAAGTGTGAAATTCAATTACTTCCTGCTCTATTTGAAGACAGGTTTTGTGGTCAACATAATGAATAATCAGTAGAATCAACCAGCCACTGACTGGGAAACAAAGAGCATGAAGAAATTCAACAACATTTAACTAATCTGAACTATTCCGTACGCATCCAGTCCTAAAAGAAGTTGACAACAAAACATTCAAAGCATCCAATTAAGGTTGTTCACCAAACAGAAATGTTGATGGAACTAAAGTGAAAGACTACCAATCCTAGTAAATGGTATATCACCAATTTGGTTCATGTAAATAAAATAAAATAAGCATTGAAGAAAAGAATATATACAAGAATACCAACCAAACAATCCATAACAAAGTTTGGTTCATGTGATCAAATATTGAGAAAAAGAATACAACATGGCTATCAGATATTAGTATATCAGGATTCAGGTTACCAAAACTGAAAACAAAGTTTGGTTCATGTGATCTCACACTATCATATATTAGAATGACGGGATCTGAAACTGGAAACAGTACATAGAGTAATATGTTGGACAGGAAAATTCAACCAATATTGTTCTGCACCAAATAAAACCTTGGTCAATCTAATCTGGAAACAAAGTTTGGTTCATGAGATCTCACACTTTGTGTTAGGTGTGACTTATATTGCAAAGGAAAAAAAAAATAAATCAAATATGCTTATCTAACTTGTTGCAGGTGAAGAACCCGTCAAATCCACAACTTCTGGCACATCGACCAAGTCACTATCTGATATAACAAACATGGGAAAACAAAACAAAACATAAAATTAGAACAATAATGATAGAAGCATTAAAATTATAAAAAATTTACTCAACATATAAAAAATTTACTTACTTTTAAGTGACGGCAACCAATCCTTAATGCAATTTAATGCTTCCACAATATCGCAGGACAATGAAGATCGATGCTCGGTAATTACTCTACCACCACAACTAAAGGCAGACTCAGAGGCTACAGTTGAAGCTGGAACAGCTAAGATATCACGAGCCATACTTGCAAGTATTGGATAAGTGGGGCTATTAGCTTTCCACCAAGATTATATATCAAAATTCTTCTGACCTATTGGAACACAATCATCTGCCAAATACTTTTCTAATTATGTTCTTTTTCTACCTTCTTCTGAATTGTCCAGTTTCTGCTACCTTCTGAAATTTTTCTTCCATCCTTGAAGTACTTGAGTTCATATTAGTATTACTCTCACAAGTAGAATTAGGTGAATCCAAATTAGCAACAAAAGAATTGCTACAACTGTCCAATGAAGGATTAGATGACAGTCCATATGAAGAGTAAAGCTCATTCAAAGAATCATGAATCTTGTTGACACAAGGTTGATAATAATCTTTACCATAAATCTCTTCGAGACAAAATTCAACAAATTCAAATTTATAACGAGTGTCTAATACCACACCAATGCACATCATTAAATTGCATGCATCCCAATACTTGTCAAATTTTTCTTTCATCACCTTCGTCATATCTCGAATATAATCAGTTTGACTAGATAGCCAATCAAGAATATTCCCGTAAACATCTAGAACTCATCTAAAATAAAAATTAGCCGAAGGATACTTGACCATGGAAAATTGAAATATAGCTTCATAAAATACTCTCAAGCAATCGCAAATCAATTGACCTTTCTTCCATTCTTCCGGTGTAGGCAAACATGTGTAATCAGGAGCTAACTCTTTTAAATGCACAAATGTTAATCGTACATTTAATGCACTCTCAAGCATAAGAAATGTTGAATTCCATCTAGTTGAGACATCACTTGCTACTCCCTTGCCAACCAACTTCGTATGAGACAATGCATTTTCAAACTTTTGCTTTCTACTTTGAGAGGATTTACAAAAGTTAACACTATTTCGAATTTTTTTTAACAGCCCATCAACCACTTTCAACCCATCATGTACAATGAGGTTTAAAATATGCGCACTGCATCTAATGTGAATCATATTGCCACGAAGAAACAATACCTCTTTATCATTAAGCAATTCTTTAAGGTGTCGCACCATAACATCATTACTCGAAGCCTTATCAACGGCAATAGCAAACAATTTTTTATCAATATTCCATGAAAGTGTTGTAGATTTGATGAATTCACTAAGAGCAAGACCGGTGTGTGGAGATGGGATCATGTGATATGCAATTATTATTTTCTGTAACACCCAATTATCATCAATAGAGTGACAAGTTACACAACAATAACCTTTATTTTGATGCTTGGAAGTCCACAAGTCTGCCGTGAGGCTAATTCGAGATGACAGTTGATTATAGAACTTCTGTAACTCATCTTTCATGTCATTAAAAACTCTTAAAACATCCGCCCTAACTGTATTTCTTGTATAAAATCTCACAGTTGGATTGATGGTTTTCACATACTCTTGAAAATACTCATGTTCAGTCATATTGAATGGATAATCATGCTTCGCAATCATCCGAGTAAAAGACAATCTTGTTTTTTATGCATCAAATTTCCAATTTCCAAGTTCCAAATTTTGGAGGTTTATTAGGAATAGTTATAGAAGACAACAGTTTTTGACCTTGACGATTTTGTGGCTTTCTCGGACAAGCGTTCGCGTGATTTTTCAAATGAGAAGTTCCCTTTGAACTAGCCCCATCAAATGATTTTTTGCAATGCTTACAAATGACATTAATACCACCATCTGCAAAACGTTGTTCTTCAAAATCCTGCCATACTAGAGATCTCCTTTTTCTTTTTCTTTTTGTTCTTTTGTTGATTGACTTTCTTTCCCTCCAACACCACTAGGCTCTCCAACACCACTAGGCCTTAAGTTATCATCAGAAATATTATTAGGGCCATTGGCAGGTGTTTGTGATAAAACATGACCAAGTGCACCGACGACACTATTACCGGCAATACTAGATGGTTCTGAAATCTTTATCAATCTACAAATTTAAAAAAAAAATGAAACAAATCTACAAATTATGTAAATAATCTCCTCTGTGTCCTACAGAAGTTCCAATAGAGTACTTATAACTTAACAATAATGGTATTTGTATTTATGTATACAAATATTTTTCTAGTTACTCAAACAAATCAACCAAAACCATACAAAGGTGAGCACAAAGCACCAAGACTATATAAATCATATAAAGGTGGCCAGGACTTATTTAAAAAATAAAGTAATTTCCAAAGTTCTTACTGATTTTTAGTACTTTCATGGAGACAATGAAGAAAAATACAAGGACAATAACTTAATAGTTGCTCAAATGGAAAACAGAGGCAGTATAAGACATCTGGCAAAAAAATCAAATGCAAATATGGCTAAAAAAGAAAAAACTTACTTTTGCTCTTCTTCACCATTTTTTGCTTGTTACTGAACCAAATCTGGCAAAAAAAATTACATACCTTGAGAAATCAAAGAAAAAAACTCTCCAAAATCTGAGTAGAGAGTTAAGATTATTGGAAAAAAACTAATTTTGTGGTCATACCTTCCTCAATCTAAGAGACTTTTCAGATGGAGTAGATAAATTAGTGGAAACATAGGGTTTCCGGAAGAGGAGGGACGAGAGTAGGGGGGCTGAATTCTGTTAGTCTATTTGCAAACAATCGATGGAAAAACTCAGTTGCAATCCCTAAGAAGAGATGCAAAGAATGCAGTTGCAATCCCTAAAAAAGAGATGCAAATAATGCAGTTACAATCCCTAAAAAAGAGATGCAAATAATGCTGATTGCGTAGCCTAAACGATTAAAAAAAAAATCGAATCGCGTTTGCAATAGCGGTTTCTCGAAGGCAACAAGAGATGATCAACAACAGTTGAGTCTCAGATTCTCGAAGGCAACAGAAAGAGGAAGGAAGAAGAAGAGCGGATCTCGCTGGGGTGTTGAACACCGGCGCTCAAAGCTATACCCGCAGTACGGATAAGCTCCCAGGAACCAGCAAGTTCAGGAGAACTTCTGGAACGCTCGTAAGTCAATATTTGAGACTTGAACGGGCTTCCTGGACTTAACAGACTCCCTCAACTCTCTTCTTGGTGCATCTTTCAAAGGAGGCCAAGGGGCTCTATTTATAGAGTGGAGTTGAGACTTCACCTCTTCTCCTATCCGATGTGGGACTAAAATACCAATACTCAAAAATAGAGTTTGATATTTTAGATCATCCCACAATCAGCATAGAAGTGTGCCAGTCCACGCCTACCCCCCGAACCCTCCCGTGCATGCACGAGACATCTTGGAGTCCGCGTCCGAGTCCGAGTCCGCACAACAAAAATTAACTTGCATCCTTGTTGGATTTAATCCTTTTTCCTTCTAGGAAAATACTTCCACATGGCACAAACTTGTGCCCCACTACACCTCATGTGCACACCTCAACACAAGCAATGCATTATATTGAGATACTCACCATTTGGTGTAGCCGATGTGGGACTATCTTTTCTAGTCCAAAGGCAAAAACACCAACAATCCCCCACATATCTCAATATATGGGTTGAGCGTTCCCCATAGTGATTGTCCATCATGCATTAGGAGAGATGTCGCTACGACTTGAATCTTCCCGCATAGGTTAAATAACAGCATGATACAAGAATGGACTAAGCCTTGAATTCTGTACCATAACTGCAATTCTTCCTACTCACATAGTGACATCAACTGTGCTTCTGGCTGCACATTGAAGGTCTTGTGCCAGCCTGGTTTCAGTGTATAATTTTTGGGCGTCTACAAGTTTACCCTCAAGAGACGGCCTGATATCTCTGTCCATACACTATAGGTGAGTTCTATATAAAGAGTCATTGGCATGAAGCATTGCGCTTCTTTGCGGTGCTACGCCGCTATGACATGGCTGACAAAGCCAAGGCATTACCCCTACCTGGGAACCTCATCGTAGTGTTATACTACTGTAGCATGAGGTCTCAAGCCTCTTTGTAGTGCCAAACTACCCAGCATGAAGCCTTGCGCTCCCTTGTGGTGTTACGCCACCATGACATGGCTTGCAAAGCCGAGGCTTTACCCCTACCTGGGTACCTCATCGTGGTGTCATGCCACTGTAACATGAGGACACCGGCCTCTTTGTAGTGCTGCCTACATCTCTTTATTACGATTATGCAACATTAGGCTACCTGCCTATATGCGGTGCTACGCCGCCTGTAACTTGGCTAACAAAGCCGAGGCATTACCCCTACCTGGGAACCTCATGGTGGAGTCACCCCACTGTAGCATGGAGTTGTAACACTCCTTTGTGGTTGTTGCGCCACCATGCTTCCTGTAAAGCATAACAGACCTTCACTCAGTCTGAGAACTCATTAAGGCATTATGCCATCCTTCTCACAGGATCAATTTTCCGTAGAAAATTCATAGTAGACAACAGTGGTTCTGGGTCCGAAACCCTTACATGTTCCGCAGAACAAGTGCCCACTGTTAACTAATATTTTTCCAGTCAATAGTCCTCCCTTGAATCAAAAAATTAGATATCTGGTAGATTTCTCTTTGAACCAATAACATAAAATTTATTGATAGGATTATAATGACACAATATCAGAATGCCTTCAAGCCCATCTTCCTTGCTGTGTCCTCGACCAGCTGACGCTTGAGACCCTTCGTGAACGGATCCGCCAGGTTTTTCTGACTCCGAATATCGATCACTGCAATGACGCCCCTTTTTATGAGATCGTTCACTGCTCTGTGCTTCAACCGCACAGTCCTCTTCTTCCCGTTGAAGAGTTCATTTGATGCCACTGCTGCTGCCGCCTGGTTGTCACAGTATATCGGAATCGCCGGTATCTGAGCCCCAACCATTGGAAGGTCATACATGAGCTCCCGAAGCCACTCTGCTTCATCTGCTGCAGCGTCCAATGCAAAGAATTCAGATTCCATGGAGGAGCGAGATAACATAGTCTGCTTCTTCGACTTCCACGATATAGCAGCTCCACCCATGGCGAACACATATCCACCTGTGGAATATTCGCTCTCCACCTCTGAACACCAGCTAGCATCACTGAAGCCTTCTACTACTGACGGATCTCCGCTGTAGTATAGTGCATATGTCTGAGTCTTCTTGAGATATCTCATAACACGCTTCACAGCTTTCCAATGCTTTACGCCTGGATTGCTCGTAAATCGACTCAACATTCCCACTGCAAAGGCTATGTCAGGCCTTGTGGCAGTAGTAGCGTACATCAAACTTCCGATGACGCTAGCGTACTCCAACTGCCTGACGCTCTCCTTCGAATTTGGCTCCAGTTTCAGATCACTCCTGTACGGTGTATCAATAATAGGAAGATCTTGATACCCGTAGCGAGAGAGCATCTTCTCAATGTAATGAGACTGTGACAGCGCTATTCCAGTGCCTGTCCGGATGATCTTGAGCTCCAAGATTACGTCGGCATCCCCCAAGTCCTTCATACTGAACTTGGTCGAGAGGAATTTCTTTGTCTCTGTGACGCAGCTTAAATCCGTACCTAGGATTAGCATGTCGTCCACGTATAGACAAACGATTACTCCTCTTCCGTCAGTAAACTTCGTATAGACACACTTGTCTGTTTCACTGACCCTGTAGCCATTTGACCTTATCACCTTGTCAAACTTCTCATGCCACATTTTGGGAGCTTGCTTCAAACCATACAGAGACTTCATCAACTTGCAGACTTTGTCTTCCAGACCTCTGACGACAAAACCTTCTGGTTGTTGCATGTAGATCTCTTCGGTCAGCTCGCCATTAAGGAATGCCGTTTTTACATCCATCTGATGTATCACCAGCTTGTGTATTGCTGCTAAAGCAATTAACAATCTGATAGTTGTCATCCGAGCTACTGGAGCATAAGTGTCAAAGTAGTCGATCCCCTGCTTCTGAGCAAACCCCTTGGCCACTAGCCTGGCCTTGAACTTGTCAATGGTTCCATCTGCTTTCATCTTCTTCTTGAAGATCCATTTGCATCCGATGGGTCTTGCTCCTTCTGGTAGGTCGACCAATACCCATGTGTTATTGGAGGTGATTGAGTCAATCTCGTTGTCAATCGCCTCCTTCCAGAATATAGCATCTCTGGTCTTCATCGCCTCATCATAGGTAAGCGGATCTGCTTCCACATGATAGGTGACGAAGTCATCTCCGAAGTCTTTCGGCCTCCTCGCTCGCTTAGTTGACGGCTCAGCGAGTTCTGGTTCAGCTGGTGTCTCCTCGACAACAACTCCATCTTGGACTACTGGTTCGATAAAGATCTCTGTCTGCTCCGCACCCTCATTATTCTCCGGAATGTCCGCGAGAACAATGTTCTTGTGCCTTGCAAACTTTTCTTCAAAATATTCAGCATCGCGAGATTCGATGATATGATTTGACTCGATATCAAGGAATCTCCGAGCATCACTCTTCTCGGCATACCCCAGGAAGATCGCCTTAGTAGTCCTTGTCCCCAGCTTCTGAATCTTTAGATCCGGGAGCTTCACATAAGCCAGGCACCCCCACACTCGAATGACATTCAGGTTGGGTCTGACTTTGAACCAGAGTTCATGAGGAGTTATGTCGGAAGTTGCATACGGCACTCTGTTCAGAATGAAAGTGGCCGTTAATGCAGCTTCTCCCCAATAGCACTTTGGGTGACCCGCAATCAACAGCATAGAATTCATCATCTCTGTCAACGTTCTGTTCTTCCTTTCTGCTACTCCGTTGGATTGTGGAGAATACGGAGCCGTCGTCTCGTTGATGATTCCATGTTCTTTGCAGAATGATGAGAATTCATGAGACCTATATTCCCCACCTCGATCACTCCTCAGCCTCTTGAGTTGTTGTCCAGTTTGCCGTTCAGCCTCGGCCCTGAACTCCTTGAACTTCTCGAATGCTTCGTCTTTAGATTTGAGTAAATAGACGAAGGCATACTTGGAGAAGTCATCGATGAAAGTAATGAAATACTTCATCCCGGCCTTTGTAGAGAATTGTTTGAAGTCACAGATATCTGAGTGAACCAACTCCAGAAGATCTGTGCTTCGATGGACCCTGTGGAAGGGTTTCCTAGTGATCTTCGTCTGAGCACATATCTCACATTTCTCTACCTTACCCCCACACTTGGAGATAAGTCCTAGACTAGACATTTTGTTTATTCGCTTACAATGAACATGTCCTAGTCTATTATGCCACAACTCAAGAGAGTAATTCAAACTAGTGATAGCATTGACATTATTATGCTGGGTTACAACAAGCTAAATTTTGTACATTCCTTCAGTCTGAAAAGCTTTCCCGAAGAAAGTACCCTTCTTGGACATCACCATTTGGCCAGCATTGATGTCCATCCTCAAGCCTGCGTTGCAGAGCAGGCTCCCAGAGATCAGGTTCTTTGCGATTGCAGGAACATGCTTCACACCTTGAAGCGTCAGAATGTTCCCCGATGTAAGCTTCAGCTCCACCGTCCCGATCCCCAGTACTTCAGCTTGTGCCTGGTTTGCCATCATGACTTTCTCGGAAGTAGGCTCATAGGAGACGAACCAGTCCTTGTCTGAACAGACATGACATGTCGCACCAGTGTCTTTCCACCAGTCCAAGTCTGCCCCCACAGTTACAACCTGTGCTATCATGGCAACCTGATTAGTAACCAAAGAAACCTTGTTAGGCTCACCTTGCTCTTTGGGCTTGGACTTGCATTCACTTTTATAGTGACCCTTCTTGCCACAGTTGAAGCAAGTCACATGGGACTTGGACTTCTGTTGCTTGAATCCTGGACCCTTCACTTTCAGATTCGAGAAGTCCTTCTTCTTGTGGTGAGAAGCCGCCTGCTTCCCTTTGTTCTCTCTGGTGGCTTGAACCAGATTCGCCGTTGCTAGTTGCTTGGACAGGGTGTCCAACTTCTGTTGAGAGCGCATCTCGTCCTCAACATGAATCTCGCTGAGGAGATTATCCAGGCTAATCTCCATCTTCTTCCTATGCATCCTTGCATAGATGTTGCTCCATCCCGGAGGAAGTTTTGCCACGATCCCTCCAACGACGAACTTGTCGACGAGGGGCATGCTATCGTCCTCCAGTTTCTGGCGCAGCTTCAGGAACTCTTTCACTTGGGGCAGCATGGTCTTCTCGTCTTCAAAGACCCATTTGTGGTATTTTTCAACCATGAACATCTTCGACCGGGCCTCGTCGTCGTCATACAGCTTCCCCACGGACTCCCAGATCTCTTTGGCAGAAGTCCTCTTTGTGTAGGACTCGGCCAGAGAGTCTTCCATGGAATTCAGGATCAGCAGCCTGCATATGCTGTTATCCTTTTTCCACTTCGTCTGCTTGCTCGTAGCAGCGGCCAGAACAGCAGCAGATCCTGTTGCTGGAACGATTGGTTCTTCCTCATCCAATACGTGATCAACATCCACGAGTTGAAGGTTCAGAGTCACCTTTCGCTTCCAGATCTGGAAGTGTTCGCCGTCGAATTTCTCCAACTTGTTAAAGCCGGTATCGACAAGCGAAGCACGAGTGTTTTCCATCGAATCGTATAGCTTTGAGATTGTTAGTCTATTTGCAAACAATCGATGGAAAAACTCAGTTGCAATCCCTAAGAAGAGATGCAAAGAATGCAGTTGCAATCCCTAAAAAAGAGATGCAAATAATGCAGTTGCAATCCCTAAAAAAGAGATGCAAATAATGCTGATTGCGTAGCCTAAACGATTAAAAAAAAAAAATCGAATCGCGTTTGCAATAGCGGTTTCTCGAAGGCAACAAGAGATGATCAACAACAGTTGAGTCTCAGATTCTCGAAGGCAACAGAAAGAGGAAGGAAGAAGAAGAGCGGATCTCGCTGGGGTGTTGAACACCGGCGCTCAAAGCTATACCCGCAGTACGGATAAGCTCCCAGGAACCAGCAAGTTCAGGAGAACTTCTGGAACGCTCGTAAGTCAATATTTGAGACTTGAACGGGCTTCCTGGACTTAACAGACTCCCTCAACTCTCTTCTTGGTGCATCTTTCAAAGGAGGCCAAGGGGCTCTATTTATAGAGTGGAGTTGAGACTTCACCTCTTCTCCTATCCGATGTGGGACTAAAATACCAATACTCAAAAATAGAGTTTGATATTTTAGATCATCCCACAATCAGCATAGAAGTGTGCCAGTCCACGCCTACCCCCCGAACCCTCCCGTGCATGCACGAGACATCTTGGAGTCCGCGTCCGAGTCCGAGTCCGCACAACAAAAATTAACTTGCATCCTTGTTGGATTTAATCCTTTTTCCTTCTAGGAAAATACTTCCACATGGCACAAACTTGTGCCCCACTACACCTCATGTGCACACCTCAACACAAGCAATGCATTATATTGAGATACTCACCATTTGGTGTAGCCGATGTGGGACTATCTTTTCTAGTCCAAAGGCAAAAACACCAACAAATTCATCACCATCTTCCAAGCAATTTATGCTCTCTTACTCTCATCATCAGTAGAACCGCAGAGGAGAATGGAGAAAAAGAATTCAGTTGAGATTTGAGAATGGAGAATATGAAGTGGAAGAGAATGGACTATGGAGAAGGGTTGGTGAATGAATCTCGATTCTAGATGATACTTAGGCCTCGTTCGGTTCGCAGAATCTCCCGGTTGGTTGGGAAAGGAAAGTGATTACTTTCTTATGTTTGGGTGTCCAAGGAATTGAGGAAGAAAGGAAAGTGATTCCCAATGGAAAGAAAATTAAGGGGGAAAGTGATTCCATCCATCCAAGGAATGAATCACTTTCCCACATTGAAGTATTCACTTTCCTTGACTAAATTACAACTTGATACCCTCAACTATCTAAAATGTTCAACTTGATACCCTCAACTTTGATAGGTACTAACTTAATACCCTCAACTATATAATAATTTTATATTGATACCCAAAATTTTAAAAATGACAAAATTACCCCTCCCTCCTCCTTCTCCAGCAGCACCCCCCCCCCGGCGTCGCCCCCGTGCACCCTCCACGTGCCCCCACCCCCTCCCCCCTCCGGCTGCTCGCCTCGCGCAACTCCGGGCAGGCCAACGCGGGGTGGGGGGAAGGGAGTTCGCGAGCTGGAGGGGGATGGGAGATCGCCGACGGGAAGGAGGGGGGGGGAGGGGGTGGGGAGGGTCACCGACGGGAGGGAGGGGGTGTGTTTGGGTGGAGTGGGCGAAGTCGCCGGCGGGAGGGGGGGGGGGGAGGTCGTCGGCCGGGAGGTTGGAGGCAGCAGGGGGGGGGGATGTTGGAGGGGAGGGACAATTTTGTCCAAATTTTTTTCAGGGTATCAAGTTAGTACCTATCAAAGTTGAGGGTATCAAGTTGAAAAACTGAAATAGTTGAGGGTATTAAGTTGTAATTTAGCCACTTTCCTTTCCAAATTTCTTGGCATTGCCAAACATCGGAAAGGAAAATCAGTAGGAATTAAAGTTTACCAAAGGAAAGGAAATGACAAGGAATTGATTTCTTTTCCCTTCCATTCCGCGAACCAAAAGAGGCCTTAGAGCATCTCCAACCCTATTGTGACTTTGGAAAAAAGTTGTTGCCACATAGGAATGACAAAATTTTATTCAAAAGTTCTTCTCTAATGCAATTGTCAAGTCAATTGTGAAGCTTATGTGGCAAAAATTAAAGAAGACATTGTGAAGTTGATTGATCTTGTTCTAGACAATGCACTTGACAATGTCTTCTCTTCCATGTCATCAATTATGAATAAAAAATATTAGAAATAAGATGAGTAGTTGTCTTAAAAGTTGTCTTGGAAGTTGGAAAAAATAATTTTTATTGTCTCCTCAATACTTTTGCATTGGAGAGAGTTTTTCTATCTCATTGTCTTTTGAGATATAATTTTGCCACATAAACAAGACATTGTCTTGTGGCTCATGCCACATAGGAGCCACCTAAGACTCACAACACTTAACAAGACAATAGGGTTGGAGATGCTCTTATAGTAAGAACTGATCACTTGCGTTCCAATTTTTTTTTATTACACAAAGAACTCGTTCTTGGAAATGAGAAAAAACAAAAAACAAAAACAAAAAAGGGCACAAATAGTATTTGCGGTTTGCGATTTTGAAAAAAAAATTCTTTCAAAACGTAAATACTATTTTTTTTATTTGGCAAAGAACTCTTTCTTGGAAATAAAGATTGAATTTTAAATAGTGATAGATAGATTTATTTTAAAAAAAGTAGATAATTTGTTTAAATAAACAAATCTAAAAAGTAATCTATCTTTCAAAACAAATTCTATTCATCTCCTCCTTTTTTTTGGCTGGATAAGAAAAATGTAAACAAAAATATTATATGCGTTTTTCATTATAAATTTTATTTTTTTTGAAATACATGTATTTTATTATTCGGCCAAAAACTAAAAGATAGATAGAATTTGTTTTGAAAATATATTTATTTTGAAAGATAAATTATTTTTTATATTAATTTTTTAAAAAATCTATCTATTTTTTTAAAAATAAAAATAAATCTATCTATCTATCTATCTCTATTTGAAAATCAATATTTATTTTTAAGATTAAACCAATGCAAAGTATTTGCGTTTTCACCTTTTTATTTTCATTTTTTTTTATTTTCAAGAAAGAGTTTATTCGCCAAATAAAAAAAATTTGAAAACGCAAATGCTACTTGCGTTTTCATTTGTTTTTAAAAATATTTTTTTGGATATGCAAATGCTATGCATCGGTTATTTGCACAAAAAAAAAAAAATATTTGCAAATAAACTTGCCTAACAACATCAAACAACGTGCCTACATAGTCAAACGTTGTTACTTTTCCTAAAAAAATATATTTGCAAACAAAAGAAAAAGGAAATTAGAAAACGGTCAACATAGTCAACTGACAGTATAGTACCAAAAACCACTAATGGACGAACTGGGTACCCAAAGCCTAATTTGGCCATAAACTTGGTACCATTATACAAAATAATCCTAAAATTTAATATAATATGCATTATATATAATATAGAAGTATAAAAGTTGAAGATGTAAGGAAATGACAGTTAAGAATAAAACCTTTTCATCTTCTCCTGTAATTAATATATATTATATATACATCATACTATACTATATATATAATTTCGGATATCCGAATTCGATATCCGAAAATTACAATTTAATATCGGATCAGATATTAATGAATTCAAATACTTTAATATTCAAATTCGTATCCGAAAAAAGGAATATCCGAAAAACATGCGGATATTCGAATCCGATATCCGAAATTTCGGATAATATCCGAAAATTCGGATACGGTATCGAATCGGATTCGGATTTTCGACTATCCATCGACATGCCTATTTCAAATAATGAACTCGGACAAACTATTAAGTTAGAAAGTAAGATATTTAGTCGTATAAGAAAAGAAGAAACAAACTGTTGTAACTCATATGGCCCTTCATTTCATCTCCTTGTAACATACAAAAGACCTTTGGCCTTTCGTTTCTTCATAACCCCCAACCTCTCTCTCTATATAAAGAGAGGTTGGGATAGCTTGTAATATGCACTTATGTGGTTGATAATATACGAGAAAGCTTCGTCTCCGTGTGTTTGAGCTTTTGCCTTACGACACGTTATCAACACGAGAAATTATTTTTTTAAAACCGTTTGTTTTATCTACAATTGTTTGTTGTTACTTATGCAAACCAAATCCATATAAACCTGTCGTTTTATATGATGACTGATCAATATTTTTCTCCTGTTGTAGAAAAATGTCGATCAAGATTGATTTTTCCATCCTTGAAGCCTCTGGCAAGAACTACTTGGACTAGACGCAAGACATCCAGAACCATCTAGATGCGCAGGGCCTCTTGGACGTCATCTATAACGAGGAAGAGCGTGAAGTGGAAGTCACTCGCTCAATGAACGCCAAAGCGATGATTCTATTCCGCAGGCATTTATCTGACGCCATGAAGGCAGAGTTCATTAAAATTTCCTCGCCGAAGACGCTATGGGACTCTCTGAAAGAGCGCTTCGACCACCAGAAGACCATTTAGCTACCTGAAGCACGCCATGACTGGTTGAACCTGCGCTTCCAAGACTTCAAAAGTATAACTGATTACAACAATGAAGTCTGCAGGATTCGATCACTTCTCCAATACTGCGGTGGGATATTAACCGACAGTGATCTTTTGGAGAAAACATACACCACATTTCCTTCCACTGACAACTTGCTCCAGAAGCAATACCGTCAGTCTAAGTTCACCAAGTTTCCCGAGCTCATCACCCAGCTTTTACTAGACGAGAAGAACAATCTCATTTTAATGAGAAACAACAATTCTCGTCCTGCTGGAACAAAGGAAATTTCAATGCCTGATGCAAACGCTCTCCGTGGACCAAATCTACGGTGGAAACGAGACAAGGGCCAGTCGTCCCAACCAAGGAACATAGGCGAGTTTAAGTCTCGCCACCCAAAGCGAGGTTCTAACAAGAACCAAGGACCTTTGACTCCTAGGCAGTCTCATGGTAAGAACCAATGGGCCAGTCGTCCCAAAGCGAGAGTGGAAGGCCAAGCGCCTACTCTCTGCTACAAATGTGGTGCTTATGGTCATATGCAACGGACTTGCAGGGCGACCCCCCAAGAAGTTGATAACTATCACAAGGGACGCCAGGCCGAAGCAAATCTGGTCAACGAGTGCAAAAATCTAAATCTTGAGACCCCCGATTTTGTAGCAAAAATGGAAGAATGAATCTCCATTTTCTCTCTATATTTGATTTAAGTCATGAAACTTTTGGTGGTTTGTATTTTCTGTTTTCTCGATAAATTAAAGTTCTATTTCGAACACTTTTCTCAAACGTGTGACAAACTTTAATTTTCTTTACTTATAGGCATGGACCACGGGGCAGTAGATTGTCTGGTTGATAGTGGAACGACTCACACTATCTTGAGAGATAAATCATACTTTATCTCCTATACGCCTAAAGTAACCTCAGTGACAACCATTTCGGAACCCTCAACCCTTGTTCAAGGTTTTGGCAAAGCCCATTTTTTGTTGTCCAATGGTACTCCCGTTGAAGTATCAGAGGCCTTATATTCTCCAAGGTCCAGTCGTACCTTACTGAGTTTTATGGATATTCGAGAAAATGGATTTCATGTTGAAACTGCTCGAGAACATGGCTTCGAGTATCTTTTCATTACCTCCACTCAGTACGGCCATAAGCGTATCATGGAGAAGTTGAAAAGTCTTTCAAGTGGTCTGTATCTCACTATGATACAACACATCGAGAGTAATCTCATCATTCGTCGAGCGCCAGTTGATGAGAGAACATTTATGCTATGGCATGACCGGCTGGGTCATCCGGGTCAAAATACAATGCTTCGTACTATGAATGCATCACATGGGCATCCTCTTGGAGGAAAGAATTTCGTTATAAATCCGAAAAGCCTATGCCAAGCTTGCTCGATTGGGAAGACGAATCTCAAGCCACTCCATGTGAAACCTACGAGATTAGTTTCTCAATTCCTTGAGAAAATTTATTGAGATATTTGTGGACCAATCCAACCAACATGCGGACCATTTAAATACTTCATGGTTTTGGTTGATGCATCGACTAGATGGTCACTCGTAGTGTTACTGTCCACCCGAAATGCAGCGTTTCCTAAACTCCTCGCCCAGATCATTAAGTTAAGGGCTCACCATCCGGATTATCCGATAAAATCTATTAGACTTGATAATGCCGCGGAGTTTACATCGAAGACTTTCGATGACTATTGCATCACTTTGGAAATAAATCTTGAACATCCTGTTGCGTATGTTCATACCCAAAATGGTCTAGCAGAAGCTTTTATAAAGCGACTGCAAGTGATAGCGCGGACCTTGGTTATGCGTACCAAACTCCCACTATCTGTATGGGGCTATGCAATTTTGTACGCTGCAAATTTGGTCAGTCTGAGGCCCATGGCCACCCAACCACTTTCCGCGTACCAGCTGGTTACTGGATGTGAGCCTGACATCTCACATTTACGCGTGTTTGGGTGTCTAGTCAATGTTCCAATTGAGCCGATAAGGCGTTCAAAATTTGGACCTCAGAAGCGACGAGAAATATATGTCGGTTATAACTCCCCGTCCATCATTCGCTATTTAGAGCCCTTGACAGGCGATCTCTTTACCGCGAGACACGCGGATTGTGACTTTGATGAGACAATTTTCCCGTCGTTAGGGGAAGAAATGCACGCTAACGTTGATGAGGAACGACGTGAATTAACGTGGCATGTGCCCGCTGTTGCTCATCATGATCCCCCCTCTGCACATAGTGATAAGTAAGTGCAGAGGATTCTAGGTCTGTAAGATATTGCAAATCAAATGCCAGACGCATTTAGCGACCTAGCAAAAGTCACAAGATCAATTATACCTGCTACAAATGTGCCTGCAAGGATAGACGTCCCTGAGAGACGCCATGTTTCTGTGAAACATGTTGCTCCGGTCGAATCCGTTGAGCAAAGGACGCTGCCATCGGCCGTCCAGTCTGCCGCTATTCCCAAGAAGAAGGGAAGACCGGTTGGTTCCAAAGATGTTCTGCCCCGGAAGCGGAGAAATCTTGTTAAAAACATTTTGCCACATGAGATCATTAAGGATCACGACGATGTATTAGAAGAGCGCGTTCCAGATGAAACGCCTATTCCTAATCATGCCGATAACCTCAAAATATCCGTCGAGTATGCTAGCTTAGACGATATTTTGAAACAAAATAAAACTGTCATCGATGATGTGTTCATATACTCAGTGACCACTGACATTATGAATAATGATGACATAGAACCTCGTAGTGTTGCCGAGTGTCAACGACGAACGGACTGGTCACAATGGAAACAAGCAATCCAGGCTGAACTAGACTCCTTAGCTAAAAGAAACGTGTTTGGACCTGTTGCTCCAACACCATCCAATGTTAAACCAGTTGGTCACAAATGGGTTTTCCTAAGGAAGCGTAATGAGAGAAATGAGATTGTGCGATACAAGGCTCGCCTTGTGGCGCAAGGCTTCTCACAACGCCCTGGAATTGATTACGAGGAGACGTATTCTCCCGTAATGGACGTTATAACGTTCCGCTACTTAATCAGTTTAGTAGTTTTCGAAAAACTGAATATGCAGCTCATGGATGTGGTCACAATCTATCTCTACGGGGATCTGGACACAGAGATATACATGAGAGTCCCTGAAGGACTAAAGATGCCTGAATCAAGTAGTTCCCGACCACGGAACGCGTTCTCGATTAGACTGAGGTGTTCGCTATATGGATTGAAATAATCTGGACAAATGTGGTATAACCGCCTAAGCGAATACTTGATCAGTTTGGGATACATTAATAACGAACTTTGCCCATGCGTGTTCATAAAGAAATCTACTTCAGGATACACAATCATCGCGGTCTATGTAGATGACATGAATCTCATAGGAACCGAAAAAGACTTGTCAAAAACTGCTGATATCCTGAAGAGGAATTCGAGATGAAGGATCTTGGGAAGACACGGTTTTGCCTTGGCCTGCAGATCGAGCACCGTAAAGATGGAATTCTTGTCCATCAAGCGAACTACACCCAAAAGGTGTTGAGACGCTTTAGTTATTTTGACGTTAAGCCGTCCGCTACTCCCATGATCGTCCGCTCTCTAGACATTACTAAGGACCCATTCCGTCCAAAGGAGGCCGACGAAGAGATATTGAGTCCTGAGTGCTCTTATCTGGGTGCAATAGGCGCTTTATTGTATTTGGCCCAATGTACTAGACCGGACATCTCGTTTGTTGTGAATTGTCTAGCTCGACACAGCACCGCGCCAACACGCCACCATTAGAATGGCATAAAAGACATTTTCTGCTACCTTAAGGGTACTACGGACTTGGGCTTATTCTATCCCTACGCGGTTTTGAGTGAGTTCAACGCTCTTGGCACTCGAAGCAACGTGACCCTTGTTGGATACGCCGATGCGGAATACTTATCTGATCCGCACAAGGGGCGTTCCCAATCTGGTTATGTCTTTAACATTGGGAACACGACGATTCTTGGAGGTCTCGCAAACAGACCTTAGTGGCTACTTCAACGAACCACTCTGAGCTACTCGCGCTCTATGAGGCGACTAGAGAGTGTGTATGGCTTCGAGCTATTATTGGCCATATTCGAAGTACATGTGATCTTCCATATGACCCAGATGAACCTGTTGTCGTCTATGAGGACAATACCGCTGTTATTGATCAAGCGAAACATGGTTACATCAAAGGGGATGCTACCAAGCACATATCGCCCAAGTTGTTCTTTACACATGAACAACAAGCGCTTCAGAAGATTGAAGTGCAACACATTGGATCGGAGAATAACCGTGCAGACTTGTTCACCAAGTCACTGCCAAAACACACGCTCCAGAAACATGTCAGAGCGATTGGACTTAGGAAGCTTTTAGAGCTAGCCTAAGTGAAACATGTTTTCTGTACCCTGTTGTGTGCATGTGAGGGGGAGCGCCCCAACGAGCGCCTCCAAACGCCCTGTTGTGCGTATATCCCGCACCCTGTCGAGTGCGAGTGAAAAGAGAAGCATCCTGATGTATGCTTGTGTACTATTTTTCCCTTCGACCAAAGTTTTTCCCACTGGGTTTTCTTTGGCAAGGTTTTTAACGAGACACAGTTCAAATCTCTTATTCACTAAGGATTATTATAATCAGGGAGAGTATCCAGTTGTATACTTCTAAACCATCGTGTACTCTTTTGTCCTTCGATCAGCGGTTTTTTTTACTGGATTTTCCCTGACAAGATTTTGACGAGGCACCTTTGCAATGGTTAGTTTACCCCCATCACACTGACCTGTGTGTACTCTTTTGTCCTTTGACCAAAGTTTTTTCCTACTGGATTTTCTTTGGCAAGGTTTTGACGAGGCACAAGTAGATGGTCAAACTTGAAGATGCAAGCTACAGACAGACGAAGAAACTCAGAGATGTTTACAAGCAGAATTTCTGGAGAGCCAAGGGGGAGTGTTGTAACTCATATGGCCCTTCATTTCATCTCCTTGTAACATACAAAAGACCTTTGGCCTTTCGTTTCTTCATAACCCCCAACCTCTCTCTCTATATAAAGAGAGGTTGGGATAGCTTGTAATATGTACTAATGTGGTTGATAATATACGAGAAAGCTTCGTCTCCGTGTGTTTGAGCTTTTACCTTACGACACAAACTACAATTTATGACATAAGTGTACATATATAGCACATGGGTTCTTGCAAGCATGTAAACACAAACAAATTCACCCAAGAAGCTCATGTGTTGTAGAGAGAGAAATAGAGACAAACATTTTCATTTTAAGGGGATCCTCGTGGCCAAACAGTGTCAGCACCCGATGGTCCAAACCCGATTCTAAAATATTGGGGGTCGAAAGTTTGGCATGGGCCGGCCTGGCCTTGTAAATCGCAAACTTAAGGGGATCTTCGGCACTTGCACTGGACCGGCCTGAATATTATAAGTAGAAAATAAAGTCGATTGAACTTATCCCCACAATAAAACCCTCCTCCCTCTGCTTCCGCCTCCGCCTCCGCCTCCGCCGCCGCCAGCAGTGACTTTAGAGAGAAAGGCCAATCATTAGTTCATGTACTCAATTTGATCTTGAGCTATAGTTCAGTACTTTTCAATCTAGTTCTCATGTTCAAACTTATGGCAATAAATTTTTTACACATGGTTCTGATTTCATGTTAATAATTCTCAACTTTAGTACCCAAAAGTGTAACTTTCTCCGATGGCGACACCGTCGGTCCCCGACCAGAAGAAGCGGGCTATGGAGGTGTCACTCCCCGATCCCGATATATGTATTCTTCATGGATTCCATATACGGTAATCTGTATTTAGCATGAGTATAATACCGTATATTTATTAATGGTGGCCTGTAATTTTTTTTTTTTGCATTGTCATTTAATGGAGTGATTAGGGATTAGGGTTTTCTTATAATCACTCCATTAAATGACAATGCAAAAAAAAAAAAAAAACTACAAGCCACCATTAATAAATATACGAAATTATACTCATGCTAAATACTGTAAGCCCACTGAATTTCAGGGCTATTTTAAAATTTTCTAAATAAATTATTTTCGATAAGTGTTTTATTATTTAATTGTTTTTGATCATTAATGTACCTTTTCATGACTTTGACTTCTGGAGCGTCAGGGATACCAATCTCTGTAAACTCTCTTCACGAGTTTTGAAGTAGACAAGATTATCTTCGTTTTGATATATCGTGTCCCACTTGAACTCGTTCCCTTGTGCTCTTTTTCTATCGCACAACTTCGGGTCAACTTAGACCAATTAATCGTTGAATAATTATTCCCACTTTTATCTTTGACCATCGTTTGCACGTTACCGTGACTTTTAATTTAGGAGCACCAGACCAGTCGTTTTTTAAAACCAACTTCTCATGAATGATCTACTCGAGACGCTCTTCACCCATGACCTTCGTGTCCCAATCAGACACTCCATTTTGTGCTTCATTTCCTTCGCACAACTTTCGGGTCAATTTAGGCCAATTAATTATCTACCGTAAAACCTGATTTAATTTTCAATTTAATTTCGGGACCCGACATCGATCCAACCTAGTCGACCCAAAGTATGGACGTGGCCCACACGATGCCTACGACCCATATGAAACTTGTGTCCCATTTATTTGAGTCCCCGCATGCTATTTATTTGCCCATGATTTTAAATCCCTATTTTTAATTCAATTATTGCACTCGGTTCGATTTTGACCCGATCCGGCTCGACCAAATCCGAACCCAAGCTCCATATTGTTCTCCCATGACTGCCCAAATACCCCACACAATATTTCTTCTTTTTCCTATTTTGAAAATATCTTCTCTCTCTACTTTTCAAATATCCCACATATTTATATATATACATATATATATAAATATCTCCCTTTCTCTCTCCTCCTTAAAACACTCACACAAACACACATATACCCCCTCCACCTCACATCACTCTCCCCTCCTTTGGCCGACTTCATCTCTCTCTCTTTTTAAATATCAACTCTCTCTCTCACTCTCTTTATATACACACACACACACAAATTTCTCTCTCTCTCTCAACAAACACACACACCCCAAACTCCACCACCCCCCTTCCATGGCTGTCGACCACCACCACCACCACTGTGAACTCCACCACCCTCTTCTCCCTCTCCTCCTCCTACACCACCATCATCATCACCACCATTAACATCACCATCAACACCATCATCAACTCCATCTCCACCACCATGCACCACCACCTCCACTCCAACACCACCACCGCATGGCCACCACCCCCGACCGCCGTGCCCAACCAGGCCAGCCCCGCCCCACTACAGCACGGCAGCAGCAGCCAGCAGCAGCAACGCAAGCCGCAGCAGCAGCGGCGCGCACGTGCGCGCACGCGCGGGCCACCGTCGTGCGCGGTCGCACCGCCGCACGGCCGCCGTAGACGCCCCTGATGCGTACGCACCACCCCGACGACCTCCGGCGAACACACCCTGGCCACCGCCATCCTTCCCGACGCGACGCAAAGCCTATTCGTGCGTTTTGAACGATATCCCGTCGGCGCACGCAAGTTTTGAACTCGGAAATGGTGCTTCGTCGCAGCAACTTTGCACGCATTTTTTGGGAGATCCGACCGTTGGATCGGCAAACTATTTGCTCCATTGCAATCTTGGTATACAGCACTTCACTCTCCTTAATTTCCGTCCGTTAATTTCGTCGTTTGATACCTCAAAACTGGCCACCAAGTTGACGTTTTAAATTAAACTGCTTTTGGACAGTTTCGTGACGCCAAATTCGCGGGTTCGTATCTTCGTCGTAGCATCTCCGGTTGGCGCGCTACCAGTTCCTGTGCGCAGCTGGTATAACCCTCTTCCTGTCTCCTTTAGATTTCGTTTCATTATAATCACGTTCGGTTGGTCGAATTCGACGCCAGTTGGCCGTTCGAATTCTTTAATTTACACTTGTTAAATTCCATTTTTGAACCCGAGACTTCGAATTCAATTTCTGACACCACCAGTAGACTCGTGGCATCGTTCTGGCATGTTTTCATATAAAATTTGCATGATTTGGAGAACGTGGGCCCTGGCGCGCATTTCGGTGCAAAGCGGGTCCCACTTTTTGCGTCAACGGGTCACTTTGAGATCGGCTCATCGGAATCCAATTCCGGATATACCGTTGAGTTTGTATCGTCATTCTGGACTCGTTGACATATAATTTGCTGAGTTTTGAAGACATTTGCTCCGACACGCATTTCGGTGCAAATTGGATTCTAAGTGTCCGCGTCAACGTATCATTTTGAGATCGGCACATCGGAATTCCATTTTGGACATACCATTGGGTTCGTATCATCATTCTGAATTCGTGGACATATAATTTGCTAGGTTTTGTAGACTTCTATCCCGACACGTTTTTCGGTACAAAGTGTGTCCAACGGCGGACATCATTTTGATCCAAAATTACCGTTTTGTCCCTGTGTCCAAATTGGACTTATGGGTAGGCTATCCAAGCTAATTTGACCGCTCTGGACACGTTGGTGAGATTTATTTTATCATCCGACAACATCTGTAGATTTTGCTTATGTATTATCCTTAATTTATAATAAATTATTTTTCCAGAAATTATTACTTTCTGTTTTTGGATTTTTATATATATTTTAATTGATGTAAAAATCTGTAAAAAATTGTATTTAAATACTATGTTAATTTAGATAATTTATTATAATTTTTCCAGTATTTAATAAGTACTTTTGGTATTTTATAAAAATAGGAAAACAGAACTCATTTTCAGGATTCATATGTTTGCTGATTTTTAATAAATATTTATGAAGGTTTATAAATTCCAAAAAAATTAGTATAAAATTCTATAATTAATAAGGATCATTTTGGTACTTTATTTTATATATAATTGAGCTTTTTGTCTATCTCAAAAATTGTTAGAACTTAGTGTACAGTTTGATTTATTTATAGAGTAATTACGACTTGCAAGTTTTGAGTTGTTTTGAGTTATTATAGTATTGGACCTCACCCTACACTAGAGTAAAGACCCTAGAAAATTAGTTTGGATATAGTGGCACTCCACATTAGACTTTTATGCTAGGTCCCCACTTAGCTAGTATCCAGTTAGGAGTCGTGTCACACCACTAGTGTAATATTGAACATAACTTTGAACTGAGTTTGTATATCATTATTGACAGGACACCAGGCATCTATATCTTCGTACTAGTATTCTTGCTTGCTCGAGGCAAGTACATCTACAAACTCATTTACTGTCTTTTAATGCTAGAACATGTATTATCCCTGTTAAAATACTGATTCTTGAGGTAGCAAGTTAAATCTTCACATGTTGTATTACTTTCAGTACCTGCCATGCTTAGGACAGTTCTTATATCTTCACATGCTTCTTACTGGTTCTCAGTATATGTTTCACTATACTATATACTGCTCTGAGTATTTACATGTTTTATACTGCTCCCAGTACCTGCCATGCTTATACTGCTCCCAGTATCTCTCACATGTTAGAATATGGGTTATGGGGAAACTGATAGTTGAGTACGTGATCATGCCCCCACGCTACGACCTTGAGCCGTGTAAGGCCGACATTATGTATGTAGACCTTGCCAGAGGCCAATATCCCGAGGCACTTGTACGTGTGTACATTTAGGCATGTACGAAAGTACATATAGTTCTTACCGGTGCCACATCACCATCACCTACTGACCGATCACGTACCTGCTCCAGTTTTAAACATTAGATATGCATGTGTCACCTTGACAAATGTATTTTACCGTGATTCCAGTCATACCATGATTCCAGATATGCCATGTTCCCTATGTTACTATGATACTGTGATCCCAGTTGTACCATGAGGCCATGTTTCCAGTATTTCCTATTTTATAGACTTATCACACCATGTTTCTTGTTGTACATCTCTTTCATTATATATTCAGTACTTTAGTTGTAGAGGTTGTACTTGCTCCCGTACTGACAGGAGAACGTTGTAGGTTCACTTTCTGTGGAGGAAATGCTATGTGTTACATATTATGGTACGACATTGAGGACCTAGTCTTAGCTCCAGAAGAGGCCCCAGCGGGGAACCTTAGTTATCTTTCATGTGTTTTGAGACTTAGATTTTTGGTCTGTACTTATATTTGGATACTGGACTTTGTCTCCAGTTAGATACTTATAAAGTGTATTATTAAGTCTGTGCTTATGTTACCTTCGCTTATAGATGCTGTGTTGTGATGAACTTTAAAATGTGATTGATTTAGTCATTTAAGTGTTACACCCACTTTTTGAAATAAGGATATTTTAGTCATTTAAGTCATTTTAGTCATTTTGTGATTTTCTAGATATTATTGACTTGTGATTGATTTAGCCTTTGGTTTAACTTTAGAAAATCCACATTAGAGACTAACCATGTCATATGATGATCATCTAGCTATTTAGAATTTATTTTATACTTTGGTTTAATTTAGGGAGCCTTTTGACCATTTTTAGGCTATTTAATTAATTGGCCTTTTAGCCTTTTGTTAAATGGGCTTAAACTCAACTTAAATAGTAGAGAGGGGACCATGAACCAACCCTAACCCTAGTAGGACTCATATGGCCGGCCAAAACAGGAAACCCCCACTTCCTATATAAGCATTGCATTAGTATGGACACCCCCTTTACAAAACCCTAGTTTCCAGCTCTCCAAAACCCTAATTTTCTCATCCGACCTCCGTTTCACCTCAAAAGAAGTGCGTTGTGATCGTGGGAAGGAGGAGAATTTGCTGGAGCATTGCTAGCAAGGAGTTGGAGGCGTTTGCTCGGTGGAAACTGGTCGTCTCATCGATCGAGGAGTCAGTTTCTTAATTTTTCAACTCGCAATAGGTAAACACCTAAACTCTATAGTTTCTTATGATTTTTCTTCATAGTAGCATGCATCTAGGTACCCTAGACCCACCCATGAAGTTTGTTTAAGTTTCGTGTCCGTTTGATAGGTGTATCGGACACGTATCGGATTAGGTTTAGAAGTGTTCGATGGAATTCCTCTTAGAATTCTTCACTGTTATTTTTGTAATCCAATTTCATGAATTTATAGCCCTAGGTGTAGGGATTCCCAAACCCTAGGTTCTTGGTTGAATCGACACGATTTCGTGTCCAAAACAGGACACGCACGCGCAGCACAAGGACCGCGCGCGTGTCCTGCTGCTGCTGTGTCCGTTCTCAATGGACACGTCGATTCAACTCGAGATTTTTGGTCAATATCTAGGCTCCACGACTGACAGCATGCTCGTAAATTTTCATAGGATTTCGTGGAGCGTCGAAGGAGAAATCGACACGGCACTGATCGCGGCCTGTCGCGCGCGCATGAGAAAGCGGCGTCCGATACGCACTTCGTGCGACTCGGACACATGGCGAGGGTCCAGTGCAGGCACGTGGACGTGTAGCCCTATAGTTGGGCTACGTGTACGAGCAACCATACCTTGCTCTGTGTCGAGACCTAGATCGTGTGACACGCGTACACGAGAACTAGTTTCAGTTTTGGTTCATGAGTGTCCAGGACACTTCGTGTCCTATTTTCTTGGACACGATTGCACCTACACCTCATGTTTAGACCCTTGACACATTACCAACCTTCGGGTTCGAGCATTAATAGTTTTTTCGATATTTAGGTTATGAATAGGTTGTGTGATTGAGTATCGGGATTCCATGTTTACATTCTCAGTTTTTTGTTATTTTTGTTCAGTTTGATTTAATGTGTAATCATGTAGACACAACCTACAGATCCCTTTTGACCTATATAAGAGTCTACTTACTAGTTTACAATGGGTTAAGACCTTGATCGAATTTTGGGTTGACACTTAGTATAGAGTCTTCCTTAACAGTTCAGTTCTTGATGTTAGAAATTAAATCTCTGTTCAGATTTAGATTTCAAGCTAATTGCTATACAAACTGAAACCTACAGGATCCTTTTTGACCCACATAAGTGATTACTTACTGTTTGCATCTTAGAAAAGGTTGAAATCGAATTTAGGTATTATTTTGGGTATCAAGAAGTTCAGTTTTTCCTTGTATCAGTTTCAGTTTTTGTTGGCATTTTCCCCATTAGCTTTGGAGGTAAATTCTGAATATAAACCCAGCCATTCAGGCCCAAACTAACCTATATAGAAGATTCATGTTGGTTGTATTAAAGAGAAGGCTGTGTATGAATTGGGTAGGTATAGAGTATAGGTTAGTATCAGTTGATTCCAGTTCAGTTTCTATTTTGTGTGTTCAGTTTAATTTGAGGATTAAATCATGCCCTCACACACACCCTTTTCAGACCCTATTAGACCTAGTTAAGAGAAACTTATTAATTCACTTGATAAGAGATCCTTGTGTTTGAGTTGGGTAGCCATAGGCACTTGGGTATATATCTATGTAGAGTATCAAGATGTATAGGTTATGCCTATAGCTGATTTAGGATTTGATTTTAGGATGCCAAGTTAAGTAGTTCAGTTGATAGTTAGATAGGTTTTGGTTAGTCCAATTTGTGATACCAAGTTTAGTTAGGATTTGTGATGTCAAGTGTCAAGTTTAGCCTATTGATTAGTTTAGGAGTTGTTGAAGGGTAGGATGGATTCTAATTTTGAGTGTATAAATAGTTGGTAGGATTTTGGTATTAGGATGCATTGGTAATTGATATGTAGGACTAGTATTGACCTAAAAGTGGACTTGTAGACTTGTTGACCAACCTTGACCTAGTTTGACTAGTTTGGTTGACCAAAGTTGACCCAAGGTTGACTTTGACTTAGATTGCCCCAAATCATGTAGAATTTACATTAAAGGTATTCCTTATGATATTTTAGACTGTATTATGACATGTGGTTGTTTTAAATAGGATCTTATTACTCCAGTCCAGTCACTTTTCATCACCAGCAGTTCGGATTGCCAGGCGAGTAAATTCTCTGATCTTTTCATGCTTCTTTGGATATGTACTCTTGTTATAGACTAGTATACTTGATGCTGACACGACGTTCACACGGATCGGTACCCTATGGATCGTTTCATGCGATGTTATCCCCTCGGATACATCGAGTATGTCATGTTTCATGTACTTTATCATGGTCATCATGTACTCCATGTATTCACTTTTATCCATGTGCACTCATATGTTATTTATGTACACTCATGACCATATGAGCTCCATGTATGCAGTAGTTGGTATCCATGTGCAATAACATAACATGCTTTGATCCTTGTGTATTGGTTGGGGGCAGGGAGAGTGTAGTTGGTTATGTGATCATTATCCCCAGTAGTTATCCATGTGTATTCCATAGTTGTATCCATGTGCAACCCAAGCTGTTTACATAACCAATTCATGCTCTGTTTCACGTAGAAGGTTATATTCTTTATTTATCATATTTACATCTCAGTTATATCTTCTCTCCTGTTGATTTTTCTTTACAGCGATTCATGTATAGTTTTCTATAGCTTGCTTTATATGTCCAGTCCTGATATGAACTGTTGTGAGAGATATGTGCTCGTTCCGTCCTGATTGGGCATGTTGAAAATTTTACAGGTGATGATGAGGAGTACTGTCATACTTATCATGGCATTGGCTTAAATGACACTGGCGACGTAGGCCCACAGGAGGATCCCATAGTCGCTGAGGACTTGCCCATAGTCTAGCTGAGACTTAGTACTTTACTTTGTATTTTCTATTTGAGACTTTTATGAGTTGTACTTGAGATATTTCTGGTGGTTTACACCTAGACTTTATTGTGACTTTCTTGAGATTATTCTTCTGTTCCATCTTAGTATTGTGATTGAGTTACGTATTATTTTACTCTCTATTCATAGCCTGGTTAGATTGTGTTAGATATGGTGACTCAGGACAGCGTTCTACCGCCGACACTGCGGCGTAGGCTGGACGTTCGTTACTTCTCGTGCCCTCACACTGGGTGCGGGTCGTGACACGTTTTTAGTGGTGGCCCATGCAGGTCCTCGATCACAACTAGTGTGATTCGTAGTGGTACTCGAACTAGAGTATCATTACAACCTGCAGTAGGATATAGGAATAAGTTAAGGTACTCAATCACATTAGGAAAACTCTTATCAATTCCTGCTGTTAATTTTCTTCTTTGAAAACAACTGTCCTCCTTTGACGATTCGCTTCTTTTTTTCAGTAATTGATTCTTTGTTCGATCTGTCTTCAAGATAGTTAAGGAGACACGATTTCATCTCTTCGGTCCATTCAAGACCACATTCGTATTTGTGCGATGTCATGGTAGTACGACAATTTAATTGTATTACTACGAGCCTGCTATAGAGTATAGGAAGTAAGTTGTTAGATTGAGAGGATACTCAATCACTATTAGAATTTTCTGAGAGATTCCTGGGACGACCCTTGAGAATCTCATTTTGAGCTTCGATTTAAAATTTTATTTCCCTTATGTTAGTCCACCTTCCTCCCTTGATTCTTGCATCTTGTTTGAACTCTTTTCACCAATACCCTTACTTTCTTGTGCTTAATAATGGTTAGGAAGATGGCTACACTGCTATATACTCATTGGTCAAATACATGGCTAGAAGGATTACATTAAGGAATTGGAACACACGGATACTCTGACTAAGTTATGGGAGCTTTTTCTAAATGGATGATTTAATGATTAGTAGTTTGTAAGTTTGAGATATTACCAAGGAAATTTATCTTGAAGATTCTAAGTAGTAATCACTAGAGGATTATAAAATTATATTTTGATACTGGAGGAAAATAGTTAGAATCTATATAAATTAATTTCAGGAATTAAAGTGATTCATGAATTATTGGATTATGATTATACATCTTTGAACGTATATAGATTGGCTTGATAATGAAAAAAAAGGGTGGCAGTATGAACTATTAAATGGAGTCGTACAAGTTGCGATGTATATGTTTATGGATTTCAATTTAAGTGGAAGTAATGATATTAAAATTTTTGGTTTAAAAGATTGGGAAGATATAAAAACAATTGTTTTGGAAGAAAAACAAAAATCTCAATTTTGGAATCGTGTCAATCGATTGAAGATTTAAAAATCTATTTGGATTTTGGTTTAAGAAGTAGTGATTATGTTTCAATGACTTAGAAGGAGAAATTATGGTTGATAAGCGCGTTAAAATACTGAGCTGTAACTGCTAGATTGTCGTGATAAGCTGAGTGTCTATCTTGAGGATTATTTGAGACAAATTGGGAGTTTTTAAATTTAGGAAGTGATATAGAATTTTATGGATTCATGATTTATTAACTCTGGAGTTTAAAGTTGGATTGGAATGTTAAATTTGGAAAGGTTAGTAGTAACGAGATAAAAGTTATTATGAGATTTATGAAAAGGATTTAAATGTTAGTCGTGGTTAGATTGGAAGGCTTAGAGTGAATACAAATTGAGGTAATTATTTCTGGAATTTTTTTTTAAAAGGAATGTAAAGGTAGGCCACCAAGGTAACCTTAATGAGATAGAAGTGTTCCACACTAATTGCCATATCACTCATGACTATGATAGTAGTATATACTCTAGTGTTGTTAGTCGTCTGCCAAACTATGGGACTGTATCTCAAATCTTGACTTACTCAACCTTTCCTCAAATCTAGATCTTTTTCTGTGACTTTCTAACCGTTTTTATTTGATCGTTCCTTAAGCAGTATTCGCCTTTAGTACTGTGTCCCTAAATTATTTCCCTGGATTCTTAATTAAATTTATTTCATGCCTCAACTTGATTTTCTCTATTCTTGTATTAGTTGTCACCTCTTGAACGCTTATCATGATACTAATATACTTTCTGACTTAAATTCGAGATTCAACCATGACTCAATTCTTTTGACCCGACATGGGAAGGAGTTCTTCTTGTTCCTTAAATGCTTAATCTTGTACCTTATCTTGATTGTTTGACCAGCTTAGTTGATGATCTTGAACTATTTTCTTCTTCATTATTACCTCCCTTACTTATACTTGACTACCTTATGTTGCTAATTTAGCCTTAGTTTTGCAAGTTTATCTCTTTTCGAGCTTGATCATGACATATTTTATTGGGTCGACCCACTAACATATTGTCTAATCAGAACCGATGTATGATGGTCTGATCAACCTAGTGCACTTGGTTCGCTTTTATATATTACTCTACGTAGATGAGACTCTAGGGCATCTGTCTCATCCACGACAGTTTGGCAATTCTCCTTGAACTATTTTCGTCGTCTATGAACCACGTATTGTACTCAATAGTATCGTCTTTGAACTCTTTTTGCTTTTGTCTTTCACATATTTCAGAAAGGCAAGGCACTGTGCTTAATAGGTCAACCCAGAGTATCACGTTTAGCTTCCTTATCAAAAGGAGGATAGTGGCTTATTTCCATATCCTCGCAGTATTCCTTTAGGATTTCAATAGTGTTGAATTCTAAACCCTTGATCGCGACCAGTCGACTTGGTCATTCTCCTTATCATCCAATATTTGGAACCTTATTCAATTGAATTAATTCAATTGTGACATGGATTTCAAATCTTGGATACTCGTGCCGAGACTTCAACGACCTCGTTCTCCATCTTGCCCAAACCTCGATTCATCCTGGATTTGATCAACTTAGATCATATCGAGACTAAAATTTCTATATATATATATATATATATATATATATATAGTGTGTTGGGATTTCAGTGTTATTGACAAGTCGTGCTTTAAACTTATGATTTTTTATCATATTTAGAATATTAACGCTTTATGGTTAATTTCAGTTGTTTTTATAATCACCAGTATTTGTATAGGATGATATACTGCCTTACAGCCCAGTGATTTATTATTTATCCTTATCTTTCCAGAATGGCACCCATGACCAGAGTTTGTCCCCAGTGCACAGCTGCAATTTCGGATGAGATCGAGATTGTACTTTCCCCTTTTATTGCTCAGGAGGTGTTAGCAGCCTCACCGAAGAATTTTCCTCCATCTCCTATCCTTCAGGAGAGGACTGCAGTTCAGCCGGAGACTGAGGGCCTTCCTTTGCCTCCTGGAGCGGTACCCCATGCCATTCCTGTTGGAGCTCATATTCACAGATTTCTTCAGGAATTGTGGGAGGTACAGAGACTTCAGGCTGAGCTTATGAGAGAGCAGAGTCTCAGTATCCAACTGTTGTGGGATTACATACATTCGAGGGAGGAGCCTAGTCCCAAGAGAGCGAGGAACAGTTTATACCCAGAGCCTAAGGAGTACCCAGGCTTTCAGCCTAGACCAGCCTATCTAGTTCAGATTCCTGTCCAGCAGAGACCAGCTGAGCGAGTGCCTACCTGTGCCTTCTGTAAGAAGCTTGGGCACGTATGGAAGGACTGTTGGAAGAGACTAGGATTGTGCCTATTTTGTGGGTCAGCTGCACACAAGATACGAGACTGTCCTACTACACTTGCCCCTAGACGAGGCCTACCTCCAGGAGAGAGTTCCAGCTACCAGACCTAGTAGAGGTGAGTTCTTGACCCATACCTTATCCTATCTTGATGATTACTGTACCCTACCATAATGTTTGTATGCTTGATACCATATGACAGTAATGCCCCGCTCCGCACGAGGCATTTGGTTGGCTTATTGGATGGGATCAGAATATTGGACCGTGACTTATGTTGGGAATCGGAAGAATTGAGACTGATACAGTCTCTCTTAGCTGGCTAGACGGAATGGGTATTGGAATGTGGCTCGCTGGTGGAGCTACGTATAGTAGAATTGTGTGATCGAAACAGGAAGACCCTTTATTGCAAGTGAGTGGAACTGTCCTTCCTCCTCCTTGCTCCTTCATGCTTAATAAATAAAGTATTGAAATGCTATAAACTGTCCCTAAATGTTCTATATATTAGTTGCTGAATAATAGAGATACTTATGCTAAGAATTATTGAAATGTACAACACATTGAACTGCTAATGTGATTCGATGCCTGAGATTGAATTGATAACCTTGTTCCTTATGTTTAATGCTGCTGAAAGGACAAAACACTTGAATAATGAGATACCTTGTGAATAATAGAATAAGAAATGAACTAGCTGTGCTATCGACCCAATAAACTGAATGAAACACTAGAACCATTGTACTCTCTGTATATCTGTTGTAAGAATGTGAAATGTTGCCTGTCCCTTATAAGAAATAAATGAATGAATAAATGTCCCTATGAAATGAATGAATGTTACGTTCCTCTTAAGAAAGGAATGATATGAGATACGTTGCTATGAAGCAATGAATGAGAAAAGATGAAGCTGGGATCATTGAGATCACCAAATGAAATGATGGTAATGATGAAATGAATAAGTCATTGAATATGACTAATGATGCACTGTTGCCTTTACTTTCCTTAATATGTTTTACCATGCGATTATGTTCATAATCGAGTCGGACACGCATTCGCATGGTCATGGACAACTTGTATACAAGGTTTGAGTAATAATTTTCTCGAACGATTCCTAGGGCCCTGGGGACCGATTCAGCCTAGGAGGAAATAATGATGAGTGCTATGGAAGCACGGATAAGGCGGGGTGGCATAGAGGCTCGCCACCTACTATGCTGACCGCATTATCTTGAAATGAAATAAAATGAAAAGAGTCCATATGGTTTAACAACACCAGTGACCATGTAGTCGGGATGCATGCTAATTAATGTTTTTGTGCAGGTAGAGTAAGTATATCAGATAACCTGTATTTGATGCAGGTAAGAAAAGTCGGCTATCGGTAAGAAATCACATAATTATGATATTGTATAAGTTGGTTTAACTTGCCTGCTTAACATGTTCTATTCAAGTATGCTAGAAAGATGCCTTACTTTAAATAGTGCTCAAACATAACATCTATGCTAAGTGATGCTTAAAGTGAGAATTGTCATAACATGTTTAAGATGTTAATGTTAATAATGCCTCAATGACGCCTTTGCATGATAACACCAAGAATGCTAAAATAATATGTCCACATGAATGCTACTATGAATATGTTTACATGCTTCACTCTGATTATTGCCCATGAACTGTAAACTGATGTTAGGCCCTAGTAGAAAGATCACTCTAATAAATGCTTGCTTAAATGATCACTTTAATGTTGGTTTATGTGAGTGGATTGGATTCTGCTCGCCAGTACGTAGATGATGTGCTGACCCACGTTTTGTGGGCAGGTGCTCGTGCTTGGAATATTCTACACACGAAGATTGGCTTGATTGGTCCCGCGGCATTGAAGATTTGTTGGGCATACAGAAGCTCTCCTTGCACAAGGTGAAGTCTTCTGTTTATAAAGGGCATAATGCATGGAACATTGTAATCCGTTGTACCAGTGAGATTGTAAGCCGAGTCGGTATATTGAGTTGTAATCCAATGTATCCAAGTATCAAATGTAAGCTTTGTAGCATTGTTCAGTTGGCTTCCAATGTAAAGGGGGATTTGTTGTAAGCATTGTACTTCAATACAAGTCTTGTACTCTTCTTCAATTATCAATAAAGAGAATAAAGTTCTATATATCTCTGTGTGACTCCAAGTTATCCTTTTATCTCCGCTGCCATAAAGAAGTGATGTACTTCTATTCAATGAAAAAGATTGTCCTCACTAACTTCAATTTGTCTGCTTCTGCCGCTGCAATGTGTTTCTATTTGAAGAATTTTCACTTATGTACCATCCTTGTCTTGTACAAGTGCAATACCAGACTTGTACGACATCACGCCCAAGCGAGGACGATCGATTCCAAGAGATAAAATATGTCAATAAATGACTCTACGAATCGGGGCGTGACAATGACTACTTTTGATCTGGTATGACCTTAGTAGCTAGACGAGACTCGAGACTGATTGCCTGCCATAACCCTGTATGATTTTTTTCAACTGCATAATTTAGATAAGTTTTCTCAAGACCATGATTGTTGGGGATTGACCTAGAAGGGTAGGATCATCTTAATTTCGAGGACGAAATTATTTTTAAGGAGGGTAGACTTGTAACACCCACTTTTTAAAATAAGGGTATTTTAGTCATTTTAGTCATTTTGTGATTTTCTAGATATTATTGACTTGTGATTGATTTAGCCTTTGGTTTAACTTTAGAAAATCCACATTAGAGACTAACCATGTCATATGATGATCATCTAGCTATTTAGAATTTATTTTATACTTTGGTTTAATTTAGGAAGTCTTTTGACCATTTTTAGGCTATTTAATTAATTGGCCTTTTAGCCTTTTGTTAAATGGGCTTAAACTCAACTTAAATAGTAGAGAGGGGCCCATAAACCAACCCTAACCCTAGTAGGACTCATATGGCCGGCCAAAACAGGAAACCCCCACTTCCTATATAAGCATTGCATTAGTATGGACACCCCCTTTACAAAACCCTAGTTTCCAGCTCTCCAAAACCCTAATTTTCTCATCCGACCTCCGTTTTACCTCAAACGAAGTGCGTTGTGATCGTGGGAAGGAGGAGAATTTGCTGGAGCATTGCTAGCAAGAAGTTGGAGGCGTTTGCTCGGTGGAAACTGGTCGTCTCATCGATCGAGGAGTCAGTTTCTTGATTTTTTAACTCGCAATAGGTAAACACCTAAACTCTATAGTTTCTTCCGATTTTTCTTCATAGTAGCATGCATCTAGGTACCCTAGACCCACCCATGAAGTTTGTTTAAGTTTCGTATCCGTTTGATAGGTGTATCGGACACGTATCGGATTAGGTTTAGAAGTGTTCGATAGAATTCCTTTTAGAATTCTTCACGGTTATTTTTGTAATCTAATTTCAAAAATTTATAGCCCTTGGTGTAGGGATTCCCAAACCCTAGGTTCTTGGTTGAATCGACACGATTTTGTGTCCAAAACAGGACACGCACGTGCAGTACAAGGACCGCACGTGTGTCCTGCTGCTGCTGTGTCCGTTCTCAATGGACACGGCGATTCAACTCGAGATTTTTGGTCGGTAGCTAGGCTCCACGACTGACAGCATGCTCGTAAATTTTTGTAGGATTTTGTGGAGCGTCGAGGGAGAAATCGACACGGCACTGATCGCGGCCTGTCGCGCGCGCGTGAAAACGCGGCGTCCGATACGCACTTCGTGCGACTCGGACACGTGGCGAGGGTCCAGTGCAGGCGCATGGACGTATAGCCCTATAGTTGGGCTACGTGTACGAGCAACCACGCGTCCTACCTTGCTCTGTGTCGAGACCTAGATCGTGTGACACGCGTGCACGAGAACTAGTTTCAGTTTTGGTTCATGAGTGTCCAGGACACTTCGTGTCCTATTTTCTTGGACACGATTGCACCCACACCTCATGTTTAGACCCTTGACACATTACCAACCTTCGGGTTCGAGCATTAATAGTTTTTTCGATATTTAGGTTATGAATAGGTTGTGTGATTGAGTATCGGGATTCCAGGTTTACATTCTCAGTTTTTTGTTATTTTTGTTCAGTTTGATTCAATGAGTAATCATGTAGACACAACCTACAGATCCCTTTTGACCTATATAAGAGTCTACTTACTAGTTTACAATGGGTTAAGACCTTGATCGAATTTTGGGTTGACACTTAGTATAGAGTCTTCCTTAACAGTTCAGTTCTTGATGTTAGAAATTGAATCTCTGTTCAGATTTAGATTTCAAGCTAATTGCTATACAAACTGAAACCTACAGGATCCTTTTTGACCCACATAAGTGATTACTTACTGTTTGCATCTTAGAAAAGGTTGAAATCGAATTTAGGTATTATTTTGGGTATCAAGAAGTTCAGTTTTTCCTTGTATCAGTTTCAGTTTTTGTTGGCATTTTCCCCATTAGCTTTGGAGGTAAATTCTGAATATAAACCCAGCCATTCAGGCCCTAACTAACCTACATAGGAGATTCATGTTGGTTGTATCAAAGAGAAGGCTGTGTATGAATTGGGTAGGTATAGAGTATAGGTTAGTATCAGTTGATTCCAGTTCAGTTTCTGTTTTGTGTGTTCAGTTTAATTTGAGGATTAAATCATGCCCTCACACACACCCTTTTCAGACCCTATTAGACCTAGTTAAGAGATACTTATTAGTTCACTTGATAAGAGATCCTTGTGTTTGAGTTGGGTAGCCATAGGCACTTGGGTAGATATCTATGTAGAGTATCAAGATGTATAGGTTATGCCTATAACTGATTTAGGATTTGATTTTAGGATGCCAAGTTAAGTAGTTCAGTTGATAGTTAGATAGGTTTTGGTTAATCCAATTTGTGATACCAAGTTTAGTTAGGATTTGTGATGTCAAGTGTCAAGTTTAGCCTATTGATTAGTTTAGGAGTTGTTGAAGGGTAGGATGGATTCTAATTTTGAGTGTATAAATAGTTGGTAGGATTTTGGTATTAGGATGCATTGGTAATTGATATGTAGGACTAGTATTGACCTAAAAGTGGACTTGTAGACTAGTTGACCAACCTTGACCTAGTTTGACTAGTTTGGTTGACCAAAGTTGACCCAAGGTTGACTTTGACTTAGATTGTCCCAAATCATGTAGAATTTGCATTAAAGGTATTTCTTATGATATTTTAGACTGTATTATGACATGTGGTTGTTTTAAATAGGATCTTATTACTCCAGTCCTGTCACTTTTCATCACCAGCAGTTCGGATTGCCAGGCGAGTACATTCTCTGATCTTTTCATGCTTCTTTGGATATGTACTCTTGTTATAGACTAGTATACTTGATGCTGACACGACGTTCACACGGATCGGTACCCTATGGATCTTTTCATGCGATGTTATCCTCTCGAATACATCGAGTATGTTATGTTTCATGTACTTTATCATGGTCATCATGTACTCCATGTATTCACTTTTATCCATGTGTACTCATATGTTATTCATGTACACTCATGACCATATGAGCTCCATGTATGCAGTAGTTGTTATCTATGTGCAATAATATAACATGCTTCGATCCTTGTGTATTGGTTGGGGGCAGGGAGAGTGTAGTTGGTTATGTGATCATTATCCCCAGTAGTTATCCATGTGTATTCCATAGCTGTATCCATATGCAACCCAAGCTGTTTACATAACCAATTCATGCTCTGTTTCACGTAGAAGGTTATATTCTTTATTTATCATATTTACATCTCAGTTATATTTTCTCTCCTGTTGATTTCTCTTTACAGCGATTCATGTATAGTTTTCTATAGCTTGCTTTATATGTCCATTCCTGATATGAACTGTTGTGAGAGATATGTGCTCGTTCCGTCCTGATTGGGCATGTTAAAAATTTTACAGGTGATGATGAGGAGTACTGTCATACTTATTATGGCATTGGCTTAAATGAAACTGGCGACGTGGGCCCACAGGAGGATCCCACAGTCGCTGAGGACTTGCCCATAGTCTAGCTGAGACTTAGTACTTTACTTTGTATTTTCTATTTGAGACTTTTATGAGTTGTACTTGAGATATTTCTGGTGGTATACACCTAGACTTTATTGTGACTTTCTTGAGATTATTCTTCTGTTCCATCTTAGTATTGTGATTGAGTTATGTATTATTTTACTCTCTATTCATAGCCTGGTTAGATTGTGTTAGATATGGTGACTCAGGACAGCGTTCTACCGCCGACACTGCGGCGTAGGCTGGGCGTTCGTTACTTCTCGTGCCCTCACACTGGGTGCGGGTCGTGACACTACCCTAACCCTAGACTAGCCCTAGGCGAACCTAGGGACACGATCACGAGACACGAGGACATGCGTGTCGTGTCCTAGAGCTAGGTGCACGCGTGCAAGATGCGGTGACAATTCACTGTGTCAGTGTTTACCCGATTGGGTTTTCTAGGGTTTAGACACGTTGTGTCGTGTCGTGGTGTCGTATTAGGGCCCCTAGACACTAGAGGACACCTAGGGACACTGTTACCAACCCTTGGTTGGGGACCATAGTCGAGTTTAGGGGTTGGTTTTGGGTTTACCCTAACCCACTGTCACAGTGTATATATTTCCAGTTTTTGTATTATTCCCAGTTTTTAAATTCGAGATTCAAAATGATTTTTGATGTTTAATATACATGTATTTGTATGTATACATATTGTATATACATATTTGTGTGTGTGTGTGTGTATAGGTGGGAGTTTGGGTGTTTATACATGTGTATATGTGTATTTGTGAGAGTGTATACATATAGATGTATATATGTATGTTTTGTGTGTGTGTGTGTTAGTGTGGTGTCTTGGTTCTCTATAAACAGAGAACCCCCCCATGTCACAGTGTTTTCACACCCCCCCCCCCCCTCACTCATTCTCATTTACTCTCTCTCTCACTATCATTTTCCCTCTCTCACTATATATATATATATATATATATATATATATATATATATATATATATATATATATATATATATATATATGAGTGTATGTTATATATATGTATTATATATAGTGTATATATATATATATATATATATATAACATACACTCATATATATATATATATATATATATATATATATATATATATATATATATATAAAAATATATATATATATATATATATATATATATATATATATATATATATATATATATATATATATATATATATATTGATATATATGAGTAGTATATAGATATGTATATATATGTGATCTTGTATTGTATAGATATAGGTTTACATATGGAAACCTATGTGATTAGTCTATGGTCATAGTTACTAGCCTATGACCATTAGGGGCTAACCCTAATTTGACCAAGTGACCCTTGACCAAGGTAGCCTTGTTGACCATGGTTGACTAAAGTCAACTATGTAATGCCCTGAATCCGTTGCGGAGCACGGTGCGGGCTAGCGGCCGAATGGCCGAGTCGAATGAGAATTGGGGAAACTTTACCAGGATCGCGGGATAATAAATTGAGATCCTTTCCTCTTTATGGATTGGACTCTTTTGAAATGATGCCCAAGATGCAGTGGCGCGCGTCTTGGGGGAAGAGTTCTATATAAGAGTCGCTTGCCCCGAGACCGTTGCCCTGCTGGTTTTCGATGTCGCTTTTGCTGTTGGCTTTTGTGTGCGTTTTCGTGATTGTTTTCGATGAATGTTTTCATGGATTTACTTTCACCGTCTACGCATTTCGTATCGAATAACTGAGAGAAAGAGAAGAAGTATGCTGACCAAACGTTGGTGCCAATGCAGGTGCTAACGCGGTGAACCTAGGGTGACGTTGCGTGGAAGACCTCTTTCTCTCGGCAATTCACCAACAAGTGAGTGGCTTTGATCCTTCGACGATCCTTGATCTTCGCGCATAACAATGGTAGACTTGTTATTGCGTTCGGTGCTTAATAAAAGATGCCTAGTAATAATACGGGAAAGATAATGAAAGATAAATTATCACATGGCTAGGCTTATGTTGCAAATTGAATGATGCTCGTATGCTATATGAATTGTTTAACAGGTGATGCTAAGACCCAAGTATTGGGCGGTAAGTATATCGGACTTCGGTTCGAAAGAATGAGTTAAACATGAATAGTCCCTTGGTTGGATGAACGAATATGCGAGCCTATGGCTCAAAGTAAGATGGCAAGTTGGAAAGATGGGAAAATGGCAAGATGAAATGAGAACTATGTATATGTGTGGAAGATGCTATTATCATGCATGTCGTGTCTCTTATTAGTTAAGTTGCATTGCATGCATGGTCATGGACAACTTGTATACAAGGTAGTTCCTCGAACGGTACTCCGAGGCCACGGAACCGATTCGGCCTAGGAGGAACGCCGTGCTGAAGTAGTAGCACAGTGCTGAAGTAGTAGCACGGTCTTTCGGGAACCTTCCGGATGGGCTAGCTACCCACCGATGAAGGGGAGCCGTCCGACCAAGATGTCCCAGATGGCGTGTAGTCAGTGACCTTCATATAGACAGGTGGCATAGCTAACATTGTCTTATGCAGGCAGAGTAAGTGGTATTCATAAATATGTACAGGGATGGCTATCGACCGTGGGTAAGATTCACCAAATTGGTGATCAATATGAACTGCTTATGTTAGATCAACATGAATTGCTTATGTTTCTAACATCACTGTATGCTCCTTATATTTCTCATCAAATATATGAACTGTTAATGGACCCTAAGGCAAGATAGAAAGAATACAAATCAATGGTGAACATTCATGTAATTTTTACTACTGTTGATTTATGGTGAGATTGGTTACGGCCGCTCACCAGTACATATGTGGCAATGTACTGACCCTCGTCTCCACAGGTGACGGGAACCTAGTGGATAATCATAGACGCTGAAGGCTTGCTGTCCGACTCTTTAGAAGCTTCGTACATCTTGAAGTTTCCACTTGAAGAAGAAGGCATTTTGCTGAAGGTGGTTATTGCTGCATTATTAATAAAGGGATATGATGTATGGAACAAGTTGTATCTCATTTCAATATTTCTGCAATGTTGTAGCCAAGTTTGGCCTTTCATCTCGGCTGTTTGAGAGCCTTATGTTTATGCAATGTAATTTCAAAGATATCAATAAAGAACTTATTTCAGATCATATCTGTGTTGCCAAAACTTCTCTATCATCCGCTGCGAATCTCTATTCAAAATGTCTCTTTTATAAAAGGAACACGAGCACGCCTTGTACAAGTGCAATTCCAGACTTGTACGGCATCACGCCTTAGCGAGGACGAACGATTCGGCGTGAATCTAAGCGGAGGCGAACGATTCCCGAATCGGGGCGTGACAGTTTGGTATCAGAGCACGGCTTTACATCCTTGGGAATTTCTTGGTTTTAAAGATTTCGAAAATGACACAAGCTTTATTGCTTCTCGAACAACTTTGGTTTTAAATGTCCCGAAATGAGATGTTCCATACAATAAGTCCATAAATATATTATGAGACTAACAAGCTCCTCTGTTTTGCAGAGATGACAAAGGCGGGTACGACAAACAATGCGAGTAGCTCAAGGGTGGTAGCCTCAACCGACCCTATGGAGAGGATGCTGGCTATGATGGAGAGCCAGCAGAGGCAGAACGTGAAGCAATTCGAGGCCCAACAGAAGCAGCTAGATACCCTGCAACAGTTGGTCCGAACAGTGGTGAACAATGGGGCTCAAGGCACTCCAGTCTCCCGAGAGAGCGAACTAGTGGAGGCAGAGGAACCCCCGACAGCTAAGAAAACCACTGCTGTGGCCGACATTACAAAGTTTAAGAAAATCTGCAGCAAAGAATTCAAAGGGACAGAAGAAGCCACAATTGCTATGGATTGGCTAGTTGAAGTGGAAGATCACCTGGAAGCTTTGGGTATTGTTGGATCCAAGAGGGTCTCGTGTGTGAAACTACTGCTGGTTTCCAACGCACACTACTGGTGGCAAAGTCAGAAAAGAATTCTAGCGGGAGTGAATGGAACAACGAAAATTACTTGGCTGATGTTCCGCGAGGCATTTCTGGCTCAGTACTTCTCTTCGACTGAGCAGCGAGCTAAGGAATTGGAGTTCCAGAAGCTCGAACAGGGGAACATGACGGTGAAGGAGTATGAGGCAGAGTTTTCTAGACTGTCTCAGTATGCGATCACGAAGTTTACTGACGATGCATCTAAGGCTCGTCGGTTTGAGCAGGGCTTAAGGCCTGCTCTGAAGGCTCAAGTCGTGGTTCAGAAATATAAGACTTTTCAGGAGTCTTATGAGCACGCGAAGGAATTGGACCCACACTATCCTGCGACGGCGCCAGTGCAAGCGTCGGTGCAGAATCTGCATAACAAGAGACCGAACAACGGTGGCAGATATGAGGCGCCTAAGCGTCAGAACCACGGTGGCTTTCAACGACCCAACCAGGGTGGACCATTCTGCAACAAGTGCCGCAACAGAGGGCACTTTGCTAACGAATGTCAGGTGCTAGAGGGTGGATGCTTCAAATGTGGTCGCATGGGCCACGGATTCAGAGACTGTCCAGGGAGGGGCCACCAGAACCCTCCAAGGCAGCAGCATCACCAACAGTACCAACAAAATCGTGGACAGGCACCACGACCTCCTCAGCCACAACAGAATCAGAGGCCCGGTGCCCAGGGCCGAGTCTTTGCATTGACTCAGGAGGAAGCATCATTTGCATCAGATACTGTCGTGACAGGTATATTGTTATTTAATGGCATTCCTGCACGTACTTTATTTGATTCTGGTGCTTCACATAGTTTTATATCTAAAGACTATGTTAAGGAACATGAAATAAAAATGACAATGTTGGATATGTACCTTAGTGTTAGTACTCCATCAGGAGTGGAGATGCCTACTAATATGATGTGTAGGGATGGTTACATATGTATCGGGAAGAGAAAGCTACCATTAGATGTAGTCGAGCTTGATATGAAAGATTTCGATATCATTCTGGGAATGGACTGGTTAAGTGCATGTTGTGCGACGATTGACTGTGCGAAGAAGCGAGTTATGTTTCGCCTACCTGGGGGAACAGAATTCTCTTACTCGGCCAGTTCGTCGGCGAAGGCTTCGATGGTGATTTCAGCTACTACGGCCCGGCGATTGCTTCATTCTGGCTGCGAAGGGTACCTTGCTTCTGTTCGAGACACACGCAAGAATGGTGCAGACTCAGCTAACACTGAAGTCGTGGCAGAATTTCCTGATGTGTTTCCTGACGAGATACCCGGAATGCCTCCGGACCGAGAGATTGAATTCACTATCGATACATTTCCAGATACTCGTCCGATCTCAAGGGCACCATATAGGATGGCGCCTGCTGAATTGAAGGAACTCAAAGTACAGCTACAGGAATTATTAGACAAGGGATACATCAGACCCAGTGTTTCACCATGGGGTGCTCCGGTGCTATTTATGAAGAAGAAAGATGGAACAATGCGGCTGTGCATCGACTACCGTGAGCTAAACAAAGTTACAATTCGGAACCAGTACCCGTTGCCTCGAATAGACGACCTCTTCGATCAGTTACAAGGGGCGTCTGTATTTTCAAAGATTGATCTTCGCTCAGGCTACCATCAGTTAAAGATCAAACCAGATGACATTTCTAAGTCCGCATTCCGAACCAGATACGGACACTATGAATTCTTGGTCATGCCCTTCGGACTGACCAACGCCCCTGCCGCTTTCATGGATATGATGAACAGAGTCTTCCGGCCCTTTTTGGATAAATTTGCGGTCGTATTCATCGACGACATCCTAATCTACTCGAAGAACAGAGAAGACCATGCAGAACATTTGAGGACAGTATTACAGACTCTACGGGACAATCAGCTCTATGCCAAGCTGAGCAAATGTGAGTTTTGGATGAGTAGCGTGTCGTTCCTAGGGCACGTTATCTCGGCGGAAGGTGTGTCCGTTGACCCAAAGAAAATTAAAGCCGTAGTGGATTGGAAGCAACCCACGTCGGCGAGCGAGATTCGAAGTTTCCTCGGCTTGGCAGGCTACTACAGAAAGTTTGTCAAGGATTTTTCAAAAGTGGCAGCGCCTTTAACTCGGCTAACCCAGAAGGGAGTGGCATTCGATTGGACTGATGAGTGCGAGTCTTGCTTTCAAAATCTGAAACAACGTCTCGTATCAGCTCCAATCCTTACACTTCCAGACGGCGTCGAGGGATTCCAGATATACAGCGATGCGTCCGGATTGGGTTTGGGATGTGTGTTGACTCAGAGAGGGAAAGTGATATCTTATGCCTCGAGACAGCTTAAGCCGCACGAGAAAAATTATCCAACGCATGATTTGGAATTGGCAGCGATAGTGTTTGCACTGAAATTGTGGAGGCACTACTTGTATGGAGTGGCTTGCGAGATCTTCACCGACCATAAAAGCCTGAAGTACATCTTTACTCAAAAAGATTTAAATTTGCGGCAAAGACGTTGGTTGGAGCTTATAAAAGATTATGACTTGACGATCGCGTACACCCCAGGAAAAGGCAATATGGTGGCGGACGCGTTGAGTCGAAACTTTGTGGGATCACTCAGTGTTGACAAACGAATATTGGAGGAATTGGAAAGCATGGGAATTGAGCTCCAGATTCGTGGCCGAGATGCACAATTGGCTCAACTTCAACTTGAGCCGAGTTTGTTAGAAAGGATAAAGACGGCACAGAGGACAGATGAGTTCTTGATTAAGATTGGCAGAATAGTGGAAAAGGGTGAAGCCAGCGACTTCACCAGGCACGAGGATGGATCATTGCGACTCAAGGGGAGGCTATGTGTCCCGAAGGATGAAGAACTCCGGAAGGAAATCTTGACGGAGGCCCATTACGCCAAGTATTCCTTACATCCGGGAAGTACAAAAATGTATAAAGATTTGCGCACGACCTTCTGGTGGCACGGCATGAAACGAGATGTGGCCCTCTTTGTCTCGCGATGCTTAGCGTGTCAACGAGTCAAAGTGGAACACCAGAGGCCCGGCGGGGAGATGCAGAACCTCGCGATCCCAGAATGGAAATGGGATCATATAACCATGGATTTTATAGTTGGCTTGCCGAAGACGCAGCGGGGGAATGATGCAATTTGGGTCATCGTTGATCGATTAACCAAATCTGCACATTTTCTCGCAATGAAAACCACATGGAGCGTCGACCGGTTGGCTCAGCTATACGTGGATGAAATCGTCCGACTGCATGGAGTGCCAGCATCAATAGTGTCGGATCGGGATGGGCGATTTGTATCGCGTTTCTGGGTCAGTTTGCATGCTGCCATGGGAACACAATTGAAATTTAGTTCTGCATACCATCCTCAAACCGATGGCCAGACCGAGAGGGTGAATCAGATACTTGAAGACATGCTTCGGCTTTGTGCTATTGATCTGAAGACTAGTTGGGATACTCACTTGCCGCTAGCAGAATTTGCCTACAATAACAGTTACCAGTCAAGTATAGAAATGGCCCCGTATGAAGCACTGTACGGGCGAAGGTGTCGATCTCCGATTTGTTGGGATGAAGTCGGTGAACGACAAGTACTTGGTCCGGAGATGGTGGAACAGGCCGTCGAGAAGGTCCGCATGATTCGGGAGAAGTTACGTGTGGCGCAAAGTCGGCAGAAGAGTTATGCGGATACTCATCGACGGCCATTGGAATTTATGGTGGGCGATCACATATTTCTGAAGGTGTCACCGATGCGCGGAGTTATGCGATTCGGTGCGAAGGGGAAGCTAAGTCCGAGATTTGTTGGCCCGTTTGAAATTCTTAAGCGAGTCGGCCCTGTTGCCTATCAGATCGCGCTGCCACCGGCATTGGATGGAGTGCACGATATCTTCCATGTTTCCCAACTACGGAAGTATGTACACGATCCAAGCCATGTGGTAGACTTCGGTCCGCTAGGGCTAAGAGCTGACTTGTCTTATGTGGAGGAACCCGTGCAGATCTTGGATAGGAAAGATAAAATCTTGCGGAACCGAGTTGTTCCTTTGGTTCGAGTGCTTTGGCGAAATCATTCTGTCGAAGAGTCGACATGGGAACTTGAGGCAGAGGTGAAGGAAAAGTTTCCTTCGTTGTTTGACCTAGGTGGGTTTGTGTTTAAGTTTCGAGGACGAAACTTTTTGTTAGTGTATTAATATGTAATGCCCTGAATCCGTTACGGAGCACGGTGCGGGCTAGCGGCCGAATGGCCGAGTCGGATGAGAATTGGGGAAACTTTACCAGGATCGCGGGATAATAAATTGAGATCCTTTCCTCGTTATGGATTGGACTCTTTTGAAATGATGCCCAAGATGCAGTGGCGCGCGTCTTGGGGGAAGAGTTCTATATAAGAGTCGCTTGCCCCGAGACCGTTGCCCTGCTGGTTTTCGATGTCGCTTTTGCTGTTGGCTTTTGTGTGCGTTTTCGTGATTGTTTTCGATAAATGTTTTCATGGATTTACTTTCACCGTCTACGCATTTCATATCGAATAACTGAGAGAAAGAGAAGAAGTATGCTGACCAAACGTTGGTGCCAATGCAGGTGCTAACGCGGTGAACCTAGGGTGACGTTGCGTGGAAGACCTCTTTCTCTCGGCAATTCACCAACAAGTGAGTGGCTTTGATCCTTCGACGATCCTTGATCTTTGCGCATAACAATGGTAGACTTGTTATTGCGTTCGGTGCTTAATAAAAGATGCCTAGTAATAATACGGGAAAGATAATGAAAGATAAATTATCACATGGCTAGGCTTATGTTGCAAATTGAATGATGCTCGTATGCTATATGAATTGTTTAACAGGTGATGCTAAGACCCAAGTATTGGGCGGTAAGTATATCGGACTTCGGTTCGAAAGAATGAGTTAAACATGAATAGTCCCTTGGTTGGATGAACGAATATGCGAGCCTATGGCTCAAAGTAAGATGGCAAGTTGGAAAGATGGGAAAATGGCAAGATGAAATGAGAACTATGTATATGTGTGGAAGATGCTATTATCATGCATGTCGTGTCTCTTATTAGTTAAGTTGCATTGCATGCATGGTCATGGACAACTTGTATACAAGGTAGTTCCTCGAACGGTACTCCGAGGCCACGGAACCGATTCGGCCTAGGAGGAACGCCGTGCTGAAGTAGTAGCACAGTGCTGAAGTAGTAGCACGGTCTTTCGGGAACCTTCCGGATGGGCTAGCTACCCACCGATGAAGGGGAGCCGTCCGACCAAGATGTCCCAGATGGCGTGTAGTCAGTGACCTTCATATAGACAGGTGGCATAGCTAACATTGTCTTATGCAGGCAGAGTAAGTGGTATTCATAAATATGTACAGGGATGGCTATCGACCGTGGGTAAGATTCACCAAATTGGTGATCAATATGAACTGCTTATGTTAGATCAACATGAATTGCTTATGTTTCTAACATCACTGTATGCTCCTTATATTTCTCATCAAATATATGAACTGTTAATGGACCCTAAGGCAAGATAGAAAGAATACAAATCAATGGTGAACATTCATGTAATTTTTACTACTGTTGATTTATGGTGAGATTGGTTACGGCCGCTCACCAGTACATATGTGGCAATGTACTGACCCTCGTCTCCACAGGTGCCGGGAACCTAGTGGATAATCATAGACGCTGAAGGCTTGCTGTCCGACTCTTTAGAAGCTTCGTACATCTTGAAGTTTCCACTTGAAGAAGAAGGCATTTTGCTGAAGGTGGTTATTGCTGCATTATTAATAAAGGGATATGATGTATGGAACAAGTTGTATCTCATTTTAATATTTCTGCAATGTTGTAGCCAAGTTTGGCCTTTCATCTCGACTGTTTGAGAGCCTTATGTTTATGCAATGTAATTTCAAAGATATCAATAAAGAACTTATTTCAGATCATATCTGTGTTGCCAAAACTTCTCTATCATCCGCTGCGAATCTCTATTCAAAATGTCTCTTTTATAAAAGGAACACGAGCACGCCTTGTACAAGTGTAATTCCAGACTTGTACGGCATCACGCCTTAGCGAGGACGAACGATTCGGCGTGAATCTAAGCGGAGGCGAACGATTCCCGAATCGGGGCGTGACAAACTATAGGTCAAACCTTGACCTAATTGACCTAAAAATGGCTTGGATGGACTTTAAAGGGCTTGATGACTAAGGTTTGACTAAACACTAGACTATTAAACTAGTTGATTTATGTTTGACCATATGGTTATGAGGATAGTCCTATATAATTTAAGATATGTATGGGGTTAAATGGGATAATTAGGAGTTATGTCATGATTTGGGTTAGCCTTATAGAGTTGACATATAGAGTTGACCCTTGACCTAAAAACCTTAGTTAGTCTAAGTTTGACCTATATTTGACTAACCTTGACTTGCTTGACCTTGTTTGACTTAGTTGACTCCTTATGACCTAGCATGACTTAAGTTGACCTAGTTTGACTGTTAGAGTTGACCAAGTTTGACTTTGGCCTAGATTGACCTAGAATAATGTAGTATGCATTGTATACTCTAATTTTACCATTGTGGATATATTGTGACCTATTTTACTCTAAATAGGACTTGTGATACCAGTTCAGACATCTATTCATATCAGTCATACAGGGTGACAGGCGAGTATATTCTCTGATCATTTTATACTTGTTAGGATTTATATTCTTGCTCTAGATTACTTTACATGATGCTGTCACGTTATTATCACGGATTGGTACTATATGGATCTTGTCATACGATGTTATCCCCCTCGGGGTGCATCAAATACAGTTGTCATGTGCTTTTCACGAACATCTTGTATTTCATGTACACCTCTATTCATGTATACTCTTGTACAATCTTGTACTCTCATGCTCACGTGAGCAAACATGATAAAAACCTCTTGTACAAGGTAACGCAACTTGACTGGATCGTTGTGTACTAATTGGGGAGGGTGAGTAGGAAATGGTTATGTGATCAAAATCCCATCTTGTGAAATCTTGTGAAATCATGTATATGCCCATGGTACACTCACGTATGATGGAGTTACCCTTGCATTGTCCTAACCCGTTTATATAACCATCTCATGCTCTAAATCACAGGTTACCAATATTTCTTACTTATCATATATATAGATATTTCCAGCTATCAAATCTCTCTCGTTTTATATATATTTCTTTACAGTCTATGTATCTTACTCTTTGCATGCTTTACATTTTCCAACATGATATAAACTGCGTGAGATGTATTGTGCTCGTTCCTGTCCTGACTGGACCTGTTGAAAATATTACAGATGATGATAGTGACTGTCCTACCTTCTATGGGACACATGAGGGTGACCTTCAGGAGCCTGAGGAGCATCTAGCTCAGTAGAGGGTGCCTAGTCTAGTCTAGTGTTTGTAGTTTTCAGTTTGTATCGGATTGTTCCGATTGTTAGTTGTGACTTAGTTATATTTTAGGTCTTGTATCTATTTGTGTTGGATATCTACTTTGTGTGGTGTGATAACTCTATTTATATTCAGTTTCTTCCTTTTATCTAATTCCATATCATGCTCTATCTTTCCTAGACTTGTGTTTGAGATATAGAGTTGAGATGTTATGTTATACCTCCGTGCGGAGATGACAGGTTTATATATCTTGTTGTTAGATGTTAGATGTTATAGATGACCTATACAGCATTCTACCGCCGACACTGCGGTGTAGGCTGGACGTACCCACGTTCTCATGCCCCTAATCAGGGTGCGGGTCGTGACATGTACATCCACGAACGATTCCGCAGATAGTAATTCAGCTCCATATCCATTTGAGGATAATTCTGTAAGATAGATACATGCACATCGTTTAAACACTTGTAAAAGTAATCATAATACAACAAGTGGTAATAGATATGATGTATCCTATGTAGTTTCTTTCCCTCTCTTTACTGTGAACCTTGGTTAACATTAATATTTCCACACTTCTCTAGGGTGAGGTTGAGGTAGATATCTTATGATGCAGAATAGTCGACTGAATGACCCGAATGAGAAGGAAGGAAGTAGGGAGGCTCACTCTATACACTCTAGGATTGACTTATTTCGTCGTTGATTTGACTTATTTTGGTAGTGTGAAATGTCAACAATATTCGATACGGTACCTCGAAGACCTAAATATAGAATATTAATGTCAATTGGTGTTTTGGAATCATAAACATGATATACTAGGTCAATTCTAGGTCTCCAAGTCATTTCTAGGTCACACTAGGACAACTGGATCAATACCTTGCCAAACTTGGTCAAACTAGGTCACACCTAGGTTTTTAGGGCCATACGTTGCCTTACCAAGGTATTCTAGTCTATACTAGGCTAATACCCTATGTATTTGCCCTACCAATATCCTATTCACATAGGTAAAACTATTACTATGGCCTATTTACCTAATTACCTATACACTAGCCTATCCTTAACTCTAGTAAAAACCAATATCCAAACTCAATACCCCATACACTACAACATAGGTATCTTCCATACCCATGTGTCAACCAATTATCTCAACCTATAGGCTTCCTAAACCTATATATTACCTAGTCCTCTAGGTAAAGCCATCACCTATACTCATAGGTAAAATAATTCCTATCTTGAAGTTACCTATACTTATTGCTGAACACGATTGACAACGATATGGTTCTATTACAAACATATCTTTTTTCAGTAATTAAACTAACTGAGTAGTATTACTCGGGATGCATTGTCTGTGTAGAGTGCGGTATGAAAGTACTATAAGAAGATGCTTTGAAAGGTTTCTACACAAAAATTTATCCTCTAATTGGAAATGATCAAGTTGTTAAAATATCCAAGAGATAGATACATATCCAGAAGAGATGGAACACTTATCCAAATTAGAGATAAGTATATCTAAATTGTGGTCAACTCAAATTCAAATTGAAACTTGGTTTGTTAATATGATTATACCATTTAAATATTACTGAATCAAAACAATATCTACAACCATAGAAAGAGTACTCCAAGCTAATTTAGTGACTAATTTGTGACCATTTAAGTAGATTTCTTGCTTTCCGGCAGTTGCAAAGGGAGGTATACCACCTCCACCCCAGAGGGTTTCGGTCGTCAATCCGAAGATGCTGCCGCCACCACCACCGATACCGACGGATATACATCATATGTTCCTTCTCCTTCAGCAGATGATGGAGACTCAGCGGGCCTAGGCAGAGGCATCGCAGCGCCAGTCGGAGGTGTCACACCGTCAGATTGAGATGCTGAGGCAGAGCATAGAGAACTTGTATCAGCTTGCACTGGCAGCAGTGGAGAGAGTGGCACCGGGTATGGTGCAGGGCCCTACTGGCCAGCAGCCGTACCAGCAGCAGTCCAGGCCGGGGACAGTATTAGACTTTAGGAAGATGAGCTCCAGGGACTTCACGGGCACGGAGGGCATCCTTTATGCAGACGACTGGCTAGAGGACGTGCAGCAGAGTATGGAGCTAGCAGAGCTTCCTAGAGGACTTTGGATTTCAGCAGCAGCAAGCCGATTCTTCGATATCGCGCTGACATGGTATCGTACGGATCCGCATGCGTCGGTGAGAGGGCTGACATGGGAGAACTTCCGAAGGCTCTTCAAGGAGAAGTTCTTCCCGGACGTGGCTCTTACAGCATTGGAGGGCCAGTTCGTGGGTCTAGTACAGGGGAACTCGTCGGTGGACGAGTATGCAGCTGAGTTCTTCCGCCTTAGCAGGTTCGCTCCCGATATGATCCAGGATGAGGGGCAGAAGGCTCGTAAGTTTCGTAGGGGACTTATTCATGCAGTGCGCACCCGCACCTCGGGACGTCGTGACGCGACGTTCGATCAGATATTGATGGACGCACAGATTGCAGAGGAGGACTTCGGCCTCAAGCCGAAGAGGGGCCGTGATACCTTAGGGGCTAGTTCTATTACAGGGCCAGCCAAGCGCCCTCACATACAGCAGAAGCCAGTTCAGCAGCCGCTTCAGGGCCAGGGACATGTACTTCACCAGCAGGCACCCAGGCAGCAACAGTACCCTATATGTAACTTCTGTAAGAAGCAAGGTCACGGATGGGACGACTGTAGGAGGAGGCAGGGCCTGTGTTTGCTTTGTGGTTCAGCAGAGCATCAGTTGAGGGAGTGTCCCAAGAACTTGGCACGATTGGCTCAGGCAGCAGCAGGAGCTAGGGCTCCGACAGGGCAGCAGACGGGACCACCGTTACAGACTCAGCAGCAGAGGTTTGTCCAGCATCAGCAGCAGGCCAAGGGAGGCCAGCCGGGGCGAGCTTTCGCCATGGCAGTCGATGATGCACAGGCAGAGGGAGAGCTGATTGCAGGTTCCAACCTTTTCGATTCTATTTCCGTAATTGCCTCTTTATAACTGTCTTGAAATTTGATTCTATCTGTTCCTTGTAGTTGATAAATTTTGTTCGGATATTTTATTGTGAATTATTTTCTTCTGAGATAAGTCGTATGGGCTAGGTCGTCTCGATTATGGGATCTAGAGTCTTCTATAGTCATGTTAGCTGGCATAGTGAGGACATATAGTTGGATTTTGGACGTATTTCTCGGGTGTGGGAATTTAAGGTTTTTGCGGCCAGGCATGCGACAATGCGAAAATTTTAAATACCATGATTCTAGAGGTATGTACCTTAGTCGAGGACTCTGTGAATATCGTAGCCTTGCTCACTAGCATGACGAAGATTCCTGTAGTGCCCCGTCCCTATATCGTGCCCCGTCTCCATCCACGGGGTGCACGAGAAAGGAACACTATCGCTATCGAATCGGTCGGAACCGATAGGTCGGAATCGGCCGAGTCGATCAAACGGGAACGGTTGAATTAAGATCCATTCCACATTATGGAATGGCTTCTTCGGAACCAAGTCCCATATTCAGCGGGTTGCGCCTCGAGGATTGGCTCTGCGGCTGAGTCGGGAGAGACCTCCCGTTGCTCTGGTTTTCATGCCGTACTTGATTTGGCTTTGGCTTTGGTTTTCGTGAATGCGTTTTCGTGAATGTTTTCGATGGGTTTTTGTGACGCATTTTCGAGCTTCGCATTCATATCGAATATCCTTAAATTATACAGTATTCTAATCAGTTGCTTATGCGATTGCAGGTGATCGCGTAGGCGACGTCAGCACAGCCAACCGGTCGCTCGCTTGAAACAAGGCTAAGGCGAGTGGCAGACCTCCTTCGTCTCGTTCTTCTACTTCAAAACTCAATATGTGAAGTAAATGAATGCTTGTCATAATAGTATAGAATCAAAAAAATTGTGGCACGATTCTTCACGAAACACTTGCTATCAAACTGTCGGTTTTGAAAATGGAAAACGTGTTTCTTACGCAAATCTACTTAGCCTATGCAAAATAATGAATAAATCGATTAACGTTTATCGCAACGATACGGTCAAGTAAGCAAATCAACTAAGTCCAAAGGAAAACGGTCATTGGACAACTTGTCGACAAGGTGAAGTTTCTTCGAACGGTTGCCTAGGCCAAGGGACCGATTCGGCCCGGGAGGAACGAGTGTAGCAGCGCCAACCCTTCATCGGCACGAGTTATGCGGGCACTTTCGCACAGGGCTCGCTACCCGACGCGAAAGGGGCGTCGTCTAACTAAATGCTATAGTCCGCGATGGCTTGACATTGCCAGTGGCCTTCATACCTCCTTCACTGCTTAACAGGTGCACGGGACACGGAAGGAACATGATAGTTGCTTAATGATATTCAATTTCATATGCTTGCCTCAAAACATGTTAACATGCAAATCGAACAGGATGGTTAGAAAGATCATTGAAATAGCTAGCTAACATGTTTACGAAAATTCTTGAATTAAATGCAGAGCTTGGATTTAATTAGCCATTCGCCAGTACATGTGTTTCGTGCTGATCCTCGCTCTTTGCAGGTCCCGCGAACCAGGAAGGACGCGCCACCTAGCTCGACAGCGTTCGTGACTTTTGAAGCATTGGCCGTACGTCAAAGACTTACTCTGCGACTCCACTTTTGAAGGCTCTCGACAGTCCAAAGAAAATGACTCAGCGTCCCTCCCATCCAGGTCAATGGAGTACTTGTGTATATTGAGGGATGTGTGCAATGTATGGAACGACTATATTATCGGCACTCTTTTTTAATCGAGTCATGTTATAGCCCGTGCGACAATGAGTCTTGTATCGGAGTCTGTAAAAGATGTTCATTATCAATAAAGATCAAGTTTCCTTTACTAATGGTGTGTATCAATTTGTCTGCGTACTCTCTTAGATCTCGTGTCTCGGATTACCTTATGACTAGGCCTTGTGCGATCGTAAATTAGGTTCACATGACATCACGCCCGGAGGACGACTATCGATTCGACGGAATCGGGGCGTGACATAATGGTATCAAAGCACGGCTTTACGTCCTTGGCCTCCAGTGTCGAGTTCTAGTCTCCAACCGTTGACCTCGTGTCGATGAGAAGAGTTGTTCCATACGCTGAACCCAGGACATTTTCTGAAACTAACAAGAGTTGCCTTTCCTTTTTCCCTGCAGTTACGGGAGCTCAGGCGGAAGACGAGACGAGCGCTTCCAGCGGCTCGAGTGCTTCTAGACCCGAGCATTTTGTCAACCCAACGGGAATGACGCCTACCGTAGCTGGACCTTCCGGCGACCCGATGCAACGTATGCTGCAGATGCTTGAAATACAGCAATGTCAAAACGAGCTCCATCGTCAGCAAGCGGAGGCTCGTCAGACTCAATTTGAGAATCGATTCGAGGCTCAATTCAAGCTGCAGCAGCAACAACTGAATACCCTCCAGCAGATCGTACAGTCGTTCGTGGGCAACAATAATAATTCAACTATGACGCCTGCCGTGACCCAGCCTGCGATTCGATCCAACGAAGCCGAACTAGAGGCGCCCGTGCTCTCACCTGCAGTACCGAGAAGTTCTTACTTTGACGTGTCAAAATTCACGAAAAGCTGCCGCACTTCCTTCAACAGCACAGAAGATCCCTCGGTGGCAATCGACTGGTTGGAGGAGCTGGAAGACAAGTTCGAGCTTCTGGGTGTCGAGGACTCGAAGAAAGTCGCGTGTGCTCAACTTTTACTTCGAATGAACGCGCACGATTGGTGGGCTGTGCAGAAGCGGGCTATTTGACATGAAGACGAGACGGCGGCGATCTCATGGGCGACATTCAGAAATACGTTCGAGAACGAATATCTTTCTGCAGCAGTGCGACAGGAAAAGGAAAACGAGTTCATGCAGTTGACGCAAGGGAATATGACTGTACGACAATATGCGGCCAAATTCAACAAACTGGCTAAGTTTGCTGGAGACTATTTACCTACCACTGCGAGTCGAGCAAAACGATTTGTAGTGGGCCTGCGTTCCACTATCCGTGCTCATGTCTCGGTGCCGGAATACAAAACTGTGGGCGAGGCACTTAACCACGCCATCCGTCTGGAGTCCGAGTATCCTCCTTCTACTACCGGCGCTGTTAACTTTAATAACAAACGCCATAGTAATGCGGGAGGCAACAACGCACATAAGCGTCAATATCACGGCAACCAGGCGATGGAACGAATGGTCTGTAATTTCTGCCACAAGGACGGGCACCTGGATACTGATTGCCGACTCAAGCACAGAGTATGTTTCGTGTGCGGCAAAAGAGATCACCTCGTAAGGGACTGCCCGGAAGCTACGTCGAACCAGCGCCCCCTGCAATATTAACAAAACCGAGGCCAAGCACCTCGGGCTCCACAGACCGCACAACAGAATGGCCAGGACCGTCGCCCTAATGCTCAGGGCCGCGTCTACGCCATGACTCGGGATGAAGCGTTTGCATCTGATACAGTCGTGACAGGTATACTGCAATTCAATAATAAACCTGCTCGTGTATTGTTTGATTCAGGTGCCACGCATAGTTTTATATCGGCGGACTTTGTCGCCGAGCACAAATTTACCTTGACACCACTGGGCCTCGACCTTACTGTTAATGTACCGTCGGGCATGCCACTTGTAAAGACCCTAATTTTTTGGGATTTTTTTTATTTTTTATTTCATACGATTAGATGATTGTATATTTATTTTATTGTATTTTCTTATTAATTATAATTATAGATGTACTATTCTGTGTCTTTGATTCTTGGAGCATAAGACTTGCCCATCTCTCGAAACGTCCTTCATAAGTTTTGTAGTAGACAGGATGATCTTCAATTTAGTATATCATGTCCCATCCAAACTTGTCTCCTAGCATTCTTTTGGCTTCGCACAATTTTAGGTCAATTTAGGCCATTTAGTATTTACCGTAATTCTAGACCGAACTTCCAACTTGAGTGCATGACTCGACATCAATCAAAACCAGTTGACTCAATATATGGTTTTGACACATTTTGAGTCTACGACACACATGCCAAGGGTGTGCCACTCAATCGAGTCTCCATGTGCTATTTAATTGCGAATGGCACCAGTGACTTATTGGTTGACTCTTAGAGTTCGATTAAATTAGAAAATATATTTGGACCCTAACCTAGCCAACCCCACCTGGTAGGAAGCCATGTTAGGTTGCCATGACAGTATAATTATTATGGATTTATTTTGGATGTTATATAGTCAATTAGATTTAAATAAAATTATGTGTATATGATTATATTTATAATAGTCTAATATTATATATATATGGCCTTAGTTATGGTTAAGTTTGAGATACATATCGACTAAGAATTTTAGCACGGAAAGTGTAGTCGTGTACTTTGACTAGTCTATTACCCATGGAAGGGAAGGTCGAGCCATAAGTGTGTTCTAACTAGGAAAACCAGGCCAAGTTGCGACTTAACCTCCACCGATGATTTATTTATTTAATTAGTAGATTATTGACCTTCTAGGAGACCCGGTTGTACCAATTTAGCCCCGACTTGACCCGAACCAAATCCCAACCTAAATAGACATGTAGTACTCTCAAATACCTTCATGTTGATATATATTTTGTATATATATTTTATTAATATTAATATGTTTTCAATTTTGGAAAGTTTCTATTTATAGAAAGTGTCTACGTGTAATCCTAGTGTAACCCTTGTTGGCATTAGTTTATATTTGACCCAAAGTCCAACCCAAACCTATGTAGGCATGTTAGGCATTAATATATATTAATAAATATATATATATATTGTATATTTATTTCAGATTTATATTATATTTATATTTAGAAATCTAACTGGTTCCATATTAGGAAACCTTTTATTTAAATCCTCAATCAATCAATTAGCCAACTCATCAAATAACCAAATCAATCCATGTGGACCCCACATATGACCAACCAAAGATTATTTTCATGTAATTTTTGTTCAAAAATAAACTCCTATATTGGCGGGCCATGCCATGCATGGAAACACCCTCCTACATATATAAACTCAACCCATAGGCCCATATATATATCAACCCTTATCAAAATCCTAACCCTAACACCAAAACTCTTATTTATCACCCAAGAGCAGCTCCTTTACCATTAATTTCGAAAATAACATCCCCTCCCCGCTACTACATCATCCCCTCCATCACATAACTCATCCTCCTCCATAAAGGCTCCTTCTTTCATCCTTCTTCCATCCAAACTCCACCAAACCAACCCTAAAAACTCTATCTTCTCCATCCAACCATCTAGAACCATTGCCAACCCTTCCAAACTTATCAAGAGAGGATTAGCAAGCAAGGATAGCCATAAAGGTGAGAGCTTTAGCAAGGAGAAGCCTCCACAACCCAACTAGCAAGGACTTTTGGTAAGAAACCCTAATTTTTTCATCTCAAACCTATGCTATAAATCTGTAGAAATTATGGTATTAATTCTGTAGAAATAGTGTTTTGATGTCCCTTGGATAGTATTTTCACCCATAAAAGTTTTATGAATTATGATAGCTATTTTCATGTTTCGGTAGAGCCAAAACTTACCACGTTGTGAAGGACCTATAAGTTTCTGTAGGAATTTTTCAAAACTGAATTTTATGTAGGTTAATATATTTAAATTAGGATTTTAAAGCATTTTTTTCACGAATTTATCAATTCAATTCTGGTCGAAAAAAGTATAGGTCAAAACTAGTCATTTTCGGGTGACTTGTTGACCTAGAAGATTCCAAACCATTAGTACCATGAAACCCTTGCATCAAAATTTCATATTCTAATATTTAGGGCATTTTAATTCTGTTTAAATTGTATTTTTGAGGATTTTCATAATTTTAGATAATTAATGAAGTTCTAGACAAATTTTGGGTAGACTAGTCGACCCGATAGACAACTATTCGTATAATTCTTTAGAAATATAAATTCTAGAAATTCTGAGATAAATCTATAAAAAATTAGTTTAAATAATATTCTTATTATTTTTATAAGATTTTTAAGTTTATGATTGAAGTAGCAACATAACTGACTAATTGAGAGTTAGAAACCCAAAAACTGTGTTCGGTGTCTCATGGAGCCTGTGTGTGATTGTATGGGTCTAAAGGGTTCCACGAGAAATTGAATATAATATTAAAACATTATCTGACTAATTAAGTCATATTGTAAGTTCATGAGTAGTGGGTTAATTTAGTTAATTAATTATCTAGGAAGTCGAGTTCCGGCGGTGTTGACGCGAGAGCGACGTTTCAGATTCACAGCGCGACACCAGGCAAGTACACCTTGCCAAACTTTACAGTACTTACATGCTATTCTATACTGCTATTCTTTTGTGTTTTACTTGGTACATATTTCTCTTTCGCTTTATATCATGGATACTTTCTAGTTTTACGTGCACGTTGATTCTTACTCTTTCTTTTCTCTTGTTACTAGCCATATATTTTCTATCGTGTTCATGTCTAGTGATAGTATTGCTTAGCCTCTGTCGTGTCCCTTTGATATGATTGAGATGGACTTGACTTGTTGACATCTTGACTTGACTTGACTCGTAGTTCTAGGCAAGGACCTTGTGATAGACGATGACTATACTTGACTACTCTCTGTTGTGAGCCCCCACTGAGCTGCGATAGAGACTTACTATAGGTTGTGAACCCCCATTGAGCTGCGGTTTACTCCGATTTATTCTTAGTCATGTTTATCAGCACGATTCTCGACGACATGCCACTTCCTTATATTTTATTCTTGTACTACTCTGCAGTCTTTATTTCTTGTACTATTTCCTATCCTTCCTTGCATGTTAAAACTGTTACAGTAGGCATGTATATTATGTGTCTTGCTAATCCTCTGAGGACCTGGTGATCTCTCCAGGTATTAGTTGATGGCACGATACACTGATGGATGATGTTTGCTACACCGAGACTTCAGGTATACATAGTGTGTTATTATCATATCTTCCGTATTTTAATTTTGTCCTATACTTGATTCTTGCTACATTATAGCCTAGTCTTGTACAAGCTTCTATTTTCCTCTAGCTTGTTCATGATAAATGTGTTATTGGGGATCCACTCTAACATATTTATCTAATCTAGAATCAGTGTATCATGGCCTGATCAGCCTTAGTGCACTTGACTCGTCATATTTATCATTATTATGTGGATTGAGATATAGTTAATCTAGAATAACCAGACAGCTTATACGTATTCGAGCTGGGCTGGAGACCTCTCGATGCGTAGCTGGCATGTATACGTATCCTAGTCCTACGTATTTTAGGACTGGGGTGTTATATGTTTTTGTGGTGGCCAATGCAGGTCGAGTTAGCCGTTTCGGTTACGACACTGTACCAAGCGGGCCTGCGACATGACTAAAACCTTAGGAATCTCAATCCACAACTGCCTTGACAATTCTTTTGGAAATTTCTCTACCGCCCTTGAACTTCGTATTTGCTCTCGATTACTCTTCCTTTGCTTTTCTCGTATCATTGCTTCTCGTCCCTTCCAATTTCGGAGTGACGAATAATCGTGCTATATAGGATTTATCAAAAAAATTCTTAGGTTATAGTGTAAGTTAGTCTGCTTATTGTATTGTGATTGCTTGATAGGTAAGGGGGATTGGAGATGCCATATACCATAGGGCATCATGTGTTTGATAGGGTAGTTTGACCAAAGGTGGGTAGACATTCTAGAAATAGCTAAATGATGGTAGTCACTTGATCAAGAATAGAGTGGTAGATTGACCCTTTACAAGAAGAACCTAGACATAAGCCTAACCCAACCTATTTACTATTATACCTTGTTAGTTTAAAGTAAGGATTAGGCGGATTAGTAGGTACCAGTTAGCTTGGTTAGGTAAAAAGAAGACTCATATAATTGTAATAATAGTATGGTTAGGAGGGAGACGTCTTCAATGTGATCCTTGCAAGACCGCCAGTACCAAGAAGAGCCACTAGAGATAACTATCTATAGTTTTACGATATAGAGGTTAAAAATCCAAATTGTTTAGGCTTGATTATTACTTGACTTATTAGGAGACACCATAGTGACCTAGGGTATCCCTTGGACTATTCCTAGTTATGCTAGCACGGTTCTACGTTAGTGAGCCTTATTTTAATTTCGAGGACGAAATTCTTTTAAGGTGGGTAGATTGTAAAGACCCTGATTTTTTGGGATTTTTTTATTTTTTATTTTAAACGATTAGATGATTGTATATTTATTTTATTGTATTTTCTTATTAATTATAATTATAGATGTACTATTTCGTGGCTTTGATTCTTGGAGCATAAGACTTGCCCATCTCTCGAAACGTCCTTCATAAGTTTTGTAGTAGACAGGATGATCTTCAATTTTGTATATCATGTCCCATTCAAACTTGTCCCCTAGCACTCTTTTGGCTTCGCACAATTTTAGGTCAATTTAGGCCATTTAGTATTTGTCACGCCCCGATTCCGTAGAATCGATAGTCGTCCCCCGGGCGTGATGCCGTACGAACCTAAGTTGCGATCGCACAAGGCATAGTCATAAGGTTATCCGAAACACAACATCAACTTAGAGTACGCAGAGAAATTGAATGACACATTTGAAATAGAAATAGACTTTTTATTGATAATAAAAACTTTACATTTACTTCTTTACAATCATTGCCGTGCGGGCTACAACATGACTCGACTTACAAAATGAACGCCGATGAGATAGTCGTTCCATACATTACATCCCTTTTTACAAGCAAAAACTATTACGCTTTCCACCCGGGATTGAGGGAAGCCGAGCCGCCATCTATTCTTCTTTGTACTGAGTGCGGAGTCTTCAAAAGGATTTCAGAAACACAAGCCTTCACACGCGGACGAGGCTTCAAAGGGTTCACTTCGCCTTGAGCTTTCAAGTGGCACGCCCTTCGTAGTTCGGGGTACCTGCGTGGAGAGCGAGGATCAGTACATTACACTTTATACTGGTGCGTGGCAAGTTAAGTTCCAAGCTCTCATTTGGTTGCATGAGTTTATATGACTTAGTTCATGAATGTTTCTAACCATCCTAATGAATTTCAAGCGAGAAATGATAAGCATAATATGATTTACTTCGAAACTTACCCCCGGCGGACCGTGCCGCGTCTTTGAGACTTACAATGTTCTTCCCTGTTAGTTGTTATCATTTTCGTATGCAAATTTGTGTTCGTGAAGGTCACTGGCACCACAAGCCATATTTGGACTATAGCTGGGTTAGACGGTGACCCTTTCAGCGCGGTAGCGAGTGTGAAACCCGTACTTTCTAATATGCATTTCTATATTTTTAAATCTAAATTTTATCTGCAAAATAATTTTTTTTAGATTATTGTTAGCCATAAAAATTTTTAGAGTAATGTTAAATGAAATTGATAATATTTATTTAAGTATAAAATTATTTTCAAGGAAAATAGTTAAACTTAGATTTTGGCATATCAGCCCAGACTCGAACTCGAGTGTTAACATAAAATATTTTATTGTACAAGAAATTTTCTAAATAATATTATATTTTAATTGTCTAAAATTTTCTAGCCTAAAAACAAGTTTTTTTTAAAAAGCATTTATTTTTAAAAACCAAAGCTTGTCATAACCTATATATATATTTTATAAAGAAATCAATTCTTAACTTATCAATTTAACTTGGCCCATTAAGAGAGCCCAAATAGTTGAGCCCATAGTTTTGGCCCATACCTTATTGGATTTAAAACCCAACTACCCATTACCATTAAGTAAAATTTTTTAATGTGAATGATAGAGGCATTCATTCATTTGTTCTGATGGAAACTTTCCTTTTGTTTCTTAACCTTTCATTTTATTTTTTTCCAAACCGACGGACTCTCGGTCTCCTTTCCGATCGAAACCGACGACCGTCGGGTTTCCCACCGCCGGCGCCATCAATGGCTGGCCGCCCCTTCGCCTCCCCAAGTCCGGTAACCCCAAGTTCTTTCCCTATTTAAACCCTCCTCTTTTCCCAATCTTCCCCACACCAATTTTTTCCAAATCCCTAGTTCCCAAGTTCTCCGGTGTAGTATTCCGGCGTTCCCGTGGTCGATCCACCCCTCTCCTGGCTGCACCCGACTCCAGCGCTTTTCCCGTGGCCGCTCGACCCGATCGGCGCTCTCCGGCGAACTCGCGTGACTTTTTCCCGCGACCCCGCCGCCGTTCCCTGGCCGGCGTCTGACCCTCGGCGACCTGCTGTCGTCGGCGTTTCTGGTGGCTTTGTCCATTTCGGGTTCCTGACGTGCCGTTCGTTTCGACCCGTTTCCGTTCCGAGCTTCGGTATTTTCTGACCGTTATTTTCTTTTATGTCTGTGATGATATTCTGGTCCCCGAATCCAGCAGGATTTCGGTTTTTCGACGACGTAAATTCTACGTTGCAATTTCAGTTTTCGGAATTTCGAAAAATCGGGTGTCTGAGAACCTTTTCGAAAGGAACTCTGGAGAATGATTAATTCCCTGGGTTTTCCTATTCGTAGGCTAATTCTCGGAGTTTCCGAAGGAAATTCGGAAATTACCCGTATTCGGATTTTCGGGAAGTACTGTGGAATTTTTCTATATTCCATGGTTTGATACTTTGGTTGTCTTCTGTTGCTATATGTTTTTTTTTGTTAGCTTTGTGGATTCTTTTCCTTGGCTCGGTTTGAGTTTAAATATTATGCTGTGGAGAATGCTCTTTGAGCTTTATTCAAAACTGAGTTGCTGGAATTAGGTTTTTGTTGAGATTATGTGCTGAAATGAGATTTTGAAAGTAATTTTTGTGGGATAAAATAAATTGGAGTTTTTGGGATTATTTTGCAGGTATCGGAAGCGTTTCCCAGTTTTTGGGTTGACCGAAAACAGAGGGAATGCTGCCGAAATTTCCGGGAAAATTATTAAATGATTTTCAAAATAAATTTTCGGTAAAATATTATTTTATTAATATTTTTGGGCGACGACCACATTGGTCACTGGGCCCCAGCGAAATGCAAACGCACCGGTACGACCGGACGTTGAGGCAGAGTAGCTGAACATGATGACTGGACCAAATTCTGAAACTCATAATAAATTATATTATTTTATTAAATTTATTTATTTCAATTCTAGGCAGTTTACATTACTAACCAATTTCTTTCTTATTTTAATTCATGGGTTGTAAAGGCATAAGCCAGTTTGTATTTAACTATCTGTGGGTTGTAATAACGTAGTATAGAATTTTATTTTTATTTGTGGTTGGCTAATTTGCGTAGCAAATTAATATTATTATTATTATTATTCTATAGAAAATTCATGTTCTTTCTTATTTAAAGAAAAATGTATTTTTATACATAATAATAAAAATACCAAGTTTTTCGAATAACTTAATAAATACAATTTTTCTGGAATTAAATATAAAATTGATTTTCTTTAATTATGACGTGCTAGTAAATGTGTTTTGATGTGTTAGTAACTAAAAGACTAAAATGGACTAGGAGACAAATTAGATATTTCAACTAGCTTAGTTAGCCATTGGTGACATGGTTTCTGAGTCAGGTTTCCGAATGTAGGATTTCGAAGAAGATCCTGATTTTCCATTCCGAAGTACCGATCCTTTCCAGTCTGAACAATTAAGGCAAGTACATTTATGTAGATTTTACAATTATTTTCACAATTGTTTCATTGCAAGTTTAAACCACTGTTACACACGAACTCCTTCGGGAGCATTGATCGTATTGTTGGGGACTGGGGGAATAGTGTACTGGATATGACCAAATCCAAACTTAGGATAATGAATGTGTTAGCTTACCCCTCTCTCACACGGGGATAAGCCATACCGTATCGCTAGGATACAAATGTACCCAAACCGGTCATATTCTTTACCTATTCATATCACTGTACTGTACTATTTCAAAATTGTTCATTTTCAAACTGTTTAAAAATGCATGTTATAAATTGTCATTTTAATTGTTAAAATTTGCATGAATTGTACTTTGCTCCCTCCTGACTGGAGACAACATTTTAGGTATTACTGAGGATCTGGAGATGATGATCAATAGCTATTTTGATCCTGACTTGTACCCGGCGGTACTTCCAGCTGATGATGATGTTGTGGCGTCTCCATAGATGCTACATTAGTTGAGAGTTTAGTTGTTTCTTTATTTCCAGTTTATGAACTTTGTATTGAAAGACAAGTTTTTATTATCGTAAATTAAATGTTGTGGCAACTTTTAAATTCAAGTTTGTTGTTGAAATGACCTGCAATATGGATTACAGCTTACTGCCGCCGTCTCATCAACGGTGCAGGCTGGGCATGATCCGATTCGACCCAAGTATTTGGGGACCGGGTCGTGACATGTTTTTAGTGGTGGCCCATGCAGGTCAACTAAATCAACAATTTAGGAAAACTAGAAACAATTAGGAACACTAGAACATCAAAATTGCCACAACATAGGACCGATTTATATATGATAAATATTTTTATTATAGACTGGTAGGTTACCTTGCTTATGCTTGCATCCTAAACCTTCCAGAGAATGACCACTGACAAAACCAACTCTGCTGGCGATGTGGTATTATCTCCGGATCGAACCCCGCCTCTTCAGTCAAGTCAGAGCTTTTCACCCAACCAGCTGATTGATCATCCTCACCAATCATCCAGTGAAGTTTTCCCCACACTGGCAAATCCTACCTCTCCTCTAACTGGGTTATTTTTCTTTGAGGAAGAACCCACTCATGTTGCTTCACCAGTACCAGAGAACACCTCTCAGATGGTTGCTTTATTTCAAGAAATCCTAGAGTATCAGAAGATTCAAGCTGAACAGATGGATATCTCGAGAGAAGTCATGAAGAATATCAACGATGCAACCTTAGCCATTTTAAACCAAGTTGGAGCGGAACCTCGTCCTAGGAGGGATACCCATGAGAATAGAAGATATTTGGGCCCTGTCCGACAACCATATTGCAAGAAGCTTTTGGCTTGTGCCTACTGTAAGAGACCTGGTCACCAAGCCAACATTTGTCGCAAGAGATTAAGGCAATGTTTGGTGTGTGGATCTGCTGAACATCAAGTTAAGGACTGCCTCTTATCTTATCATCGTATCGGAGCGTCTATTATGCCACAACCTCAGGACTCTATCCAACAGACCGTAGGAAGGGATGAAGCAGAATCAAGGATCATAGAAGAGGAAGAAAATGGAGATGCCCAAGCAAGAACCAGAACCATGAAGAATAGTACTTAGGACTGCTGAGTAATATTATCTATTAAGAAGCTGTAACAAGATGTCCCTAGATCAATTATGAGAGTTTTGTTGTAATTCTCTTATATGAATAAAAATCTTAGTTACATCTTCATGATAGAAGTTTTCCCTAATAGTTTCTGGATTACCCTATGCATAGAAATATTCCATTAACCTAGTACCTAGCTCTTTCCCTATGATTAAGTGATACTATAGAATCGACCTGAAGGAAGCCAAGGAAATGAAGGATTAGATCAATGGACTAAAGGTGTTGGGTTTCATATAAGACGGAGCTTCACTCTAAGAAGCATCAGTCTTGTTTGTATCCAAGAAGGATAAAACAATATGGATGAGAGTAGACTATCAGGGCACTGAAGAAATTACTTTTTCTCGACTGATGATCTATCCAAGTTGAGTGAACTTAAGGGTTTTCGGAGTTTAACTTAAGAACTGACTACCATCAGATTAAGATCATGAAGGAGTACATTCTCAAGACGACATTCAACACCAAATACTGGTAGTTGAATTTTTGGATCATGTCTCTTGGAATGATGAATACTCATGTTGTGTTCATGAATCTCATGAACAGAGTCTTTTTATGAGTAATTGAATCAGTTTGTTGTCTTTTCTTTAGATAACAAAAATCTGATATACTCAAGGACTGAAGAAGAACATGAAGAGCATCTGAGAAATTTCTAGGAACTTTGAAGAAGTTTTTGGTAAGCTATCAAGACATGAATTTTCTTAGACAATGTGGTTTTTTTTGCCATAATGTCACAAGAGAAGAAAATTTGATAGACTCTAGATAGATAGCCGCTGTGGAGAAGTCGTATATCTAAGTTCAATGGTTTCTTGGACTTGATGGGATACTACTGGAATCTGTGTAGGAATTCGCCAAGATTGCTGAGTCGATGATGAAGCTGACTCGAAAGAATGAAGAGTTTGTCTGGACGCATTTAAGAAGCTGTAGAAGAAGCTTACCAATCCTTGCGCTACCCGCAGGATCCGGTGGTTTCACCATCTACAGAGATGTCTCAGGAAAAAGACTGGGTTGTATTCTTCAACAATATGGGAAAATAATTGTCTACATATCTAGGCAATTACGGACTCATGAGAAGAACTATCCCACACATAATTCGGAACTTGTTGTAAGTATCCTTGCTTTAAGGCTATGGAATTATTATGGAAAGGGAGTAAAATTATATACGGACTATAAAAGTCTGAAATATATTTCTACTCAGAAAGAGCGGAATATTGGGTAAACGAAGACGATTGAAGCTGATATCGATGGTTTGACCAAGAAGCGGCACCTAGACATCAGGAAGTTGGGCTGGAGAGCATACTGTCTGAAGATAGAAGGATGGAACTAGATGCTGATTCAGTGTCAATAAAGCTGCAAGTGAGCTCGAGTCTGAAAAACAAAGTCAAGAAGACGCAGTTTCAAAACAAGGCACTTGTAAACTTAGAGATCAAGTGTTGGCAGGAACATTTGGGAGTTTCTTTATTGCCAACGATGGAGCTTTTGAAGAATGGTACGAGGTTGTATACCTTCTGGTGAACTAAGAAGCGCAGTATCCCACACACTCTAACTAGATGTATCGGGATGTGTGTACCATTAAATGGTGTTATGTAATGAAGAAGGACAAATTCCAAGAATGAGGTTAGGTATTCTGTCAACATGTGGAAATTAGCAAGATTCCTGCAGACGCTGGATATTTCGGAGTAGAAGTAGGAACACATAAATGGACCTTGTGTTAGGATTACTTTGTTCCTAAGGAGGGAAGATCATCAATTGGATTTTGTGGACTGACTGACCAAGTCAGTTCATTATGAAGTTGCTTTATTCACGAAAGAGTTGGCGGCAATGTGCAAGAGACACATCTACCGGATTCATGAAGTTCCAACTGACAGACAATCAAAGAAGTCAATCTAGACGTTTGAAGACATGTTGAAGAATCTTGCCTCCTGGAATCTGGAGGATCTTGGAAAGATCAATTATCTTTGGTAGAGTTTTCTTACAATAAATACCCAGTTATCATCAGTACAACATCATTGAAGTTTTGGATGTAGTTTTCGTACATAACTTGCATAGGACGATGTAGAAGAAAGAATACTGTTAGATCCAGAGAGAGTAACTGGCGCAGCAGAGGAAGTGAAGATGATCAGAGACAAGCTATGATAGACAGAAGCACTGGGCAGACAACAGTTGTCAACCACTGGAATTTGTAGAAGAAGGCAGTGTCAGAGAAACCAGTAACAAGCATAGTCAGAGGTGAGATGAAGATCAGGCAAAGTTGAATCATTATTCCTATTTCTTTCCATACTCATCTGTTTTATTTTCAAATTTGACATTATGCTTGTTAGCCTAGTTTTGCGAGCTATTCCTTTTTCAAGCTTGATCATGACATTATCTTATTGGAGGCCTCCATTAATATATTGTCTAATCAGAACCGGTGCAATGATGGTCTGATCAACCTCATACACTTTGGTTCGCTTTATATTTTATTTTGTCCCTAAATTGTCTCATCCATGATTACCTTTAAAAATTCTTATTGTTTGAACCTGAACACCATACTCGTGTCTAATTGAATTGTGGGAATCCTGTCCTACCTGTCTTTAAATTTCGAGGACGAAATTTCTTAAGGAGGGAAGGTTGTGAAACCCGTACTTTCTAATATGCATTTCTATATTTTTAAATCTAAATTTTATCTGCAAAATAATTTTTTTAGATTATTGTTAGCCATAAAAATTTTTAGAGTAATGTTAAATGAAATTGATAATATTTATTTAAGTATAAAATTATTTTCAAGGAAAATAGTTAAACTTAGATTTTGGCATATCAGCCCAGACTCGAACTCGAGTGTTAACATAAAATATTTTATTGTACAAGAAATTTTCTAAATAATATTATATTTTAATTGTCTAAAATTTTCTAGCCTAAAAACAAGTTTTTTTTAAAAAGCATTTATTTTTAAAAACCAAAGCTTGTCATAACCTATATATATATTTTATAAAGAAATCAATTCTTAACTTATCAATTTAACTTGGCCCATTAAGAGAGCCCAAATAGTTGAGCCCATAGTTTTGGCCCATACCTTATTGGATTTAAAACCCAACTACCCATTACCATTAAGTAAAATTTTTTAATGTGAATGATAGAGGCATTCATTCATTTGTTCTGATGGAAACTTTCCTTTTGTTTCTTAACCTTTCATTTTATTTTTTTCCAAACCGACGGACTCTCGGTCTCCTTTCCGATCGAAACCGACGACCGTCGGGTTTCCCACCGCCGGCGCCATCAATGGCTGGCCGCCCCTTCGCCTCCCCAAGTCCGGTAACCCCAAGTTCTTTCCCTATTTAAACCCTCCTCTTTTCCCAATCTTCCCCACACCAATTTTTTTCCAAATCCCTAGTTCCCAAGTTCTCCGGTGTAGTATTCCGGCGTTCCCATGGTCGATCCACCCCTCTCCGGGCTGCACCCGACTCCAGCGCTTTTCCCGTGGCCGCTCGACCCGATCGGCGCTCTCCGGCGAACTCGCGTGACTTTTTCCCGCGACCCCGCCGCCGTTCCCTGGCCGGCGTCTGACCCTCGGCGACCTGCTGTCGTCGGCGTTTCTGGTGGCTTTGTCCATTTCGGGTTCCTGACGTGCCGTTCGTTTCGACCCGTTTCCGTTCCGAGCTTCGGTATTTTCTGACCGTTATTTTCTTTTATGTCTGTGATGATATTCTGGTCCCCGAATCCAGCAGGATTTCGGTTTTTCGACGACGTAAATTCTACGTTGCAATTTCAGTTTTCGGAATTTCGGAAAATCGGGTGTCTGAGAACCTTTTCGAAAGGAACTCTGGAGAATGATTAATTCCCTGGGTTTTCCTATTCGTAGGCTAATTCTCGGAGTTTCCGAATGAAATTCGGAAATTACCCGTATTCGGATTTTCGGGAAGTACTGTGGAATTTTTCTATATTCCATGGTTTGATACTTTGGTTGTCTTCTGTTGCTATATGTTTTTTTTTGTTAGCTTTGTGGATTCTTTTCCTTGGCTCGATTTGAGTTTAAATATTATGCTGTGGAGAATGCTCTTTGAGCTTTATTCAAAACTGAGTTGCTGGAATTAGGTTTTTGTTGAGATTATGTGCTGAAATGAGATTTTGAAAGTAATTTTTGTGGGATAAAATAAATTGGAGTTTTTGGGATTATTTTGCAGGTATCGGAAGCGTTTCCCAGTTTTTGGGTTGACCGAAAACAGAGGGAATGCTGCCGAAATTTCCGGGAAAATTATTAAATGATTTTCAAAATAAATTTTCGGTAAAATATTATTTTATTAATATTTTTGGGCGACGACCACATTGGTCACTGGGCCCCAGCGAAATGCAAACGCACCGGTACGACCGGACGTTGAGGCAGAGTAGCTGAACATGATGACTGGACCAAATTCTGAAACTCATAATAAATTATATTATTTTATTAAATTTATTTATTTCAATTCTAGGCAGTTTACATTACTAACCAATTTCTTTCTTATTTTAATTCATGGGTTGTAAAGGCATAAGCCAGTTTGTATTTAACTATCTGTGGGTTGTAATAACGTAGTATAGAATTTTATTTTTATTTGTGGTTGGCTAATTTGCGTAGCAAATTAATATTATTATTATTATTATTCTATAGAAAATTCATGTTCTTTCTTATTTAAAGAAAAATGTATTTTTATACATAATAATAAAAATACCAAGTTTTTCGAATAACTTAATAAATACAATTTTTCTGGAATTAAATATAAAATTGATTTTCTTTAATTATGACGTGCTAGTAAATGTGTTTTGATGTGTTAGTAACTAAAAGACTAAAATGGACTAGGAGACAAATTAGATATTTCAACTAGCTTAGTTAGCCATTGGTGACATGGTTTCTGAGTCAGGTTTCCGAATGTAGGATTTCGAAGAAGATCCTGATTTTCCATTCCGAAGTACCGATCCTTTCCAGTCTGAACAATTAAGGCAAGTACATTTATGTAGATTTTACAATTATTTTCACAATTGTTTCATTGCAAGTTTAAACCACTGTTACACACGAACTCCTTCGGGAGCATTGATCGTATTGTTGGGGACTGGGGGAATAGTGTACTGGATATGACCAAATCCAAACTTAGGATAATGAATGTGTTAGCTTACCCCTCTCTCACACGGGGATAAGCCATACCGTATCGCTAGGATACAAATGTACCCAAACCGGTCATATTCTTTACCTATTCATATCACTGTACTGTACTATTTCAAAATTGTTCATTTTCAAACTGTTTAAAAATGCATGTTATAAATTGTCATTTTAATTGTTAAAATTTGCATGAATTGTACTTTGCTCCCTCCTGACTGGAGACAACATTTTAGGTATTACTGAGGATCTGGAGATGATGATCAATAGCTATTTTGATCTTGACTTGTACCCGGCGGTACTTCCAGCTGATGATGATGTTGTGGCGTCTCCATAGATGCTACATTAGTTGAGAGTTTAGTTGTTTCTTTATTTCCAGTTTATGAACTTTGTATTGAAAGACAAGTTTTTATTATCGTAAATTAAATGTTGTGGCAACTTTTAAATTCAAGTTTGTTGTTGAAATGACCTGCAATATGGATTACAGCTTACTGCCGCCGTCTCATCAACGGTGCAGGCTGGGCATGATCCGATTCGACCCAAGTATTTGGGGACCGGGTCGTGACAGCGAGCCCCGCTGCAAGTTCTCCCGACTAACCATATCTTTGCTTTCGTCGAGCACAGCTATCTTTTGCTTCCTCCTAGGCCGAAACGATCCCGTGTCTCGGGGTATCGCTCGAGGAAGCCGTTCCTCGTGCACGAGTTGTCCAATGACCGTGCAAAGACAATTCTTTTTAGTTATGAAGATATAGCCTACATTCTCTTTGAAACTTGTTCATTTTTATCGTGTTCGTGCCCTTGCATTCATTGTTTCATCCGCAACAACACTATCGATTTGCCCAAGAAAGGGTCGAGAAGAGAAGGGTCAGCCACTCACCTTGAGTTTACTTCGGCGAGAGAACTTGTTGGTCGCGCTAGACGTCGCCTACGCGATTACCTGAAATTGCACAAGAAACCGATTAGAACACTGCATTATTCAAGGAGTTCGATAGGAAATACGAGTTCGAAATGTAAGCCATAAAAACCATCGAAAACATTCACGAAAACGCATTCAGAAAACAAAGCCAAAACCAACGCAAGCGGCGTGAAAAGCAGAGCAACGGGAGGTCTCTTCCGACTCAGCCGCAGAGTCAATCCTCGAGGCGCAGCCCGCTGAATATGGGACTTGGTTCCGAAAAAGACATTCCATAACGGGGAATGGATCTTAATTCAACCGTTCCCGTTCGATCGACTCGGTCGATCCCGACCTATCGGTCCCAACCGAATCGATAGCGACAGTGTTCCTTTCTCGTGCACCCCGTGGACAGAGTACGGGGTACGATGTAGGGACGGGGCACTACAGTATTTACCGTAATTCTAGGCCAAACTTCCAACTTGAGTGCATGACTCGACATCAATCAAAATCGGTTGACTCAATATATAGTTTTGACACATTTTGAGTCTACGACACACATGCCAAGGGTGTGCCACTCAATCGAGTCTCCATGTGCTATTTAATTGTGAATGGCACCAGTGACTTATTGGTTGACTCTTAGAGTTCGATTAAATTAGAAAATATATTTGGACCCTAACCTAGCCAACCCCACCTGGTAGGAAGCCATGTTAGGTTGCCATGACAGTATAATTATTATGGATTTATTTTGGATGTTATACAGTCAATTAGATTTAAATAAAATTATGTGTATATGATTATATTTATAATAGTCTAATATTGTATATATATGGCCTTAGTTATGGTTAAGTTTGAGATACATATCGACTATGAATTTTAGCACAGAAAGTGTAGTCGTGTACTTTGACTAGTCTATTACCCATGGTAGGGAAGGCCGAGCCATAAGTGTGTTCTAACTAGGAAAATCAGGCCAAGTTATGACTTAACCTCCACCGATGATTTATTTATTTAATTAGTAGATTATTGACCTTCTAGGAGACCCGGTTGTACCAATTTAGCCCCGACTTGATCCGAACCAAATCTCAACCGAAATAGACATGTAGTACTCTCAAATACCTTCATGTTGATATATATTTTGTATATATATTTTATTAATATTAATATATTTTCAATTTTGGAAAGTTTCTATTTATAGAAAGTGTCTACATGTAATCCTAGTGTAACCCTAGTTGGCATTAGTTTATATTTGACCCAAAGTCCAACCCAAACCTATGTAGACATGTTGGGCATTAATATATATTAATAAATGTATATATTGTATATTTAATTCAGATTTATATTGCATTTATATTTAGAAATCTAACTGGTTCCATATTAGGAAACCTTTTATTTAAATCCTCAATCAATCAATTAGCCAACTCATCAAATAACTAAAGGGAGGATTTATGAAATGCCCAAAAACTAAAAAAGTTTTATGTAAAACCCACCGCTAAAAAAACTTTCATCGCGTGGCCAGAATTAGAGAAACTTATCCAAAGCGGGTTCCAAATGACCATTTTGTCCTTCCTTTTAATTTATTGAAAACACCCACGAAACTGCTCTTAAAAAAATGTTTCGATACTTCATCTTCTTCCATATGCTGCTTACTTTCGAATCTAGGTTTTCTCCTCAAAAATCTTCAAAAACTCGTCAAAAAATTTCGGAAAGACCGGGACAAACTGCAAAAGTGCTGAAACGGAGGTCCAAACATCATTTTTTTGCGATTCTAAAATTTCGGAAGGCCGTCTAACAATGAAGCTGTTGCTTTCAGTCTCCTCGACGATACGCTCATTTTGTGACAAACGGGACCTCGTTTCGACCTCCCAGTCAAAAGTTATGGCTCTCCAAAGTTTCAGCTGACCATAAAATACAGGAGAATGGTCATTCTCCGTGTTAGAACACGAAAAATGTTAATTTCGCATGAGGGTGCTCATTCTCCGTGTTAGTAACACGGAGAATGTCATTCTCCGTCTTAATTTACACGGAGAATGACATTCTCCGTGTTACTAACACGGAGAATGGCATTCTCCGTCTTAATTTACACGGAGAATGACCACCATTCTCCGTGCTAAATTACACGGAGAATGACTATTCTCCGTCTTAATTTACACGGAGAATGCCATTCTCCGTGTAGTTTATCACGGAGAATGGTCATTCCAGTGTTAAAACACAGGAGAATGACCATTCTCCATGTTAGAAACACGGAGAATGCCATTCTCCATATTAAATAAAACGGAGAATGTTATTCTCCGTGTTAAATAAAACGGAGAATAGCATTCTTCGTGTAATTTAGCACGGAGAATGGTTATTTCAGTGTTAAAACGCAGGAGAATGGCATTCTCCATTTTAAATAAAACGGAGAATGACGTTCTCCGTGTTAAATAAAACAGAGAATGGCTATTCTCTGTGTTAAATAAAACGAAGAATGGTCATTCTCCGTGTAATTTAGCACGGAGAATGGTCATTTCAGTGTTAAAATGCAGGAGAATGGCCATTCTCCGTGTTAGAAACACGGAGAATGTCATTCTCCGTTTTAAGTAAAACGGAGAATGGCATTCTCCGTGTTAATTTACACGGAGAATGGTCATTCTCCGTGTTAAATAAAACGGAGAATGGTCATTCTCCGTGTAATTTAGCACGGAGAATGGTCATTTCAGTGTTAAAACGCAGGAGAATGGCCATTCTCCGTTTTAAATAAAACGGAGAATGGCCATTCTCCGTTTTAAATAAAACGGAGAATGGCATTCTCCGTGTTAATTTACACGGAGAATGGTCATTTCCAGTGTTAAAACGTAGGAGAATGGCCATTCTCCGTGTAATTTAGTTTTTTCAGGAATAAAGAGTTTCGTTCTTCTTTCAAAGCGATGATAATTCTTATGGAAAAGAAGAAGAAAGATCTTCTCTCCACAATTGACGTCGATGAAGATGATGATGATAGTGATGATGATGACGAGCGATGATCTGAGTTCGACCGAAGAAAAGCACACCGAACTACGAACGATCTTTGCGATCTCTGCTGAAGATGAGAGCAATGAAATTCAGATTTTCCGTGAAGAAGAAGAAGACGAAAATCGCAATCCATATCTGAGTTTTTTGAATTCAAATACATATAGATGACCAATTCGCGCGGAGGGGTAGTTTCGGTATTATAAAAATAGCAGTTTCCAGCGGGTGGCATCTAAAAGGGAATCTTGGAATATTTAACGTGAAAATACTTAATTCTGGGCATTTCATAAAACTCATCCAGCGGGTGGGCATTTCATAAAAGTCCATCCCGAAATTGGATTTCTCAGCAATTTCCAGATAACTAAATCAATCCATGTGGACCCCACATATGACCAACCAAAGATTATTTTCATGTAATTTTCGTCCAAAAATAAACCCCTACATTGGCGGGCCATGCCATGCATGGAAACACCCTCCTACATATATAAACTCAACCCATAGGCCCATATATATATATATATATCAACCCTTATCAAAATTCTAACCCTAACACCAAAACTCTTATTTATCACCCAAGAGCAGCTCCTTTACCATTAATTTCGAAAATAACATCCCCTCCCCTCTACTACATCATCCCCTCCATCACATAACTCATCCTCCTCCATAAAGGCTCCTTCTTTCATCCTTCTTCCATCCAAACTCCACCAAACCAACCCTAAAAACTCTATCTTCTCCATCCAACCATCTAGAACCATTGCCAACTCTTCCAAACTCATCAAGAGAGGATTAGCAAGCAAGGATAGCAATAAAGGTGAGAGCTTTAGCAAGGAGATGCCTCCACAACCCAACTAGCAAGGACTTTTGGTAAGAAACCCTAATTTTTCCATCTCAAACCTATGCTATAAATCTATAGAAATTATGGTATTAATTCTGTAGAAATAGTGTTTTGATGTCCCTTGGGTAGTATTTTCACCCATAAAATTTTTATGAATTATGATAGCTATTTTCATGTTTCGGTAGAGCCAAAACTTACCACGTTGTGAAGGACCTATAAGTTTCTGTAGGAATTTTTCAAAACTGAATTTTATGTAGGTTAATATATTTAAATTAGGATTTTTAAACATTTTTTTCACGAATTTATCAATTCAATTCTGGTCGAAAAAAGTATAGGTCAAAACTAGTCATTTTCGGGTGACTTGTTGACCTAGAAGATTCCAAACCATTAGTACCATGAAACCCTTGCATCAAAATTTCATATTCTAATATTTAGGGCATTTTAATTCTGTTTAAATTGTATTTTTGAGGATTTTCATAATTTTAGATAATTAATAAAGTTTTAGACAAATTTTGGGTAGACTAGTCGACCCGATAGACAACTAGTCGTATAATTCTTTAGAAATATAAATTCTAGAAATTCTGAGATAAATCTATAACAAATTAGTTTAAATAATATTCTTATTATTTTTATATGATTTTTAAGTTTATGATTGAAGTAGCAACATAACTGACTAATTGAGAGTTGGAAACCCAAAAACTGTGTTCGGTGTCTCATGGAGCCTGTGTGTGATTGTATGGGTTTAAAGGGTTCCACAAGAAATTGAACATAATATTAAAACATTATCTGACTAATTAAGTCATATTGTAAGTTCATGATTAGTGGGTTAATTTAGTTAATTAATTATCTAGGAAGTCGAGTTCTGGCGGCGTTGACGCGAGAGCGACGTTTTAGATTCACAGCGCGACACCAGGCAAGTACACCTTGCCAAACTTTATAGTACTTACATGCTATTCTATACTGCTATTCTTTTGTGTTTCACTTGGTACATATTTCTCTTTCGCTTCATATCATGGATACTTTCTAGTTTTACGTGCACGTTGATTATTACTCTTTCTTTTCTCTTGTTACTAGCCATATATTTTCTATCGTGTTCATGTCTAGTGATAGTATTGCTTAGCCTCTGTCGTGTCCCTTTGATATGATTGAGATGGACTTGACTTGTTGACATCTTGACTTGACTTGACTCGTAGTTCTAGGCAAGGACCTTGTGATAGACGATGACTATACTTGACTACTCTCTGTTGTGAGCCCCCACTGAGCTGCGATAGAGACTTACTATAGGTTGTGAACCCCCATTGAGCTGCGGTTTACTCCGATTTATTCTTAGTCATGTTTATCAGCACGATTCTCGACGACATGCCACTTCCTTATATTTTATTCTTGTACTACTCTGCAGTCTTTATTTCTTGTACTATTTCCTATCCTTCCTTGCATGTTAAAACTGTTACAGTAGGCATGTATATTATGTGTCTTGCTAATCCTCTGAGGACCTGGTGATCTCTCCAGGTATTAGTTGATGGCACGATACACTGATGGATGATGTTTGCTACACCGAGACTTCAGGTATACATAGTGTGTTATTATCATATCTTCCGTATTTCAATTTTGTCCTATATTTGATTCTTGCTACATTATAGCCTAGTCTTGTACAAGCTTCTATTTTCCTCTAGCTTGTTCATGATAAATATGTTATTGGGGATCCACTCTAACATATTTATCTAATCTAGATTCAGTGTATCATGGCCTGATCAGCCTTACTGCACTTGACTCGTCATATTTATCATTATTATGTGGATTGAGATATAGTTAATCTAGAATAACCAGACAGCTTATACGTATTCGAGCTGGGCTGGAGACCTCTCGATACGTAGCTGGCATGTATACGTATCCTAGTCCTACGTAATTTAGGACTGGGGCGTTACACCACTACTTGCAAACTTAGTCTGCGGAGACGGAATCATCTGTATAGGTGGTCAAAAGGTCAGTCTCGATGCGATAGTTCTAAATATTAAGGACTACGATATCATTCTGGGGATGGATTGGCTCGGTCCGTGCAACGCAACCATAGACTGCGCTGAAAAGAAGGTCACATTCTGCATACCTGGAGTGCCTGAATTCTGTTACTCGTGTGGTGAGGCGTCGCCGACCTGCATGGTGATCTCCGTAATATCTGCTCGACGGATGCTGTATTCCGGGTGCAAAGGCTATCTAGCTTCCGTTCGAGACATGAGACAGGATGGTGCAAACGCGGGTCAGACCGACGTTGTGGCAGAATTTCCCGATGTGTTCCCGGACGAGCTGCCCGGCATGCCGCCCGATCGAGAGATTGAGTTCACTATCGATACCTTCCCCGACACTCGATCGATCTCGAAGACCCCGTACAGAATGGCCCCTGCAGAGCTTAAAGAACTCAAGGTGCAGTTATAAGAATTGTTCGACAAGAATTCATTCGACCCAGCGTCTCGCCCTGGGAAGCGCCCGTGCTGTTTGTCAAGAAGAAGGATGGCTCTATGCGTCTTTCTATCGACTACCACGAGCTGAACAAAGCCACCGTCCGGAACAAATACCCCTGCCACGCATAGACGATCTGTTTGATCAGCTTCAAGGAGCCACGGTGTTCTCTAAAATTGATCTGCGTTCGGGTTACCATCAACTCAAGATCAAGCCGGACGATGTGCCGAAGTCTGTCTTCCGCACTCGATATGGCCATTACGAGTTCCTGGTAATGTCGTTCGGCCTAACAAATGCCCCTGTCGCTTTCATGGATTTAATGAATCGAGTGTTTCGACCATTCCTCGACAAGTTCGTAGTAGTCTTTATCGACGATATACTCGTCTACTCGAAGAATAGGCAGCAACACACTGAGCATCTGCGGACCGTGCTTCAGACCCTTCGAGAAAATCAACTATACGTGAAGCAAAGTAAATGTGAATTCTGGCTTAGCAGCGTCGTATTTCTCGGACACATTATTTCTGCAGAAGGCATTGCGGTCGACCCAAAAAAGTTGAAGCCGTTGTCGATTGGAAACGGCCAGCGTCCGTCGGCGAGATTCGAAGTTTTCTTGGCCTAGCGGGATACTACCGATGCTTCGTGAAAAACTTCGCAAAGATTGCATCGCCTCTGACTCGCCTCACCAAAAAGGAGTCGTATTTGACTGGTCAGACAACTGCGAAGCTTTATTCCAAGAATTAAAGCAATGGCTCGTCTCGGCCCCGATACTCGCACTTCCAGAAGGGACTGAGGGTTTCCAGATATTCAGCGACGCGTCCGGTCAGGGCTTGGGGTGTGTGCTGATGCAGCAAAACAAGGTGATATCTTTTGCTTCCCGACAGCTAAAGTCGCACGAGAAAAATTATCCCACACACGACCTGGAGTTAGCGGCGATTGTGTTTGCGTTGAAATTGTGGCGTCACTACCTCTATGGCGTGGCATGCACAATCTACACCGATCACAAGAGCCTCAAGTATCTATTCACGCAGAGGGAACTGAACTTGCGGCAGAGGCGCTGGCTTGAACTGATCAAGGATTACGACTTAACTATCGACTATACGCCGGAAAAGGGAAATGTTGTGGCGGACGCCTAGAGTCGAAAGTATATTGCCTCGTTATCCATCGACCCCAGACTGCTACGTGACCTAGAAGAGATGGGCATCGAGCTCCGAGTCAGATTTTGGAATGTGCAGTTGGCAAAGTTGCAGTTAGAGCCGAGCTTGCTTGATAAGATCAAGACCGCTCAGACGGACGATCCATACCTGAAGAAAGTGCGAGAGCTGATCTCGACGGACAGGACGACCGACTTTGCGGAAGACGAAACCGGCATGCTTCGATTGAAGGGTAGGCTATGCGTTCCGGACAATTCAGAACTCAGAAAGGAGATCCTGTCGGAGGCCCACTATGCGAAATATACCTTGCATTCCGATAGCACGAAGATGTACAAGGACCTCCGCACAAACTTCTGGTGGCACGGGATGAAAAGAGATATGGCACTCTTCGTGTCGCAATGCATGGCCTGTCAGCAGGTGAAAGCTGAGCACCAAAGACTGGGCGGGGAGATGCAGAATCTGGCGATTCCAGAATGGAAGTGGCAGCTCGTGTGCATGGATTTCATTGTTGGTCTGCCGAAGACGCCACGGGGAAATGATGCTATCTGGGTTATCGTCGATCGATTAACCAAGTCAGCGCATTTTATTGCCATCAAAGTTGCTTGGAGCGTTGATCACCTGGCGCAGATATATCTTGATGAGATAGTACGGCTGTACGGAGTTCCAGTATCCATCGTCTCTGATCGGGATTCACGATTCATGTCGCAATTCTGAAGTAGCCTTTAGTCGGCGCTGGGTACCAAGTTGCAGTTCAGCTCAGCTTACCATCCTCAGACCGACGGCCAAACGTAGCGCATCAATCAGATTCTCGAAGACATGCTACGGCTCTGCGCAATTGACTTCAAATCAAGCTGGGACAATCATCTACCGCTGGCCGAATTTACATACAATAATAGCTATCAATCCAGCATTCAAATAGCGCCGTATGAAGCCTTGTACGGGCACAAGTACCGATCACCCATTTGCTGGGACGAAGTCGAAGAGCGGCAGATTCTCGGTCCGGAACTGGTTTAACAGACCGTGCAGAAGCTTCGGCTCATTCAGAAAAGATTAAAGACCGCACAGAGTCGTCATAAAAGCTATATGGACGTTCATCGTCGCCCCCTCGAGTTTCAAGTAGGCGATCACGTATTTTTTAAAGTGTCGCCCATGCGGGGAGTTACTCGGTTTGGCGCGAAAGGAAAATTGAGTCCGAGATTCGTTGGGCCGTTCGAAATACTCGAGCGGGTCGCCCCAGTGGCCTATAAAATTGCCTTACTGCCGACGCTTGAAGGTGTACATAATGTCTTTCATGTCTTTCAACTATGGAAGTATGTGCATGACCCGAGCCACGTGGTAGATTTTGGCCAGCTGGAGCTAAAGTCCGACTTATCCTACGTCGAAGAGCCAGTTCAAATCATAGAACACAAGGATAAGTTGCTGTACAATCGAGCGATCCCTCTCGTCTGCGTCCTCTGGAGGAACCATTCGGTCGAAGAGTCGACGTGGGAGCTTGAATCGGAAATGAAGGAGAAGTTTCCTTCGTTATTCTCGTAGAGGTAGGTTCTATCTTTAAGTTTCGATGACAAAACTTTTTATTAGTTGGTTATGGTGTAGTGCCCCATCCCTACATCGTGCCCCGTCTCCGTCTACGGGGTGCGCGAGAAAGGAACACTATCGCTCTATCGAATCGGTCGGGACCGATAGGTCGGAATCGACCGAGTCGAACGAATGTGAACGGTTGAATTAAGATCCATTCCACATTATGGAATGGCTTCTTCGGAAACAAGTCCCATATTCAGCGGGTTGCGCCTCGAGGATTGGCTCTGCGGCTGAGTCGGGAGAGACCTCCCGTTGCTCTGGTTTTCATGTCGCACTTGATTTGGCTTTGGCTTTGGTTTTCGTGAATGCATTTTCGTGAATATTTTCGATGGATTTTCGTGACGCATTTTCGAGCTTCGTATTCATATCGAATATCCTTGAATTATACAGTGTTCTAATCAGTTGCTTATGCGATTGCAGGTGATCGCGTAGGCGACGTCAGCACAGCCAACCGATCGCTCGCTTAAAACAAGGCTAAGGCGAGTGGCTGACCTCCTTCGTCTCGTTCCTCTACTTCAAAACTCAATATGTGAAGTAAATGAATGCTTGTCATAATAGTGTAGAATCAAAGAAATCGTGGCACGATTCTTCACGAAACACTTGCTATCAAACTACCAATTTTGAAAATAGAAAACGTGTTTCTTACGCAAATCCACTTAGCCTATGCAAAACAATGAATGAATCGATTAACGTTTATCGCAACGATACAGTCAAGTAAGCAAATCAACTAAGTCCAAAGAAAAACGGTCATTGGACAACTTGTCGACAAGGTAAAGTTTTCTCGAACGGTTGCCTAGGCCAAGGGACCGATTCGGCCCGGGAGGAACGAGTGTAGCAGCGCCAACCCTTCATCGGCGTGAGTTATGCGGGCACTTTCGCACAGGGCTCGCTACCCGACGCGAAAGGGGCGTCGTCTAACCAAATGCTATAGTCCGCGATGGCTTGACATTGCCAGTGGCCTTCATACCCCCTTCACTGCTTAACAGGTGCACGGGATACGGAAGGAACATGATAGTTGCTTAATGATATTCAATTTCATATGCTTGCCTCAAAACATGTTAACATGTAAATCGAACAGGATGGTTAGAAAGATCATTGAAATAGCTAGCTAACATGTTTACGAAAATTCTTGAATCAAATACAGAGCTTGGATTTAATTAGCCATTCGCCAGTACATGTGTTTCGTGCTGATCCTCGCTCTTTGCAAGTCCCGCAAACCAGGAAGGACGCGCCAGCTAGCTCGGCGGCGTTCGTGACTTTTGAAGCTTCGGCCGTGCGTCGAAGACTTACTCTGTGACTCCACTTTTGAAGGCTCTCGACAGTCCAAGGAAAATGACTCAGCGTCCCTCCCATCCAGGTCAATGGAGTACTTGTGTATATTGAGGGATGTGTGCAATGTATGGAACCGCTATATCATCGGCACTCTTTTGTAATCGAGTCATATTGTAGCCCGTACGACAATGAGTCTTATATCGGAGTCTGTAAAAGATGTTCATTATCAATAAAGATCAAGTTTCTTTTACTTATGGTGTGTATCAATTTGTCTGCGTACTCTCTTAGATCTCGTGTCTCGGATTACCTTATGACTAGGCCTTGTGCGATCGCAAATTAGGTTCGCAGGGCATCACGCCCGGGGGACGACTATCGATTCGACGAAATCGGGGCGTGACAATTCCAAGTATCATAATTTTGGACAGACGCATATGATTATTGGACTGTGTGTTTGAGACTGTGATTGTTGGGGTGTTTGACCTAGAAGGAGTATGACCATTTTAATTTCGAGGACAAATTTTTTTAAGGAGGGTAGACTTGTAGCACCCAGTTTCTAAAATGAGGGTAATTTTAAAATTTTGTAATTATAATTATTTAATAATGATATTTAAACCATATTATAATTTTTGGTGATTTTTTAGTTATTTTAAAACTATTTAAAACCACGACTTGTGATTTTGATGTTTTGCTAGTGCAACCTTAGAGATTACTTAACCTAGAGACTAACCATGATCATATGAGCCTAGTCATAGGTTTAGAACTTCAAGTTAGGGCTTTTTAGCCTAAGGGGTATTTTGGTAATTTTCTAGGAATTATTGGAATTATTGGATTTATGTGAATTATTATTATTTAATTATTGTCATGAGAGCCCCTAACCTAGTTTACCCTAATCTAGAGGTTAGCCACTAACCTAGAGACTAGAGGATGGATATTACATATTAGTCAAGGTAGGAAATATCTAAGATATTTATATATGTGATATTTTCCTTGAAACCCTCAAAAGATCTCAACTTTGGCACCAAGTCCTTGCCTTCACCTTAAAGGAAGGCAATAGGATACCCCCCCTTGCCATGACCAGCCAAGGGCACCACCTAGCATGCCCCATTCCTATATAACCCCATCTATTCATTCCATACAAATTTACATGTTTTAAAAACCTAAAAATTTCCCTTTCCATCAAACCTTCATAACTTCTTCAAATTAGCTCTAAATTTATCCAAGTCTTTTGCATTGGGACCCTACAACATTGAGGGTGCTAAGGAAGGCTAGCAAGCAAGGACATAAGGCCATTTGCAACATCCAAGTGGAAGGACACCCCCCCTACTAGCTTGATTTCTATTGGAATTTCACCAATAGGTAAATACCCTCATACATAGTTAATATTCTGTTTTCTCTTCATGAATGCATGCATCTAGGTACCATGGACCTGTAGGCCAAGTTTGGTAGGAAGTAGGTTTGATTTGGTGTCCGTATCGTACACGTATCCATGTTTAAAAAACTGTGTTTGTTGAAATGCCACAAAGAAATAAATTTTGGTTAATTGCAAAACTAATTACATGTGTGTGTAGTCCTAGTCTTGCTGATCACAACCATACCCGACTGAGCACGTTTTGGGTCCATTTTCGTGTCCAAATCGGACACAAACCCACAGCACTGACACTACACAGGGGTTCGATTAATCCCCTGCTACCCAACCCTAATTTCTTCCTCATCACGCCACATGGACACGTGCCATTTGGCACAGAGGTGGGGGCAGCCTCTGACAGGCCTACCCCAAATATCTCGGCCTCTCGTGTCGTGTCGAGAGAGCTCTGACACGAACACGGGTTTTACACTGCACTGTGCGTACTGCACAGAGCACACTTCGAGCATGTCGTGTCGCACAGACATACCACATGGACACCTCGTGGTGACACGAACGTGTAGCCCATCCCTTGGTGTACACATGGACACGAGCACGAGAAGTGTCGTGTCCTGTGTCGCGTACACGAGATGCTGGAACACGTGCACGACGCGGCCTGAAACACGCGTATCAGTCGTATTTTCCCGACTGATACGGACCTCGTGTCGTGTCCTGAGGACACGTGGACACTGTGCAGGCTACCCTAACCCTAGACTAACCCTAGGCGAATCTAGGGACACGATCACGAGACACGAGGACACGCATGTCGTGTCCTAGAGCTAGGTGCACTCGTGCACGACGCAGTGACAATTCACTGTGTCAGTGTTTACCCGATTGGGTTTTCTAGGGTTTAGACACGTTGTGTCGTGTCGTGGTGTCGTATCAGGGCCCCTAGACACTAGAGGACACCTAGGGACACTGTAACCAACCCTTGGTTGGGGACCATAGTTGAGTTTAGGGGTTGGTTTTGGGTTTACCCTAACCCACTGTCACAGTGTATATATTTCCAGTTTTTGTATTATTCCCAGTTTTCAAATTCGAGATTCAAAATGATTTTTGATGTTTAATATACATGTATTTGTATGTATACGTATTGTATATACATATATATATGTGTGTGTGTGTGTGTGTATAGGTGGGAGTTTGGGTGTTTATACATGTGTATATGTGTATTTGTGAGAGTGTATACATATAGATGTATATATGTATGTTTTGTGTGTGTGTGTTAGTGTGGTGTCTTGGTTCTCTGTAAACAGAGAACCTCCCCCCTGTCACAGTGTTTTCACACCCTCCCTCACTCATTCTCATTTACTCTCTCTCTCACTATCATTTTCCCTCTCTCACTGTATATATATATATATATATATATATATATATATATATATATATATATATATATATATATATATATATATATATATATATATATATATATATATGTTAGTATATATATGAGTGTATGTTATATATACGTATTATATATAGTGTATATATATTGATATATATGAGTAGTATATAGATATGTATATATATGTGATCTTGTATTGTATAGATATAGGTTTACATATGGAAACCTATGTGATTAGCCTATGGTCATAGTTACTAGCCTATGGCCATTAGGGGCTAACCCTAATTTGACCAAGTGACCCTTGACCTAGGTAGCCTTGTTGACCATGGTTGACTAAAGTCAACTATAGGTCAAACCTTGACCTAATTGACCTAGAAATGGCTTGGATGGACTTTAAAGGGCTTGATGACTAAGGTTTGACTAAACCCTAGACTATTAAACTAGTTGATTTATGTTTGACCATATGGTTATGAGGATAGTCCTATGTAATTTAAGATATATATGGGGTTAAGTGGGATAATTAGGAGTTATGTCATGATTTGGGTTAGCCTTATAGAGTTGACCCTTGACCTAAAAAACTTTAGTTAGTCTAAGTTTGACCTAGATTTGACTAACCTTGACTTGCTTGACCTTGTTTGACTTAGTTGACTCCTTATGACCTAGCATGACTTAAGTTGACCTAGTTTGACTGTTAGAGTTGACCAAGTTTGACTTTGGCCTAGATTGACCTAGAATCATGTAGTATGCATTGTATACTCTAATTTTATCATTATGGATATATTGTGACCTGTTTTACTCTAAATAGGACTCTGTGACACCAGTTCGGACATCTATTCATATCAGTCATACAGGGTGACAGGCGAGTACATTCTCTGATCATTTCATACTTGTTAGGATTTATATTCTTGTTCTAGATTACTTTACATGATGCTGTCACGTTATTATCACGGATTGATACTATATGGATCTTGTTATGCGATGTTATCCCCCTCGAGGTACATCAAATACAGTTGTCATGTGCTTTTCACGAACATCTTGTATTTCATGTACACCTCTATTCATGTATACTCTTGTGCAATCTTGTACTCTCATGATCACTGTTTGCCATTAAAATCTTTTGATTGCAAATTTCAATACAAACAGAATAGTGTTTCAATATAGCACTTAGATGTAGTCCTAGGAGTACACTTTTGTTCATCTGGGTCCTTTGTGCCGATGGAGCGAGTGGTAATGCGTTGACTCCGTTGACGATCTGACGACGGTTATCGGTTCTATGAAGGTTTGGATTGCTCTGGGTGTCGAAGCTTACTGAGAGGAGGAAGACGTTGAGTGTCTGTATCTGCCTCTCTGGTGGTGTAAAGTCTCTGTCTGTCGATGTATGTTTGCCTCTGTGTGTGTTCGTGGGTGAGAAGGAAATGATTCCTCTATTTATAGCTTTGCAGGCTGGCTGCTCATGCGCGCATATGTAGGATGCACCTGGACGCGGGGACGCCACGTGGTGATTGCTGATGGAGGCACATGGACGATGCACCCTGATTGAGGGGTTGAATTCTTTATGCTGTTGTTGTGAGCCGGCACGTAGCAGGGAAGAAGATCTTTCTGTTGCTGAGATCTTGGGTGAATCGAGTCAAAGGATACGTGTCATCGGCCCATGGCTCGGAGATCTCGAATTTGATGGGGAATGATCTGGTAGGATGCGCCTGGGATTGGGCGCATGAGGAGACTTTGGCTCGTAACCTTTGGGAGTCGCGAACCATTTGGGACGCATGGCTTTTGAGGCGCATGCGAAACTTCAGTAGTGACTTTAATTCTGTCTTTTGGGATCAGAGAGAAGTCTGAGATGCATGACTTTTGAGGCGCATGCAGAGCTTCAGTAGTGACTTTACTTCTGTCTTTAGGGATCAGAGAGAAAGTCTGAGACGTATTGCTTTTGAGCCGCATGCAGATTTAGGCGCATGGCTGCGGAGGCGCATGCGAGATGATTGGGCGGCTACGTTGCAGTAACCGTCGGAGGAAAGTAATGATGATACTGACGTTGGCGACGCTTCATTTTCTGAAAAAGCTGTCAACTGTTCAGTCTTCGGGAAGCGTGCTGCCAACTCTGTCAGACTTTAGCATTTAATGTTTTTGATATTTGATGGACAGCTGAGTGGGCGCATCGATCAGCGTTTCACTAGGCGTATGGGGACGCATTGGGGCGCATCCCTGTGAGGCGCTTGGTGCTGAAAGGCGCATCTGTGTGATGCGCTTGATGGGCGTATCCCTGTGATGCACTTTGATGTTTGAAGGGCGCGTCTGTGTGATGTGCTGTCTGGCCGGCGCATCCACTTCGTGACACGTCTTTAATGGTGCGACTGTTACGTTCTTCGAGTGCTTTAAATAGCCGTTTTGACTTGGCTGAATTCGAAGCGTCCGTTTCATCCATTAAATGCAAATGCATTGTACGGAATTCGGAGAGCCATCCACTTGGCGCATGGGTTTGATTTGCCCGGCCTATAAATAGTGGCATGGAGAGATTTTGCTTCTCGTTCTCTCACGTTCTTCCGACATGAACTTGTTTACTCGGATGCATTCTGTTGATGAGATGCTCCCGAGGGTGAAGATGCGACGCAATGTCTTCATTGATGCACTTGAAGGTGACTGTTACATCCAAAAGTCGGAGTCGAGGGCTTCTGAGGCAGGCAGAAGGTGCCTGTTGCATCCAAAGATCGGGATGCACGAGCCTCGTCTCCGTTATGTGGGAAGAGCCGCAGATCGAAATTGTGGTGCTGCGGCTTTGGGGGCTCTTTTTTCCTTCAAAATGGGTGTTACCCATTCTGGTTGTGTTGAAAGCTGCTCCTTTAGCCGCGGTTTCGATTACGGTCTTTCTTCGCCTTTGGAGGTTCTTTCGAAGCCTCCACTGGCCACAGGTTGGCTTGCGGTGCTCTTTTCTTCCTCGGTTTGGAGAGTGTCACGACCCGTACCCTGTATAGGGGCACGAGAAGTGGGTACGTCCAACCTACGCCGCAGTGTCGGCGGTAGTAAGCTGTCCTAGGTTGCTAACTAAACTCATGCAGTGAATAAAATATACTTGTCCAGATATCAGCTCCGAATGGAGGACAAGTAAAAGGGTATGATCTACTCAAATACAGTCTAAAACACGAAAAGATAACACAGAAGTTATACCTAAGGAATTAAAGACAACAACAACTAACTACTAAAATAATACAATATCTCAAACCAACTTAATACAAACTCAATATCTTAACTTTAATACAACAAGCCAAAACATGAAAGCTAAAGTAGTCTACTAGCTAATCTCCTGAATCACTCCTGAGAGTCGGAACCAAAGGTAGCTAATCCCTCGCCAGGTCCATGGTAAGCAGGGCATGTGTCCTCAGGATTATCATCTGTAATATTTTCAACAGGTCCAATCAGGACGGGAACGAGTACACCTCATCTAGAAAAACCCAAGTAAATGACAAAGAACTATAAAACAGTTATAGACAGTTTTATTGATGAACATAGCAGTTTTATACAGGTAATGATGGCATAGAGACACAGTAAGATACAAGAAAAGAAAGGTAACTAAAACAAGAGAAGAGTCATGGCAATGAAGACTGTAATAAAAGCTAACTGAACTAGAATAACATGTATGAGTCCAGATAGTACAATATAAGTCTAATATAATCCCAGTGTGAGTCCAGTCCATATAATCCGATACCAGATAATTTCTAGTACAAGATGAGTCCAACAGTGATTAATAAAACCAGGGTGAGTCCAACTATGATCTAACAGTGTGTTTTAAAATACCGAGGTCGACATGTAAACGGCTGTAGGTATCAGGCACATCTCTCACTGATCGGGCAAGAGATGGCTATGCTTCCGGTAGATTCCAGTGGAAGATTCCGAATTTGGGGTATGTCTACATGTCTTACTCAATATTTCCCCGCCCAGCAAGTGAATCCAGTACAAGACACAAGAATCGAGATGAGTCCGGCCAAATGATGATTCCAGAAATGATTCCGAAATGATTCCAGTGATTCCAGTAATAGAGATCAGTAAGTAAGGTATGTGTCGCATACATGAATCCAGAAATATCCATACGTGTTGATACAGAGAATCACATAGAACTAACTAGAACTGAAATACAGTAATCGATAAATAAATGAGAGAACTATCAGAGAATGTACTCGCCTGATACTCTGAAAAGAGTAGTGTAATATCAGATGTCTGTACCAGGGTCACAATATCCTAAAATAGAGCAATACAATTATAACATGTCCAAAATGAATGTAAATGAAATCTACGATGCAATCTATATAAATTCTAAGCCAATCTAGGTCAAAGTCAAACTTGGTCAATACTACAGTCAAACTAAGTCAAATTAAGTCATACTAGGTCACAAGAAGTTAAACTAAGTCATACAAGGTCAAACAAAGTTAAATAAGTATAATCTAGGTTAAAGTCAACTCTTGGTCAAACATTCTAGCCAAACTAGTTAAGTTATCTAGGGTTTAGTCAACAATGGTCAGATTAGTCAATACTAGTCAAAATGGTCAAAGTCTAGGTCAATCTTAGACTAACTAAGGTTTTGGTTAATCATATACTAGTCAACAAGACAATTAGGTTAATCTTGACTAATGGTCAACATCCAGTCAAACCCTATAAGGCTAACTCAAAACCAAACATAGGCTAACCTGTCTTAGGATACCTAAGATACTATACTACAATTACCTATACAAAGTATATCACATGAAATATATATAGTACAATACCAACCTTAATCATGTAATCAAGCTAATCCTATTCTCCAACTCAAGTCATGACTCAACTCTAAGTATCTCACTTAACCCTATACATATCTTCATCTATATAGGATTACCCTCATAATCCATATGGTCAACCTAATCATCTAGTTAGGGTTTAGTCAAATAGTCCTTCTATGTTCATCCAAGTCATTTCTAGGTCAATTAGGTCATGGTTTGACCTATAGTTGACTTTGGTCAACAATGGTCAACAAGGGTCAACTTGCTAGTTAAACTAGGTCTACTAGACCTATTAGTCAATCCTAACTTGCTACTAACCATAGGCTAGTAATCCTAGGGCACTATGACATATATACATTACCTATATACATAGGCCATAGGCTAAGACATCAAGTCTATATCATATATGTTTACATATCTAATACCATATATTCTCACCTATATATAACCTACATATATATCCAACTATATATAATACCCACATATATATATATATATAATATATATATATCCCATTATATATAACATATATATACTCTCATATATATACCAACTATATATAGATAACCAAATACATATAATACATATATAGATAGCTAACATATATACATATATATACATTTTCATATATATATATATATATATATATATATATATATATATATATATATATATATATATATATATATATATGTAAACCCATACATACACTCAACTATGGATACCCATATATAATTATATATAATATAACATATATATATACATGACATATATATATAGAAAGAGAGTGGAAAGAGAGGGTGAGAGTGTGTGTGTGAAAAGTGTGTGCGTAGACAGCAGGGGGGTTTAATCTCAGAAATTCTGAGATGGGGGGACACACAAACACACACATACATATATGCATATATACATATATACATACATACCTATATCTATACCTACACACACATATATACACTCAAATACTCACATACACACCCACATACATATATACATATGTATACAATATATATACACCCAAAAATACGTATACATATTCATAAAAATCAATTTGAAATTCAATTTAAATACTGAAAAATAACAGTAAATACTGTTCATAACTGAACAGTGGGATAAATCTCAAAACTGACACAAAACCTAGCTAATACCCTAATCCAAGGGTTGGTAATCGAGCCCCTAGGTGTACACGTGTCGTAGGTGTCCCTAGGTGTCCACCACGACACGACACAACGTGTCCAAGTGTCAAAAACCCAAATCGGGTAAATTCAGACACTGTGCAGTGTCACAGCGTCGTGCAGAGATGCACACGCGTGTAGGACACAGCACACGTGTCCTCGTGTCTCGTGCACACGCGTGTAGGTTCGCCTAGGGTTACTCTAAATGTCCAGCACCCTGAATTGAGTCAGAGTCATGTCGTGTCCGAGTTAGAGAGGCGTATCAGAGAGGGTCTGTGCGCGTGTTAGTACAGTGCACGAATCAGTGCAGAGCTAACTACGTGTCCGATACGACACGTGGTCGCATGAAACTTCGTGGGTAGGTTGTCAGAGGGTGCCCCTACCCTCGTGCCAAGTGGCACGTGTCTACGTGTTGTGTCGTGTCCGCAATCAGTGTCGGGTAGCAGGACAGCGTGTACAGTCTCGTGCACGCGTGTCGAAGGGTCGTGTGCTCCACACGTGGCACGTAGAGCCTTGTGCTTGTGTCAGTGGGTAGTTGGGGTGGTTAGGTTTGTGTCTAGGTTTCTGTATCGTGTCCACGACACGTGTAGACACGACACGAAGTGTCAAACAATAGAGTTTTTCAGTGTGCACAGTGGTTTATAACAGTGTGTTCGTGTCCCGTTTTGGACACGGACACGACTCGAAGTGTGCTCAGTCAACTAGGGTTGTGTCCTACATGTCTAGTGCTACCCAAAAATATAATTTGTTTTGGAAAATAACAACATTTATTCCTAAGTGGCATTTCACCAAACACTGCAATTAAGACACAGACACGTGTCCGATACGGACACCAAATCCAATCCATATCCTACCAAACTTGACCCACAGTTAGGGTATACCTATATGCATGCAATTATGAAGAGAAAACACAATATTAACAAGGTTTAAGGACATTTACCTATGAGTGCAAAACTCAATGAAAATAAGGTTTTGGGGGGGGTGTCCTCTTCACTTGATGGTGCCCAAAATGCTATGCAACCTAGCTAGCTAGCTCCCCTTAGCATCCTCAATAGTAGGGGGTTCCAATGTAAGAAGTTTGGCTCAATTTGGTGTTAAAATGGTTAAATGGTGAGGGTGTGAAGTTGAGGGAAAAACTAGGTTTTTAAGTGTAATGAAAAAGAAGCTTGAATGAAGGGGGGGTTTGATTATATAGGATGGGGGTAGGGTTGGGCTGCCATGGGTAGATATTTAGGGCTCTTCCACCTAGCAAACTTAGCTCCTAAGGCTTTGACTAGGGGATAGATATTTCTAGGTTTTCTAAATATCTAAGAAAGTAATATCTTAGATATTTCCAACCTAAGATATTAACACATAAGCTAACATCTAACATTAGTCTTCTAGGTTAGTTGCTAACCTCTAGATTAGTGCTAAACTAGGTTAGGAGCTAACATGACACTAATCAACTAATTAAAAAATAATAATTCAAATAAATCCAAATAAATTCTAATAAATTACCAAAATACCCTTTTGACTAAAAAGCGGTAATTTGATATCCTAATCACATGGTTAGGCTTACATGGTCATGGTTAGTCTCTAGGTTATGAAATCTCTAGGGTTTACACTAGGGTTATACTAGTAAAATCACAAAGTCATAAGCCATGACTTAGAAAATAGTTTTAAATTAACTAAAATCACCAAAAATCATATTATGACTAAAACACCATTAATAAATAATAAAAATAATAATTTTTCAAAAATACCCCAATTTCAGAAAACTGGGTGTTACAGGGAGCTCTTCCTCCAGCTAGAGGGTTGATTGCCACCCTCGTTCTGCTCAATAAATGCTTCATTAGTCGAAGCATTTAGACGGCGGTGAGCCTGGCTGGAAGAGTGGCACATAACTGGGCTGCTGAAGGGATGCACATAACTGAGCTGCCGAAGGGATGCACATAACTGAGCTGCCGAAGGGATGCGCCCCGCTGAGGGAGCATGGTGGGATGTGCCTGACAGAAAGCGTATGGTAATCGCTTCGCTTGTTCAAGAGCGCATGATGATCGCCGCGCCTGGCTGTAGACTTAGGGTCTTTTCTTTTTGTAGAAGTTCTCCTTTATACAACCTTTTCTAGACATGTAATAGACTTTTATATGTAATAAAAAAGGTCCTCTTTCAATGTCTATATTTGTTGTTTTTGCTGTGTGATTTGTCCGAGCTCTCTGGCGCATGTAGTGTTTGGCGCATAGGATTTCTGGTCCTAAAATTTCATGCTTCTACAAGATTCCCTTCAAAGTTTTTAAAACTTTTGGACAAGTTTTGGAATACTTTGAATAAGAAGCATGGCGGTTGAGGGGCATGACTGTTGGGGCGCATGTCTGTTCGGGTGCATCCGTGCATCAGTGATGGGGCGCATACTCCTCTCAGTTAATGCGAATGATAACGCCTCGATAACCAAAAAGATTAATGATGATCTTTTTGGATTTATTTGCGGTTATCTCCTCACAAAACCCGAGACGACGGCTGAGGTCACACTTCATCGATTCACGCGTGCGACCGTGCCTATAAATAGACGTGAGATGAAGAGAGAGAGAGTTCTAGCCTGATTCCTCTCTTTGCTTTTGTCTTTTAGATTTCTTCTTCGACAAAACCCTAACTTTCTCCTTTTAAGAAATGGCTCCCAAGACTCCTTGTGGCGGTGCTGGCAAGGGACGAGGCAAAGGGAAAGAATCCGTAGAGGCTGCTGCGGCTGATGTTCCCCGTCCACCTGTTGAAGTTCGGCCATCGGTAGTTGGTGATGCACTACACCAAAATAGACAATTTGAAACATTAAATTTTTTGGTTTTGAAACGGTATGTATATGTTCCTAGGTGTTGGAACACATTGTAACCATTCCAAACTTATTAAATGTGCCTAAAATTATTTTGCCTAAGAATAAATTTTTATTATATTTTGCGGAACACCCTGCAAGTGTGTTAATTTGTGTTCAACACTTAGAGCATCTCCAACCCTATTGTGACTTTGGAAAAAAGTTAATGCCACATAGGAATGACAAAATTTTATTCAAAAGTTCTTCTCCAATGCAATTGTTAAGTCAATTGTGAAGCTTATGTGGCAAAAATTAAAGAAGACATTGTGAAGTTGATTGTCTTGTTCTAGACAATGCACTTGACAATGTCTTCTCTTCCATGTCATCAATTATGAATAAAAAATATTAGAAAAAAAAAGAAGATGAGTAGTTGTCTTAAAAGTTGCCTTGGAAGTTGAAAAAAAATACTTTTTATTGTCTTCTCAATACTTTTGCATTGGAGAGAGTTTTTCTATCTCATTGTCTTTTGAGATATAATTTTGCCACATAAACAAGACATTGTCTTGTGGCTCATGCCACATAGGAGCCACCTAAGACTCACAACACTTAACAAGACAATAGGATTGAAGATGCTTTACCCACTAGTCACGTGAGGTTAAAAAAAGTGTTCCATGCAGAATTCTCTCTCTCATATCTATTCTTACCTGAGAGAGAGAGAGAGAGAGAGAGAGAGACCGCCGTGACCCCCGATCCCCCGGCCACAACGTCGTCTCCCTCTGGTTAGTAATCCTCTCTCTCCCCTATCCCCCTCTCTATCTCTCTCTTTCTTCTCCCTCTGCCCCCCACGCTTATGCTATCTTTCTCTCTCTTTCTCCCTCCCTCGGACAAAGGACAAGAAGGAGACGGAGTTGGCGTTGAGCGCCTCCTCCACTTCCATAAGTCCTCCACCGGGACCCTCGGCTCCTCAGAGGTCACCTAAGCCTTCAAGTTCTCTCCTCTTTCTCTTTAATTATGACCATATTCTCGATAGATTCGATGGAGATTTTTCAAATCCAGTTTAAATTATGCTTTTATCTTTATTTATCATATTTTCCATACGCCATAGTTTTTTTTTGTGTATCTACTCGACTGATCCTTCATTTTTGTGTCAATTTCGGTTGTGTTAGGGCTTAGGAAGATTTGGGGGAATGTTGGTTATTGTTTAGGATAGGTTAGAGTTTTTATTGGTTATTCTTGAGTTTTTCTCATTATCTTCATTTGTTTTATTTCGTGATTTTGTTTTGTCTTAGCATCAGCTTTGGTTAGGGTTTAGGAATTGAGGTCGATATATGGCCCAATTTCGGTTGTGTTCTAGTTAGACTATTATTTTTGTAATATCAATAGAACATGCCTCGCCCAAGCCTTTGCTTTCTAGAGAAAAACTGATGTATGAGTAAAAAAATTGGATTTGTACAGTTTCTTCTTATTTTTCAGCTTTCCTCATTCAGGCATTTTTCAATTGGAAGAATCTTGAGGTACGAGAAGAAAACGTGGATCTCACTCATTTTCTTAAACTGAGGATGTAATTGTTATTCTTCTTGATCAAAGGGGAGGCCACATGTACCCCTTGCATCTTCTCTGATGGTAAACATGCTTTATCTTTTTGTAATGTTCAAATCAAGCATATATTTTGTACTTCTCTGATGGCACATGTACCCCTTGCATCTTCTCTGATAGTAAACATACTTTATGGAAACTTATTCTAATTACCTTGTCTATCTCTCATTTATATTAATTAATTTTGTTTCAGGCATGTGCCTTTCTTGAGCCTAATTATCGACCATCTGTAACTTTTGTGGTAGTTCAGAAACGTCACCACACATGGGTGTTCACAAACAACCATGCTGATCATTATTCAGTTGATAAGAGTGGAAACATCTTACTTGGTTACCTAGATCCATATCTGTTCTGCAGCGTATTCAGCACACTGACACATTATGCACTGGATATTGTGTACACACCATTACCTGCTACTGCATTTGTAGTTCAGAAATCTGCAAAACACCATATAGGATGTATCAATATTTCATAAAGGTTAGTCCTTCTAAGATATTTCCAATATTATTTTATTTTTCTTCAGTTTGCTGCATAGTTCTGATTGGGCATATGCCTTGCTATATGATGTTTAAACTGATTTCTAACATATATGAATATAATACTATAGTTCACCTTCTGTTGTCAAACAAAAAGGTGGCGGAGGGGGGCTAAGTAAAGTATGTAGTGTTTTACCAGAATTGCAGGCGATTGTTTGCGAACCAACCATGGCAAGGACTCAGGTGCCTCTGTCAGACTATGTTTTCTTGTTTTGATTGTCTTGAGACGTTCAATTCAGTATTTCAGTAATATTAACATTTATTTCCTACTTTGCTAGTTTGAAGATTCTAAATATGCCTTTTTATTCCTTCCGATTGTGAAGCAACTATGGGCTTACATTAGAAAAAATAATCTTCAAGATCTTGCTAACAAGAGGAAGATAATATGCAATGATGAACAGCGCCTGGTCTTTAAGACAGATTCTACTGACATGTTCAAGATGAATAAGCTTTTAGCAAAACATATTTTACCACTTGAACCTAGAAGTCAGTACTTTTTTGTTATTTTTCTATTATTTTCAAACATTTAACAGAGCATTTTGATCATGGATAACATCATGTCTATTTTTCTTCCTACAGAAGTTTCATGTCCTGACTCCAAAGGTTCAAGACTACTCCTGTTCGTGCTCCTGCTTCTGATGACTTTTCTGCAACAAACCCTGAAGCTACCCATTCGCTTGTGCTTGTATCTATTACACTGGCTAATTTTTTTGGGATTGGTGAAAGAGAGATGCTTGAATATGAGATTTTAAGGCATGTATGGGACTACATAAAGGCTAATACTCTGCAGGTTAGTGCAACTAGTCTGAGACTATTGTTAGTCCTTTTAGCCAAACATGAGCTCATCTACATCTACATATAAACCTCGATTGTCTTCTCTAAAACTCGTATTCTCATAGGTTTCTTCTGAATGCACGAATTGAATATCTAGATTTTTGAGGCATACATTTTTTACCTGATGATACCTTTGTTGCACTTATATGTTATTAGTCGAGTATTGGTATCATGCTGGTATTTGCGTTTTATATTTTATTCAGTCATAGATTGAATATTTCCAACACATCCACCAAGTATGGCAAATAAACAGGGTTTTTTTTAGCAATATAAGAAGATATACCAGTTTATGTATTAGTTAAATGTGCTCAGTGCAGCCACTATATTTTCTTTTGTGAAGTACATATATATGTATAGGTGTACATGTGTCATAATTTTTAGTTTTTTGATAAGGTGGACGCGTGCAAGTGTACCAGTGAGAGTATTATCCACATAGTTGTAAATATTGGTCATCAATATGGGCATCAACTATGGGTGTGATATATTTTTTATTTGAAACATGTTAGTAGGATAATGGAAAGGAAATCATTAGATGGGAATGGTTGAACATGATCCTTATCTTGTATTATATTCCATTAGTTATAACTTAAACTTATTGTTTGTTTGTTATTGTCTTTGAATTTGATAGGTAATCATTGATTTTGCCATTGGTTCAGTTGCATATGTTGTTTCTAAAGTGGAGATTGTTGAGTGAGTGCCTCTCATCGCCTCTTGGTTATTAATTCCTTGTACTTTATTCTTATTGTCATTGTGAAAATATTAGGTGTGAGCCACTTCTAGATGGACAATTTTATTTAAAGGTAATTTTACTTCCTGCTCATGAGTCCCTACTATTTCAACCTTCCATATTAATTGTGTCTAATATTTTGACGATACTTTTGATGTTATTGATATCTTAAACTTTCTTCTTTACTCATGAATTGTGTTCACACAGTTTAATATTACCAACTACCATGGGGCCTTGTTGAAATTCTATTGGGTTAGGAACTATTGATTAATCAACATTGGGGCCTTCTGTTAAAAGATGATGTTTATGAATAAGAACATATGCCACATTGCTTTCAGGTTTATCGGTTCCTTGCCACCTTAAGTTGTGTTTACCTTCTAATGTTGTCTTTATAGTAAATCACTATAATCTTTGTTTAAAGAACTTAAAAAAAACTAAGAACTTGGAACATAAGATTATTGGAAATGGAGATGTCTTTTACCTAACTTTACTTTTAACTCTCATTTTGTAAAATTTTGTACAATTTATATTGGAATCTTAAATTGTTACTTACTTTTTTTTGTTAAATGTGTCAAGATTACATATAAGCTTGTTGGCTCTATAAAAATAGCCTTCTTACCGTCGTGTTGTTGTTCGTTGTTTGTGCAACTTGTTAGATGCAGTGCCATAATTCAATTTCTGCCAAAGCTTATTATCTGGTGTTGTCAAGAATATTAGCTTTTCGGATGATATTGTAAGGTTCTTATGTTCCAATGTTTTTTTTTCTTCCATTTTAGAGTTCTTCAGGTTCTCATAGTGAAGTGTTTATGAGGATTTCATTCAAAAGGTACTGTACCTGTGTTTTTAGTTTGGCATAGTCTTGTAGGCATAGTAAGATATGTAACTATATAATAGCTTGTATAGACTTGAGTCAAGATGAGTCTTTCTAGAGCTACTGCCTTTTTTTAATAAATATTTCTCTTACTATTAGTGACACAAGAAAATAAGTGTGAATGTCACTGATAAGAGAAGTGAATGATCATGGCCTACGGGTTGATGTATGATATCGGTATGACTATTGCCATGGAGAGGAGTGTATTCTTGATGAGTGTGAATGTCCCTTGTCAGTATCACTTCATCTGCATTTTATTATTATTTTTTGCATAATTAATAGTAACAATTTCCTGCTCACTAACAGGGCTATCAGTTTAGTCTTCTTGCAGAGCTTTTTTCTTAGAATAAATCGGTGAGGGTTTTATAGAAGATCTTGTATGCTTTTTTTTTGTTACTTAATCAGACTTTTTTGTTATATATTTTAGATTCCTCTACTGTTTGGGGACTTCTTTGTTACTTTAGGATTACTGTAACATTTCTTGACGAAAATCCCTTTCCAAATCAAAGTCTGTAGTTAGAAGACTAGAGAAAACAACATTCACGTAGATGAGGAAATTATAATCAACTTCTCCAGGTTATGTGGCTTGATTCATATGGAGAGGATTAGGTATGGAAGGGGATCAAGGTGACACTAGATGATTATGAGTCGAAGGTCAGGGCTCAAGGAGATAAGGAGTTCAGTCCAGTGTATCCGCTCATGCTTCATATTGGGTCTTCATTGGCTGAGGTGACTTCATCTCAATAACAGTAGTAAGGTACATTGGATGGATATTACTCTGTCGTTTACTTTGGGCGTTATATATTCTTCTTACTTAGTCTGGTTTATTGATGTTGGAAATGTTTGTCGAATTGATTTCACAACACCAAAATAGCTGCAATTTGAGTTTACATCTGATACTCTTTGGCCAATTTTCGATGAGATATGGTATTCCAAAGTGCATGCTTCTGTTGGATGTAGTCAAATCTCTAAGTTCACTACATCTGTCTATGGATGTAGTTTGTGAGTATGAAGTATGTACACTTGCAATATAAGAAATGTAGAAGTGAGATCTTAAGTTTTGTCTTATACCCCCAATTTAAACTATGCTACTTGTTAGTAGTTTGGCAGTTTGTGTAGGTCCTGGATATAGAGCAATGTCATAGCTACTACAAGAAAATAATGATGACAACAAAACCTTTATCCCGATTGTTTTTTTGGATTGGCTACATGAATCCTTTTTCTTCACTAAAATGTATTGATATCTATATGCTCTGTGGCATTATCAATGACTTTTGATTCCCTCAATCCATGTTCATTATGGATTATCCATCACCTAATCTTAACAGCCATTTCAATGGAGCTGGTTTCACTATACTGTAAAAAGGTATACTTCAATGCACCAATTTTTTTTCTAGATGTCTTATAAATATTTAACTTCTCATTCTTTACTTTTTCATTATCTTATAAAAAGTTATTCTTAATCCACTACATTCGTTGGTGCTGCCTTGGGATCAGCATGTGCTGCCACATGGTTCTGCATATGGCATATGTTCATGCAAGCAACATTCATGGCCTCTTTATGGGTTCGGGTTGTTGTCATAGATACAGATTTAGAGTTATGATCAGTTTTCCTCCAATGCACTATAGAGTCTAGATTAGCATAGTAATTAGTTTAATACTCCTTTATTAAAGATTAATTCCCTATGTTTTTTCTTCATGATATTATTATATTATTATTTTCATTTGTGTTATATTGGTTCTTTTTTCCTTCTTGTATAGATTGCATATTTAATAGTTCGTAGCATGAATGAGCTTCTTCTGAAAGAGGGGAAAGAATATACAAGGTCTAACTCAGTCTTGCACAAGGTCAGTTCTTTAATTGCAGGACTTCCCTGAAGAACAGGCTTTTGAGATTTCTTTTCACATTTGCAAGAAAAATTTGTACAGTAATGGTTTCTTTTCTTATATCATAACTGGAGCCATAAAAGATAGTGCAGGTCAAAAGCTAATTAGACTTGGCATTTAAAGAGAGAAAAAATTCTTGATCTTCTAAAGGTGAGCCTTTATGGGAGGAAGTAGAAATTTACTTATAGTTTATCAACATTCTTCGTTTAACTATAATTATTTCCAGCTCAATGACGTGATTGATCTTGTGATTGCAAGAGGCAGCAACAAGCTTTTCTCTCAAATCAAAAAGTCTACAAAGATTCTAGTTTTAGGTCATGCTCGTAAGATGTAAGGATTCTTTGGGTATCATTTCTCTTATCCACTCTCTTCCTTTGACAATGGTAGGTGCTTTCTTCCAGCGGTTGGGTTATGCATTCTGGACTTGTTCTTCCTTGTTGGCTTTGGCAGAGTCTTCTGCCAAACTTATACTGACAATGGTAATGGCAATGGCAGTGGTGGGCTTGTGCTTGGGACTGCTATGGTGAATGTTAGATTCCCTATTGCCACCATTGGTGCTAATTTTGTGTGTGGTCTCCTGAGAAGTGTGACTATAGCACATGCATCTGGGGCCTTGTCTCCCTCCTCAACCTGGTCGGCACCCTCCCACTAAATCAATATTTCTTTCTCTTTCAATTTTTGTTTCTATTAGAAGTGGTAATGATAAGGTTGGCTTTTCTTACATTTAAGATTGATTAAGATAAGAGTATGTTTGGGAACCTGGGATTTATTGTGTTACTTTTACTCTACTATGTTTTATACCCTTTTTGTGCTTCTTGCACATATTCTTTTCTTATTTTGTTCATGTTGATTTATAAGGTTGCTTTGTTTGAGTTTGCCTCATTATTTCTATTTCTATATTTCTTTTTATTTTATTCTTTTAGAGGTTAGATGTTCTAGATTTATGCTATTAGATTGTGATAATATTATATGCTATCTTTTCCCTTTTCTTTGTAGTTTTATCGATTCTTTGGACATTGCTAGTCAGTGTTTACAAACTAAAGGTATCCTCTTAGTTTGTAGATAAAGTATGCACCAAAAGAAATAGGCATGTTGATGGAGATCAGTGGCACAAAGCTTTATGAGAAGTAATTTTTGGATGACAAGGTTGAGTCTTGTTGTAGTGTGATATATCCTAAACTGAATGGTGCAATTTTGTTTGTTGCTTTTTCTTCCAGGGTGCCGCTGTAGTGTCGTCGACAAGATCTGGACTAAGAAGAAAGTTGAAGAGAAGAAAGTTGAAGCCTAACATGCACTTAATATTGTTTCTTTGTTGATTAGTCCAGGAAGTGAACAATTTTTCTGTTGTATATTCTATTAACTTAAATTCGAATGTGATATAATTTAATATTCCAAATCTAGAATGTATTTGTATTTTTGGAACGTGATTAAATGATATTTTTAATTCGAAAAGAATGTTTTATGTGATTTATCAAATTTATATTGAAATAATTTATGTTGTATTTGGTTCAAAATGAATTTGAAATGGAGCAATATTGAGTATTGCTTTTTATAACGCTTTGGAAAGTGATATTACATTTATAACAGGTCAAAAAATAAATGTTATATATAGATTTTCTATTTATAACACTTTGAAAACAAGTGATATATATATATATATATATATATATATATATATATAAAATATATATATATATATATATATATATATATATATATATATATATATATGAAACATATTTATAACACTTTTGAAAATAAGTGTTATACATCTTTATTTTATTTATAACGTCTTTAGCAAAAATGTCTTATATAAGTAGAAAACATTTATAACGTTTTTAGAAAACATTTATAACATTGATTTTTAAAACGTCGAAAGAGTTACAAAAAGGTGTTATAAAATGTTATTTATGACACTTTTTAGCCGTCATAAAAAGGTATTTTTGTTGTAGGGAATGCAAAGGTGTTACAAATTATATTTAGGAACGAGCTTAAAGCGTTTCAAAATGCCATTTTGAAACATTTTAAAGATGTTCCAAAAATAATTTAGAAACACATTATATATGTTCCAAAATCTAATTTGGAACGCCTCATAACTGTTCCAAACTAAATATAGGAACGTTTTATAAATGTTCCAAATATTACAACGCCACTTTTAGGAACAGTTATAATATGTTCCAAAAATTATTAGGAACATATAAAAACTGTTCCTAAATGCCTTTTTTGGTGTAGTGATGCGTCGAGACTCCATTGTTGACGCGCATAGGTTTAAGCCCTGATGATGTGCCGAGGGAAAAAAAATGTAGCAGCTTCCGGGATAGTGCAAGCCGCCGTGAGGGCCTCGGACGTTGAGGGTCCTGTGGACACAGGGCTTCCTGATGATGAAGTGGGGTGGAGTTCGTCGTCTTCGGAAGACGTTCCTCCAGAGATGCGTGAGTCTGTTGCGGGGGCAACAGACGTGATTGCAAGAGAGGAGAGGGTTGATTCCCCTCCTTGTCATGATGTGGGGAGGTCGGCCGTAGCGTTGCCGAGCCCTACCCCAGGCTCAGCAATTGAAGCTGAGGTGGCTGCCGACCGGGAGGTGGCGACAGACTTGGCCCCCGTGGAGGGATTCGATGAGGAAAGTGAGACTCGACTGCCCGTCCTGACTTCAGGGGCGAGTCAGGAGACAAGTGTTAATCTCCCCGTTCTGCCAGGGGAGGTACTGGCTGCTAATAGCACGTTGGGGGCTGATGAGGTGGCCACTGACGTCGGTGGTTCTTCCGAGTTTGAGAGGGGTAAGGGTTTGATGGAACCCTCTGTTGCTCCTTCCACTTGGGGTACTATCTCGATGCCTGTCTCGGCTTCTTCTGTTCCTTTGGCTCCTCGGGCTAGTAGTCAAGCCCCTGTTGATGAAGAGCCTGTCGATACCGAGGGTCCAGCCTCGCGGATTGAGGTAGGAGGGCCTTCTTGCGGTCCGCCTGCTAAAGCAGCTCCTCCGACTCCTGCTATGACGCTGCAGGTGCTGGCGGATGCAGATGAATATGTGAAATTCATCATCGAGGCAGTGTATAAAATGCTGCAGAGGAGTGTATTGGCCGTGATGGACGCCAATGGAAGTTTTACGACGACAAGAACTCTAGCAATGCCTCATATCAACCTAATCCGTCTTCATCAGGGCCATGATCATATGGCCGACATTCTAGAAGCCTCAGTGGTTGAGTTGGACCAGCGGTTTTCCGAATTGTAGCGCATCCAGTGAAACGACCTCTCCGTCCTGATAGATGCGGAGAAGGAGAAGCTGATCGCCAAGACTGAGTCTTCTTACCAGGCTACTGTGAGTGTCTGGGACCGCGAAGTGGCTGAGACTGAAGCTGCAGTGGAGCGGTTGTCTCAGTCTACGTGGGAGACGGTAGAGGCGCGAGCTGTATTGGACACTAGTATCGCGGAGATTGATGCCCAGATCCGCCGTCTTGAGGACCAACGGGCCCGACTTCTATTAGACGCCGAACGTGTCCAGGCTGAACACGTAGCATTCAAGAAGGAGGAGGCAGCTTTCACCCACTGGGCTCTTACTTTGGCTCAGCAGCGGCAGCAGTTGGATGAGAAGCATGAGAATGACACTTCTTCTGAGGCCATTGAAGCGATGCGTCAAGAAGCTGAACGTCGAGTCTTGGCGACTGTGGAGACTCGGGCGGCAGACTTGAGGCGTCGGATTGAAGAGCTTTCAGCCAATCCTGGGGATGTTTAGGGATTGTAGTCTCTTCTTTTTATGTATTTACAACTCTTACTGGGGATGGTGTAATCCTTTACTCTCCTTTTTTAGAAATCAAAAAATACACAATTTTCTGTGATGTGTTCATTTTTGCTGTCATGAACTTGATGATTTGTGTGGACCTATTATCTTTTGCGCACCTTGGTTTTTAGGTACAAATAATAAGTTTGAGAGAACCAACATGTTTGCTCAGAGGTAATATGGACATAGAAAATATGGGATTCAAAATGATAGAATCTTCCTACTCAGAGGTTTTATGGACGTGGTAGGAGTGACTCTGGAGGATACGCGGAACTACTCAGAGGTAATGTGGACGTGGAAGTTCTGCGATTAATGTCCGACAACGCAGGGGTTGTCTGTACGGGATGTTTACTCAGAGGTAATATGGACGTGGTAAACATGATGGGTAGCGTAGTCTTATGGAATGTAAGATTCCGCTTTGTAGGGTGTAGGGGGGACAACTCAGAGGTGATGTGGACGTAGTTGTCCTTCTACTGGAGGATGCTACGGAACAGCTGGGTTCCGGAAGCGTATGATTTTGTGGAAGGGAATTGTATGTGAGCCCTGATGATTGGGTCTACAGATCCCCTTGTGGAAGTATATGTCTGAAAGATGTCAAGAGTAGTACTTCTTTAGGAACTTGCCGTTGATGGGCATCATGAACAAGTCCCCATTGGGTTTGGCGAGGCGGTAAGCACCGTTTGAGTATACCGTCTCTATGATGAAAGGTCCTTCCCACTTGGGCTCGAACTTTCTTGGTGTTTTGTGAGTCAACACCATCGGCCTCCTGACTGCCAGAACCAGGTCGCCTACTTGGAAAGTCCTCTGCTTGACCTTTTTGTTGAAAGCCTGTGATATACGGGCTTGGTGGAGTTCGATGCGTTGTTGAGCTAGGAGACGCTTTTCGTCAAGTGCTTCCAGTTTCCGCAGATGACGACGTTGATTGTCCTCTTCTGTGAGTTGGTTTGTGATTGCTACGCGGAGTGAGGGTATCTGGATCTCGAGAGACAGTACCGCTTCGCTTCCGTAGACCAAGGAGAATGGTGTGTTGCCTGTCGGGGTCCGTACCGTTGTGCGATAAGCCCAAAGGCATTCGCCGAGCTTTTCGTCCCAGTCGTATTTGTTGGATGACACGACCTTTTTGAGTAGCCTGACGATAGTTTTGTTGAACGCCTCGGCCAATCCGTTTGCTGCCGGATTGTAGGCGGTTGATGCCACGTTTTGAATGCGATTCTTGTCACAGAATCTGCTGAAAGCATGGCTTATGAACTGAGGACCATTATCGTGGATGATCCTCCGGGGTACTCCGAAACGGTAGATGACGTGGTATTTGATGAAGCTGATCACCCTGGAGCTTTTTACTTCTGCCAGTGGAACTGCTTCTGCCCATTTGGAGAAGTAGCCGATGATTGCTAGGATAAAGCGGTGTCCTCTCAATAAAGGAGGGGTGATTGGTCCCACAATGTCCATGCCCCAAGCTTCGAAGGGCCAGGAGACGACTGTAGGATGTAGTGGTTCTGACGGTGTATGGATGAAGTCCGCGTGAAGCTGGCACGCATGGCACTTCTTAGCATAGTCGACAGCGTCAGCGGCCATGGTTGGCCAGTAGTAGCCCATGCGTCGCAGTCAGTCCTGCAACTTAGGGCCATGTTGGGCCCCGCAGGTTTCATCGTGAGCTTCTCGAAGGGCTTCGGCTGCTTCTTCGTTGGACAAACATCGAAGGAGAAGTCCATCGTAGGAGCGTCGGTACAGCATTTTAGTGGCTATATCGTAGTAGAATCGAAAAGAGCGCCTCCTGACTGAGACGGCTTCTTTCAGGTCCTCTGGGAGAATTTCGTAGACAGCGAAGTCGATGAACGGGAATCTCCAGTCTCGGACATTAACACCAGCGCTTGTTGACATAGCATGGGCTACTCGTGAGCACAGGTTGTTTTTAGGACAGACCAAGTCTCGACCAACTACCGTGACGTAGTGTTGAGTCCCGAGGGGGGCTGCCAAGGAGGCTTCGAGGCCAGCCAGAGCATCAGCCTCCAGATTTTGTAGACGAGGTACGTGTTCGATGAAGAACCCGGTGAAGGTTGAAATGATGTTCAATGCAACTTCATGGTAAGGGATCATATCTTCATGGCGAACCTCGTATTGCCCTCTGATCTGGTTTACGACAAGTTTTGAGTCACCGTAGGCTTCCAGATGATCCACTCATAGCTGTTGCGCCAGCTGCAGTCCCATAATGAGCGCGTTGTACTCGACAACATTGTTGGAGCACGGCTTCGAAAGGGAGTAAGCACGCTGGATGACCAGCTGATCGGGAGAGACTAATACCACCCCCACTCCTGCGATGATTTGGCTTTTGGGGCCTGTTCTTAAAGCGTCATCGAAAAACATCCACCAGACGGAGCCTTCTTCGATGACGTTTGATTCTTGGACTTCATCCGGGATGTCTTCATAGAGTCTTGAGGACTCTGGGATGGGGTATGCAGCTAAAAAGTCAGCCAGAGCTTGACCCTTAATAGCTTTTTGTGGGATGAACACCATGTTGTATGGCGTTAGCAAGATCGCCCATGTGGCAAGCCGGGAGTTTAATGATCCTGGCTTCGTCATGAGGTCTCTGAGCGGATTGACTCGGGAGATGACATGAATCGTCTGGCCCAAGACATAATGGCGAGTCTTCTGGATGGCAAATACCAACGTCAAGCACTCCTTTTCAACGGGGTTGTACCGTTGTTCGGCCCCGATCAGAGTTCGACTAAGGTAGTAGATTGCTTGATCATAGCCTGTATCGCTGTTCTAAGCTAGCAGAGCGCCGAGGGAATGATCCATGGCACGGACGTTGAGGAAAAATAGCTTGCCAGCGACTGGTGCCACCAGGACTGGCGGGCTCATCAGATAAGCCTTGATGTCGTCGAAAGCCTTTTGGCATTCCTCTGTCCAGACGTAAGAGACTCCCTTCTTCATGAGCTGAGTGAAGGGTTGACATTTTCCGAAAAGATTTGCTATGAACCTCCGGATATATGCCAGACGTCCCTGCATGCCTCGAAGTTCTCGAAGGTTCTTCGGAGGGTCCATGTCGAGGATGGCTTTGGTCTTCTCGGGATTGACATGAATGCCTTTCGTCGTGATAATGAAACCTAAAAACTTTCCGCTAGAAACCCCTAGGAAGGATTTAGTGGGGTTCATCTTGAGTTGATGTGCCCGCATGAGATCGAAGACTGTCTTGAGGTCTTACAGGTGATCTCCTTTGAGACGGCTCTTGACTACGATGTCGTCAACATAGCATTCAACGATCTTGCGAAGATGCTGTCGGAAAATGGTATGCATAGCTCGTTGGTATGTTGCACCAGCGTTCTTCAAGCCGAAGGGCATCACTGTGTTGCAGAAAACGCCCTTTGGAGTCCTGAATGACGTGTATTTTACGTCGTCGAGAAACATCTTGATCTGGTTGTAGCCCGAATACCCGTCCATGAAAGACATGCGTTCGAAGCCACATGTGTTATCGATCATCACGTCGGAGATTGGAAGCGGGAATTCGTCCTTCGGGCAAGCAGAGTTGAGATCCCTGAAGTCGATACAAACTCGTATTTTTCCATTCTTCTTGGTGACAGGGACGACATTGGCTACCCAATCCGGGTGCTGTTCTTCACGGATGAAGCCGCTGGTCAAGAGCTTGTCCACCTCCTGATCGATGGCATTCATGATGTCCGAACGGAACCGTCGCTATTGTTGTTTGATAGGCTTGGCATCAGGTAAGATGTTCAGCCTATGTATCGCGATCTGGGGATCAAGTCCCGGCATATCTTCATAGCTCCAGGCGAAGACGTCGATATACTCTTTAGCCAGCTGGATTAAAGATTCTCGGTCTTCTCCTTTTAGGCTTTTGCTGACAAAGATGGGTTTGGAAGAAGATCCATCCCCGAGGTCGATCTGCTCGACTTCATCTTCGGTGGGAGGTTCACGTAATTCGAAACGAGACTCCTACTGTTCTCCCAGGCGTTGAGCCCAAGGTTCTTCTTCGAAGAATTCTGGCGTTTGGTCTTCGCCTTCATCTTCTTGAGATTGTGCGGACGTCATGTTGGCTGACAGCACTCTCTTGAAGACTGAGCTGATACTGGTATCGGAATCCCAAGTTGACACTTCAGACGAATGAGAATGTGCTGCTTCTTCTGCCTCTGAACTCTCTGGAGTTGACGGTGGCATGACATAGCCTATCCCCCGTCGAGTCCGATTGTAGTAGTCCTGCGGCTTTCCTTTAGGTGTTGGAAGCCGGAGAGGAAGACGTCGACCCTTGCCGTAGTTCAGGCCTTTGTTGCTTTTTAGGTCGTAACCCATCTTCTGGATGAGGTACTTTGCCTTGTCCGTGTACCGATAGACTTGTATTCTACCGGTATCTGGTTCTGGCTCGAGCGGTGGGAGGTCTTGATGACGCTCTACTTTGCCGAAGATGATGGATTCTTCGTCTCGACTCCGTGGCGGGACTATGAAACAGACCCCTTGGGACGGGACTACTCGATTTACATGATAGATGGTCGTTATTTGTGTTTGCAACGACCGTAGAGCGTTATCTAATGTATACATGGCATTCCAATATGGAAGACTAAAATAATTAAAAGACACTCTATTATTGATAAAATACGAGATTTTATCCTGCGGGATTACATTGTCCAGAGAGGGTGCATCTACATCAGCAGAGATATATTCCCCTAGCTCTTCATCTGTGAGTACTGGAGTAGGATCGGAAGAGTTCACCACAGCGTTGGTCTTAGAGTCCGAGAGGACTATGCGGGCCTTTTCTGGCAGCTTGGATGGCGGCGGCTTGCCTTTAAGACGCACCTTCAGAGGTGCCTCCACTGTGCCTCCGGTGATTGGCGCCTTCCCATGTAGTTTTGCCACAAGGGGAGCCGATATTTGAGGCGGCTTTCCCTTGAGCCGTATCTTCAGGGGAGCTTCAGGAGCAGCTGGTGCTTTCTCGGGCAGCTTAATGCTCATGGGAGGCGACTTCTGAGGCGGTTTGCCTTTGAGTCGGATCTTCAAAGGAGCGTCGGGAGTGACCTCAGGCTCCATGTCCGGCTCTGCTGCCGTTTCAGCCTCGTCGTCAGCATCATTGGCTTCCTCCGCGTCAGGTGACTTGTACAGGTCGGAATCGGTGAAGTAGGCTTCAATCCCTTTGAAAGGGTCGATGTCCGCGAACTCCGTCTGGATGACATTATTGGTGGACACGTACTTCATACATTGGTGGAGCGTGGATGGCACCACCATGTACTCATGCAGCCATGGACGACCCAACAGAAGGTTGTAGTTGACTTCGGCGTCCACGACATAACAAGTGACCTCGGTTCTGAGGTTACCGATGTGGCACTTTAGTCGTATTTTGCCTAGTGGCTCGCTTTTGCTAGCATTGAAGCCACTGATTGTTGTGTTGGAGGGCACCAGTCAGTACATTGGGATCCCCAGTGTTGAGAGCAACGTCTTCGGGATGATGCTGAGGGAAGACCCCGGATCGATCTGGATCCGCTTCACCTTGACTGAACCGATATACCCTGTATAATACAGCGGCCTGTTGTGTCGGTTGTGCTTGAGCAGCATGTCCTGTTGGATGAAGGTTATATTGGGGATAATCTCATTCGCACAGTGGCAGTGCGTTCATGCAGTTGGGAGATCTTCAGGCTGCTTGACCTGACTGAGAAAGGATTCGTGTAATGACCCGCTCCGTCCTAGCGGAACGCCGATTCAAACGGCAAGTATAACGACTCAAACGAGCCGTCGACTCGAAGAGTTGCGTCGACCCGATGAAGTATCGATGCGAATCAATGCAAGACTTGTAATGGCCCGTCAAAGATGAATCCAGACTTAGACTATCAAAGGCGCGCTCGGAGTATCGCTCGGCCGATGCGAACATCGCTAAGGTGGGTGGCTCCGATGAACCTGTCTTTGCTTAGCCTAGACACATAACAATACAGACACTATCACTGAAATCGCTAGGCGATAACATCGCGCATGCTAATAAATGACCCAACGCACCTAGCTAAGGGATTAATCCCATCTTGTATGCTTGTATAGAATATGGAAAGGAACATGGAAAATACGAGAACTCTCGCACCGCGCTCCACGCTCGTGCTAAGGCACAAGCTTACGTTCAAGTCCCTTATGCGTTCAACAATGAAACAATGAATGGTTTACAACAATGAAACGGGAAGACTATCAACATAGTCGTTCCGAGTAGAGTTTAGCAACATTGAAAGACTATGGGACCGATGGGTCGCCAAGACGACTCCCGTACGGGAAGTTGCATAATGTATAAATGAAAGAATGAACGAATAAACGAGTGAATGAATGAATCAAACGAATGGATGAATACGAAAATGAACCAATGAACGAATGGACAAGTGAAAGAAAGAAAAGAAAAAATGAATAAAAGATAAGAAGGAAAGGAATGGTTAGCGACAGGTGTGACGGGCACGTGCAACGGGGCTCGCTACCCGCGCTGCACGGACGCCAACCTGGTCGATAACGTATTGTGGCTAAGGGTTAGCCCATGACGATAAAATACGAAATGGTCGTGGTCGGACCCGTGCACGGGTGATACGGATTCTGCGGAATGATCAAAGGAAGGATCGTGGCCGGCCTAGGCGGAACCAAGTCGAGGCTTACGGGCTGCCTGGGTGCGAACTTGGCCACCCGGGGGACGTAAGTGCTGAGGTATTTCAAGAGACTAACGGGGTGTGTGCCAGTCCCACCCTACGCTAAGTTAAGAAATACCACGGTTGGAAGTGTCCAAAATGGCTTGTGATGCCAGCGACCGGTGCATATAGATTTAAGTGGACTTTGCTGGTGGCAATCCACGTGCAAGTCCTTGCATTGAAATCAAAGTAGTCTAAGTAACTGTACAAAGCACTTTCTGAATAGGCTTGAATATAACACACAAAATGATAAGGATTACTTCGAGCAAACGAGTTAGAAAACGTGCCTACGACATGCTAGAACCCGAGGCAAGGACACGCACTTTACATTGAATGCTTTCATGAACTACATTAAGTTATTTCATATGAATTGTTGACTAACTTGGTTTACGTTGGACAGGGAAGGCCGGACGGTAAATATGGGTAAGTCGTGCATGTATTTCCATGCGACACTTGAATTTGGCAACACGGGATAGGTTATGACATATGCCATAAAATTGATCCTAAGGCAAGATTAGAAAGACAATGAATGATAGCGGTGCACAAAAGTAAATGGAACGTGTTTGGTAATGATAGCATTGTGGGCGAGCTAGCCTCCCCACCAGTGCATAACAATGTACTGATAACCCCACAGTCTGCTTGCAGGAAGCAGGAAACGTCGGCGGGTGCGGAGCTTCCCTCGAACGTGCTAAGGCACGGAGCTATCTCTCGAGCCTTGGAGCGTTGCAAGGAGCTGGAGCACCATATACAGGACATAATGTATTGGAACATCGCCATGAATCATTCCATCTTGTAAGCCACTTGGCACGCCTTTTATGTTTCAGAGAGAGAGAGCTTGAGCGAATTGTAATATCGGCCTAGCGCCGCTTATAAACTTCTTGAAAATCAATAAATAGTTGGAATTCACTTCAATTTTGTGTTCGTTTACTTTCCGCTGCAAATGGGGACACTCTGTGCGACTCTGTGGCCTAGCTCGAATCGGCCGTTTCTGGACTTGGCCTTGCACGGGCGCAACCTAGGCCCGTACGGCATCATGCCTTAGCGAGGACGATCGCTCCTACGGGAGCGGGGCGTGACAGATTGGTATCAGAGCACGGCTTTACGTCCTTGGACTTCACGTCGATTTCTCAGTTTTGAAAGCTCGCCGTTGGAAAAAGAAGAGTACGCTCTCTCTCATTGTGCCTTGGGATGTTCCATGCAATAAGTCTAATATTTTCAAAAGCTCGTACAAGTACTCGGTTGAACGGGATCGATAGGCGAAGGCCTTTGTGCCGAACAATGTTAAAATTGACTCGATAAAAGAACACATGCTAAGTTAACATGTCACGTGCGTGTCTGACTAGTCCTGCGTCGACCTAGCAAATGAGCGTGCAAACTCGAATATAGTCCGCACGAGATGGTTATGCGGCACAACTTAGTCCGCGTGTCGCACACCTCGACTTTTGGGTACAATCGGGTTGCGAGCGATATCAAGTATCACTCGATCAAGAACGGAGATACACTTTGAGTGTCTATCGATAGGAACCTTATCGAGTTAACGCTTAGGCGTACCCAAAAGATTGGCTTGGATTTTGAGGATTAGTGCGAACGACTTAGTACGTCGATACGACATAAGCGATTACGCTAGAGATTCGTCAAACGAATCTGATATATGTCTTAGCAAGTGATGCGAATGTGATTGAAGAGGATGGCTCAAATCCGAGTGGTGTATGGATTTTCTTGGAAATCATTTGAGCAAGATTGAGGATTTATAGAATGACTTGAACCCGAGTGGTGTATGTGATAAGTTCGGAGAAGAATAAGAATGAATATCGACGACTAGATCATATGGCTCGAATTCGAGTGGTGTATGGATGTTCTTGGAAAAATCATTCGAGCAAAAATTGAGGATTACGAAACACAACGAGTACGTCGGCGAGGCGATGCGATCGCGTAAAGCCTTAGAACGTGTCACGCTTAGTTGGTCGTGACTTCGAATGTCCCGAACGAGATGTCGTTCGGACAACTTGTCAATGGGTAATGCAAGTTAGAAAACGATTCGGAACGATGAATGAAAATGAATGGACTTGATCGAGAAAAACTTAGAGGATTACGCGTACGATTTCGGATTGATTCAAATGAATTGTGACTTGATTTTGAACAACGATCTTGAAACTAGCTTGAGGAATAGCAGTTGAACTTGATCTTGAATATTAAATAAAATTGTAGAATATCCAACTCGGACAACAGCATCAACGCACGACTCGAAATCGGTTGCAAAGGAAGATCGTCAGGTTATGCATATCGTCGATGGTATTGAGGCGTATCAAAGATCGATATACGATAACTCGGGAGTACTCTGACTCGGCGAATGACGATCATGCGAATGTCATTGTTTCGTTGGATGCTATACTTGGGATGTTAAAAAAAAATGTGTCGAGGAAAAGATAGACGTGGCTCGAGGATTTTCTGGTTGAATAAATGACGGTCGGACTATCGAGTAAAGATCTCGGCTTGGATGAAAATGAAATGTTTGGATTGCTTCGACGATAACCCCAACGTCGACATTCTTGTCTTATGCGAGCGCAACTCCAGCCTCGCACATGCGTCGCACCGATTAGGGCGATCACTCCGCGTGAGCGCTGGTATGGTGATTCATACAGCGGAGGTGATTGAACTAGCATGGCGTGGCAATTTGTGTGCTTCGACTTGTGGTTTGATGCGAAGATGACTTGAGAATGATTCGGTGTGCTTGATGATTAAGTTTGAGGATTGAGTAGGTCCAATCCGCGTATCGAGATTGAGTTAGTCTAAACTCAAATAAGAGTTACGCCCCGATGAGAATGACTATTCCGCGGGAGTGTTACATGGTAATTCATGAACCACCGTGGATGATCGGACTCGCGTGAGATTGGGACGCAATGTATTGTCGAGCTGGATGACCTCGTGATCGAATACATGAATTGGTTAGAATGGATATGTGAAGTAGGTCGATTGGGTGATTTGAACGGGATTGAATATATGCAACATAAGTCTTGATGCGAATTAGGTGATCATGCTCGATGTTTAGAAATTTGAGTGAAACGAACTTAGGTAGAAACTCCCGTACAAGCGAATAAATGGTCTAACCATAGGATTTGGGGCGAGCGTCGTGCAACGACCTTGCGCGACAAGCCACGGGCCTGACGTGTAACTATGACCTTATGAGCTAACCTAGCGGATAGACGGACGACCCTATGTCGAGTGATTGAACCTGTACGATGGCATTTACAGTATCGTCTGGATGGACGATAGACTTGGGAAAACAAGACTTAGAGTAGGACGGGGAAACTGGGAGTGTACGTGAACGACGACGAGATTGGCCCCAAACGAAGGGAATGATAGGGATGGATGATGCGCAAGTAAAGTTGGGATAACAAATTGAATCATGATTGGAAGACGTACTCGGTGATAGTACGATACTTGATCTTGAATTGGATGGAAATTACTTAGATTTAGTCGACCCCGCTGAGAAGAAATCGTATTGATTTCGTTGACAAGAGCACTTGAGAAGCGAATAGAATCATCTCGAGGACCGAGATAAACGATATGTGATACACACATGAGTTCGATTTTAAATCGAAGTTAGCAAAAACGATCGACAAATCAAAACTATCACGAGTAGCTTGTCCGACTTTGCTAATCGCTAAGCTTGGTTGAAATGTACGTATTCGGGGGACGCCTTGGATACGTTCACGATCCAAACTCAGCGATATGATGAACTCGAATGCAGCTGCAAGTGGGTATTGCGATGCACATGAACGAATGAGTGAGTTGCCTCAGCCCACGACTCTCGTGTTTGAGAATTTCAACGCACCTCGTACGACCGTTTCAGTCCCATGATACGTCGAAATAGCAACCAAGTCGAAGAAACATAACAAATGAATAAGAACCATCAACTCGGAAATGAATGAAAAGCCATTCAATAAAATCGACCCAAACGGATGCGACACGAAACTTGGAAAGGTACCGAGCATGGTTCGATGCCATCAAACGATAGAGCCGTTCGATAGAATTGTCTATGAAATACGATGACATGAGTAAGGAATGGTAGGATGACCTGCACTCAGGAAGTCTCGAGGACGAGACTTGTTTTGAGTGGTGTATTATGTAATGACCCACTCCGCCCTAGCGGAACGCCGATTCAAACGGCAAGTGTAATGACTCAAACGAGCCATCGACTCGAAGAGTTGCGTCGACCCGATGAAGTATCGATATGAATCGATACAAGACTTGCAATGGCCCATCAAAGATGAATCCAGACTTAGACTATCAAAGGTGCGCTCGGAGTATCGCTCGGCCGATGCGAACATCGCTAAGGTGGGTGGCTCCGATGAACCCGTCTTTGCTTAGCCTAGACACATAACAATACGGACACTATCACTGAAATCGCTAGGCGATAACATCGCGCATGCTAATAAATGACCCAACGCACCTAGCTAAGAGATTAATCCCATCTTGTATGCTTGTATAGAATATGGAAAGGAACATGAAAAATACGAGAACTCTCGCACCACGCTCCACGCTCGTGCTAAGGCACAAGCTTACGTTCAAGTCCCTTATGCGTTCAACAATGAAACAATGAATGGTTTACAACAATAAAACGGAAAGACTATCAACATAGTCGTTCCGAGTAGAGTTTAGCAACATTGAAAGACTATGGGACCGATGGGTCGCCAAGGCGACTCCCGCATGGGAAGTTACATAATGTATAAATGAAAGAATGAACGAATAAACGAGTGAATGAATGAATCAAACGAATGGATGAATACGAAAATGAACCAATGAACGAATGGACAAGTAAAAGAAAGAAAAGAAAGAATGAATAAAAGATAAGAAGGAAAGGAATGGTTAGCGACAGGTGTGACGGACACGTGCAACGGGGCTCGCTACCCGCGCTGCACGGACGCCAACCTGGTCGATAACGCATTGTGGCTAAGGGTTAGCCTATAACGATAAAATACGAAATGGTCGTGGACGGACCCGTGTACGGGTGATACGGATTCCGCGGCATGATCAGAGGGAGGATCGTGGCCGGCCTAGGCGGAACCAAGTCGAGGCTTATGGGCTGCCTGGGTGCGGACTTGGCCACCCGGGGGACGTAAGTGCTGAGGTATTTCAAGAGACTAACGGGATGTGTGCCATTCCCACCCTACGCTAAGTTGAGAAATACCACGGTTGGAAGTGTCCAAAATGGCTTGTGATGCCAGCGACCGGTGCATATAGATTTAAGTGGGCTTTGCTGGTGGCAATCCACGTGCAAGTCCTTGCATTGAAATCAAAGTAGTCTAAGTAACTGTACAAAGCACTTTCTGAATAGGCTTGAATATAACACACAAAATGATATGGAGTACTTCGAGCAAACGAGTTAGAAAACGTGTCTACGACATGCTAGAACCTGAGGCAAGAATACGTACTTTACATTGAATGCATTCATGAACTACATTAAGTTATTTCATATGAATTGTTGACTAACTTGGTTTACGTTGGACAGGGAAGGCCGGACGGTAAGTATGGGTAAGTCGTGCATGTATTTCCATGCGACACTTGAATTTGGCAACACGGGATAGGTTATGACATATGCCATAAAATTGATCCTAAGGCAAGATTAGAAAGACAATGAATGATAGCGGTACACAAAAGTAAATGGAACGTGTTTGATAATGATAGCATTGTGGACGAGCTAGCCTCCCCACCAGTGCATAACAATGTACTGATAACCCCACAATCTGCTTGCAGGAAGCAGGAAACGTCGGCGGGTGCGGAGCTTCCCTCGAACGTGCTAAGGCGCGGAGCTATCTCTCGAGCCTTGGAGCGTTGCAAGGAGCTGGAGCACCATATACAGGACATAATGTATTAGAACATCGCCATGAATCATTCTATCTTGTAAGCCACTTGGCACGCCTTTTATGTTTCAGAGAGAGAGAGCTTGAGCGAATTGTAATATCGGCCTAGCGCCGCTTGTAAACTTCTTGAAAATCAATGAAGAGTTGGAATTCACTTTAATTTTGTGTTCGTTTACTTTCTGCTGCAAATGGGGACACTCTGTGCGACTCTGTGGCCTAGCTCGAATCGGCCATTTCTGGACTTGGCCTTGCACGGGCGCAACCCAGGCCCGTGCGGAATCATGCCTTAGCGAGGACGATCGCTTCTACGGGAGCGGGACGTGACAATTCGGCATCTTTCAGAGCTTCGCAGAGAGCTTCTCGGGTGTCTTTGGAAAGACGAAGGAGCTCGAACAGAGATAGGCGGGCAGGAGTACTGGCCAGTTGTGCCAGTATATCGAAGTTGTGGGGCTTGGCTAGCCCCGAAGCATTCTCCTTTCGCAGAGGCCTATTGAAGCGGGCTTCTATCTGCTTCTGCTTATTGGCTGCTGGAGGCTTAGACGGGCCCTCCTCCTGGACAGCAGGGACGGTGCAAGGACGCACCACCTCGACGGCAGCTTCGTCGGGTTGGACGTTCTGTTGTGAACGCGTCTGTACAGGAAGTGCCTCTTCCGCTGAGGAAGATACCATGCGGCAAGACTTGATCTTCCTGCCTTTGGATTTGGAGGTAGGGCATACCTCCGGTTGAGTCACCTCGGAGAGAAGATCAGGGTGAACCCATAGGATCTCTCCCCGAGATGTGGTGAGTGGGACGAGTCCACTCACGTTGTCACGAGTAGGTGGTAAGTTAACCACCTCCATTGTCGCCTTAGGGATGGGAACGACGCCATCTTGTATTGTAGTTGACGGCAGGGTGCCGAACTGGAGTGATACCACGTTGGCTGACACCGTCTTCTTCTCGTAGTCGACGGAGATTACATCCGCATTGATCATGCACTGGATGTAATTCTTGAGGACATAGCAGTCCTTGGTTGGGTGTCCGATAAACCGATGGTAGTGACAGTACCATGGGTTGTCCACTTTCCCAACCTCGTCGGGACGCTTCGGGTTCGGCAGCTTGATCTTGTCACCCTGCTTCAGTATCTCAAAGAGTTGCAGGGTGTCTTCGTCGTTGAACGAATAAATCTCCTTTGGCCTTGGTGCAAGCGGAGGCTTCTGAGTAGGTGCTGATGTACCGTTTGAGGCATTGACAGTCAACGCATGTTTCCCCTTCGTCTCTCGTCCGGGATTGTTGGCTGTAGGCCATTTCCCCTTGTCCTCAAAGGCAGGGAAACTGACTCCCAGAAGACGAGCATTGGCCGCCTTCTTTTCCGTGGCTTCTGCTTCAATGATCAAGGAGCTCCAGTCGGGAGGAGGAGTAGAGTTGAGCCAGAGTTTGACTGCAGGCAGCATGTTCATGCTGCAGGAGGAGAGGAGTACATGTTCTGGCATGCCCGGGGGCAGTCTGAAGCAGGCCTGTCGGAAGCGTTCGATGAACACTCGAACTGTTTCCTTCTCCTTCTGGCGTATCTCTATAAGGGACGCCATTGTCATGTCCTTTCCGCCGTCGTAGAAACGGTCGAGAAAAAGGCGCGTCAGGTCGTCGAAGGAAGATATGAAATTGTCGGAGAGGCTGCAGTACCAGTCGTATGCCACTCCCTTCAGTGCCCCGACAAATATACTGGTAAGTAGCGCGTCCTCCTTCGAAAGATGTCCCGTCTGAGACTGGAAGTACATCAGATAGCGACGGGGAGAGTCCTTCCCGTCGTATGGCGTCAGTGTTTGTGGTTTATACTTAGGAGGATAAACCACTTTGTTCCACTCGAGGGGATAAGGTTGGGGAATCCCCATCTTTTGGCGCTCCTCTTGTCTCGTCTTGGACTCAAAGCACTCGCGCAAGTCCCTGGTCATCTCGACCACGTCTTCCGTGGAGCTGGGAGTTGGGGAAGGTGGTACCACCTGAAGTTAAGCATTTGAGGGCTCCGATGTCCGAGGTGCTTTTCGGCGATCCGTATCCAAGGATACCTGTTGAAGGGGTACGCTTGATTCTCCATTGGCCCCTGGGTCAGGACCGGTAGAAGGTGTCTTGGCCAAAGCTGACCGTATCTCAAATACTGCTTGAGTCAGTATTTGTATGGAGGCAGAGAGGGTTTTGAGTCCTCCCTCTAATGTGTCCATGCGCTGGACGAGGTCTGGTGGCAGTGCATCAGACTCAGAATCACCCCCAGCCATGTATACTGTCATGACATGACTGGAAGTGGATGGATCGGTTGAGGCTTCACTCTCAGCTTCACTCTCTTGTAGTGGAGTTGCCTCTCCTGGAGCTTCGTCCCGGCCACCCCCGGCTATGTTCTGGAGAACATTCTCGACGGGAGCATCTGCAAGGGCCTGATTATCCTTGGTTCCGTCTTGAAAGACTTCTTCATCTCCGAGACTCAGATCCGTGGGGGCTAGACTACCCCCGACTAAGTTTTGGGGGACACCTTCGTCTTGAAGGACTTCTTCGAGATATAGATCTACAGGGGCTAGATGACCCCCAGCCATGTCCGGGAGGCTGACTTCGAGAAGATCCGCCCCAGCTATACTTTGGAAGACAGCTTTGTCTTCGGAAGGAGGCTCGACAAGGGTCTGACTACCCCCAGTTTCCTCCAAGATCTTTTTTCTCCCCCGAGTGCCTTCGAACACTCCGGAGGACGAGACACTTGCCTTGGTTTTCCTTGGCTGGCTCTTGGACGAGGACGAGGAATTGCCAGTCGTCTTTCGGACTGACGAGGAGTTAGAGATCACGTTGCATGAAGCAACCCTTGGCTCTTCTTTTGTTGACACCTTCTTCCCGAGGCGACGTCGGAGGGGTGTCGATGATCGCAGCTGCTGGAACACTGACTGCCTTGGTGGGACTGCCGCCTTGCAACAGCAGTTGATGGTGACCACAGCACAAGTGTGCCCTGTGAGGGGCACATCGTGCTTGTCAGTCGACTCTCCTGATCGGCGCTTGTGAGTGATCACGTTGCGCAGATCGTTGGAGGAGAGTGTCACCTTCGTACTCCCTTCAGGCGCATGGCAAGGCCAAGCGCCGGGGTGGTCAAGTGAATGCTGCGCCCCCTGATCTAACACCAAACAGGCGTCCCAATCAGTAGTGGGGGAACAACATTTGAAGTGACTTGAACGAACCTCAGACGCACAACCAGAGGAGGCACGGGAGTTCAAGACCACTGGATTTGCCTTACTCGACTTAGTTGTGCACGCAATAGATGCGCCCAAGTGAGACAAGGACTTTGAAGGTCGGCTCATTTCTGGCGCAGAAGCACCTGAGTCGACCTTATACAGCTTACCATCAGCAGCGCGCATGATTGTGAGCGCGTGCTTCTGGCTTGCTGCTGGCATAGCACGTTTGGGGCGCATGGCCTGTGCTGCATTGGACTTCTTCGTACCAGTCCGCTGGGGCGCATAGCACTCAGAATCCAAATTCTTCTCGTCATTACAGCGAGTGAGTCTGTCAAAGACAGAGACTTTCTGTGGCGCATCAGAGGTGATACGCGGGGCATTGGCTGCGCCCCTGCTCTGTCGACGCATCTTCCTCGCCTGAGAGGGAGATGGCTGGGGAATGTGGTCAGCTGCACGTTTCCCCGAGAGATGTGCTGCACCGGCGGGCGCATCTTGGTTGCTGAGGACGTCAGCGGGAAGGGAAGGCTGGATTGGCGCATCCCCTTCGGTGGTGGTGCCAGAGGCGTCGACCTTGCGCACCCAGACTCGGCGAGTATTCTTCGGCTTCGACAGCCGCTTCGAAGGACTCGCACTGCCTTCAGAGATGAACTCCTCATACGCCTGTTGATTGAGGTGTACGACCAGCGTCTTGTGGGAGGAGCCCACCTTCACGTCGTCTGTAACACCCAGTTTTCCAGATGAGGGTAATTTTAAAATTTTGTAATTATAATTATTATTTATTGATTATTATTTCATATTATGATTTTTGGTGATTTTTAATCATTTTTAAACTATTTAAAATTATGACTTGTGATTTTGACATTTTACTATTGTTTGGTTTTAATTTCGAGGAATTTGTCACCCCCAGTTTTCAGGAACATGGGTATTTTATCATTTTGTATTTTTGAAATATTTTTGAAATTTATTTTATTATTTATGATATTTTTTTGGGATTATTTGAGTCGGGTTCGAATTTCAACTCAATCCGACTTGAAACGGGGACCCGGGGGTAGTTTGACTCTAGTGGGACCCACACACTAGTTAGGCATGGCCCACATGATATTAATTTTAGTCCACATGATAGAAATATTTTAGTTAGAGGTTAGACTAATTATTATGGATAAGGTTAGTGTGATTAGAGACTTTAGAATGACTAATTTAGCCCCAACCAATTAGCCCTTTCCTAATACTCATAGAATAGGTTAGTGGGGGCATTTTGGACCTTACCATAATAGGACAAATAGCCCATATGGCCATCCACTTTGGGAGAGGATAGGCTCAAGTTCATTTCATTATTCTCATCCACACTCTCTCTCTTGTTCTTTCCCAAATTCCTAGAGAGCAATCCCTAGCAATTTCTCCACCAAATCCTTCCATTTCGCCACCAAATCTTCTTCTTTCCTTCTCCATTCTAGCCAAGGAGGAAGCTACCCAAGTTTGGGAGGATTCGGAGCTCGTTCATGTCCTTTTGGAATCTCTACGTGTCGGTGTCGCTCCGGAAAGGCTTTTCTTCGATTCGATCTATCGGGAGGTATAAATCCCTTCTCCTTTTCATTTTCTCATGCATATAGGTCTATTTTGAACCCATAGGAATGACCCCCATGGTTTTATCTCCATTTGTGCCCATTTCGTGTCCATTTGGAGGTTATAGGAGTGTCCTTTGTGTTGTGGTTGTGTCCATGTGGGAAAATCCCAAATTTGGACACACTATGTGTTGTTGTTATGTATGAATGAATTATTACATGTTTAATCTCATATTTTTGTATTGAAGATGTGTTCTATAGTGTCTCATATGTATATATTAGTGTAGAGAGTGAGTTCTTGATATATTATGTTATATACTTGTGTTCTTTTGTCTCAAACTACCTAAATCCGTCATGATTTTTATCCACGTTTTTAATTTCAGCCCTAACTTAAAAATATCATAACTTCTAGCTCAAAGCTCGGTTTAATCTACCTTTTTTTTAAAAGAAGCGTATTGAAGTTAGCTTTCCAAAAACATATATTAATAGGCTTAATTCTTTATGTAACTTACTGAAGAATTATTTGAGTGTCAGCTGTACGAAGGACAAACGCGTTCTCGGTGTTTTTGCGATTCCGGGAGTTTCCGGAAACGAAAACGCGATCCGTTTGAAGTTTTGGAAAGCTAACACATAGATCTATAACATACTTTAATCCTAGATTTTAATTCATACTGAGATGGTACAGTATTGATTATTAGTAGAAGTTACTATTCGGCATATGCATTTTGTGCACCCTTGTGTGTAATATAATGTTCTATTTGATTTTAACCCATATTAATGTATATACATTATGTAATTAAATAGAGAATGCAAGCATGAGTAAATGGTTAAATAAATGATGTATGAGGTGTAAGTATCCTATCTAATGTAAGCATGTATAAGTATGGCTTGTAATGAATATGTAGGCTCCATAGTATGTAATGTATGGTGCATATAGTGGTGCAAGAGAATAAATAAATGATGAATGAATGCAAGCATGAATGTAATGTAATAATAGATGTAATGTATGCAATATACAAGTTAATGAGATATAATGTTCTATGTTAACACAAATCCTATATTACCTCATGTACCCCCTTACACTATGTTGACACTATCACACTTGACACATTGTTCACTTCACTTTGACACTCTTTGATATGTATACACTATGTATGCCCATTTAACCCTCACTTGCCCCTTTGCCATGTTCACATACACACACATAGCCTCTTAAATAAGTAATTATGAATATAGTTAACTTAGCTATGTATGTATATTATATATATGTTAGCATATTGTGTTGTAATATATAAGTTTATATAACCATTTGAAATGCCATAATTATAGACCTAATGTTGAATACCAATATATGCATGTGTATATATGTGTAGACATATATATATAGCTTAAAGTAATAGATTACCTAGTGTATATCCAATGTGAATTCTTGCCTATTTGAGTATTAAATAATTGCATGCTATATAGAGTTGGGTGTATGTTGGCTTGTATAGCCTTGTATTGATGTGTGCTTGCTAGGATAGTTTTGGTTAGGCCTAGTAAGACTTGCTGGGTTAGGACATGACCTAGTTTGACTAGTGCAGTTGACCAGAGTTGACCAAGGGTTGACTTTGGCCTAGTTTGACCTAGATTCATGTAGAATGCATTGTAGTGCTTTATATTACCCTTCTGGACATGTTGTGACTTGTGCTGTTCTAATTAGGAGCCAGACACCTCTCCTCGGACAGTATCTTTACCTTGGACATTCAGACATCAGGCGAGTACATTCTCTGATAGTTCTCTCATTTACTTGTCAATTACTGTACTTCAGTTCTAGTTAGTTGTATGCTATTCTCTGTTACAACACGTGTGGATATTTTTGGATTCATGTATACGACACACTTTTATTTTCTGGCCTCTATTACTGGTATCATCTCTACTACTGGAATCACCTACTGGAATCATTTAACTGGAATCATTTTACTGGAATCATTTACTGGAATCATTTACTGGTATCATTATATTTTGGCTGGACTCATCTTGAATCATTGTGTCAGAATTCTGGATTCACTTGCTGGGAGGGAAAATACTAGAGTGAGACATGTAGACATACCCTAATCTGGAATCTCTCTACTGGAATCTACTGGAAGCATAGCCATCTCTCGCCTGATCAGTGAGAGATGTACCTGATTACCCACAGTCGTTTATATGTCGAACTCAGTATTTTAAAACACACTGCTAGAGTATAGGCTGGACTCACCCTGGAATCGTTGATCACTATAACTGGAATCGTTCCTTACTGGATTCATCTTGTATTAGATTCATCACGTACTGGATTTACATAGGTTTTACACTGGTTACATTTTCTGTCTGGACTTTATATCATATTACCCTGGTTCAGCTAGTTCTATTTTTACAGTCTTCATTGCTATGATTCTTCTCTTGTTTAGTATTTACTTTTCTTGCACTTTATCTCTCTTTCTTACCATCACCTGAATATAAACTGCCATTTTCATCAATATAACTGTCTATAACTGCTGTATAGTTCTCTGTCATTTACTTGGGTTTTCTAGATGAGATGTGCTCGTTCCTGTCCTGACTGGACCTGTTGATAAATTTTACAGATAGCCTGGAGGTTACCTGCTAGCCTAGAGGAGACACAGTAGGGGTTGTATAGTTAGTTATTTCAGTTGTATTGAGTTGTATTTATTCTATGGATTACTGTATTGAGCTTTGAGATATTTTCTGGGTTTGTGTATCTTAGACACTTAGACTTCTATCTGCTGTATCTCTTTTGGATTTCATGTTTTACCTATCTTTTATCTCGCTCTACCTTAGTTGTGATTGAGACTGTATCTACTATGTCACCTCCATTCGGAGAGTATATACTGTACAGGTACCTTTATATTGTTAGATGTTTGACCTAGGACAGCGTTCTACCGTCGACACTGCGGCGTAGGCTGGACGTACCCACGTCTCGTGCCCTTACTCTAGGGTGCGGGTCGTGACATCGTTGGATTGTGACACAGCTTTCTCGGTGGAGAAAAAAGAGGTCCCCAACAGAGTCGCCAGCTTGTTTGCCATTAAAATCTTTTGATTGCAAATTTCAATACAAACAGAACAGTGTTACAATATAGGACTTAGATGTAGTCCTAGGAGTACACTTTTGTTTATCTGGATCCCTTGTGCCGATGGAGCGAGTGGTAATGAGTTGACTCCGTTGACGATCTGACGACGGTTATCGGTTCTCTGAAAGTTTGGATTGCTCTGGGTGCCGGAGCTTGCTGAGAGGAGGAAGACGTTGAGTGTCTGTATCTGCCTCTCTGGTGGTGCGAAGTCTCTGTCTGTTTATGTATGTTTGCCTCTGTGTGTGTTCGTGGGTGAGAAGGAAATGATCCCTCTATTTATAGCTTTGCAGGCTGGCTGCTCATGTGCGCATATATAGGATGCGCCTGGACGCGAGGACGCCACGTGGTGATTGCTGATGGAGGTGCATAGACGATGCGCCCTGATTGAGGGGTTGAATTCTTTATGCTGCTGTTGTGAGCCGGCACGTAGCAGGGAAGAAGATCTTTCTGTTGCTGAGATCTTAGGTGAATCGAGTCAAAGGACACGTGTCATCGACCCATGGCTCGGAGATCTCGAATTTGATGGAGAATGATCTGGTAGGATGCGCCTGGGATTCGGCGCATGAGGAGACTTTGGCTCGTAACCTTTGGGAGTCGCGAACCATTTGGGACGCATGGCTTTTGAGGCACATGCGAAGCTTCAGTAGTGACTTTACTTCTGTCTTTTGGGATCAGAGAGAAGTCTGGGATGCATGGCTTTTGAGGCGCATGCAGAGCTTCAGTAGTGACTTTACTTCTGTCTTTAGGGATCAAAGAGAAAGTCTGAGACGCATGGCTTTTGAGGCGCATGCAGATTTAGGCGCATGGCTGCGGAGGCGCATGCGAGATGATCGAACGGCCACGTGGAAGTAACCGTCGAAGGAAAGTAATGATGATGCTGACGTTGGCGACGCTTCATTTTCTGAAAAAGCTGTCAACTGTTCAGTCTTCGGGAAGCGTACTGCCAACTCTGTCAGACTTCAGCATTTAATGTTTTTGATATTTGATGGACAGCTGAGTGGGCACATCGATCGGCGTTCCACTAGGCGTATGGGGACGCATGGGGGCGCATCCCTGTGAGGCGCTTGGTGCTGAAGGGCGCGTCTGTGTGATGCGCTTGATGGGCGTATCCCTGTGATGCGCTTTGATGTTTGAAGGGCGCGTCTGTGTGATGCGCTGTCTGGCCGGCGCATCCGCTTCGTGACACGTCTTTAATGGTACGACTGTTACGTTCTTCGAGTGCTTTAAATAGCCGTTTTGACTTGGCTGAATTCGAAGCGTCCGGTTCATCCATTAAATGCAAATTTATTGCACGAAATTCGGAGAGCCATCCACTTGGCGCATGGGTTTGATTTGCCCGGCCTATAAATAGTGGCATAGAGAGAGTTTGCTTCTCGTTCTCTCACGTTCTTCCGATATAAACTTGTTTACTCGGATGCATTCTGTTGATGAGATGCTCCCGAGGGTGAAGATGCGACGCAATGTCTTCATTGATGCACTTGAAGGTGACTGTTACATCCAAAAGTCGGAGTCGAGGGCTTCTGAGGCAGGCAGAAGGTGCCTGTTGCATCCAAAGATCGGGATGCACGAGCCTCGTCTCCGTTATGTGGGAAGAGCCGCAGATCGGAATTGCGGTGCTACGACTTTGGGGGCTCTTTCTTCCTTCAAAATGGGTGTTGCCCATTCTGATTGTGTTGAAAGCTGCTCCTTTAGCCGCGGTTTCGATTACGGTCTTCCTTCGCCTTTGGAGGTTCTTTCGAAGCCTCCACTGGCCACAGGTTGGCTTGCGGTGCTCTTCTCTTCCTCGGTTTGGGGAGCTCTTCCTCCAGCTAGAGGGTTGATTGCCACCCTCGTTCTGCTCAATAAATGCTTCATTAGTCGAAGCATTTAGACGACGGTGAGCCTGGCTGGAAGAGTGGCACATAACTGGATTGCTGAAGGGATGCACATAACTGAGCTGCCGAAGGGATGCACATAACTGAGCTGCCGAAGGGATGCACATAACTGAGCTGCCGAAGGGATGCGCCCCGCTGAGGGTGCATGGTGGGATGTGCCTGACAGAAAGCGCATGGTAATCGCTGCGCTTGTTCAAGAGCGCATGATCATCGCCGCGCCTGGCTGTAGACTTAGGGTCTTTTCTTTTTGTAGAAGTTCTCCTTTGTATAACCTTTTCTAGACATGTAATAGACTTTTATATGTAATAAAAAGGTCCTTTTTTAATGTCTATATTTGTTGTTTTTGCTGTGTGATTTTTTCGAGCTCTCTGGCGCATGTAGTGTTTGGCGCATAGGATTTCTGGTCCTGAAATTCCATGCTTCTACAATCACGTGAGCAAACATGATAAAAACCTCTTGTACAAGGTAACATAACTTGACTGGATCGTTGTGTACTAATTGGGAAGGGTGAGTAGGAAATGGTTATGTGATCAAAATTCCATCTTGTGAAATCTTGTGAAATCATGTATATGTCCATGGTACACTCACGTATGATGGAGTTACCCTTGCATTATCCTAACCCGTTTATATAACCATCTCATGCTCTAAATCACAGGTTACCTACAGTTCTTACTTATCATATATATAGATATTTCCAGCTATCAAATCTCTCTCATTTTTATATATATTTCTTTACAGTCCATGTATCTTACTCTTTGCATGCTTTACATTTCCCAACATGATATGAACTGCGTGAGATGTATTGTGCTCGTTCCTATCCTGACTGGACCTGTTGAAAATATTACAGATGATGATGGTGACTGTCCTACCTTCTATGGGACACATGAGGGTGACCTTCAGGAGCCTGAGGAGCATCTAGCTCAGTAGAGGGTGCCTAGTCTAGTCTAGTGTTTGTAGTTTTCAGTTTGTATCGGATTGTTCCGATTGTTAGTTGTGACTTAGTTATATTTCAGGTCTTGTATCTATTTGTGTTGGACATCTACTTTGTGTGGTGTGATAACTCTATTTATATTCAGTTTCTTCCTTTTATCTAATTCCATATCATGCTCTATCTAGACTTGTGTTTGAGATATAGAGTTGAGATGTTATGTTATACCTCCGTGCGGAGATGACAGGTTTATATATCTTATTGTTAGATGTTAGATGTTATAGATGACCTATACAGCGTTCTACCGCCGACACTGCGGCGTAGGCTGGACGTACCCACGTTCTCGTGCCCCTAATCAGGGTGCAGGTCGTGACATGTACATCCACGAACGATTCTGCAGATAGTAATTCAGCTCCATATCCATTTGAGGATAATTCTGTAAGATAGATACATGCACATCGTTTAAACACTTGTAAAAGTAATCATGATACAACAAGTGGTAATAGATATGATGTATCCTATGTAGTTTATTTCCCTCTCTTTACTGTGAACCTTGGTTAACATTAATATTTCCACAATTCTCTAGGGTGAGGTTGAGGTAGATATCCTATGATGCAGAATAGTCGACTGAATGACCCGAATGAGAAGGAAGGAAGTAGGGAGGCTCACTCTATACACTCTAGGATTGACTTATTTTGTCGTTGATTTGAGTTATTTTGGTAGTGTGAAATGTCAACAATATTCGATACGGTACCTCGAAGACCTAAATATAGAATATTAATGTCAATTGGTGTTTTGGAATCATAAACATGATATACTAGGTCAATTCTAGGTCTCCAAGTCATTTCTAGGTCACACTAGGACAACTAGGTCAATACCTTGCCAAACTTGGTCAAACTAGGTCACACCTCGGGTTTTAGGGCCATACGTTGCCTTACCAAGGTATTCTAGTCTATACTAGGCTAATACCCTATGTATTTGCCCTACCAATATCCTATTCACATAGGTAAAACCATTACTATAGCCTATTTACCTAATTACCTATATACTAGCCTATCCTTAACTCTAGTAAAAACCAATACCCAAACTCAATACCCCATACACTACAACATAGGTATCTCCCATACCCATGTGTCAACCCATTACCTAAACCTATAGGCTTCCTAAACCTATATATTACCTAGTCACTCTAGGTAAAGCTATCACCTATACTCATAGGTAAAACAATTCCTATCTTGAAGTTACCTATACTTATTGCTGAACACGATTGACAACGATATGGTTCTATTACAAACATATCTTTTTTCAGTAATTAAACTAACTGAGTAGTATTACTCGGGATGCATTGTCTGTGTAGAGTGCGGTATGCAAGTACTATAAGAAGATGCTTTGAAAGGTTTCTACACGAAAATTTATCCATCTAATTGGAAATGATCAAGTTGTTAAAATATCCAAGAGATAGATACATATCCAGAAGAGATGGAACACTTATCCAAATTAGAGATAAGTATATCTAAATTGTGGTCAACTCAAATTCAAATTGAAACTTGGTTTGTTAATATGATTATACTATTTAAATATTACTGAATCAAAACAATATCTACAACCATAGAAAGAGTACTCCAAGCTAATTTAGTGACTAATTTGTGACCATTTAAGTAGATTTCTTGCTTCCCTCATATTTATCGAAATTTGTTTGTCTACGAAGAAGAAAGTCAATCTAAAAACAATCAAAACCATAGCATAACAAATATTATATTATTTGGACTACATCTTTTTATTCATTTGCATGTCGAGTTAGAGATTATCTAGTTAAGCATGTGAGAGGAATATAACACGTACGAGCCTCACAAATGTCTTTTATGGACTCAAACATATAATTATATATGATTGTTGCTCTTAGCGTGTAGTCCCGATGTAAAATAGATCGAACATGTAAAAACGTAGTCTAAAATGAACATGGATGTGTGTCACCCCCAGTTTCCAGAAACAGGGGTATTTTTGTCATTTTCTACTTTAAAAATTATTTTGAAATTATTTATTTATTATTTGTATTATTTTGGGGATATTTGAATCGGGTTCGAATTTCAACTCATTCCGAGTTGTTTTGACTTGTTTCGGGGACCCGGGGTATTTTGACCTTAGCAGGCCCACCCACTAGTTAGCCATGGCCCACATGTTAAAAATTTTGGTTAGAGACTAGACTATCATTTTAGTAAATTTTTAGTTAGAGATTAGTGGTTTCGGTTTGACTAAAATACCCCCGGTTCAACCCTTTTCCAATTTTAGCCATTTAATTCATAGGAGGACAAACTTGTAATTATCCATATAGGACAAATAGGGGGGAAACCACCATGTGGCCGGCCACAACATGAGAGGATAGGGAGGAGAGAGAAAGCCATCCCATTTCATTCCAATCCACTTTTTCTTCTTCTTCCCCAAAGGCTCCATTTCCTTTTGAAGCTCCATTGATTTTTCCTTCTCCAACCAAGGTGAATCTTTCTCCAAACTCCTTCTTTTCTCATGTAGATCATGTAGGAACCCTCCATGATGATTCTCATGGTGGTACCATCATTAGGAACCATTTTTGTGTCCTTTGGACATTTTTAGGAGTGTCCACTTGTAGGTTTGTGTCCTATTAGGAAAATGCCCCCTTTTTGACCCATGGATGATGTTTAAATATTGTTTTTGTGTGATTGGTATTTATATCTCAGATTTTTCATGTTGTAGAGTGGTTTCATTTGAGTATCTTAATGTATCATATTATTCCTATGTGTCTTGGTATATATATAGTTATATATATGTCATTCTATATATATATATATATATATATATATATATATATATATGGTGACTATGTTGTGTTGTAGGTGGTGTTGTTCTTGGGGAATAGTGGCTGTCATTACTTCAGTCCAGAAATTTGGAGTGGGGTTTTGGTGGTGTTCATGCCATTTTATGGTACCATTTAGTGATATATATATATATATATATATATATATATATATATATATATATATATATATATATATATATATATATATATATATATATATATATATATATATATTGGTATATATATATGGTTATATGGTGATTTGTGTGGTGTTTTAGAGGGGGAAAATGCTCCCAGATTTTTCAGTTCAGATTTGTAGAGGGGAATGGTTGTGAGTTTAGTCTATTAGTTTTACATCTATCTAGTTATATATATATAGGTATATATATATGTATTGATATATATATAGAGGGGTTTATATATGGATGTATATATATAATTGTGGTGGTGGTTGTGAGATGTTTTGTGAGGGGAGAGAACCCAAAATCAGTCCCCACTTTGACAGCCCAAATCAGCCCCTATTAGCCACAAGTTAGTTCCTATAAAACCCCCACTTATAGCCCTATGTTCAAGCCTATAAAACCACACCAAAATCTGTCCAAAAAAAACCCCAATTTCTGTCCAATTTCAGCCATAAAACCCCCACACCAAATCAGTTCAGATTTTGCCTTTGTTGGCCTACAAAAATCAGTCCTTGAACCACTAAAATCAGTCCACTAGTTGCCTTGTAGGTATGTGTGTATTTGTGAGAGCTTGTGAGTGTGCGTGTGAGGTTTATGAGTGAAACTAGTATCCCATAGTTAGCCTATGTACTAAACTAGTAGGAAACCTATTAGGAAACCTATAGAGAGGCCTATTAGAGTGTGGTGTCATGTGAGGGTGAGTGGTGTTAGTGAATGGGGTAATGAAAAGGGTAAATTCATGATATAGGATAGGTAATAAGGTAAACCTATACCCCGTATCCTAACATGACCTAGATAACTAGGATACCCCAATTTCTTGGTAGGTAAACCTTAGGTAGGTTGATATCTAGCTACCCTAAGGAGCCTAGGCTAGTGCCATGAGTATTGGCGGGGTTTCCTTGGGTTTTGGGCAAGGTATCGGGATTTACCTTAGAAGGGTAAATGCTAGTTTTGCCTAGAAATAGGATATTTTTGTTAGAAGCCTAAGATGGTGTTAGAACTTGATCCCCGTGGTTGGTAATGATCAAATATGGTACTCTAAGACTAGTTTTGACGTCGGTTGACCGTTTTGACCAAAAGTCAACAAAAGTCAACCGAAGGTCAAACTTAGCCTTTAAGCGACCCGATTTGACCGAAACCAACCCAGAGTTGACCAGTTGACCGAAAGTCAATAGTTGGTCAACATTAGACTAGTTTGACCTAGAGTTGACCTAGAGTTGACCAGAGTTGACCAGGGTTGACCAGAGTTGACTTTTTGACCAAAAGTCAACTGTAAGTCAACCTTTGATCCCGATTAACCTAGTTTGACTTGGATTGACTCCCAGTGACCTAGTATGACCTAGTATGACCTAGATTGACCTAGTTTTGACTTAGACTTGCATTCATGGCTTGTATTAGTTTTCTTTTTCAGCATTTAGTCCTATTTGACTCATAGTATCTTATCTTAGGTCTGTGATCGCTCTGAGCATCTGTTCACCCTATCAGCTCAGGACCACATGCGAGTACATTCACTGATAGTTTTCATTGTCTTGATATCTGCTATATCCGATTCAGTTGTAGTGACTTACTTGATTTCCAGACACGATAGTTCACGGACTAGTCTATGTCGGATCCTGTCATGAGATGTTGTTCCTGGTTTACTTGGTATATTAGTACATGACTTGACTTGTTACGTGTACTTGTATAGACATGAACTTGGGAGTGGGCTGGCCCCCTGCTCTCGAATCTCGTGTCATGACGTGTTATGTCCGGATCCTTTATACTAGTCGGGGGATGGGGAGTTATTAGTGGTTGTGTGATCATTTTCCCACATGGTTTTATGGTACTCATGGTTCTATTGTACTCATGGTTCATAGCTATACCCTCACCTCACGACGGGTAAAGCCTAACCCCACGGTTCATAGCTTTCCATGGTGACCGGCCTTACGTTTCATCATGGTTCATAGCCGGTCAGATGGAAAGCCTTCCCAAGCCGATCATATGACGCACTAATAATTCAAGGCACTTTTTATATTTATTATCTTAGGGTGATTAAGTTCTGTTCGGAAGAAGGGTTACAACTCTGGTCCTTGTTTGGTTTAAGGGTTGTAACTCGGCTTCCGAATAGTTCCCAAGTCATCCTATATATCCATATACATTATCGTCCTTTACAGTACTCACATCATGATATATATTTCCAGTTGATTTTGTCTTGTATTTCATTATACTGTCTCTTATAGCTTTTGTCAATTCACATGGAACTGCTGTTGGTGTTTGTACTTGCTCATTTTCCTGACAGGATACCGTTGACAAATTTTACAGATGACTTAGAGGCTGATTGCCCGACTTACTACGGGATAGAGTCTGATGGACTTGACCTAGACAGGGGCTTAGTGGTAGAGCCTCTTGATTTCGCTCACCCAGAGTAGCCTAGTATTAGTTAGGTTTGCCTAGCCTGCGAGCCAGCAGTTTATTTCAGTTGTAGTATCTTTATACTTATATTATTTCTGAGACTCTGGATTTTGTGTTAGCTGTGACTTGTGGATATTTCTGGACTCGTTCTTGCTTATTCTATCATATCTCTTTTCCATGCTTTCTACCTTAGTTTTGATTATGTGATTGAGACAGTATTGCTTTATTCCTCCGTTCGGAGTGTATATACTGTACAGGTATATTTATCTGTTTAGTCGTAGTATTTACAGACCCTATATACAGCGTTCTACCGCCGATTCTGCGGCGTAGGCTGGACGTAACCACGTGCTCGTGCCCCTCTTCAGGGTGCGGATCGTGACAATGTGGAATTTATTACTTATGAATCCATGGAAAAAGTTGGGTTTGTAGGCATTGCTTTGAATGTCGTGCGTGAGATGGTCGGCAAAGGGACATCAAGTAATACCCAATTATTTTGTCGAGCAATTATTTTGCCGAGCATGAGCTCTGGTATTCGAACCCCCAATTGATGCATAGGTCCATGGGGACCCAAGCTCGACGAACCCTATATGAGTTAGGGTTAGGGTTTACCCCCACGTGTGTGTCAAAGGGTCGTGTCTGTGTCGCATCAGAAAAAGGGAGATAGGGTTAGGGTTTACCGACACAGCGTTGGGGTTGGGTCGGGGTCGAGCAGCGGCGGAGGAGACTGGTCGGGTGGTCGTCGGAGGGAGTGAGTCGTCGGAGGAATGGGGTCGTCGGGCAGGGGGTCGCCGCGAGCGGAAGATTAGAAAATTTTGGGTGAAAAAAATGAAAAATCGATCGGGCCAGAACCCTATATGAAATGTTTTAGCGACGTCATTTAAAGACGTCGCTAACCGTCGCTATTTATTAAAACCTGGCAACGTCATAAAAGTGGCGTCGTTAAACGTCGCTGAATAAAAAAACAATGACGTTTTGCGACTAGTATGCGACATCAGTTGTCCAAAACATAAATGGTGTCGCTAACTGTCGCTCAAACGTCGCTGATAGTGACGTTCAGCGACGTTTATATAAAACGTCGCTAAAAGCACAAAACTTAGCGACGTATTTATCTGGAGTCGCTAATTTCGTCGCCAATTTGAATAATTAATCTAAGGCCTTAATTGGCGCGCGAAAAGAAATGGAAAGGAAATCAATTCCTTGAAATTTTATTTCCTTTGAAAAATTATAATTTTTATTTATTTAAAAATATATATTTTAATTACTCGTTTGAATGGATGTAATTATTCTTTTGTCGTAATTTTTTGTCTATTATTTTTCTTTCATTCTCAATTTATTTAGCACCTAATACTAGGAAAGTAATGACTTTCGTTTTTAAAAAAAAACATAGATGGAGACATTTTGGAAGTAAGAAGTTCTAACTCGTAGACACCACACTCATGAACTCCTCGTCCATTTCAAGTGCGGCCATGTGCTCCGGCAGCAAGCACACCTCCAAGTCCACGCTCCCTCCCCCCTCCCTCCCCGGGTACGACGACACCTTCCCGTCGAACTTGTTCGCCGCTCCGCTCCGCAGCGCCACCGCCTTCCCCCACCCGAAGTCGCACCCGTACATGTCGAACCTCGGCGAGCTCCCCATCATCACGCTGCGCTCGTCGAACCCGCTCAGCGGGTACACCATCGGCTTCTCGTGGTACTTCCTCACGAATCCCCGGATCGCCTCGTCGTCGTGGGACCTGACGGCTTCGTGCAGCAGTGCGGCTGCCCATCCCAGCCTGTGGCGCAGCAGCTCTCCGACCGTCGTCGTGGCTGCGATCGCGTTTAACGAGTTGCCGAAGTAGCGCGGCGAGAGCGGCGGCCGCAGCCTCCCCCGGTTCTGTATCGCCAGCCGACAGCTGGTCAGCTGCCCCTCCGGCATGCCGCGCGCGCGGGTGATGGAGCGCCACATTAGGGAGGACAGCGCTTGGAAGGAGGAGATCGTGTCGGCGGCGCCGGCGGCGAGCTCGCGTTCCGCGTTGGCTTTCGCCTTGAGCTTCGCGATGGAGTGGGAGGAGAAGTGGAACATCCTCTCCCGGAGAGGGGGCGGTGCGAACCTCTCGAGGAACTCGCTCGAGTCGGAGAAGGGCAGCTTGACGGGCGGCGCCTCGCCCTCGATGAACCAGCGGTCGTGCACCGGAGGCAGCGACAGCGCGGGACTCCCGTCGTCGTTCTGATCGGACCGGGCGATCTCAGCCCAGGAGTTGAAGAAGTGCCAGAAGGAGGTGCCGTCGCCGACCACGTGGTTGAAGCAGAGCGCGACGAAGGCTCCGTCGGCCAGCTCAGTGAGCTGGACCGCGAGGAGAGGGATGGAGTGGCCGTCGTGGCTCGGCGCCAGGTTGTACGGGAAGAAGTCCCGGACGAAGGAAGGGACGTCTCGAGAAGTAGTGCCGCCTCCGCCGCCGGCGAGCACTTGCGCGACGGTTACGCTGGCGGCCGACGCGTGGATGAACTCCGCGCCCCCGCGGTCGGCGCTGCAGTCGATGGATACGTGGAGGCCTGATCCGTCGGGGGCTCGTTCGGTGGCGAGACGGCCGGCGAGGGGGTGGAAGTGGCGGAGGGCGAGGGAGAGGGAGGACTTGAGCTTGTGGGCCAGGTGGTCGACGGAGGGGAGGGGAGTGGAGAAGAGGAGGCCCTTCTGGACGTAGTGGGTGGAGAGCATGGCGACGTCCCATACGGAGAGGGGCAGGTTCTCGACCGCGGCGGCGGAGTGCGGTGGAGGCGGCGCAGGCTTCACCGTGCATTTCGAGATTTGCTGGACCAAGAGAGGTGGTGAAGCCATCGTTGGCGTTGCCAATTACAATTGGTATGTGATCTACTACTATAGAGGGTCAAGTGATGCATTCGTTTCCATGCTATTTATACATGGAGTAGAGCCATTGGTACCTCAAAAAATGTTCAATTGAAAAATGTTCCTAACATCTTTTCTTGAGTGGCAGATAAGGTGACATAAGTATTATGTGAAATCTAATATGATAGTTGTCCCCGTGACCGTAGTCCGTTGGGAACGGTGGAGCACCCAGCGCAGTGGCATGGGTTCGAGCCTCCTTGAAGGCATGCCTCCAAGCACCATTAAGAAGTGAACACCTTCAAAAAAAAAAAACAAAAAAAAATATATGATAGTTGGTATGACAAATATTATCAAAAAGTTAATTATCTAAAATAGTTAATTGTCATATTAATATTAATATTAATATTTATGTTAAAGTTAATATTAATTTTAATGATTTCAAAAAAAAAATATTAATTTTAATTTTGTCTTAAAATTTGTTATATTATCTATCATATTAACTGCCACATCAACTCTCACATAAGGGAGAAAATATTAATTCTAGTCTTAAAATAGTTCTAAAATATATTTTAAAGGTACGGATAATATTATACACAGGAGAAAATATGGCTGACTACTATTGAGTTCTTTTTCTGTGTATGTGTGTGCGCAAAGAGAATTTTTTTTTTTTTTTTGCCTTTATTTGTTGAGAAATTGAGAATAAAACTTTTTTTTGAGAAGTTTGGTATTGTTAGAATTTTATTTGTTGAGAAATTGCCTAGTAATTCCTTGAGTCAAGTTTGGTAAAATAAATTGTTTGAGACTTTCTTAATTCTTATACATGTATCAGATTCATCAGAACAATTTAATGTCTAAGTCGGATTTATATGATACGACTGATCGGTATAAATTTTTTTGACATTACAACAGCCCTTTAGAAACAAGGAACTCATGGTTATATGGAATACTTTTGTAAACTCAGCAAATTGATGTATATATCAATGAAAAATACTATTTGTTCCTTAAAATTTTTTTTTTTCTAAAGTATCACTCCTTATGTGACAAGTTACATGTCGTCTGACAAGACAAATTTTAAAAGCTAAAATTAACAGTATAATTAATATTAATATTAATATTAACATTAAATTAACATTAATATTAATATTAATATTAATATTAACAACAAAGGTTAAAAATTAACATTAACATTATGGTTAATATTAACATTAACTTTAACATTAAAAGAAAAATAAAAATAAAAATTAATATTAAAAAATAGGTAGTTAAAAACAATTTTGGTAAAATTTGCTACGTCAGCTGATATGTCAGATATCACGTCAGCTGTCACGTAAAGAAGAATAATTTAGGAAAACTGAGGGTCCGTTTAGATATGTTTTCTTTTTTTTTTCCTCCTAAAAATTGTTTTATGAAAGTAAGTTATAAAGGTGTTTTCTGAACATAAATATTTTGAGTTTGCGTTTGGTTACTTTAATCTGGAAAATAGTTTTCAAAAAAGAATATTAAAAAATATGTTTGGTAAAAAAAAATTCAGAAAATAATATTTTTAATAAAATATTATAAAATACTGTTAGTTGTGTGAAAAAAAGTTTATAAAACAAAAACATTTATGTTCGTTCTTTATAAGGGACACTGTGTCCGATACATTTCATTGTGTCCAGGGTCACTGTGTCCGATGGAGGCGGCTTCGATCCTCGTTGGAGCCTCCTTATCCCACGTCTAACGCGTGGAGACGCACGTCCACCCCTACGGTCCACCGCGTCCTCCGCACCCCCTCCCACCTACCGCGTCCTCCCCCCCCCCCCCAACGCACCGCGTCGACCCCCACCATGTCGACCCCCACCACGACCACCGCGTCCCCCCCACCATGTCGACCCCCACCACTACTGAAAACAACAACTTTCAAAGAATTTTTATTTGTTTTAAAGCATGCATTGACGATTTTTTGAGTGGTTGTTTACCAATTATCAGTACTGATGCTACTTTCTTGTCCTCTAAATACCAAGGTATATTATTTATTGCTTGTGCTCATGATCCGAACTATAAACTTTATCCAATTGCTTATGCTGTTGCAGAAGGTGAGAACACAGAATCGTGGACTTGGTTCTTAACTAGTTTGAGAACATCTTTTGAAAGATTTTTTAATGAATGGAATAAAATTTCATTTATATCAGATAAACAAAAGGGTTTGCTTCATGCCATGCGTTTAACCTTTCCAGAATCACGTCATTTCTTTTGTATTCAGTATTTTAAACAGAATTTGAAATCGGTTACGAAGATTAAAAAGTTTCATCAAATGCTTGACTCTCTTGCAAGATCATACAACAAACCAGACGCTGATTCATGGTTTGAAATAATTAAAGCCGAAAACATGGACATGTTTAATTGGCTTATTGGAGTAAATGATGAAACACGTAATTTTTCACATTGGATTACTGCATATTCTCATGTTCCTAGATTAGATATTAACACTTCTAATCTTGCAGAATGTTTTAATAACTAGGTTAAGAAATTACGTGATAAACCAATAACGATACTACTTGACGACATTAGAGCTAAGATTATATCTTTACATGAGAAGAACAGACAATTTGCTCAAAATCTTAAAACAGAGTATTGTCCAAGAATGTTAAAAACAATTGCTCGAATAAATAAATAAAAACACCAACTGCATGTGTTGCATATTGAAGGTTATACATATGAAATATTAGATCGTGCAACGAATAGAACATATGTAGTACACCTAGATAAAGGTTGTTGTTCATGTTTACGGTGGTACCATACGTACATTCCATGTGTGCATGTCTGTTATGCGTGTAAGTCTTCCAATTATAGTATCACAGATTATTATTGTAACATATTTTCTACTAACAAGTTGAAAAGTGTATACGAGCCGCATCTGGAACCAATTCCACTGTCGTACGATCTTCAAAGTGCTTTGGTTAGAGGACAAATTGGAGTACCAGATGTAAGACGCAAAGCTGGACGGCCAAAGAAGAACCGCATCAAATCGAAGGATGAATCGACAAGAGATTTGCGTTGCAGTAACTGCAATGGACTTGGTCACAACCGAAGAAAATGTACTAATCAGCCATCAAGTCGGTCATGATAGATTTATATTGCAATTGTGTAATATTTTATCCTACCATTCAAGACATTATTTTCAAATTGTAATATTTAACCGTACCAGTCAAATTTATAATCTCTGTTGCATACACGCGGTGCTCCCCACCAACTTCTGTAAGCAAATTCACCCAACCCTACACAACGTATTATTAAAAATTTAGCCAAATACAACAATTTATTTAATAAAACATGATATTATAAAAAACTTACAATCATTGGGTGTTTGCACTTTGTGGGACAAATTACCAACACTATAATACTCCAACCTCAATTTCCAACCAGGAAGCAAACTATTAACTCTAGCTTGCGCTTGAGCGACAGCATATGTCATGCCCCGATCCGGGATATCGCTCATCCTCGCTAGATTTTACCCGAATCATCGTCCTCGCTGGGGCGTGATGCCGCACGAGCCTGGAGTTGCGCTCGTGTAAGGCAAGATAACGGTTCACATAGTGATTATCTCAAATTTGTAACATAAGCAGCGGAAGAAAACAAGAATAACATAAGAATCTCTTTTATTGATTATGAACTGAAGGTTACAAAGGCTCTGAATAGCCCAACTTAACATGCCAATTGGCTACAACACTCATGATCTCTCTAGCTCACAAAGGATTACATTGTCCTATACATTATGCCTCTTTATAGCCACCAAGTAGTCTTCGGCCGAACATCTCCATGTCGCAAGTCCGAACGCATATGCGATAGCTCCTCTTGAACGCCAAGGACTCCATGCCTCGGCACGTCCAAGCCAAGCTCCGCCCCAAGCCGATCATAACCTGAACCTGCACATAAACTAGTGGGGGATTAGTGCTTTCGTCCTCGCTTCGCACTGATCAAGACCCGCTCGTACCCAAACCAAACACTAAATATATTTAGTGAACATGCAACTTAATTTGTGATCTTTCTATTTAGCCTTAGGATCAATTTCATGGCATTTGTTATTCATAGCAACTTATCATAAATGTGTCCGATACCGTGTTCCTGCAGCAGATACAGTTAGACATAATCTGAACATAAACTTAGTGCTCGTGCACATCCCCGTCCCGTTTTGCCTAGCCTGCAATAGTTGGAACTTAACATACGAAATCATTCCGCTTGCACAACCAACCATAAACTTAGCCATACGCATAAGGGTAGCAGGCCCTGCGCCTACACCCAGCTCAAATCTCAGCCCACCGGCCCTATCTATATGAAGGTCACGGTGTTTCGCACCGTAATGGACTTGGCATCTCTTATGTGTAAGCCTACAATCACTTCGATACGGGTTGCTAGCCCAATATCCGAAGGATCCCAAACTTACGGATATCATAGCTTATCACAGCACTGGACGGTCGCAATCTGTCCGAATGTTGTGCACCATAAATACCACACATAATTCCCTCCTAGGCCGAACGGTCCCGACGTCCCGGCGTAACCGTTCGAGGGAAGCCGCACCCGTGCACGGGCCATCCGAGTCCATTGACCATGTAATACGCACCATATCATATAATCCATAGCATACCAACCGATCTCGTATTCCATAAACATAGTCTCGATCCATAAACGGTTTTCCGTGCCATAAACGGTTTCCCGTGCCATAAACATAATCCATCATTCATATGGGGAGCTCCGTCGGCGTTATGCCCCAACACATCCATATTGATGTACGACGCCCAACGGCTTAGTCATCTCATACTCGTATTCAACGCGTACCATTCGTAAGTTATTCTCACAGCATAATTCTATATTACTTAGTCTTTTCGTAACATAAGTGCCCGAGGGCACGCTCAGCGCCGTAATCGATGTTCTACGTCTAGTGTTCAATGTTCTCGGAGGCGTGCACGTGATGCACATCTCAATATCATCTTTCAATGTTCTACCATCATTGTCCTACCGCGAACTTGTACACTTGATGCACGTCGCTTCAATTGTTCGATTGTTCAATGTTCTATCTTAGTGTTTGACACATACTTGGACCTTTCGTCGCCGAGCCACGCTCGCTAACTCGATAACATCTTACGCATACCATAACATATTTTATTAGACGTGAAGGAATAGGGAGAGAGAGTCAAGAACCCGCCCACCTTAAGCCGATACGCCTTGTCGTCTCGCCGACTGAAGCGTCTCGCTTCCATAACTCGGTCGCATAGCTAACTCTCGGACTTAGCCATTCCTTTGAACTACTCGGTTGATTTGGCCTATCGTGCCCACACCACGTTCCGTAATCCAGCATAAAGGCATAGCCTGCACACCAGATCAACTAACATCAGCACTTGCTCAAACCGGACTTATACTTTGTATCGATTCGATTCATAGATTCCAACCGACTCAAAGCTTACCTTTGGCCAACGTAACACTTGTATCGATTCGCATCGATACTTCATCGGGTCAACGCAACTCTTCGAGTCAACGACTCATCATAATGCACCGAGCGGAGCGGGACATTACATAATATACCACTCAAAGTCAGGTTCGTCCTCGAACCGAAACCAACACTTAATCCGAGTGTCTCGTATATATCATTTCACGATCTCGTGCTACTATCGTTGGAATCATACAACTTAGTTTGGATCATACATATATTTTAGGCGTCCCACCAATATATGCATTTCAGCCAAGCTCAGTTGTAGGATCATCGGGACAACTAACAAGTTCAACTTACATCCTCAAGCACCAATCAGTCCGTACTCGACTTAGTCATATCTTAGCGCCTATTCCCAAATACTTCTCGTATGCGTCATCCCATAATATGCGATCATCTTTCAACATCTTGCACATAACTTAATTCAAACCATAACTTCGATCTCATAAGTTTCTCGCCGATTATCTAACACTCGCATTGCATCAACTCATTGCGCATCCGATCACAACAATTCTCCGCAATACCTACTCGCCCAACCGTTTCTTATCTCTCGCATAACTCAAGTCTTTCATCCAATCATTCATAATGCTTGGCCTTAATGACATGGACTAAGTCCACATGCCTCCATTTTTTTTGACTACCCTCCGTACAAAGTCTCGCATACAACTATCCCAATACGACCCACATTATCGAACTGCCTACGCATTGCGTCTGGGGCTACCCCCGCTAGGTAACTTATCCAGACATCATGCTCGCGATCTCCAGACACAATAGGTCAACTTGAGTCTATGATGCTCAAAGGCAACAATCTTTCCGACCCAAGGTCTCTTTACGATACGCCCATCTCCTATTCTCGACCGAGTACAATCCTTTTACTCAATTCCCGAATCAATTCCGACTAGTTCATTTCATAACATAGATGGCACGCTCAACATACATAGCCTAACCGTTACTCAAACCGATCTACGACACAACTCTTAGGGTCGTTATACTATCCGTCGCCCTCGCGTATTACAAAATTCTTGCAATCGCCTTACCGCATCACTACGCTAAGCACGTTCCTCAACATCCACTCGATCCAATATAACTTTTCTGACCATATCGATTCTAGTACTCGCCAACTTTCGAAATACGATACCCACTCGCTTAGACTTATCCTTAACATGCACTACATCATTCCTCATCCTCGATAAAATTTCTTACGCGACTTCTTCGGGGTCATCCTATGGGACTTCAACATTCATTTGATTTGACGGTCAAGTCTTCTAGGGTCATCTGTCCCGAAACTACGCTCGATAATTGAAGATCATCAACGAGGGACAGTTACAACGAACCATGCTATATCCTATTACGGAGCCAAATCAATTCGCGACACTTCCTATGGGACTTTACCCAATCCGACATACTTTACAAATCCGTAATTTATCTATCCCCCGCACAACTGATGCGCCGTTGACTATTCGAATCACTCATATATTACCGTCGACAATTTTCGCTAGCCGTATGACATCAACTCGCCTCACGTCCGAGTTTACCTATCCGTGATGACAGTCCGACACATTCCGTACTCATCAAAACCATCCTCGAACAACTTTCGCATCAAACCACAAGTCGAATCCGATTTTGCCACGCCTTGCAAGTTCGATCATCCCCGCTGGATGAATCACCATACCAACGCTCACGCGGAATGATCGTTCTAATTTGACGTGACGCATGTGCGAGGCTAGTGTTGCGCCGCTCAAGACAAGAATGTCAACATAGTGGTGATCCGCGAAGCAATCCAGACACTTTTGTTTTCATCCAAGCAATATTCATCCACTCTCAATTCTCCGAAGCACTCCTACCGTTATCATCCAAATTTCCATAACTTAACTTGCATCCTATTCATCCAACAACAATGCTCAACATAATTTTCGTTCATTCGATCAGAGTATCCCCGAGTTATTGCATATCGTCTTTTATATGCCTCAATACCATCGTCGATATGCATAACTTGAACATCTTCGTCTCGCATAAGCTCCAATTCGTTGCAATCGTTGTTATCATCCGAACTCGAATACGAATCAAGTCTTGCACACATCAAGATTCATTCTGTTATAACTACCATAATCGCGACATAATTTCCAATTCACGTATTCATTCTCATGTCCCCAATTCGCACTTCCAAATCGTGCTACTGACCCATCGCAATAACCAAATTTCGTTCACACGATTTCTTCACACCTACTCAACACGTTCCGAACAAGTCTTCGTACTAACTCACGTACGTTCGACCGAGTCGACTATTTCTCGACACAATATTTCCATGCCATACTCAGCCTATCGTTCGACTTACACTTAAGGACTTCTCGTCCGACGTATCCTGCATAGGTACGACTTCACACGTAATCGTTCAACTCAATTCACCAACGCATACTTGCATCGACTTCTATCAAATTATTCCCACTCGAGTCTCGGTACTACTTCGTCCGTTGAGGACAACATATCATAACAACAAAATCGTCTCGACGTAACATATCGCAAGTCACCAAGCAGCTTAACATAGTTATCGCTAAGTGGTATTCCATATACCACTCAGGATCGAGCCTATCGTTATCGATACAATGCCTCACTGCATCGATCACATAATTGGTATTGCATATACCACTCGGAATCGAGTCATTACTCGACATCGCACTTCGCATAGGTCTGACATCTATCTTCCAATAAACTATCCCGTATGGCGATCCTTCCGATACCAGCTCTAGCGTTAGTTCAAGTTTGACACACATTCAATCTAACCGTACCATGGCGATCGTATCGATTACACCGGCAACATTCGTTTATTCAAAAGCTCAACGCAACATACGGCCAACATAAACGTTCGCCTATCCAACTCGACTCGTTATTATCGCATCCACGATTTTCCAATCTCGTTCGTTGCAACCCGCGCAACAATTTACTCTCGATACTTAAGATCATTACTCGATCCCGTCCAACATATCGCTATCCATCCGCATAGCCATACAACATGCATCATACCATATCGACTCGTTGCACCGATGCAACGAATGATTCACGACTTGCTGCACTCCGTGCAACCAACAACACATAACCATTCGCGTAGCCACATAATACGCATCGTCTCACATATCGATCCGTTGTACTTCGTGCAACCAACAACACATATCTCCTCGCACTTCGTGCGACCAACAACACATAATTCCTCGCACTTTGTGCGACCGACCACACATCTCGTTGCACTTCATGCAACCAACATCACTATATTCGTTGCACTTCGTGCGACCAGCATTCCATAACTCGTTGCACTTCGTGCAACCAACATCCCATAACTCGTTGCACTTCGTGCAACCAACACTCTCCGATGGCACCTGGAGATACCGTGATAGTCACGACATACTTGTGGCAAACGTACTCACTTAATATAGACTTATTATATGGAACATCCAATGTAGGGTCGAGCAGATCCATGAGCCATGCGGTTGCGGAAACAACTTAGAGTCAACTGAATTCGATAGCGAAGCAACTGAGGGTCAAAGAGATTCACGTACGGTCCAAAGGATGGAACCGCTCTGATACCAACTTGTCACGCCCCGATCCGGGAAATCGCTCATCCTCGCTAGATTTTACCCGAATCATCGTCCTCGCTGGGGCGTGATGCCGCACGAGCCTGGAGTTGCGCTCGTGCAAGGCAAGATAACGGTTCACATAGTGATTATCTCAAATTTGTAACATAAGCAGCGGAAGAAAACAAGAATAACATAAGAATCTCTTTTATTGATTATGAACTGAAGGTTACAAAGGCTCTGAATAGCCCAACTTAACATGCCAATTGGCTACAACACTCATGATCTCTCTAGCTCACAAAGGATTACATTGTCCTATATATTATGCCTCTTTATAGCCACCAAGTAGTCTTCGGCCGAACATCTCCATGTCGCAAGTCCGACCGCATATGCGGTAGCTCCTCTTGAACGCCAAGGACTCCATGCCTCGGCACGTCCAAGCCAAGCTCCGCCCCAAGACGATCATAACCTGAACCTGCACATAAACTAGTGGGGGATTAGTGCTTTCGTCCTCGCTTCGCACTGATCAAGACCCGCTCGCATCCAAACCAAACACTAAATATATTTAGTGAACATGCAACTTAATTTGTGATCTTTCTATTTAGCCTTAGGATCAATTTCATGGTAATTGTTATTCATAGCAACTTATCATAAATGTGTCCGACACCGTGTTCCTGCAGCAGATACAGTTAGACATAATCTGAACATAAACTTAGTGCTCGTGCACATCCCCGTCCCGTTTTGCCTAGCCTACAATAGTTGGAACTTAACATACGAAATCATTCCGTTCGCACAACCAACCATAAACTTAGCCATACGTATAAGGATAGCAGGCCCTGCGCCTGCACCCAGCTCAAATCTCAGCCCACCGGCCCTATCTATATGAAGGTCACGGTGTTTCGCACCGTAATAGACTTGGCATCTCTTATGTGTAAGCCTACAATCACTTCGATACGGGTTGCTAGCCCAGTATCCGAAGGATCCCAAACTTACGGATATCATAGCTTATCACAGCACTGGACGGTCGTAATCCGTCCGAATGTTGTGCACCATAAATACCACACATAATTTCCTCCTAGGCCGAACGGTCCCGGCGCCCCGGCGTAACCGTTCGAGGGAAGCCGCACCCGTGCACGGGCCATCCGAGTCCATTGACCATACAATACGCACCATATCATACAATCCATAGCATACCAACCGATCTCGTATTCCATAAACATAGTCTCGATCCATAAACGGTTTTTCGTGCCATAAACGGTTTCCCGTGCCATAAACATAATCCACCATTCATATGGGGAGCTCCATCGGCGTTATGCCCCAACACATCCATATTGATGCACGACGCCCAATGGCTTAGTCATCTCATATTCGAATTCAACGCGTACCATTCGTAAGTTATTCTCACAGCATAATTCTATATTACTTAGTCTTTTCGTAACATAAGTGCCCGAGGGCACGCTCAGCGCCGTAATCGATGTTCTACGTCTAGTGTTCAATGTTCTCGGAGGCGTGCACGTGATGCACATCTCAATATCATCTTTCAATGTTCTACCATCATTGTCCTACCGCGAACTCGTACACTTGATGTACGTCGCTTCAATTGTTCGATTGTTCAATGTTCTATCTTAGTGTTTGACACATACTTGGACCTTTCGTCGCCGAGCCACGCTCGCTAACTCGATAACATCTTACGCATACCATAACATATTTTATTAGACGTGAAGGAATAGGGAGAGAGAGTCAAGAACCCGCCCACCTTAAGCCGATACGCCTTGCCGTCTCGCCGATTGAAGCGTCTCGCTTCCATAACTCGGTCGCATAGCTAACTCTCGGACTTAGCCATTCCTTTGAACTACTCGATTGATTTGGCCTATCGCGCCCACACTATGTTCCGTAATCTAGCATAAAGGCATAGCCTGCACACCAGATCAACTAACATCAGCACTTGCTCAAACCGGACTTATACTTTGCATCGATTCGATTCATAGATTCCAACCGACTCAAAGCTTACCTTTGGCCAACGTAACACTTGCATCAATTCGCATCGATACTTCATCGGGTCAACGCAACTCTTCGAGTCAACGACTCATCATAATGCACCGAACGGAGCGGGGCATTACAGCATAGCTACTGGGCAGTGGATCATTAGGAATTATTTGAACCATCCCAAATTATCACATAACCCGATCTGCTGGATGGTATATTATCCGGTAGTCGTATATGATATAATATCTATCCATACTATACGAATATGACATCCTCTGCATATTGGGAGCATCGAGCCGTATAATATATGACATCCATGTAACCTATTTCCAAAGTTAATGTAAATAACAAATGATACAACTTTATTTTAAAATATATATAAATATAACATTGATTTACCTCCATATGTTCTAGCGAGTCAAATTACGATCGATAAATGGGAGCAACCTGAGTTCGGCAGTGTGCCTGGTCCACTACATCAATTGTCCATCGCTTGGCTACCGAAAATATATTAGTTTCACGACTAATATGGGTAACTGGTCTACCAATAGCAAAATGTTCATAGGACCATACCTAAGGTCATTATATCATGCATCTAATCAACTTTGTGTTACAGTATAAGATATTACAATAATATAACAACATTAAAACTACCTGTAGTAGAAGCATGCATCCAGTCAGATTGGTGTTGCATGTATTTGACGTCGTTTTAACAAACTCCGTCAAGCAAATATACAAAAACGACAATACCGCTGCTCCCCATGCATGTGGAGTCTTTTGTTTCAAATTTTCGAAAAAAGGTAAAAGACGAACACTTACTTTGCAGCCAGTTCCGTTCGAAAAAAGAACTGAACCACACAAAGCAAGTAAATAGGCTCTTGTGCAACAAACAATCTGTAATATTAATTAAATCTTTATGGAGTCAAACTACAATAATAGATTTTAATCTGAAATAAAATATAGATTTTTATATCCGATTTCCATCTACGACCATCGGAGCGTCAGTTGTACGATCAAGAAACATAAAGTTGCTCCGTAGCCAACTTACACTAACGTCTGATCTACCCTTCTGTCCAGGTCCCGTCGGACCGGATACACCAAGATATCTACGTATCAATAGACTGGGATCTGATCGATCAGTAAAGTATATAGGATGACCTGCAATATTAATTTAAAATATTAAAACATCAGAATAAATGTATCATTTGAAAAATTATGTAATAAGTTACCCAACCTGTAATAGGTAATCCTAAAATGTTGGCTACGTCCCAGAGAGTAACAGTCATTTCTCCTACGGGCAACTGAAAAGTATTACGTTGGGGCCACCAACGCTCTGCCAAACTGAACAATAAGTCCCTGTCATATTGCATGAACTCTATTTGGTCGACATAGTTGAAACCGAAAGACTCAACCAAGTCTTTTTGTTCGGAGATTAGCTCCCATTTGCGGCCTTCGACGTCATTTTTTACGTGACGCCATTGACCATGTTCCCGTAAACGTGCTTCCTGCGGATAATCATACAACTAGAAATACAATACAAATAAGTTAATTAAACTCATTTAATGTATCAATAAAAATAAATATATAATAAATAAAGTTCTGCAAAAAAAAAAAATACCTTTCCAGTAAATACCAATACCGATAGGTGACTTTTACGTTCTTCAATTTCTCTTTGGGTGATAGGTCCACCAGGAATGCGACCATCATTCTGATGTTCCATTTTTTCTCTAATAAATACAACTATTCTTCTTTTCCTCCTTGCTGATCTTCTACTTTTTCGACTGCTTCAGAGTGCTCATTGTGTGATCACTTCTATTCTTATAATCAAAATCTCTAACGTACTATCAAAACAACATCACGAGATCAACAATCCACCTTCCCCTCAATCTCCCCTCAATCTCCATAATCTTTTGCAAGGAGAAAGAAAGAGAGACAAAGGAGAAGACTACAAAATTAAGAGAGACAAATAGGACTTGACAAGGGGAGAGAGTGGGAAAAAGTTAAAAGAAATTAAAAGAAAAAAGAAAGCAAATGAAAGAAGAAGAAAAAATGAAAAGAAATAACTAGCAGCCAACCCCCCCCCCCCCCCCCCCCCCCCCCAACCCCTGCCCCCCGGCGCCAGTTCAACTGGAGCCAAGAATTATTTATTTTTATTTTTCGGCGCCAGTTGAACTGGCGCCCGTTTTAAAAAAAAAAATTATATTAGGCGCCTGTTGAACTGGCGCCAGTTTTTTTTTCAATTGGGCGCCAGTTCAACTGGCGCCAGCTCTCTGTAAATGAAATTTTAATAAACTTCTCACTTTTTGCGCAAATATTATGAATTCCTTCCCCCTGTATGAAATTTTCTGTTGATTTTTCTTCAATGTTTGAAAATGCCAAAAAAATTGGAAAAAAACTTCAAAGTGGAAAAGTAAATCCTTACATGAATTGATGTAATAATTTTTTTCTATATTTTTTCTTCCATTGATAGTAACTTTTTTTTTCTCTTCAGGCAACCAAACATATGAAAATAATTACTTTTTTTTTTATCCAATTCTAAGATTCTGTGAGCCAAAGTCTTATAAATAATAGTGAAAGTTGAAGACAGTGAACTCAAATTATATACAATACAAATGCACAAATTTCTATCGTCCGCCATATTAAAAAAAGAAAATAAATATTTGCTAACTGATCAAAACAATATCCTGTTCATATTTCGCACCAATGATATCTTTTGATTCGTCCAACATCAGAATCAAAACATGTTACATCTCTGTAACTTCTGCGATGCTAAGTCCATAAATTATGCACCAAGCATAAGAAAAGAAGTAGAAAATAACGTGGGTTAGGGGTGTGCGTCCTTACAATCGGTCGATATTTAATCGAAATTTTTGATACTTTTTTAAATCGGTATTTAAAAAATCAATATCAATATTGTACCATTTAGAATCATTTTTTTTTTTGTTAAATTAATAATCGGTCAATTTTTTGTATTTTATCAACTAACATTTGATCAATCAACACACGTAATATTGTAGAGCTTCTTAACCTATAATATTTTTTAATACTTTTTTGAAGCATTAAATTTTAAAGCCAAGTCTCTACCAACCAAACAATTAATCAAAATTATTAGAACAATATGTAACAAGTCACAAACACCTAAAAATGAGCTTAAAAGATCATACACAACACTAAGTTTAATCTATAATATAAGTTTAAGTAACCAAAATTTACTTCAAAATTCAGTGAGAACACAAAAACATAAGATCAAAAGATCAAAAACTCAATTCTTATCATTCTTGACGTAAATTCAAGTCCACTAAAATTCATTCTAAATTCTATGAAACTGAGCAAAACAAATATAAAAATAAAAATTAGTCGTATAAAATTATACCTAGTATTACACTCAAACCGTTACCATTATTGTATACCATATTTTAGTCGATTCGACAATTTGGTATCGGTACATAATTTCGATACAATTTTTTAGAATATTTTTAATCAATTTTTCGGTATCGATCGGTATTTGCTCACCCCTAAAGTGGATGTATTTTCACATGGAGAATCTCGCAAATCACATGTTAGTGAAGCTGGATGTGCCTATGATGTCAACTAACAGGGTTTCTTGGATAGAAAATCTAATACAAAAAGAGTGGATTACTACCTATCTAATAATTTAAAATTGAAGAATAAGAAGAAAGAGCAAAGGTGAAATTTCTAAAAATAGTTAGGATTTTCCATGAGAAATGTCATACTTCACCATGTTATCACAATACAACTTGACATTTCTAATATTAGTTGGGATTTCCCATGTGAAATGAGGGCAAAGGTGCCTTTCTGGGTTTTGAACTCAGGATTTTCAAAGTTGCTCCGGATAGTTCCTTAAAACTTTTAGACACTCTTCACTCGAGCTCCTTTCATGAAAAGAGTTATTCGTGCAGGAATCATAATTGAATTTAGGCCTCTTTTGGTTCACGGAAAGGAAATGAATTTTCTTGTATTTTTTATGAGAATAGAAAAGTAGGATTTCTGTTATATTTTTTTTCTCGTTGTTTGGTAAAACAAGAAAACTATCTAGGAAAGGAAAGCAAAATATAACAATATTTCAATAATAACCTTACCTTATAAAATAAAAATAACATTATAAAAAAATAACATTAATGATAAAATAAGCAATGACACATGGTTACTTTTGTCATAACTTCTATAATAAATGTTGGAAAAGGAGGAAGAAAAATCAATCCCATGAGTCTTGAGTGAAACCATATTCCCACCAATTTTTCTCCTTGTCAGAAAATTAATTCCCAAGTTTGTGGCTACCAAACAAAGAAAAGGAACAAATTTTTTTTTTTTCCTTAAATCCGTGAACCAAACGTGACCTTATGGCACACAATACTCTTATACATTATGTGTTGGGGATGAACGAAAAACACTGTGGAAAAAATATGTCGAGAACCGAAATGAAGGCACAACGCACGATGCCAAAAGAAAATTAACCACACAGGGAGTACGACGCAAAAAGGTCGGTTTTTTTAATATAAAATTATGACAAAAGAAAACACGAAACGATCAAAATCCAATTCGAAAAAATATTCACTAATGGAATAAAGAAAGTACACTGGCTCCATTACAAATTCCTCCACCGATCCACACAAATTATCACAACTCTTGAAGGGTCTGTTTGACAATTATAGGAGTAGCGGTTATGAGATATTTTTAGAATATCGGTTATCAGCGGTTACCATGGATCCGATTTTGTGTGGTTTTAAGTAGCGGCTTTTAAACCAGTCCAACACATGCTTGATAATTCATTAACAAGCGGTTCTTGAAATATTTTACACGAATAAAATTACCTATATGTCCATATACAAACAAAACGGTCATGAGCACTGGAATTGTCACCCAGTCCACGCGTCGATCATGAGGTATAAGTTTATATTTTATCAAAATAATAGAAACACATAAAATAATAGAAAGACCTCGTTGGATATAGGAGATAAAAATTTTAAAAATAAAAACTACCGAGAAAAGTAGGCGTAGTTTAGAAGGAGTAGAAAAGAACCACAAATGAGAAAGAAAAAACAGGGTAGAATAGTAGTAATTATAATTATATATTTTTGGTGAGGATATAAATAGAATAAAATAATAAAATTATTCAAAATCCACTTGAGGTGTTAAAAAAGTCACCCAAAATTATATTACATTGTATTTGGGAGATTTTTAAGCAAAAAAAAAATTATTATTGGTTAGAACGTGGAAAGTGGAAAGTGAAAAATGTAGGGGACAAGAGTGTTTGGTTAGAATAGAAAAGTAGAAAGTGAAAAATGTAAAAGTATGTTAAACAATTATTATTATAATAATTAGCTTAATTAATAAATATTGATTATAATTAGCTGAAATAATTAATATAAATCTCTTTGAGATATTTATCTAATTAATTAACATACTTAAAAAAAACATTATTATATTATATTAATATCTAATTTTATCTCTATTAAAACCCAAAGAGGAGAGAGAGAAAGAGCATATCATCTTCCACCTCTTCCCTCACTCTCACCCCTATCCGTTCGTTGCAGCCGGAGGTCGGACTCGACGCGGGCGGTCGGGATCTGCTCGGACGGCGGAGGTTGGACTCGACGCGGACGGCTCCACGCGAGCGGTCGGGGTCTGCTCGACGCGGGCGGTCGGGATCTCCACTCCAGATTCCGTTCGTTGCAACCGCTGCTCGTCGTCGACGGTGGAGGTCGGACTCGACCCGGACGGCTCGACGCGGGCGGTCGGATCTCCACTCCAGATCCTAGTTCGACGGCGGCGTTCGGGATTTGCTCGACACGGGCGGTAGGGATTTGCTCGACGGCGATGGTCGGATGAGGGTTCCTAATCCTTTTTTTTTAAAGTATGTTAATTAGATAATTGGCGATGGTCGGATGAGGGTTCCTAATCCAATTCCTTTTTTCTTGCAACCAAACGGAGGATTTGGAGATCCATACTCCACTTCCAGCAAAAACACCACTTCCGGCCCCAAATCCCGGTTATCAAACAGGCCCTTAATGGAAATAATTGGCGGTTACTGTAATTTTGGGATAAAATTTTGACACATGGTTCTGATTTCATGTTAATAATTCTCAACTTCAGTACCCAAAAGTAGAACTTTCTCCGATGGCGACACCGCTGGTCTCCGACCAGAAGAAGCGGGCTATGGAGGCTCTCGAGCGGAGGTTCGCCGCCGACAAGGCCAGGAGCCTCCAAGAAGAGCAGCGGAAGAGCCTCCAAGAAGAACGGCGGCAAGAACAGCGGAGGAACAAGAAGAGCAGGAGGAACCCTAAGGAAGACCAGCAGCAAGTGGCTCCGGCAGTCGAAGGACAGGCGGAAGGGGTTCCTTATCCCAAGATCGATCCCTCTCCCTCTTCCTCCTCCAAGAAAGGTCAGATTTCAATTCAACACTCCACGCGTTGTCCGTGTCGGAATATTTCCTCCTGCACGGAAACATCTGGTGTGTCCTAATATATATTGGAGTGTCCGGATTGTGTCCAACAGGTGTCCGACAAGACATGGCGCACCATTTTTGGAGTGTCCGTGATTCCGTGCTTCCAAGCTCGACATTCATGTCACATGGTCGTCCTATCTACGTTCTTAGGGGGTCCAAAGCATGGTTGGAATGATTTTGCACTTTCACAATGGTTCGAAACACGATTGTGATATTAAAAGACGATATTTTTTTAAATTGAGTCCTTTCTACAACTTTTTCGAACCTAGTATACTTTGTCACTAATAAAGGATATCCATAAATGTTAATATTACCATTATGTAATATAGATTTTATTTATGTGAATATGTATTCTTCTCTATATATAAACTCTATACATGCCTTAACAGTATTACAATTTATTTTCATTGTAAATGTTATATTTTGGATGGGATGGTGAATTTGAAGTTTGGTGGTTTGTTATTTCTCAGGGCGTTTGGTATACACTGGGCATGCTCCTCCAGGTAGAACGAATATATTATCCAGTAAAATTTGTCTCTATAACATTGCGTCTCACCATATGTAGTAAGCTTCACAGGAGAAAATGCGGACCCTGCATATGCCAGACTTTCTCATCTTGTACATGAGAATCTGGTAGGGGCTGTCACGGAGGTAAGTTTCTAATTGTTTGTAACCTGCATAACTACGTTTCATCACTAAAATGTTACTATGAAGAGGATGCTAAAATTTGTTCGTCTTAACCATGACCAGCCTCTTGAAAACAATTGAATGGTTAACCTAGATTTCTAGAACAAATTGTATGATCTGATAACTGCCCTCATTATTACTCCTTGAACTCGAATTTGACGAAAGTCGCTTAGTCTCAAGCTAACAGAAGCATAGATTTTCATTGAAATAGTTCCGCATGACAACAATGCAGGGTTCAAGTAACGTGGATGTTGTCGACAATGTTGTCTTCAATCTTCTCCAGCATGGCGATAAAGGACTTAAGTATACAAGGGGTAGCATAGACATGAAAATTGACAAAGGTCTTCTTCTTGACAATTTTGTGCCAAGAGGGGGGTCTTTGGCTGATGCTCGAGTAAAAGCTTTGAAGAGCCACTCGAAGAGGTCAAAGAAGCACATGAGCATGCGGCAACATCGGGAGTGTGGATCGTTTGATTTACCTAAGGAGTTCCATAGGTATTGTATTTCACAATCACGTCCATTATCAGTTTATCTGTATTTGTCTATGAAGGGATTAGTTTACTTTCATAGATCCTAATGAAATGTCAATCATCTGTCATGCTCAATGCATGCATATCTGTGATCACTCATAGTTGCTTATAAGGCCTAGTCGAGAGTGAGCCAAAGAAACAAATAACAATTAAGACATGAAATTCATTATGCAAGCGCTTGTATTTATTGGTATATGGAGTAGCTAAGCAATAAAGAAAATACGTTGAAATTTCTATAACTGGTATGATCAAGGTTCGCAGTATTGGTGTAAGAATCGGTTTCAGACCCTTCCTATGAGTATCAGTACCTGTCATTTCGGTTGTTTCAGATCATAGTATTTTCCTTTAAGAAAGCCAAAAGTGTTTTTTTACAAAAGATAGAAATATATTTGATACATTTAGACACAAGTTATATATTATATGTCGATTCTTGTTAGTTTTAAATGGAATAATATTCCACTTGCAATAGACCATACTATTATTTAGTTACTTGCATTTAGGCAAAGCGCAACCACAAAATGAAATAATATTAATATGTATATCGTAAATTTATAGAGTTACAACTTCGACAAATGGTATTGGTTATAATTTATCAATAAGAAATCTTGTTGACACACTGAAACATTGTCAATGGTAATGGTTATAATTTATCAATAAGAAATATTGCTGACACACTGTAACATTGTTAATCTTTGGCACAACTGAATCATTGCGTTGTACTATTTTTCAATCTTTTTCGTTCAATTTTTCTCTACCAAATTTACCAGAAAAAGAGACCCTCGTCGGTATCTGTCAGTATTGTAGCTGATCGGTATCGGATCGGAACATGCCAAAACCGATACATATCGGCTATATCTTTGTTAATGCAAACTATACTAAGAATACAGTACCGACAAATATGTGAAGACACTGGTTTCGGCGTCTCCTAGTTTGGAATGTTCGTATTGTGTCCAATACATGTCAACATGGACACGAAGTGCTATGATACCAATTTCAGATTATCTGTACTTCATGGCTGGATTTTGCTACCCCCTTTGTCCATACTGAATGATGTCATTGACTGCCTTCTCTTGGGGATGCCGCAGCACTGCTGTCTAGCAAGAGGGCCCGAACTAAGATGGCGAGTATTAGTCCGGGCATATTTAAACAGCAGTTATGGTCAATGCAAGGGGTTAGGTTTCTTGTGCCAATATGGAGGTGCCTCTGCCATTGTCTAGGTTCATTAACCACCTTTTTGCACCTATTAAGCCTTTGTATTTGAAGGGTGTGTAGGAAGTAGGGTTCTAGCCTTATTGCAAACTGTAACTTTTGGTTTAGGAGCAATGTCAAAGTAGCTGTTAACTCTTGATAGTTTTAATTGCTATTAAGAAGAACTAGAGGATATATTAATAGATCATATAATGGAAGATACACCATAAAATCTTCTTAGGGATATGTAATCCAAGTGAACTTGATTATTTAATTTGAATGTTACAATAGGGGGAAACCTTTCTTCTCTTCAGATCTGTAATCAAGGCTGTTATTTGGTGAAGAACCTTGTATTGATGGAACATGGGTAATATAAGATAATTCCACATACATGCTGAGTTCTAGCAAAACCTGTTATGTGGATTGCATGTTGCTTTTATGAGAATCTTATATTATTGCAGCGAATGTGAAAAAAAGTTGAAAGCTTCAGGATTGGGGGTTGACAATTCTCTAGATGCAACCAATGTGTTGTTCTAATGGTAGATAACTACTATAGTCCTTACTGTTGCAAAGGGCGCGTTTGATATTCTCATAGAATACGTTAATGGGAGGAATGCCTAATATTATAGAACTGATAAAGATATCATCATAATCACATACCTTTTGATTATGAAACACATGCAACCCTTCCATCTTTCATCTCAAAAAGGCGATCTCTTGTGTATTGAACTATGTTGCACAAACATTGACATAGGTATATATAATGACATGATACAGCTACAGTATACAATATTTTCAGTGTTGCATGAATACGGACACAGGTACGGTATGTAACACCATTTACCCGTATCCATGCAACATAGGTTCTGAATGATAGAAAGTTAAACAATTCCTTCTAATTGGCAAGCATTTGCCCATATCAATTGATTTCCTGATATTTAACAGATTAGGGGTCTTGAAAAGGAAATGGGAGGGTATCATTGACAATTAGGGTGCGGATTTTTTTTCATTCCCGGGCAAATTTAGGGTGAACCTATCCCATGTTTTTGTTTAGATTAAATTTATTCTCGGAAATTGCGAATATCCGGGTAAACAATTTACCCAAAAAACATGGAAATCATATCCCTTAAGAATAGGTGGGGTTTTTTTGCCGGGTAAAAAATTTTTGGGGTGTTTTTTTTTCTACACTTCTTTTTGCTTTGTTATCCTTTTTCATTTTTTCATTCTAAAGTTTTTTTTTGGTTTTTTTTTTTTCATTTTTTAAATCTTTTTTTTCCCATTTTTTCAAGATTTTTTTTGTTGCCTTTTACCCTTCTTCATTTTTTATCCCTTTTTAGTCAGTTTTTTTTTTACCCTTCTTCATTTTTCGAGAATATTTATATAGTCACCAAGCATGGGAATATAATTTTTCAGGGAATTTAATTACCGAGAATTTGATTTCCGGAATATACAATTCCCGGCTATGTAGTATTATGTGTACCAAACGCCCCGGAAATCAAGAGGAGTTACCATAAATCGCTCAACCAACCCCCACTGTATCAGTTACTTGCATTCCATTTTTTTTCCTGAATCGTGGGACATTCCTGAATGCTAAATGTACCGCTCCAGAACTCCAAACTAGAAATTACGCATAGCTGCACACTTGTTGATTGTTTTTATTAGATAAAGGACATGAGTCAACATCACTAATGTAGGAAAACTACATCATGCACCTGATTTGCAGCAATCAGAGGCTGCCTCCAACTGCAATTCAAGGAAAATAACTCCTAGTCGCACTTAGTTCCACCTAAGCATTCCAAGTAAGCCTATGCTTTCCCATTTCCGTCCCTTCCATGATGTTCATTGTTCTGGGTACCCTTGATCCGATAGGGACAATGGTGGGTGCTTCACTTATCTATATGCTTTTGAGGTCATGTCTATGTCGTGGCATATATTTGAAGGACATGATGGTTGCATTTTACCCTACTTTAACTAATTGCGATGTCTTGATGCAATTATAGCTGTGGTCAGGTTGAAATTTAAGTACCATCAATTGGGCTCAGGCATGCTCCCCATAAAATTTGGGCAGGCAAGGGTTGAGTAATGGTACGATCTTGGTGTTTGTCCCTTAGCTGTCACTTTCTCCTGTATTTTTCTATAATTACAAACAATGCCACTAGATGTTAATGTTATCTTCTCTTGACTGAATAAAATAACTTGGATGTTAATATAGATTTATAGAAGTTAGTCCATATTAGATTGAATATACAGTTTTTGTTAGAGAAATATATAATAAACTGGCAAATTTAAGCTCTAGTGTTAAATATCATATAGTATAATTCCTTTTTTACAAAATGGTTCTCTTATATGATTACAATTTTTGCCTATGCTAATCTGGGGTAGAAGCTTGTAATTTCAGTCTCTGACATATCAAAGAATCTTAAACCGTGTTTCAACTACAATTGTTTCTGCTGATCTGATATGAGTTTTTTTGGCCAATAATAAAAAATTGTGAGTTTTACAGAACCTATACCCGTTTTAGCCATACGTAGATGTGTTGAAAATTCCATCCTTATTGCACTTCTCTACTAACTAGTTGTCGTTTTTATATACAGTTGTACCTAAGCGGGGATCTGTATTTATATTCCAAGGTGGGTGTTGGAAGATTACATTGTATGGTGACAAGCTTTCATTGAGAAACAATGCGACCACATAATATCAGTGGCGCCGGTGTATCCTTCCATTGGTGAGCTTCCAGCTACGACGTATAGTTGAGAATCTATAAACATCAAGGGTGGTGCATGGGCTGTTTTAGCATCAGAATCCACATACAAATATTCCTGAGGACTTCGTTAGCCTATTGCCCATAATCCTTAGACCCCATTTGGTTCACTGTAATGCAATCGTAATCGGAATGTAATCAAATGAAAAAGATGAATAATCGTAATTGCAATATAATCAAATGAAAAAGATGAATAATCGTAATTGCAATATAATCAAATGAAAAAGATGAATATATCACTACAAGATCATAATCCTTGGACCCCATTTGGTTCACTGGTCCTTGATATCTGTGTCAATTGATTTCGGGTTTTTTCTGCAGGGGTTTGGCATTTCGATCGATCGCCCCTTGAAGAGGCCGCTGCTTAAGGATCTGAGGATGAACGGAGTGGTGTTAGATTTAGAACTCAGTATTGGTATCAAGAGTCTTGTTTGTCGATTTAGAATGGGAGGTTGGTGAGTGCTTAATAATATCAGTTGAAATTTTGAGTGGAAATTAAAAAAGCTGGCTTATCTAATGAATGCTCGAGATGTGTCAAACTTTTTAGTTAGTGATTCTTCTTAATCCAACTGAGGTTGCATGGTATGAATGAGTAAACTGTTGAGATATTGTTGGTCATATTTTCTATCATAATTGGAAGGTATAAACTTTCGACGCAAGCTGATGACAGTACGCTATAAATACCTGAAATGAAGGCAGCAAATTAAAATACAAACCTTTTGTTATAGGATCCAGATCCTGCCATGAGCCACCTATGTTTCCCTTGATGCAATTTTAATCCTCTCAGGCCTCGTATTCTTAAAAGTTGTCGAAGGAGAAAAAGTGTTGGTAGAGTTTTTATATAGAAGTTGCACATACAAAAAACACTTTTCAATGTTATCCATTTCTATCCTACCTTGCGACAAATAAAAAGGTCAATTGAATGACGTGAGCTCCACTCTTAATTGGTATGAGAGAGGAAGAATTTCTGTGAGAGTTTCTACATGTATAAACTCTCATAGAAATTCTCCATCCTACATCACCCCCACGTAGGATACCACATATGATAGAAATTGAGATAGAAAATATGAAGAAGTTTTTTTCTTAATTGGATATCTTTCCTAGAAATATTGGAGATGGAAACACTCTCCAATGATGATTTCTAAAATTGAGTTTCTATTCTACTCGACAATTTACTTAAAGAAAATTTCACATAAAAAAAAATCCAATGGTTCTCCATTTCTATCCTACATGTTACAAAATAAAATGACCAATTAGCATGAGAGATGAAGAATTTCTACGATAATTTTTTTTTTACATGTAGAAACAAATTTCTCATGGTACATCAATGACACATAGAAATTGGGATATAAACTACCGAGAAATTCTTCTAAAATATATTTCTACCGTAGAAATAGAGGAGGGAAGATAAAACCCCCCATTGGAGATGGACTTAGAGACAATATGATGCGTTTATGCGAAATGATGAGGCGAAATAAATCACTTGCATCTGATTTGGCAAAAAATACAAACCCTCTTTTGAAAGCCTCTTGCTTTCAAAAGCTATTCTAAAATTAAACTAACAGCGCAAATAAATAAACACTTTTTTTTTGTAGTTTTTGAAAAGCTGTGCAAGGCAAAACCATGCGAAAGACTCTTTCCAGATGCAGAGAGAAATCCCAAAAGTGATATTGGTATAAAAAAAATTCGCCCACCGTGGGGCTCGAACCCACGACCACAAGGTTAAGAGCCTTGCGCTCTACCAACTGAGCTAGACGGGCTGCTGTTGAAAGTATAATAAAAATAATATATATATAGTCTATCACATATGGGATTTTTACTTCCCAAACAATTTCCCATGGCAATAAAAGAGGGGAGCTATGGTTAATGGATTTTCCTGTGAGGATCCAAAAATCGAGCATGGCCGATTGGGTTTCAGAATGACTCTCGTCGAGTTTGCTGATTGGCCAACTCAAAGACTCCGACATGAGTTCATATTATGATTACTTGAATTTAATTTTGTCAAATATTGACTTTAGAATAAAATTTATAGACTATTTGTCTATGCAACTTTATTTATTCAATCATTCTTTTTAGAATTTAATTTTTCTTTATTTATTTGTTGAAACATGTTGTTCTGCAAAGAGCAATAAGAATCACGAGGTGCATTAGGAATTGTTAAGATTTGTGTACATACTAAAGGTTAGATTGGGCTCATATTGAGTGTGCCATAAGTTTGGTATGGGCCATAGTTCAAAACATAAAAATTCAAATCTAAATATGTTGGCTCTAAACATAGCTAATTTGTTATTAGTATAACCAAGGTCGGTCATGGGGTAAGGCCGACAAGATTTTGGATTTGGACAACCAACCGTCCAAGTCCAACGTGATCTACAAGATGTCGATACCACGGATACCCTCCAAAAGATAAAGAAGTGCCTCATGAGAGGTCGAGTAAAATTAACAACGGTTAGGACAACCCAATCCTTCAGCAGCTAGCCTTGGGTATAATAAAAGTAAATAATCACCCTGCAAATATTTCATAGTGGTCAAAAGATTATTTTATAAATGTTTATGGATATAGTGAATATACGAAATAAATACATTAACTCTTTTTATGAATTTTTTTTCATGTGTTATATTTTTTAAAATATGGATGATTAGTGTTATAAGGTTTTATAGGAAATATAAAAATTATTCGTATAATTAGTTTTAAAATAGAAATAGTCTTTCTAATACGTATAAAGCAGCCAGGGCCGGCCCTGGGGCCGTGCCAATAGTGCGGCCGCACAGGGCCTCCAATTTTGGGGGGCCTCAAAAAAAATATTAGGATTAGTTTTGTAATTTTGTATTTCAAGTTATTACATTTCTTCCTCAATTCCTACTCTACAATCCCTCCAAGACCTCCAATTCTTGGATCCCTATTCCCTACTGATTCTAAGTAGAGGTGGGCACGGGTCGGGCCGGGCCCAAATTTGTTGGACCCGGACCGGACCCGGACCAGACCCGTTACTTGGCGGGGCGGGGCGGGACGGGTCCAAAAAATATTGGACCCAGACCGGACCCGACCTGTTTGAAACGGGTCCGAAACGGGTCGACCCGCGGGTCCAAACGAGTCCAAAAAAAAGTTTAAAAAATTCTATAATAGTAAACATTTACATATGTTATATTGTCTATAAGAACAAAACAAGTCTAATGTCTTCCCAAACTTCTAGAATTTGTTTAGTAAACAATAAGATATTCTATTATGTATAGACTATAATAACAAAAAATGCTAAAAATTGATATAAAATATATATATACTCCTAGAAACGGGTCGGGCCGGGGCCCCGTTTATTTTGAAAATAGGACCCGCCCCGACCCGTTAATGTCACACGACCCGCCCCGGCCCGTCCCGTTTAAATTTCAAAATTTAGGAACCGGCTTGTTTAGACATTTTACGGTTCGGACCGGGTCGGAACCGCGGGTCCTAGAACCGTATGCCCTCCCCTAATTCTAAGATTCATATTTATAATCATACAAAAAAAAAAAATAGGATTTCTTAAAGATATTGATCTGACCGGTGTGTTAATTGCTATTTTGTTTCTAAAGATCCCTCAATTGTTAGATGAATTTATTTTCTACAATAATGATTATATATATATATATATATATATATATATATATATATATATATATATATATATATATATATATATATATATATATGGGATATATATATATATATATATATATATATATATATATATATATATATATATATATATAATTTAAGAATTTGGATGTGCAGGCTTAGTATTTATTTAAGAAATAATGATGTCGAATACTGGAGCTCTTTGTCTTGCATCAGGTGACTCAGGTCCATAGCCGGTCCTATGATTTACGAAATCTATGACAAAATCTAAAATTTGGACCATTTTTCTCACATAAATAAATTTTTTAAAAGCATTTTTACAAGCAAAATCATCAATTAAGCTATCAAAATCATCAATCAAGCTATCATATTTTTTTCGATTAGAGCGCTGGCTTTTTTGTTGCTTCCAGATTGGGTCTTTGTTGTTTTTTTCTTTTTTGATATACCTATTCTATTGTAAAATTACGGGACTTCCAAAATTGGGGGCCCATGACGGTCGCCCACCTCGTTCGTGCCCTGGGTTGTCCCTGCTCAGATCTTGAAGGCTCTAAATTGTGTGATTACATATTACTTCTCATTTGGGTATTGATCGTTATTCGTTTTATTATATGTTTTCATCAACAGAAAAATTTGAGGCCAGATTTAGACAATTTAACGGTCAGTACGTCTTCTATCTAAAACATCTTTATTATACTATATAATGTGCTTGAATATAGATAATTTGAGCTTTAGTTATTTTGTTTAGTACTACCTATAGATTCAGTTATAATATACAATCAAGAGCTATCTTCCGATATTTTGATAAAAACATAATAATATATTTTAAAAATACAAATAAATAAATTTATGGCTACATTTTAAAATTCGCACAGGACCTTCAATTATTAAGGACCGACCTTGAAAGCAGCAGATTATTCTATTTATATTTTTGCTATGTGAAATCTTCGGATGTAAAATTTGAGGAACTTTCAACAAAATTAGAAAGACAAAAATGGATTAGATTGAAGCTAAGTTCAAAATAAGATATTGTTCCAACACGTCCCGACTATCTAAGACGCAACGAATTTGTTCACGACATTATAGGATCCACGTATCATGTATGGGTTGAATAAGTGTATCGTGGCATGTCAATTTTTATATAATAATGAGATTTTTTTTAGTAATGTTTTTTTTTTCGTGCCAAAGGTTTTGGGGTTTGAAACTGTAAATAGCAAAATGTTAGGGTCAATATTCAAAACTGCGTCTCTTTCAAGACCACAGAGCATAAAATAAGACTTTTTATATAGGCACATCACTTTCTTATCAAGGCTAGCCCATTTTTTTTTTTTGTTTATCTACAAGTTTGCCATTGGAAAAACTTATCAAGGCTATCCCACTTTGTAGTATAAAAGTGAAAAACCTATTTTTTTTCCTTTTGTCTTCTTCTTCTCCAAAATTCCATTTTCACTTTTCCAAGAACCCTAGAATATTCTTCTTGTCCCCCACTCAATCTTCTTGTCTTCAAACGTAGAATAATTATCAACGAATATTCCTAATACTCGGTATGATTTCGACTACTAGATGGCCCTATTTGTTTTAAAATTTGTTCATTCCTAATTATTGAAGGTGTTATCATAATGTAGAAAATATGGAAGAAATAGGAACGTCAAATGTAGCAATCGATCAGTCCGGTCCTTTCGAAGAACACAACATTCTCTCCGAAGAAGTCTCGGTAGGTCCCCGACCTAGTTACGTGGAACCAATTCGTAGTCGACATTTGGACTGACACACACTAAGACAGTCCCATGTACTTGGTGGACTGCCAGAGAGTGTGGCAGTCCAGAAGTTAAGCTTCTGCTCCACTGAACTGCCACACTTTCTGGCAGTCCATAAAGAACTATGGACTGCCAAAAAGTGTGGCAGTCCAGTTAATTAGGGTATGAACACTTGGACTGCCACACTTTCTGGCAGTCCATAAAGTACTATGGACTGCCAGAAAGTGTGGCATCCAGTTAAATAGGGTATTAACACTTGGACTGCCACACTCTCTGGCAGTCCATAAAGTACTATGGACTGCCGAAAAGTGTGGCAGTCCAGTTGAATTGGGTATGAACACGTGGACTGTCACACTTTATGGCATTCCATAGTACTTTATGGACTGCCAAAAAGTGTGGCAGTCAAAGTGTTTATACCCTATTTAACTGGACTGCCACACTTTTTGGCAGTCCATCAACCACTTAGGACTGTCAGAATTTATGGCAGTCTAGATTAACTGCAATGTGAGTCCTGAATTGGATATTGTCTTTGCACTTGTCGTTGATTTAGTTATTAAAAAATCGGAAATTTATTGTAGGGCACCCCATCTCCTATGTGCATTGATTTGAGGACTATATTCTCAATGGATATGGTTTTTGAATCTTACGACGCAGCATTAGAATGGTGCAGAGAAGTTGGAAGGCGATCGAACACAATCCTTGTCATTTTAAGGTCGTTAAGGCAGCGGGCGAAGCAAAAAACTGTAGATCTTGGTTGTGAAAGAGGTGGGCAGTATAGGGATCATAGTAAAAAAGATGAACTTCTCGTAACGAAAACTCCGAAGAAAGCGGCAGGGACAAGAAAATATGGTTGTCCCTTCAAGTTAGTGTTGGTGTGCAAAAATGACGAGAAGTGGACAGTTGTGGTGAGGAATGTGATGCACAATCATCCTGTGTCGGACACGCTTGTTGGTCATCCCTATGCTGGAAAATTGAACGACGATGAGAAAAAGTTAGTTACAGAATTGTCAACTTTCGGAGTTTGTCCTAAAGAAATTTATTCCGTACTGCGTGAGAAGAATGATAAGAACAAGTCCAGTTTGAGGACAATATACAATGCACTTGCTAGCTCGAGAAGAAATACTCTAAAAGGAAGAATGGCGATGCAGCAAGTGTTGAAGGTACTTGGCAAAAATCATTACGTGAAATACCATAGAAGACTTCCGCAGAGCAATGAAGTCATTTCTATGTTTTGGTCCCATCCGGATTGCACACAATTGGCACGGTCCTTCGTCAATGTCTTGGTTATTGATTGCACGTACAAGACTAATAAATTCAAGATGCCTCTTTTTCACATTGTCGGCTTCACTTCTACTGGTAAAACATTTTCAGTTGCCTTTTGTTTCATGAAGAACGAAACAGTAGAGGACTATACATGGGCTTTGAAAAAGTTGAAGTCACTTTACACTGGACAGAGAGAGCCGTCTATTTTTGTCACCGACCGGGAATATGCATTGATGAATGCTATTGATATCGTATTTCCTCATGCTCGTAGATTATTATGCAGTTGGCATGTAAATCAAAATATTCAAGCACAATGCAAGATAAAGTTCGAGAAAGTAGATGGCAAAGTCGACATGGAACGCTTCGAAGAATTCTACAGAGATTGGACCCTTGTATGGCGAGCAAGTACTAAGGAAACTTTCGACGCAACATGGTACATCTTCAAAGAGCAGTGGGAAAAGAGCAACCCGGCATGTATATCTTATATCAAAGACACGGCTTGATCTACATAAAGAAAATTTTGTCTTGGTATGGACAAATACGGTGAAACATTACGGCACGACCACTACCAACCGTGCTGAAGGATCACATTCAAGACTAAAAAGACATCTTCGTTCATCGGTCGGGAGTTTCGTGTCAGTTTGGGAAGCAATCAATCAAATGACCAATTCCACCGTGAACGAGATAAAGACTTCATTTGAGATGAGCCTCAATATTGTGATGCACCAACATAAGAAAGAACATCTCTTGTCTGATTTAATCCATATAGTGTCCCACTATGTATTGAATTTACTACATTAGACTGGTCGTGCGAATTCAGTCGGATTGGATACCGAAGTATGTGGTTGTACATATCGTACTTGTTTCAGCCTCCCTTGTGCACATGAGATCAACAAATATCGACGTCAATGTAGACCTATTCCAGTAGTGATTGTTGATCAACGTTGGAGACAGCTGTCGATCATGCCTATAGTGGACATTCAGGATGATTTTTTTCCATGCCACAGATGAAACTTCTTCATGCAAGATGGTGTGCCGTACTAGAACCTGAGAGGAGGTTTATTGAGCTCAAAATCCAAGAACTTGCCAATCCGGCAAGTAGTCATATACAGGAGCCATCTATTGTCATTGCTTCGAAGGGTAGACCGCCAAAAAGAACACATAAGAAGAAGCTCCAGGATACTAAGCGAGAACCCTCACTATTTGAGCATATTGAAAGAAGCGTGGAACGTGTAGTCATTTCGAAGAGGATGAACAAGCTCCATACTCGCAGAAAGATACAGAAAACTAGTGTTGTTACAGCGCTTGATGTGTACATTGGTGCTTTTTTGTCCGCCATACGAAAATATATTTGGTCTATAGATGATGTACCGAAAGACAGCCATTGTGGATTTCACGTGCTTGCACGACATCTAGGCTACCCTCCCAAAGACGGATGGAGACAAGTCAGAGCAGAGCTATATTCTGAGCTGGTGTCTCGTCTTCCATTCTACAGCAAAATACTTGGCCAAGAACATGTTGAAGAATTGTTGACAAGCATTCCGTGCGATACCCAGACCACTGGACCAGAACATTACTTGGACGTACCATCTGCTGCATATCTATTCGCTAACATGTACAAGCTACCAATTATCGTTCTTTCCCAGAACATCAACAATACATTCTTTCCAATGTGCGCTCCTCCCGCAGAGTACAGTATATCCAACCTACATACCATTGGACTCGATAAAAATCACTTCGTTATCCCGCGGTTGATCGGTCACTCTCCTATAGCTCCCCCTGCGTCAGTTTGGTATAAACATGCTCCGGAAGAATCGATTTCCTGGGTAGCACCATACACCGAAGCTATAAATGCTTACAAGAAGATCACGAATTACGTGGAACCTATACCAAGGCCGGAGGGACACTATGATGTATTAATTGACTGATGTATAGAAGAATGTTGCAATATATCACATTTTGTATAGAAGATCGTTGCAATATATCACATTTTGTAATAGTTTCTATCATTTTGCATAGAAGAATGTAACAAGTATAGACCATGATCATTTTATATATGAATGTTGCAATATGGATGAGTATCATCATGTATATGACCGTTGCAATATGGATGAGTATCATTTTGTATCATTTTTCCTATCAAGTATTGATGAATGTAACAAGTATTCATGAGTATCATTTTGGATCGTTAATATCATTAGTTACTGAATGTTGCAATACGATTTTAAGTAGCGACTTTTAAACCAGTCCAACACATACTTGATAATTCATTAACGAGCGGTTCTGAAAATATTTTACACGAATACAATTAACTATATGTCCATATATAAACAAAACGGTCCTGAGCACTGGAATTGTCACCCAGTTCACGCATCGATCAGGAGGTATAAGTTTATATTTTATCAAAATAATAGAAACACATAAAATAATAGAAAGACCTCGTTGGATATAGGAGATAAAAATTTTAAAAATAAAAACTACTGAGAAAAGTAGGCGTAGTTTAGAAAAAGTAGAAAAGAACCACAAATGAGAAAGAAAAAACAGGGTAGAATAGTAGTAATTATAATTATATATTTTTGGTGAGGATATAAATAGAATAAAATAATAAAATTCTTCAAAATCCACCAATTTAAGGTGTTTAAAAAGTCACCCAAAATTATATTACATTGTATTTGGGAGATTTTTAAGCAAAAAAAAAACCAGTGCCTCAAAAAAATAAAACCGTAACCAAGCAGACCCAAAATCTCAATGGAAATAGATTACCATGACAAATATGGGTTACTAAAAACGAGAAGACGAGAAAAAACCAACAAATAACTTCTCGAAATGTTCTCTCTTAAAATCAAAACTCGAAACTCTGAATTACCTTTCTCTTTTGGTTGAAAAATTATACATTGAGAAAACTCTCTCCTTATGTTATTATGCTTTGAAATTAGGGTTAGAAATTCATATTTAAAGCTCGTTATTCTTGAAATAACCTAAACCACTGATTTAGATCCAACGATGTTGATAAAGTAGCAAAATTAGACCTTCAGCCTTCATCCCTCGATACGGTATACTATCGTTGAACCGGTGAAAGGGTACTTGGGCACAGAACAACATTCCCATGCTCTGAAAAAAAAAGTACAATAACAACAGTATACTGGTAATGATATTTTGCTGATACTGATACAGTTCCGTCTAGAGTCTAATACGCGCTTAGATCGAACCATCTTTGTTGCCTTCGACTTTTTGAACTTTTTCGAGACACGGATAACGCTCATCATACTTCAATGTGTTTTCTACATAGGTTGAAAATCTCATCCAGCATCAACATTATGCATACTAAACTCAATATTTCAAATAATGAACTCAAATAAAATATTAAGTAAACAAGTCAAATATTAAGTATATAACAGAAGAAGAAACAAACTACATTTTCTAACGGGTTATTTACACTAACTACCCCTATGTTTTTGATTTATAACATGGGGTACCCCTACTTTTAAACTATTTACACTAACTACCCCTATGTTTTTGGTTTATTACACGGGGTACCCCTACTTTAAGGAAAAATAAAAAAATTATAACACTAACTACCCCTACGTTTTCTAAAGGGAGAGGTAGTTAGTGTAAATAGTTTAAATCAGGGGTACCCCGTGTTATAAATCAAAAATATAAGGGTAGTTAGTGTAAATAACCCTTTTCTAACATAAGTGTATATACGTAGCACATGGGTTCTTGCAAGCATGTAAACACAAACAAATTCACCCAAGAAGCGCATGTCATATAAATACCTGTATAGAGAGAGAGACCTACAACATTTTCATTTTGAGGGAATCTTCGGGGCCAAACAGTGTCAGCCCGATGGTCCAAACCCGACCCTTAAATATTCTGGGCCAAAAGTTCGGCATGGGCCGGACGGGCTGGACTAGCCTGAATGTTAAGTAGAAAATAAAGTCGATTGAATTTTTCCACACAACAAAACCCTCCTCCCTCTTCTGCTGCCGCCCCACCGCCTCCTCCTCCGTTGCCGTCGCCCCGCCGTGGCGCCACCGCCGCCGGTGACTGAAGAGAGAGAGGTCGAGCATTAACCCCTGTACTTAATTTGAACTTGAGCCCTAGTTCAGTACTTTTACGTATAAGTTCTCATGTTCAAACTTATGGAACTAATTGGCGGTTGTTGTAATTTTGGGATAAAATTTTGACACATGGTTCTGATTTCATGTTAATAATTCTCAACTTCAGTACCCAAAAGTAGAACTTTCTCCGATGGCGACACCGCTGGTCTCCGACCAGAAGAAGCGGGCTATGGAGGCTCTCGAGCGGAGGTTCGCCGCCGACAAGGCCAGGAGCCTCCAAGAAGAGCAGCGGAAGAGCCTTCAAGAAGAACGGCGGGAAGAACAGCGGAGGAACAAGAAGAGCAGGAGGAACCCTAAGGAAGACCAGCAGCAAGTGGCTCCGGCAGTCGAAGGACAGGTGGAAGGGGTTCCTTATCCCAAGATCGATCCCTCTCCCTCTTCCTCCTCCAAGAAAGGTCAGATTTCAATTCAACACTCCACGCATTGTCCGTGTCGGAATATTTCCTCTTGCACAGACACGACATCTGGTGTCCTAATATATATTGGAGTGTCCGGATTGTGTCCAACATGTGTCCGACAAGACACGGCGCACATTTTTGGAGTGTCCGTGATTCCGTGCTTCCTAGCTCGACATTCATGTCACATGGTCGTCCTATCTACGTTCTTAGGGGGTCCAAAGCATGGTTGGAATGATTTTGCACTTTCACAATGGTTCGAAACACGATTGTGATATTAAAAGACGATATTTTTTTAAATTGAGTCCTTTCTACAACTTTTTCGAACCTAGTATACTTTGTCACTAATAAAGGATATCCATAAATGTTAATATTACCATTATGTAATATAGATTTTATTTATGTGAATATGTATTCTTCTCTATATATAAACCCTATACATGCCTTAACAGTATTACAATTTTTTTGGTTGTAAATGTTATATTTTGGATGGGATGGTGAATCTGAAGTTTGGTTGTTTGTTATTTCTCAGGGCGTTTGGTATACACTGGGCATGCTCCTCCAGGTAGAACGAATATATCATCCAGTAAAATTTGTCTCTATAACATTGCGTCTCACCATATGTAGTAAGCTTCACAGGAGAAAATGCGGACCCTGCATATGCCAGACTTTCTCATCTTGTACATGAGAATCTGGTAGGGGCTGTCACGGAGGTAAGTTTCTAATTGTTTGTAACCTGCATAACTACGTTTCATCACTAAAATGTTACTATGAAGAGGATGCTAAAATTTGTTCGTCTTAACCATGACCAGCCTCTTGAAAACAATTGAATGGTTAACCTAGATTTCTAGAACAAATTGCATGATCTGATAACTGCCCTCATTATTACTCCTTGAACTCGAATTTGACGAAAGTCGCTTAGTCTCAAGCTAACAGAAGCATAGATTTTCATTGAAATAGTTCCGCATGACAACAATGCAGGGTTCAAGTAACGTGGATGTTGTCGACAATGTTGTCTTCAATCTTCTCCAGCATGGCGATAAAGGACTTAAGTATACAAGGGGTAGCATAGACATGAAAATTGACAAAGGTCTTCTTCTTGACAATTTTGTGCCAAGAGGGGGGTCTTTGGCTGATGCTCGAGTAAAAGCTTTGAAGAGCCACTCGAAGAGGTCAAAGAAGCACATGAGCATGCGGCAACATCGGGAGTGTGGATCGTTTGATTTACCTAAGGAGTTCCATAGGTATTGTATTTCACAATCACGTCCATTATCAGTTTATCTGTATTTGTCTATGAAGGGATTAGTTTACTTTCATAGATCCTAATGAAACGTCAATCATCTGTCATGCTCAATGCATGCATATCTGTGATCACTCATAGTTGCTTATAAGGCCTAGTCGAGAGTGAGCCAAAGAAACAAATAACAATTAAGACATGAAATTCATTATGCAAGCGCTTGTATTTATTGGTATACGGAGTAGCTAAGCAAGAAAGAAAATACGTTGAAATTTCTATTACTGGTATGATCAAGGTTCACAGTATTGGTGTAAGAATCGGTTTCAGACCCTTCCTATGAGTATCAGTACCTGTCATTTCGGTTGTTTCAGATCATAGTATTTTTCTTTCAGAAAGCCAAAAGTGTTTTTTTACAAAAGATAGAAATATATTTGATACATTTAGACACAAGTTATATATTATATGTCGATTCTTGTTAGTTTTAAATGGAATAATATTCCACTTGCAATAGACCATACTATTATTTAGTTACTTGCATTTAGGCAAAACGCAACCACAAAATGAAATAATATTAATATGTATATCGTAAATTTATAGAGTTACAACTTCGACAAATGGTATTGGTTATAATTTATCAATAAGAAATCTTGTTGACACACTGAAACATTGTCAATGGTAATGGTTATAATTTATCAATAAGAAATATTGCTGACACACTGTAACATTGTTAATCTTTGGCACAACTGAATCATTGCGTTGTACTATTTTTCAATCTTTTTCGTTCAATTTTTCTCTACCAAATTTACCAGAAAAAGAGACCCTCGTCGGTATCTGTCAGTATTGTAGCTGATCGGTATCGGATCGGAACATGCCAAAACCGATACATATCGGCTATATCTTTGTTAATGCAAACTATACTAAGAATACAGTACCGACAAATATGTGAAGACACTGGTTTCGGCGTCTCCTAGTTTGGAATGTTCGTATTGTGTCCAATACATGTCAACATGGACACGAAGTGCTATGATACCAATTTCAGATTATCTGTACTTCATGGCTGGATTTTGCTACCCCCTTTGTCCATACTGAATGATGTCATTGACTGCCTTCTCTTGGGGATGCCGCAGCACTGCTGTCTAGCAAGAGGGCCCGAACTAAGATGGCGAGTATTAGTCCGGGCATATTTAAACAGCAGTCATGGTCAATGCAAGGGGTTAGGTTTCTTGTGCCAATATGGAGGTGCCTCTGCCATTGCCTAGGTTCAGTAACCACCTTTTTGCACCTATTAAGCCTTTGTATTTGAAGGGTGTGTAGGAAGTAGGGTTCTAGCCTTATTGCAAACTGTAACTTTTGGTTTAGGAGCAATGTCAAAGTAGCTGTTAACTCTTGATAGTTTTAATTGCTATTAAGAAGAACTAGAGGATATATTAATAGATCATATAATGGAAGATACACCATAAAATCTTCTAAGGGATATGTAATCCAAGTGAACTTGATTATTTAATTTGAATGTTACAATAGGGGGAAACCTTTCTTCTCTTCAGATCTGTAATCGAAGCGAGACTAATCGATTGCGAGAGAGCATCGAGTGGTTTACTTGAAGCAGCGAGTGAACGAGTGGACCGTGGCGAGTGGGCCGGGATTTTTGTAGGTCGCGAGCCGTATCGGAAAAAGGGCTGTTATTTGGTGAAGAACCTTGTATTGATGGAACATGGGTAATATAAGATAATTCCACATACATGCTGAGTTCTAGCAAAACCTGTTATGTGGATTGCATGTTGCTTTTATGAGAATCTTATATTATTGCAGCGAATGTGAAAAAAAGTTGAAAGCTTCAGGATTGGGGGTTGACAATTCTCTAGATGCAACCAATGTGTTGTTCTAATGGTAGATAACTACTATAGTCCTTACTGTTGCAAAGGGCGCGTTTGATATTCTCATAGAATACATTAATGGGAGGAATGCCTAATATTATAGAACTGATAAAGATATCATCATAATCACATACCTTTTGATTATGAAACACATGCAACCCTTCCATCTTTCATCTCAAAAAGGCGATCTCTTGTGTATTGAACTATGTTGCACAAACATTGACATAGGTACATATAATGACATGATACAGATACAGTATACAATATTTTCAGTGTTGCATGAATACGGACACAGGTACGGTATGTAACACCATTTACCCGTATCCATGCAACAAAGGTTATGAATGATAGAAAGTTAAACAATTCCTTCTACTTGGCAAGCATTTGCCCATATCAATTGAGTTCCTGATATTTAACAGATTAGGGGTCTTGAAAAGGAAATGGGAGGGTATCATTGACAATTAGGGTGCAGATTTTTTTTCATTCCCGGGCAAATTTAGGGTGGGAAACCTATCCCATGTTTGGTTTAGATTAAATTTATTCTCGGAAATTGCGAATATCCGGGTAAACAATTTACCCAAAAAACATGGAAATCATATCCCTTAAGAATAGGTGGGGATTTTTTTACGGGTAAAAATTTTTTGGGGTGTTTTTTTTTTTCTACACTTCTTTTTGCTTTGTTATCCTTTTTCATTTTTTCATTCTTTTGGTTTTTTTTTTCATTTTTTAAATCTTTTTTTTTCCCATTTTTTCAAAAAAAATTTTGTTGCCTTTTACCCTTCTTCATTTTTTATCCCTTTTATTCAGTTTTTTTTTTTTTTTTACCCTTCTTCATTTTTCGAGAATATTTATATAGTCACCAAGCATGGGAATATAATTTTTCAGGGAATTTAATTACCGAGAATTTGATTTCCGGAATATACAATTCCCGGCTATGTAGTATTATGTGTACCAAACGCCCCGGAAATCAAGAGGAGTTACCATAAATCGCTCAACCAACCCCCACTGTATCAGTTACTTGCATTCCATTTTTTTTCCTGAATCGTGGGACATTCCTGAATGCTAAATGTACCGCTCCAGAACTCCAAACTAGAAATTACGCATAGCTGCACACTTCTTGATTGTTTTTATTAGATAAAGGACATGAGTCAACATCACTAATGTAGGAAAACTACATCATGCACCTGATTTGCAGCAATCAGAGGATGCCTCCAACTGCAATTCAAGGAAAATAACTCCTAGTCGCACTTAGTTCCACCTAAGCATTCCAAGTAAGCCTATGCTTTCCCATTTCCGTCCCTTCCATGATGTTCATTGTTCTGGGTACCCTTGATCCGATAGGGACAATGGTGGGTGCTTCACTTATCTATATGCTTTTGAGGTCATGTCTATGCCGTGGCATATATTTGAAGGACATGATGGTTGCATATTACCCTACTTTAACTAATTGCGATGTCTTGATGCAATTATAGCTGTGGTCAGGTTGAAATTTAAGTACCATCAATTGGGCTCAGGCATGCTCCCCATAAAATTTGGGCAGGCAAGGGTTGAGTAATGGTACGATCTTGGTGTTTGTCCCTTAGCTGTCACTTTCTCCTGTATTTTTCTATAATTACAAACAATGCCACTAGATGTTAATGTTATCTTCTCTTGACTGAATAAAATAACTTGGATGTTAATATAGATTTATAGAAGTTAGTCCATATTAGATTGAATATACAGTTTTTGTTAGAGAAATATATAATAAACTGGCAAATTTAAGCTCTAGTGTTAAATATCATATAGTATAATTCCTTTTTTACAAAATGGTTCTCTTATATGATTACAATTTTTGCCTATGCTAATCTGGGGTAGAAGCTTGTAATTTCAGTCTCTGACATATCAAAGAATCTTAAACCGTGTTTCAACTACAATTGTTTCTGCTGATCTGATCTGAGTTTTTTTGGCCAATAATAAAAAATTGTGAGTTTTACATAACCTATACCCGTTTTTACAATGGTACCCATTAAGATGGAAAACATGTCCAGTTTGTTGTTCTAAGAAACTTGTAGAAATTTAAAAGGGATCTATATGATATGTATATGAATATGAAGTAGCTTGGAGTTTCTATTTTTGTTATTTTAAAATATTTTTTAAGGTTAGGATGAGCAAATCAACATGAAAAGTGATATTTGGTCTGTTAAAGGATAAGGGCATAGCATGCCCAGAACACATTTCAGGACCCAGGGCATGTTTATGTAATTAATGAGGCATGCTTGTCGTTTGGATTTATTTCCATTATTCTGTATACGGTGATCCAGACATATCTCCAATCTTAGGCCGTGTTATTTGCATGCCGAATTGGTCAAAAAATAACAAAATTTAGTCAAATGTACTTTCACTCCATGGTAGGTGCAATTGATTTGCTGGCAGAAAACCTTGGTAAAAACCTGATTGTTGTGTGGGCATATTTCATATCTTGTACATTATACTAATTTTTCTTTATATGGAGACAAGATTTGTCTTGAATTTACAAATATATGCAAGTAATGGCCTTTCCTTTCTTTAAAACATGTTTGGGAACCTCATTCTGAGCCAGCAGGTTAAGGCATATAAGTACAATTGGTTTGGGTTCTTAGAAGTAATATGCACAACAATCTGAACCCGTAGGGCCTTCTCATGCTGTATGCTTTCTACATTTAGATTATGGCTCATTAGCACTTACAATATTGGATCATTTGGCCTCTAATTCCACTAGTCCTATATCTTGGAGTGTAATATATGATTTCTACGAACTAGTCAAGTCATTTAACCGTGATTTCATCAGAAATTAGTGCGATTCTTTATATGCCATGTGTTTTTTTTTTTTGTTATTTAATGCTCGAATGATACACATTTTGCTTACTATGTATTTTGCAGCTTCAGTCGTTTCAAGCCAATGCATGAAATGTGGAAAGAGTATATAACTGAGCTTCTGAAAGTGAGCAGGTGTGGTTCCCCCTAATTCAATTTTTCATTAAGTGTTTTTTCATTGAATTTGGATGTATATCTTTATATCTTTGCTGAGATTTTTAAATCATCAAAAATTCCTTATGCCCTTGCATGTCTACTTGCTTTTGCTTAATCTCTGATTTCTTGCAACTGTTAATGTCTGATCATATGGATTCTTCTCATGTACATATGTTCTTCTTGAGATAATATTGATATAGTATTGACATGCTTCTGAACTATTTCGTGGCCCACTCATTCAGGGAAAAGCAATTGGCTCAATGCCTCCTAATGGCAGACTTGCATGGTGCTTTTCTTCAAGGTAATTATCCTATAACTTCATTTTATCTGTCAACTTCGTACATGGTTGCATGGGTTCATCACTTATTTATTTAACATTCATAAATGAGTAGGTTTGTGCTTTGTTTTGTAGTTGTTGAATGTAAACAAAATGTTGCCTTCAAGGGTGCTAGTGGCATAATGATTCGAGAAACAGCAGAAACCTTTGGGATTATCACTCAAGAAGATAAGTTCCGAGGTACTCCCTTTAATAATTCATGATGGATATATAACTTTTTACTCTTAGTTTTAGCATGTTTATGCTACATGTTCACAATAAACATTTTCTACAATTGTATTTTAAATTGGCCGACAATATTACAGGGACACTTTTTTCCTACATGCTGATGTTTCCTTTTGCGATAATAGTTAAGTGAGGTCAAACGGCTGGGGGTAATCGTCGTGTCGATAATTGATTGGCAATGGTCACTGAAGCACCCAAAATTTCGTGACTGTCGGCAATGGCGATAACTACTTTTTTGGTTTTTGATTTATTTGGGAGAAAGTAAAAGAGGTTTTGCGTAAGGTTCACAATCGTTGATTTTGCAACAATTCCACGACTGTTTAAACCATCTGCAATATAAGTCGGCTATAACAATCAAAATTGTCAGCACTAAAGCATAGTTGATGATGGTCAATCGCTCATTATTACATTGACGACAGTTTAAGCATGTGAAATGTACCTCAATTGCTGTGATTTGGTGTACTACTGCTGTGAGTTAAAGCTCGACGATATAATTAACATCGATTGATATAGGAATATTGAAAGTCGATCAAATAACACAAGCTGAAAAGAGAGAACACAAGAACAGCACACAAGCACTACTGATTTCGGGAATACTAAGGGCGTGTTTGGCAACACAAAACATGATGGGACCTGATGAAAGCACTCAATGTAGGTTGTAGGAACTGATATACAAAACAGACTTGCATCTCAGTTTAACTCTACTATACATTTCTGAGGACGTTTTACATGGTACCATGTATGATTATTGAATGTCGTTTTTTACTGTTATATTTAAAGATCAACTTGCTCAATTACTCCTAATGTGTTTGGACAGTGCCTGCAATCCATACTAAGGACGTTTTTGGCAATATGAAACCTGGCACGACCTGATGAAAGCACTCAATGTAGGTTATACCGTTATAGAAACTTGTTTGGCATCATAAAATTGATGTAACTCGTGAATAATAAACATATAAAATTTAAGTTTCAATCGGTTGGAGAACTTTTTTTTGCACTTGATCCTAGAAATAGTACAAGACCTTGAAATGTCTTGCATTATGTTTCACCGAGGCTCTCAGTCGCACTGAATAAGTAAAATAAAGCCGATGTGTCCATGGGTTGAGGCTCCCACTTTTCATACCTCATGAACCCTAGTTCATCATGTTTGATATTGCCAAACAGCTGGAACCTTATAAAAAACCAGAGTACTTTTGGTTTCAAAGGATTCATTTGATGTTTCACGTTGCCAAAAACTAAATATACTGCGAGTCATGGCAACTGTCTATTATGTATCTTGTTACGTCGTTACTTCTAACTAGCCATACGTAGATGTGTTGAAAATTCCATCCTTATTGCACTTCTCTACTAACTAGTTGTCATTTTTATATACAGTTGTACCTAAGCGGGGATCTGTATTTATATTCCAAGGTGGGTGTTGGAAGATTACATTGTATGGTGACAAGCTTTCATTGAGAAACAATGCGACCACATAATATCAGTGGCGCCGGTGTATCCTCCCATTGGTGAGCTTCCAACTACGACGTATAGTTGAGAATCTATAAACATCAAGGGTGGCGCAATGGGCTGTTTTCAGCAGCATCAGAATCCATATACAAATATATTCTTGAGCTCCAGTTCAAGTAGAGACGAGCCCATGCCTCATTATATTGACGACCATTTGAAGGTTGTGTTGTATAAGTTGATAGATTCAACGGTGAACTTTTCATCTATTAAATGTCCTATTAAGTTTTGGATTAGAACTCCTAGACGTGACAATTTTAAGAGCATATCAAATGCTATATCTTCCAAAAAAAAAAAAAATATCCTTTCGTCTTGCTTTGACCAAGTATGTGGCAGAATATTTGTGTATGCTAGGTTGTGTATGATCTTCTTCAGACTTGATATTTGAATTGGCTTCATGAGTCCATTGTAGAAGAATGATTTTAATTGAAATACAATTATTGGCCCATTATTTATTGCCATGAAAATGAGCTTCCCTGTTCTTTAGATTACAGAGATTTATCATAATAGAGTTGATTTGGTGGAGGAAATCAGGCACACTAAGGCCTCGTTTGGTTTGCGGAATGGAAGGGAAAGGAAATCAATTCCTTGTCATTTCCTTTCCTTTGGAAAACTTTAATTTCTATTGATTTTCCTTTCCGATGTTTGACAATGCCAAGAAATTTGAAAAGGAAAGTGAATACTTTAATGTGGGAAAGTGATTCCTTCCTTGGATAGATGGAATCACTTTTCCTCCTAATTTTCCTTCCATTGGAAATCACATTCCTTTCCTCCTCAATTCTTTGAGCACCCAAACATAGGAAAGTAATCACTTTTCTTTTCCAACCGGGAGATTCCGCGAACCAAACGAGGCCTAAGCTTTTGTGGTCTTCAAACAATGTTTCCACAAATCTTAAACTACTGGCTTTGCTTGTGCCGATGTGGATCTTTTCATGGCCTACTGGAATTCTCTGGAGTCCATTTTCTTAAAGATTGTCACGTATAAAACTAATGGTCACAAGTAGTGTAAATGTTTATTTCATCATAATTTTGATGTGTAAAGGAAAAGGGACACCGGAGCGAGGATATGATCGCTAACCCAAAGGAGGAGGCCAAAAAAAAACAAAAGAGGAAAGGCTGATGATTCAACAAAGGAGTCGTAGATGTGTTGCCAACAGTGACTTCGGCGTCGAGAGAAGGTCCGTCCACATGGAGCGTGAGGCCTGAACGCGCACCTTTCTTCTGTGTAATGCTTACAACCCACTTAGCATTATTGTTTCTTCAGTCTAGTCTAGGGGTGAGTATTCGGTTTATTCGGTTTCAACCGAACCGAATAACCGAAAATCGAATTGGACCGAAACCGAATAAGCAAAATCAAAACCGAACCAAATTGGTCAATAATCGAACCGAACCGAACTGAATTAAATCGGTTCGGTTTTCGGTTTATTCGGTTTTTGGGTTTATTTGTATTTTTTTGTTAATATATATATATATATATATATATATATATATATATATATATATATATATATATATATATATATATATATGGGAGTGCTCTAGAACCAACCGGTTGGTTTTGTGTTATGAAACTAACCTATGTTATACACGTTGGATTGGAATTGCATGTTTGAGATTAAATGACTTAAAATGGTGGTGGGATCTACACTTTTTAATCTCAACCACTAAATTCCAATCCAATACATAAAACATAGGGTGGTTCCATAATACAAAACCAACCGTTTGGTTTTGGAGCGTTTCTATATAATTAATACCTATATATTATATATATATATATATACATATATATATATATATATATACATATATATATATATATATATATATAGTGTTTTCACCGTTTGGTTTTGGTAATAGTGTTTTCACCGGTTTTGAGTCAAATTTTGGCCCGAATGCAATAGGTGGATTGACCATTTTATTATCCTTCCTTTCTACCATCATGGAACACACCTAAGAGCTCAAAGAGTCAAATTAATCTCTAAAATATTTTTTATCTCCAAAGTATAATCTAAACTAATGGTTAAGCCAGAATCTAACCTAACTATATAAAAGCACTCACATAGTTGGCCAAACAAGCATCAACGTAAAATAAATTAAAGAAAAATAAATAATTCAAAAAAAAAAAAAAACAGCAAAAAACACAATAAAAAAAGAGGAAAAAAAATCAAGAAAAAATTATAATCAAAGAAACAGATAAATAAGATCACCATCATCACCACCACCAAAATCAAATGTTGTCCCCTTCACAAACAAACAAATTAGGGTTTTCATTCCATTTCCACCGTCAAATAACAGATTCTTCTGACAACAAAACTACGTAAAGGCAAAATCTTGTCAGCCCAGCGGCCCAGCCCAGTCATCCCCACCCCAATCCAGAGACCACGGGCCCTCCACACGCCATATCCACCGGGTCAATCCCCGCCATCCACGTGTCTCCAACCATAGCCCTCCACCCCTCTATATCAATCGCCACTCCCTCCTCTCCTCCTCTTCACATCCGACCATGCTTCTTAGGGCTTCCTCCTCTGCTGCTCTCTCTCCTCTCTGCGCCTCCTCGGAGAATTCGTCTTCGTCGTCTCCTTCCCTCTATGCGAGGAAGGGGAGGGGAGCGGCGTCGACGGTGTCGATGGCGGCGGCCTCTGGCGGGGCCAACAGCGCCCCCGCGGTGACCGGGGTGCTGTTCGAGCCGTTCAAGGAGCTAAATAAGGAGCTGAGCCTCGTGCCGACGTCGCCGGAGTGCTCCCTCGCGAGGCACAAGTACGCCGACGACTGCGAGGCCGCCATCAATGAGCAGATCAAGTCGGTACACCGTCTTTCTTTATCAAAGATTGGATCTTTACGTCATTTTCTTTTTGTTTCTTGATCAAAAGATTAAATATTTATATAGCAAACTTGTTTTTATTAGTTATTGTCATTTATTTAAAATACTTGAGGTTTTTGGTATTTTGTCAGGGCTCAAGTTATTGAAAAGAATATAAAAGCTACTATATGATATTTCAGAAGGGTAGAAGGGCTAAAATGATTGAAAATGGCACATGTATTAATAGAAATGTTGAAGGCATAAGAACCAAACTTCTGGGGAAAAAAAGAGAGTAATTGGTGTTTTGTAGAAATTGCACTGGGCAAGTTTTCATTAATTACTACTTTTTAACAATAACATGTAATCTCAATAAATGTTCTGTCTATAAACCTAGGTAACATGCAAAGTGAATTAAAAATACTATTTATTAGTGTTTATTGATTCCAAGACCAAAAAAAAAAAAAAAAAGAAATTTTCCAACGTCAAAAGCAGCCATGAGAAGTGTTGGAATTTCTTCAATTTTCTTCACTTAAAATCTGCAAACAAAATAAATGACGTAAATGTTACCGGCCTCCGAGGAAGTCGTGCACGCAGCACTGCCCTAAGAGTTAGCTCGGGTCTATGTGCAGACCGTATCCGAACGCTCCTAGTGGTAAAATCCCCGCTCCACCGGAATCTCTTTGCCGCACACGACTTGGAGAGAGTGATCCCTACTTAGCTCTGCCCAGAGCAACGAAATGAAGAACAGCAGCGGTAACACGAAGGAGACGAGAATTCTAGAGAGTTTCGAGAAGAGTATTTTTTCTGTGTATTGAGAAGAAGAAGAGGGACTCAATATATAGGCAGTTGGGTTTAAACCAACGGACAGAAAATTAAAGGACATTTAATTTGACGTTTATCAAAAAACAAATGTGAATCATGTGGTTCAATGTATCTGGACGAAAATTGAATAGTAAACGTTACAAAATTAAATGATTTGTAACGGTCAAAAACTGAAGGAGCAAAAATAATTTTTGGGTCTCAGCCCGAACCCGAAGAAGGAATCGGATCGGCATTCGGCGCCCGCACCCGTTACGCGCGCCGAACCGAACCGAACCGGGCCGGGCGGCGGCGGCGGCGCGCGTGTGGCCCATGGATCTCCTACACACTACTTTAATGAAGCAAAAGAAGCACAAGTAATATGAGCACAAACATGTCCCCATGCTTGGCCGATGTGGGACTAATATTGTTTGTGTGCTTGAGCTTTTGCTCACAGCAACCAACAAGAAGGTATATGATATTAAGAAAAGAACTGAAGGGTATCTTGTAAAAATTAGTTGCATAGTTGGCAAAAATAACCTTCTGGATTAATTTCAACTTAGGACTATATATTCAGGTTTTTCAATTTGGTACCCTAAACTTTAATATCATACCATTCACTACCCTCGACTAAACTATTGAATATTTGCAAGTCGATACGCTCTGTTAGTCATGTGTTATTTTTTTTGTTTTAACAAAAATAAATAATATTTTTTTTGACGAAATCACCCCTCCCCTCCCCTGGTGGTATTTGAAGTGACCAGGAATGAGGGGGTATTCTTGCCATTTAGGGTTTTTCGTTAACACTGATAGGGTATTAAGTTGTACAACTATAATTGAGGTATTGAGTTGTCTAATATTAAAGTAGGGTATCAAATTGAAAAAAATGAATAGTTTAGGATATCAAGTTGAAATTTAGTCCGACATTTTTTGGGGGTCAATTATTGCTTTAGGAAAAAATAAGCATGAACAACTTGAAACTTCCATAAGCTGTAACACCCCTAGCCTTATTATCCTGTGTCAGACTGTCAGTGATATGTATGGGACACACGACAAAATACACTAAAACATGTATGATACTCATACCCGTGCAACATAGGTTTTTTACTTGGCTGTTTCTCGCTCTCAAATTGCAGTGTCGAGTACAATGTGTCCTATGTATATCATGCCATGTATGCCTACTTCGACCGCGATAATGTGGCACTCAAAGGAATGGCCAAGTAAGTCAAACCGTTTCAACTCTGTCCTTCTCTATCGTTTTCATTCATTTTGTTTGAGAACTAACCCGATTTCCTACATATTTTAGATTTTTCAGGGAATCGAGTGAAGAGGAACGCGAACACGCAGAGAAATTTATGGAATACCAGGTGCCTACCTTCAATTTTCCTATTGTCTATTGTTATCCGATCTTGTAGTGTAGATGAAATTGTTTTGGCACCTCATATCCTGATTTCAAATTGGTGAAATAGAACAAACGTGGAGGCAAGAGTGAAGCTTCAATGCCTAGTTGAGCCCATAACTGAGTATGATCACCCAGAAAAAGGCGATGCGCTGTATGGTAAGTAGTTTTATCCTGCTCATGAATATTTTCAAATTGTGTGTATACGTATCCGGAGACGTATCTGTATCAATCTACTAAATTATGGTATATATGGTTGATAATTGTTAATCTTGTTCATGGGAAGTTTGTTAGAAGGGTGAGGCTAGTAGATGATGTGTGCTCGAGTCACAGAGACCAGATCTCATATATTGGGAGTATGAGTGTGTATATATTGACCTTTCCTACATATTGCGGGAGCCTCGTGCCACTGAGATTGTATGAGTTTGTTTGCACTTAGGGCATGTTTGGATGTAGGATTTGAAGTTATGAAGTGAGCTGAGACATGCATATGCACCTTTGTGCTACAACTTCCTGTCGGACCTATTAATAGTGTTAATAAATACTAATTTATAATAATAATAACTATTTAGTAAATACTAATTTATAATTTATAATAATAATAATAACTATTTAGTAATTAATTAAATAATTAGCAATAGTAAATAACTATTAATTTAGTTAGTTCAATTAATTACTTTTTATTATTATTATAATACACATTTTCCTATCGCACCTCATTTCTATTTGACATCCAAACACAAAAGTGTGAACTTGGCTACTTCTGCGTATTCAAACGACTTGGCTACTTCTGCGTATTCAAACGCCCAAAGTCGGATTTTCAGACAAGAACTAACATGAAGTCAAATGCATATGCAAAACATTTTCCCAATTTGCTTATGCACTTTTTTACTTCCTTCCCACTACGGTCATGAAAATATGTGTGGCATATCCCAGCGGATATATTTTGGGGTTATTGATTGATTTTGTGTTGAAATTTGTTCTGCTTCTTTATGGTTAAGGAGTGACTTTACTAGTCTATACTTTACTAATTTGTCTTGCCATTCTTGTGGTCCAGCAATGGAGCTAGCACTTTCTCTTGAGAAACTGAACTATGAGAAGCTTCTCAATTTACACTGTGTAAGCAAGTCTCTTAGTATATCTCAGATTCTCGGCCTGTGCTACTTCAGTCCCTTTTTTGGGTTATTGTATGAAGCTGAAACTGTACATGATTAATGAAAAGTTCTGTATTTTATCTCAACAGGTTGCAGAAAAAAACAATGATCCTCAGCTTGCTGACTTTGTGGAGAGCGAGTTCCTTGAAGAACAGGTAAAGCCTCTGGCTCCTAAATCTAGGGCCTGCTTGGTAACGGTGTTTTCACCGGTTCTGGAGTATTTTTGAACTGACCGTTTATGAAAATCCCTACTTGTTTTTTTTTTTTTTTTTTTTTTTTTTTGAGGCACTGGTTTTGATCGGCTCAAAATCTCTCCAAAACCGGTGTAATGCAATTTTGGATGGCTTTATAAACACCCCAAATCAGTGGGTTTTGAGCAGTTTTATTATTTTATTCCATTTATATTCTCACCAAAAATATATAATTGTAACTACTAATATCATTCCTTGTTTAATTTTATTCATGTAAAAACTTCTAGAGCCGCTCGTTAGTGTGAATTACCAAGCATGAATTGGACTGATTTAAAAGCCGCTACTTAAAAACCAACCCAAAATCAGACCCCTCATTACCGGTACTCTAAAAATACCTCATAACCGCTAATTTACAATTGCCAAGCAGACCCTAAATGTCCTACTGGCATTTGGTTCCTATTGACTCATGTATCTTCATGGTCAATAGTAGTAGAATTCTTCTTGTTAAATGAATGGCCACATACATCATTTGGTTGTTTTCAGTAAAACACAACCAGCATGTTCTTGATCAAGTGTAAGTACTCGACATTTCTGAGGCAACACAAGATCATATCTAGCTTAGTTATAGATAGTTCATGTTACCATATTTAGTTGTTCCTTCTGGTCATGTCTCTTGATTGCAGCACTATATTAAAGTAGGTTAGTACACATACTCAATGTCCTTGAGTCCTCTGTCTCTCTAATTTTCAAACCAGGTCGAAGCTATAAAGAAGATTTCTGAATACGTCGCTCAATTGAGAAGGGTTGGCAAGGGACACGGTAAGAACCTTTTATGAAGACTTCATTAGCCCATTGCCCATAATCCGTAAGGTCTCGTTTGGTACATTGTAATGTAATCGTAATCGCAATGTAATCAAATAGAAAAAAAAAAAAAATAATCATAATCGCACTGTAATCAAATGAAAAAAAAATTTATTTTTTTCTTTTGATTATATTCCGATTACAATTTACAATTACATTACAGTGTACCAAACGAGACCTAAATAGTTTAACTGGTCCTTGATATCGGCGTCAATTCATTTCCCGGGTTTTTTCTGCAGGGGTTTGGCATTTCGATCGATCGCTCCTTGAAGAGGCCGCTGCTTAAGGATCTGAGGATGAACGGAGTGGTGTTAGATTTAGAAATCAGTATTGGTATCAGGAGTCTTGTTCGTCAATTTAGAGTGGGAGGTTGCTGAGTGCTTAATAATATCAGTTGAAATTTTGAGTGGAAATTAAAAAAGCTGGCTTATCTAATGAATGCTCGAGATGTGTCAAACTTTTTAGTTAGTGATTCTTCTTAATCCAACTGAGGTTGCATTGCATGGTATGAATGAGTAAACTGTTGAGATATTGTTGGTCATATTTTCTATCATAATTGGAAGGTATAAACTTTCGACGCAAGCTGATGACAGTACGCTATAAATACCTGAAATGAAGGCAGCAAATTAAAATACAAGCCTTTTGTTATAGGATCCAGATCCTGCCATGAGCCACCTATGTTTCCCTTGATGCAATTTTAATCCTCTCAGACCTCGTATTCTTAAAAGTTGTCGAAGGAGAAAAAGCGTTGGTAGAGTTTTTATATAGAAGTTGCACATACAAAAACACTTTTCAATGGTTATCTATTTCTATAACAAATAAAAAATCAATTTAATGACCAGAGGTCCACTATTAATTGGGATGAGAGATGAATAATTTCTACTAGAGTTTATACATGTGTATAAACTCTCATAGAAATTCTTATCCTACATTATCACCACATATGATAGAAATTGAGATAGAAACTAGGAAGAAGTTTTTTTCTTAATTGGATCTCTTTCCTAGAAATAGGGGAGATGGAAACACTGATTTCTAAAATTGAGTTTCTATGTAAATTTCTACCTAGTTGGAAGAGTTTCTACATAAAAATTGCACATAAAAAAAATCCAATGGTTCTCCATTTCTGTCCTACATGTTACAAAATAAAATGACCAATTAAGCATGAGAGATGAAGAATTTCTACGATAATTTTTTTTTTTCTACATGTAGAAACAAATTTCTCATCATACATCAATGACACATAGATTAGAAATTGGGATATAAACTACCGAGAAATTTTTTCTAAAATATATTTCTACCATAGAAATAGAGGAGGGAAGATAGAAACCCCCATTGGAGATGGACTTAGGGTCTGCTTGGTAACGGTGTTTTCACCGGTTTTGGGGTGTTTTTGAACCAACCGTTTATGAAAATTCCTGCTTGTTTTTTTTTTTTTTTGAGGCACTGGTTTTGGTCGGCTCAAAAACCTCCCAAAACCGGTGTAATGTATTTTTGGGTGGCTTTATAAACACCCCAAATTGGTGGGTTTTGAGCGGCTCTGTTTTTTTATTTCATTTATATCCTCAAAAAAATATATATAATTATAACTACTGATACCCTTCCCTATTTAATCTATTCGTGTAAAAAACTTTCAGAACCGCTCGTTAGTGAATTACCAAGCATGGATTGGACGGGTTTAAAAACCGCTACTTAAAAACCATCTAAAACCGAACCCCTCATAACCGCTACTCTAAAAACACCTCATAACCGCTACCCCTACAATTGCCAAGCAGACCCTTAGGGACAATATGACGGGACAATATGATGCGTTTATGCGAAATGATGAGGCGAAAAAAATCACTTGTATCTGATTTGGCAAATAATACAAACCCTCTTTTGAAAGCCCCTTGCTTTCAAAAGCTATTCTAAAATTAAACTAACAGCGCAAATAAATAAACACTTTTTTTTTGTAGTTTTTGAAAAGCTGTGCAAGGCAAAACCATGCGAAAGACTCTTTCCAGATGCAGATAGAAATCCCAAAAGTGATAACACTAAGGTATAAAAAAAAACAATTCGCCCACCGTGGGGCTCGAACCCACGACCACAAGGTTAAGAGCCTTGCGCTCTACCAACTGAGCTAGACGGGCTTGCTGTTGAAAGTTTAATAAAATATATATATATAGTCTATCACATATGGAATGGCAATAAAAGAGGTGAGCTATGGTTAATGGATTTTCCTGTGAGGATCCAAAAATCGAGCATGGCCGATTGGGTTTCAGAATGACTCTCGTCGAGTTTGCTGAACTCAAAGACTCGGACATGAGTTCATATTATGATTACTTGAATTTAATTTTGTCAAATATTGACTTTAGAATCAAATGTATAGACTATTTGTCTATGCAACTTTATTTATTCAATCATTCTTTTTAGAATTTAATTTTTCTTTATTTATTTGTTGAAACATGTTGTTCTGCAAAGAGCAATAAGAATCGCGAGGTGCATTAGGAATTGTTAAGATTTGTGTACATACTAAAGGTTAGATTGGGCTCATATTGAGTGTGCCATTAGTTTGGTATGGGCCATAGTACAAAACATAAAAATTCAAATCTAAATATGTTGGCTCTAAATATAGCTAATTTGTTATTAGTATAACCAAGGTCGGTCAGGGGTAAGGCCGACAAGATTTTGGATTTGGACAACCAACCGTCCAAGTCCAACGTGATCTAAAAGATGTCGATACCACGGGTACCCTCCAAAACATAAAGAAGTGCATAATGAGAGATCGAGTAAAATTAGCATCGGTTAGGACAACCCAACCCTTCAGCAGCTAGCCTTGGGTATAATAAAAGTAAATAATCACTATGCAAATAATTCCTTGTGGTCAATAGATTATTTTATAATTTCTTTGTGTGGCCAATGTTTATGGATATAGTGAATATACGAAATAAATACATTAACTCTTTTTATGAATTCTTTTTCATTTGTTATATTTTTTCAAATATGGATGGTTAGTATTATAAGGTTTTATAGGAAATATAAAATATAAAAATTATCCGTATAATTAGTTTTAAAATAGAAATAGTCTTCCTAATACGTATAAAGCAGTAGATTATCCATTTATATTTTTGCCATGTGAAATTTTTAGGTGTAAAATTTGAAGAACTTTCGACAAAATTAGAAAGACAAAAATGGATTAGATTGAAGCTAAGGTCAAAATAAGATATTGTACCAACACGTTCCGACACGCAACGAATTTGTTTACGACATTATAGGATCCACGTATCATGTATTGGTTGAATAAGTGTGTCGTGGCATGTCAATTTTTATATAATAATAAGATTTTTTTTTTTTTTTAGTAATGTTTTTTTTTTTCGTGCCAAAGGTTTTGGGGTTTAAAACTGTAAATAGCAAAATGTTAGGGCCTATATTGAAAACTGCGTCTCTTTCAAGACCACAGAGCATAAAATAAAAGTACTCTCTCTCTCTCTCTCTCTCTCTCTCTCTCGGAAATATCTTACATCTGAAGTAATGGAGATCGCTTTCTTCTTCTTCATACTTCTCCTCCCTCTCCTCTCTCCTTCTTCCGCCGCCGACGAAGACTTCGACGTCCGCCTTCACCTCTCCACAGTGACCAGGTCATCATTCTTCTTCTCACGTTTGCATATAGCCCCCTCTCCTTTTTCGCTAGGGCTAGCGTTTCCATGGTGTTTCCCAATTTAATTTCTACGAGATCGTGACATATACGACACGGGAGAGGGGGGGTTGGCCGGACGCGGGAGAGGGGGGGTGGCCGGAGGGGAGGCGGAGCGGGAGGGAGGGGGTAGCCGGAGTGGGGGAGGGGGGGTAATTTTAAGGTTTGGGCAGGGTTATTTTTGTCCCAAATTTTTTTGGGAATCAACTTGTTACAAAATTTTTTTTTAGGGTATCAACTTGAAAAAGCGGAATAGTTGAGGGTAGCAAAGTGCAATTAAGCCTATATTTTTTTGCTAAGATGAAATGTTATTGTGCGGTGAATTTTTCATAAACTTTTTCATTTTTTGGACATTTCATAAATTTTTCCTTAAAAAAAAGGGAAAAAAAGAAGAAGTCATTTTGAGGGGATCTTCGGGGCCAACCAGTGTCAGCCCGTGGTCCAAACCCGACCCTAAAATATTCCGGGCCAAAAGTTCGGCATCGGCCGGGCCGGCTGGACTAGCCTGAATGTTAAGTAGAAAATAAAGTGGATTGAATTTTTCCACACAACAAAACCCTCCTCCCTCTTCTGCCGCCGCCGCCTCCTCCGTTGCCGCCGCCCCGCCGTGGCGCCACCGCCGCCGGTGAGTGAAGAGAGAGAGGTCGAGCATTAACCCCTGTACTTAATTTGAACTTGAGCCCTAGTTCAGTACTTTTACGTATAAGTTCTCATGTTCAAACTTATGGAAATAATTGGCGGTTATTGTAATTTTGGGATAAATTTTTGACACTTGGTTCTGATTTCATGTTAATAATTCTCAACTTCAGTACCCAAAAGTAGGACTTTCTCCGATGGCGACACCGCTGGTCTCCGACCAGAAGAAGCGGGCTATGGATGCTCTCGAGCGGAGGTTCGCCGCCGACAAGGCCAGGAGCCTCCAAGTAGAGCAGCGGAAGAGCCTCCAAGAAGAGCGGCGGAAGAGCCTACAAGAAGAGCAGCGGAGGAACAAGAAGAGCAGGAGGAACCCTAAGGAAGACCAGCAGGAAGTGGCTCCGGCGGTCGAAGGACAGGTGGAAGGAGTTCCTTATCCCAAGATCGATCCCTCTCCCTCTTCCTCCTCCAAGAAAGGTCAGATTTCAATTCAACACTCCACGCGTTGTCCGTGTCGGAATATTTCCTCCTGCACAGAAACATCTGGTGTGTCCTAATATATATTGGAGTGTCCGGAATGTGCCCAACAGGTGTCCGACAAGACATGGCGCACATAAAGCGGTCCAAAACATGGTTGGAATGATTTTGCAATTTCACAATCATGCGAAACACGATTGCGATATTAAAAGATGATATTTGTTTTAAATTGAGTCCTGTCTACAAGTTTTTCGAACCTAGTCTACTTTGTCACTAATAAAGGATATTCATAAATGTAAATATTACCATTATGTAAAATATAGATTTTATATATGTGAATATGTATTCTTCTCTATATAAATTCTATCCATGCCTTGCCAGTATTACAAATTTTTTTGGGTTGTAACTTGTAAATGTTATATTTTGGATGGGATGGTGAATCTGAAGTTTGGTTGTTTGTTATTTCTCAGGGCGTTTGGTATACACTGGGCATGCTCCTCCAGGTAGAACGAATATATCATCCAGTAAAATTTGTCTCTATGACATTGTGTCTCACCATATGTAGTAAGCTTCACAGGAGAAAATGCGGACCCTGCGTATGCCAGACTTTCTCATCCTGTACATGAGAATCTCGTAGGGGCTGTCACGGAGGTAAGTTTCTAATTGTTTGTAACCTGCATAACTACGTTTCATCACTAAAATGTTACTATGAAGAGGATGCCAAAATTTGTTCGTCTTAACCACGATGAATGGTTAACCTAGATTTCTAGAACAAATTGTATGATCTGATAACTGCCCTCATTATTACTCCTTGAACTCGAATTTGACGCAAAAGTCGCTTAGTCTCAAGCTAACAGAAGCATAGATTTTCATTGAAATAGTTCCGCCTGACAACAATGCAGGGTTCAAGTAACGTGGATGTTGTCGACAATGTTGTCTTCAATCTTCTCCAGCATGGCGATAAAGGACTTAAGTATACAAGGGGTAGCATAGACATGAAAATTGACAAAGGTCTTCTTCTTGACAATTTTGTGCCAAGAGGGGGGTCTTTGGCTGATGCTCGAGTAAAAGCTTTGAAGAGCCACTCGAAGAGGTCAAAGAAGCACATGAGCATGCGGCAACATCGGGAGTGCGGATCGTTTGATTTGCCTAAGCAGTTCCATAGGTATTGTATTTCACAATCACGTCCATTATCAGTTTATATGTATTTGTCTATGAATGGGTTTGGTTGCTTTCATAGATCCTAATGAAATGTCAATCATGTCACGCTCAATGCACGCATATCTGTGATCACTCATAGTTGCTTATAAGGCTTAGTTGAGAGTGCGCCAAAGAAACAAGTAACAATTAAGACATGAAATTCATTATGCAAGCACTTGTATTTATTGGTATATGGAGTAGCTAAGCAACAAAGAAAATACGTCAAAATTTCTAGAAATGGTATGTTCAAGGTTCACAGTATTGGTAATAATCGCTTTCAGACCCTTCATATGAGTATCGGTATATCGCTTGTTTTGGTTGTTTCAGATCAGAGTATTTTCTTTTAAGAAAGCCAAAAGTGATTTTTTATTTATTTAAAAAAACTAGAAATATTTTGATACATTTAGACATAATTTATATATTATATGTTGATTCTTGTTAGTTTTAAATGGAATAATATTCCACTTGTAATAGATCATAATATTATTTAATTACTTGCATTTAGGCAAAGCACAACCACAATAAGTAGTTCTAAATGAAATAATATTAATATGGATGAGTATTGTAAATTTATAGCGATACAACTTCGACAAATGGTAATGGTTATAATTTATCAACAAGAAATCTTGTTGACACTTTGAAACATTGTCAATGCTAATGATTATAATTTATCGATAAGAAATCTTGCTAACACACTTAACATTGTCAATCTTTGGCACAACTGAATAATTGCGTTGACACTGTTTTTCTATTTTTCTCTTTTTCGTTCAATTTTTCTCTACCAAATTTACCGGAAAAGAGAGACTCGACGTCGGTATCAGTCAGTATTGGATGTTAATATAGATTTATAGAAGTTAGCCCATATTAGATTGAATATATAGTTTTTGTTAGAGAAATATATAAACCGGCAAATTTATGCTCTAGTGTTAAGTATCATATAGTATAATTATTATTTTTTACAAAATGGTTCTCTTATATTATTACAATTTTTATCTATGCTAATCTGGTGTAGAAGCTTCTAATTTCAATCTCTGACATATCAAAGAATCTTAAACCGTGTTTCAACTACAATTTTTTCTGCTGACCTGATCTGAGTTTTTTTTTTTTGTGCCAATAATAAAAAATGTAAGTTTTACAGAACCTATACCTCTTTTTACAATGGTACCCATTAAGATGGAAAAGATGTCCAGTTTGCTGTTCTAAGAAACTTATAGAAATTTAAAATCGATCTATACGAACATGAAGTCGCTTGGAGTTTCTATTTTTGTTATTTTAAAATATTTTTAAGGTTAGGATGAGCATAAGGGTGTAGCATACCCAGAACACATTTCAGGACTCGAGGATTTTTTATGTAATTAACGAGGCATGTTTGTCGTTTCGATTTATTTCCATTATTCTGTATACAGCGATCCAGACATATCTCCAATCTTTAGGCCGTTTTATTTGCATGCTGAATTGGTCAAAAAGTAACAAAATTTAGTCGATGTACTTTCACTACATGGTAGGTCCAATTGATTTACTGGCAGAAAACCTTGGTAAAAACCTGATTGTTGTGTAGGCATATTTCATATCTTGTACATTATACTAATTTTTCTATATATGGAGACAAGATTTGTCTTGAATTTACAAATATATACAAGTAATGGCCTTTCCTTTCTTTAAAACATGTTTCGGAACCTCATTCTGAGCAACTGGTTTGGGTTCTTAGAAGTTATAATATGCACAACAATCTGAACCCGTAGGGCCTCTCATGCTGCATGCTTTCTACATTTAGGTTATGGCTCATCAGCACTTACGATATCAGATTGTTTGACCTCTAATTCAACTAGTCTTATATATTGGAGTGTAATATATGATTTCTATGAACTAGTATATGATTTCTATGAACTAGTCGAGTCATTTAACTGTCATTTAACCGTGATTTCATCAGAAATTAGTGCGATTCTTTATATGACGTGTTTTTTTTTTGTTATTTAATGCTGGAATGATACTCATTTTGCTTATTATGTATTTTGCAGCTTCAGTCTTTTCAAGCCAATGCATGAAATGTGGAAAGAGTATATAACCGAGCTTCTTAAAGTGAGCAGGTGTGGTTCCTCCTAATTCATTTTTTCATTAGTCATGTGTTTTTCCATTGAATTTGGATGTATATCTTTATATCTTTGCTGAGATTTTTCAATCATCAAAAATTCCTTATGCCCTTGCATGTCTACTTGCTTTTGCTTAATCTGTGATTTCTTGCCATTGTTAATGTCCTGATCATATGGATTCTTCTCATGTACATATGTTCTTTTTGAGATAAAATTGATATAGTATTGACATGCTTCTGAACTATTTCGTGGCCCACCCATTCAGGGAAAAGCAATTGGCTCAATGCCTCCTAATGGCAGACTTGCATGGTGCTTTTCTTCAAGGTAATTATCCTATAACTTCATTTTATCTGTCGACTTCGTACATGGTTGCATGGGTTCATCACTTATTTATTTAGCATTCATAAATGAGTAGGTTTGTGTTTTCTTTTGTAGTTGTTGATTGTAAACAAAATGTTGCCTTCAAGGGTGCTAGTGGTATAATGATTCGAGAATCAGCAGAAACCTTTGGGATTATCACACAAGAAGATAAGTTCCGAGGTACTCCCTTTAACAATTCATGATGGACATATAAATTTTTGCTCTTAGATTTAGCATGTCTATGCTTCATGTTCACAAAAAACGTTTTGTATAATTGTATTTTAATTTGGCCGACAATACTACAGGGACACCTTTTTTCCTACATGCTGATGTTTCCTTTTGCGATAATAGTTTAGTGAGGTCAAAGTCAAACGGTTGGGGGGTAATCGTCGCGTCGATAATTGATTGGCAATGATCACTAAACCACCAGAATTTTGTGACTGTCGGCAATGGTGATAACTACTTTTTTTGTTTTATTTGGGAGAAAGTAAAAGAGGTTTTGCTAAGGTTCACAATCGTTGATTTTGCAACATTTCCATGACTGTTTAAACCACATCTGCAATATAATTCGGCTATAACAATCAAAATTGTCAGCACTAAAGCATAGTTGATGATGGTCAATCGCTCATTATTACATTGACGACAGTTTAAGCATGTGAAATGTACCTCAATTGCTGTTATTTGGTGTACTACTGCTGTCAGTTAAAGCTGTCGACGATATAACTAACATCGATTGATATAGGAATATTGAAAGTTGATCAAAATAACACAAGATGAAAAGAGAAAACACGAGAACTGCACACAAGATCACAACTGATTTCAGGAATACTAAGGGCGTGTTTGGCAGTACAAAACATGGCGGGACCTGATGAAAGCACTCAATGTAGGTTGTAGGAACTGAGATATAAAACAGACTTGCATCTCAGTTTAACTCCACTATACATTTCTGAGGACGTTTTACATGGTACCAAGTTAAAAGTATGATAATTGAATGTCCTTTTTTACTGTTAACTTGCTCAATGACTCCTACTGTCTGGACTGCCTGCACATACTAGGGACGTTTCTGGCAATACGAAACCTGGCAGGACCTGATGAAAGCACTCAAGGTAGGTTATAGGAACTTGTTTGGCATCATAAAATTGATGCCGACTAGTGAATAATAAAACATATAAAATTTAAGTTTCAGTTGGTTGGAAAACTTTTTTTGCACTTGATCCTAGAACGAGAAGTACAACACCTTGGAATGTCTTGCATTATGTTTCACTGAGGCTCTCACAGTCGCACTGAATAAGTGAAATAAAGCTGATGTGTCCAAAGGCCAGGCCGGCCCTGGGTAAGCCGTCGAGCTTGGGAAACCCCCTGGTTAGGGCAACCCCCCAGGCCCCTAAGTCTCCGGCAGAGTCTTTGCGGTCCACCCCAACTCCTCCATGTCAGTTGAAGTGGCAATCCTTCATGCCCATATTTTGAGATTCCACTGGAAAGGCCTGTAGTAGCTTAGGAGTCGGGAGAACTCCTCGGAATCCGAATTCTATGCCATCGTCAGAACCGGAGACAATTGGTCAAAAATTATTGGTCCTATTTTCCTTGGCCACAACATTTATAGTTTTCAGCTTGTTGTAAATTTTTTCTCCCTTTTTCTGGAGTAAAGGAGCATGGGACAACAAAAATTAGCTCTGACACCCAACCCCAAGGGTGGGCCCTGGTTGAGGCTGCCACTTTTCATACCGCATGGACCCTGGTTCATCATGTTTGATATTGCCAAACAGCTGAAACCTTATAAAAACTAGACTACTTTAGGTTTCAAAGGGATTCATTTGATGTTTCACGTTGCCAAACACTAAATGTACTGCAAGTCATGGCAACTCTTTCGGTAGAGTCGAATGCTCATCATGTTACATCGTTACTTCTAACTAGCCATAAGTAGATGTGTTGAAAATTCCATCCTTATTGCACCTCTTTACTAACAACTACTTGTCGTTTTTATATACAGTTGTACCTAAGCGTGGATCTATATTTATATTCCAAGGTGGGTGTTGGAAGATTACATTGTATGGTGACAAGCTTTCATTGAGAAACAATGCGACCACATAATATCAGTGGCGCCGGTGTATCTTCCCATTGGTGAGCTTCCAACTACGTCGTATATCCATTTTAGCATTTTGGATGGCAATGGTTCCAGTTGTCTGTACATACCTCATACTCTTCTCTTTCTGTATAGTAGAGAATCTGAAGGCTTCAGATATATAGGGATCATCAAGGGTGGCGCAATGGGCTGTTTTCAGCAGAGCATCAGAATCCATTTACAAATATTCTTGAGCTCCACTTCAAGTTGAGATGAGCCTATGCCTCATTATATTTGACATAACCATTTGAAGGTTGTGTTGTAGAGTGTTGATAGGGTGAACTTTTCATCTATTAAATGTCCCTATTAAATTCTGGATTAGAACTCCTGGAGATGACAAATGCTTACATGTTTGTGTCAAAATTGAGGACTATGTAAATATACGCAAATTTCTGCCACATACTTGGTCAAAGCAAGACGAAAGGATTTTTTTTTTTTTTTTGGGAAGATGAGTGGTACTTGATATTTGAATTGTCTTCATGAGTCCATTGTAGAAGAATGATTTTAATTGAAATACAATTATTGGCCCATTATTTATTACCATGAACATGAGCTTCCCTGTTCTTTAGATTACAGATATCTATCATAATAGAGGTGATTTGGAGAGTTTGAGGAAATTAGGCACACACAGCTTTTGTGGTCTTCAAACAATGTTTCCTTCCACAAATTCTTAAAACTACTGGCTATGCTTGTGCTGATGTGGATCTTTTCATGGCCTACGTCAACAACGAGACTCATGATGAACAAATGGAATCTTCTAGAGTCCTCTTTTGTTCACCTAAGAATGGATGTTCATCCTTCCACTCTAAAATTATTACGTGTTAACATAATGGTCGGAAGTAGTGTAGATGTTTACTAATTTACTCCCAAAATGATTATAGGTTGAATAAAGATGACACGCGACAACTCTTGACTGAAAGAGTGAAAATTCATTGGACGAGAATGTGACAAGTTGAGAAACAGTGACCAAGCTCCATTTGTCTGTCTAACTGTAAAACAAAAGGACGAGAATCTGATCGCTAACCCAAAGGAGGAGGCCAAAAAAAAATAAAAGAGGAAAGACTGATGATTCAACAAAGGAGTCGTAGATGTGTTGCCAACAGTGACTTCGGCGTCGAGAGAAGGTCGTCCACATGGAGCGTGAGGCCTGCACGCCCACCTTTCTTCTGTCTCCATACGTCGCCCTCTGAATTATTACTTGGATATAGGACCCAACACCCAAGCCCTACAATTCATCAGAGGGGTCCTATGTCGCCAATCTCTAGCCACATTTCTTTTCTTCCAGTTTCGTGGTTCAAGTGTGAACTGAAATTTCCGTGGAATCAATGCACAATTACAATATGGGTGCGGCTATACGTGCCCTACCAATTGCTTAGCACACCTCAAAAATTTTTTTCCTTCCTTTTCTACACCTCCCCACAGTTGCTTAGCACACCCCCCTATTCCCTCCCGACCCCTCCTCCTCCTCCTCCTCCTCCACCCGACCCCCCTGCTCCCTACCCGACCCTCCTCCTCCTCCTACCGTCGACCCCCTTGAGCACCTCCACCGGCACCTCGGACGGCGACCGGAACGCCGTCGCCGCTGCCATATGCGCGCCGGCACTCTGGATGTTGAAGCTCGACAGCACTGCAATCGACTCCCTCCCATCCAGGTTGTACGCGAAGTGCACCAGTCCCCTCTGGAACACGAACGCGTTCCCGGGTCTCAGCTGCTGCGCGAAGAGCCTGCCGCGGGTCGGGAGGGGAAAGGGGGGGGGGGGGGGGTGCTAAGCAACTGTGGGGAGGGATAGAATAAGAAAAAAAAAGGTGTGCTAAGCAATTGGTAGGTAGGGTGCGGATAGCCGCACCCTACCATATATGTATGTTCATATGTAACTACTTTCTTTCTTTTGAGATGCTACTACTTTCTTACTCAATTTAATTGAATTAACATTTGGTTTATCAAAAGGGATATTTAGTATTATGGTCTCACATAATAATGAATATTAGAATTTGTGTCTCAAAATTTTCCAACGTTAGGATTTGACTCTCGAAATCACCGTTTACGTATTCTAATGAAAAATAATTTCGAGACCTAAATATTAGATATTGGACAATGTACAATTTTTAGTAAAAGAAGAACAATGGTACTCTTACATAATGCTCTTCCGTGACGAAGTCAAAAATTTATGGTTCACATACCATGCAGGATGTCCATCACTTTCCGGATAAAGGAGCTAGAATCTCCGGTCCTCATCGGAAGAGAAGGAGAATTCCCTTTGTGGAATAATAGTGTAAAGGCATTATATTAACTTGTTCTTTTCTATAAGGGCGTGTTTGATTGCAAGGTGAAAAATATGTAGGAAAAAAATAATTCCATAAATTTTAGAATTTTTCATAGAAAACTTAATTTAGATGTTTGATTGTCATTATTTTCCACAGAAAAAAAAATTATTTTTCATAAAATATTTTTTATGGGTTGGGCAAGATTTATTTTCCACCATTTTAGAAGAAAATATAAAAAATGATAGTTTTTTGGAAAATAATTTTATGAAAAATATAAGTTATCAAACACTGTAATTAATGGAAAATTCGTGATGGAAATATTTTTCATGAAAAAAAAGTCCAATCAAACACAGCCTCCATTTGAAACGAATGCAATAGGCACATTTACCTTATATTTTAGGATCCATTTAGGTTGTAATCGTATTTCTTGCGAGCCTCCATTTGAAACCCGAATGCAATAGGTGGATTGACCATTTTATTATCCTTCCTTTATACCATAATGAAACACACCTAAGAGCTCAAAGAGTCAAATTAATCTCTAAAACCTTTTTTTATCTCCAAAGTATAATCTAAACTAATGGTTAAGCCGGAATCTAACCTAACTATATAAATGCACTCACATAGTTGGCCAAACAAGCATCAAAGTAAAATAAATTAAAGAAAAATAAATAATTCAAAAAAAAAAATTAAGCAGCAAAAAACACAATAAAAAAAGAGGAAAAAAAATCAAGAAAAAATAATAATCAAAGAAACAGATAAATAAGATCACCATCATCACCACCACCAAAATCAAATGTTGTCCCCTTCACAAACAAACAAATTAGGGTTTTCATTCCATTTCCACCGTCAAATAACAGATTCTTCCGACAACAAAACTATGTAAAGGCAAAATCTTGTCAGCCCAGCGGCCCAGCCCAGTCATCCCCACCCCAATCCGGAGACCACGGGCCCTCCACACGCCATATCCACCGGGTCAATCCCCGCCATCCACGTGTCTCCAACCATAGCCCTCCACCCCTCTATATCAATCGCCACTCGCTCCTCCTCTCCTCCTCTTCACATCCGACCATGCTTCTTAGGGCTTCCTCCTCTGCTGCTCTCTCTCCTCTCTGCGCCTCCTCGGAGAATTCGTCTTCGTCGTCTCCTTCCCTCTATGCGAGGAAGGGGAGGGGAGCGGCGTCGACGGTGTCGATGGCGGCGGCCTCTGGCGGGGCCAACAGCGCCCCCGCGGTGACCGGGGTGCTGTTCGAGCCGTTCAAGGAGCTAAATAAGGAGCTGAGCCTCGTGCCGACGTCGCCGGAGTGCTCCCTCGCGAGGCACAAGTACGCCGACGACTGCGAGGCCGCCATCAATGAGCAGATCAAGTCGGTACACCGTCTTTCTTTATCAAAGATTGGATCTTTACGTCATTTTCTTTTTGTTTCTTGATCAAAAGATTAAATATTTATATAGCAAACTTGTTTTTATTAGTTATTGTCATTTATTTAAAATACTTGAGGTTTTTGGTATTTTGTCTGGGAAAAAAAGAGAGTAATTGGTGTTTTGTAGAAATTGCACTGGGCAAGTTTTCATTAATTACTACTTTTTAACAATCATGGTAACATGTAATCTCAATAAATGTTCTGTCTATAAACCTAGGTAACATGCAAATTGAATTAAAAATACTATTTATTAGTGTTTATTGATTCCAAGACCAAAAAAAAAAAAAAACAATTTTCCAACGTCAAAAGCAGCCATGAGAAGGTATATGATATTAAGAAAAGAACTGAAGGGTATCTTGTAAAAATTAGTTGCATAGTTGGCAAAAATAACCTTCTGGATTAATTTCAACTTAGGACTATATATTCAGGTTTTTCAATTTGGTACCCTAAACTTTAATATCATACCATTCACTACCCTCGACTAAACTATTGAATATTTGCAAGTCGATACGCTCTGTTAGTCATGTGTTATTTTTTTTGTTTTAACAAAAATAAATATATTTTTTTTGACGAAATCACCCCTCCCCTCCCCTCCCCTGGTGGTATTTGAAGTGGGGTGCGGCTATCCGCACCCCAGTAGTTTCTAAGGACACCCCAGTCCCAAAAAAAAAAAAAAAAATTGACTTTCCTATTCTACCCCTCCTCCCTCCCCCCTCCGCCTGCTCCCCTCCCGTCCCCCCGGACCCCGACTCCCCTCCTCCTCCCTCCGACGACGACTCCCTCACACCCTCCGACGACCTCCCTCCCCTCCTCCTCCGACCCCCTCACCCCTCCTCCTCCCTCCTCCTCACCCCCTCCGACGAACCCCCTCCCCCTCCTCCCCCGACCTCCCTCCCCTCCTCCTCCGACCACCTCACCCCTCCTCCTCCCTCCTCCTCACCCCCTCCGACGACCTCCCTCCCCCTCCTCCCCCGACCTCCCTCCCCTCCTCCTGCGAACCCCCTCCCCTCCATCCTCCCTCCTCCCTCCTCCTCCGACCCCCCTCCCCTCCCATCCTGCTCCTCCGACCACCCTCCCCTCGGGGTCGGAGTCAGGGTCGGTGGAGCAAGGGGGGGAGGGGAGGGGGGTCGGAGGAGGAGGGAGGAGGAGAGGAGGGAGGTCGGGGGAGGAGGGTGAGGGGGGTCGTCGTCGGAGGGGAGGCGGTCGGAGGAGGAGGAGGGGAGTCGGAGTCAGGGTCCCGGGGGGTAGAATAGGAAAGTCAATAATTTTTTTTTTTTTTTGGCTGGGGTGTTCTTAGCAACTGATGGGGTGCGGATAGCCGCACCCTTTGAAGTGACCAGGAATGAGGGGGTATTTTTGTCATTTAGGATTTTTCGTTAACACTGGTAGGGTATTAAGTTGTACAACTATAATTGAGGTATTGAGTTGTCTAATATTAAAGTAGGGTATCAAATTGAAAACAAATGAATAGTTTAGGGTATCAAGTTGAAATTTAGTCCGACATTTTTTGGGGGTCAATTATTGCTTTAGGAAAAAATAAGCATGAACAACTTGAAACTTCCATAAGCTGTAACACCCCTAGCCTTATTATCCTGTGTCAGACTGTCAGTGATATGTATGGGACACACGACAAAATACACTAAAACATGTATGATACTCGTACCCGTGCAACATAGTTTTTTTACTTGGCTGTTTCTCGCTCTCAAATTGCAGTGTCGAGTACAATGTGTCCTATGTATATCATGCCATGTATGCCTACTTCGACCGCGATAATGTGGCACTCAAAGGAATGGCCAAGTAAGTCAAATCGTTTCAACTCTGTTCTTCTCTATCGTTTTCATTCATTTTGTAGAAAACTAATCCAATTTCCTACATATTTTAGATTTTTCAGGGAATCGAGTGAAGAGGAACGTGAACACGCAGAGAAATTTATGGAATACCAGGTGCCTACCTTCAATTTTCCTATTGTCTATTGTTATCCGATCTTGTAGTGTAGATGAAATTGTTTTGGCACCTCATATCCTGATTTCAAATTGGTGAAATAGAACAAACGTGGAGGCAGAGTGAAGCTTCAATGCCTAGTTGAGCCCATAACTGAGTATGATCACCCAGAAAAAGGTGATGCGCTGTATGGTAAGTAGTTTTATCCTGCTCATGAATATTTTCAAATTGTGTGTATACGTATCCGGAGACGTATCTGTATCAATCTACTAAATTATGGTATATATGGTTGATAATTGTTAATCTTGTTCATGGGAAGTTTGTTAGAAGGGTGAGGCTAGTAGATGATGTGTGCTCGAGTCACAGAGACCAGATCTCATATATTGGGAGTACGAGTGTGTATATATTGACCTTTCCTACATATTGCGGGAGCCTCGTGCCACTGAGATTGTATGAGTTTGTTTGCACTTAGGGCATGTTTGGATGTAGGATTTGAAGTTATGAAGTGAGCTGAAACATGCATATGCACCTTTGTGCTACAACTTCCTGTCGGACCTATTAATAGTGTTAATAAATACTAATTTATAATAATAATAACTATTTAGTAAATACTAATTTATTATTTATAATTTATAATAATAATAATAACTATTTAGTAATTAATTAAATAATTAGCATTAGTAAATAACTATTAATTTAGTTAGTTCAATTAATTACTTTTTATTATTATTATAATACACATTTTTCTATCGCACCTCCTTTCTATTTGACATCCAAACACAAAAGTGTGAACTTGGCTACTTCTGCGTATTCAAACGCCTAAAGTCGGATTTTCAGACAAGAACTAACATGGAGTCAAATGCACATGCAAAACATTTTCCCAATTTGCTTATGCACTTTTTTACTTCCTTCCCACTACGGTCATCCAAACAGCCGCTTATGGATGAAAATATGTGTGGCCTATCCCAGCGTATATATTTTGGGGTTATTGATTGATTTTATGATGAAATTTGTTCTGCTTCTTTATGGTTAAGGAGTGACTTTACTAGTCTATACTTTACTAATTTGTCTTGCCATTCTTGTGGTCCAGCAATGGAGCTAGCACTTTCTCTTGAGAAACTGAACTATGAGAAGCTTCTCAATTTACACTGTGTAAGCAAGTCTCTTAGTATATCTCAGATTCTCGGCCTGTGCTACTTCAGTCCCTTTTTTGGGTTATTGTATGAAGCTGAAACTGTACATGATTAATGTAAAGTTCTGTATTTTATCTCAACAGGTTGCAGAAAAAAACAATGATCCTCAGCTTGCTGACTTTGTGGAGAGCGAGTTCCTTGAAGAACAGGTAAAGCCTCTAGCTCCTAAATCCTTAATCTCCTACTGGCATTTGGTTCCTATTAACTCATGCATCTTCATGGTCAATAGTAGTAGAATTCTTGTTAAGTGAATGGCCACATACATCATTTGGATGTTTTCAGTAACACAGCCAGCATGTTTTTGATCAAGTGTCAAGTACTCGACATTTCTGAGGCAATGCAAGATCCTATCTAGCTTAGTTATAGATAGTTCATGTTATCATATTTAGTTGTTCCTTCTGGTCATGTCTCTGATTGCAGCACTATATTAATGTAAGATAGTACACATACTCAATGTCCTTGAGTCCTCTGTGTCTCTACTTTTCAAACCAGGTCGAAGCTATAAAGAAGATTTCTGAATACGTCGCTCAATTGAGAAGGGTTGGCAAGGGACACGGTAAGAACCTTTTATGAAGACTTCATTAGCCCATTGCCCATAATCCGTAAGGTCTCGTTTGGTACATTGTAATGTAATCGTAATCGCAATGTAATCAAATAGAAAAAAAAAAAAAATCGTAATCGCGCTGTAATCGCGCTGTAATCAAATGAAAAAATAATTCATTTTTTTTATTTGATTATATTCCGATTCCGATTACTAATCAAATGATTTTTTTTTTTTTTCATTTGATTACATTCCGATTACAATTACGTTACAGTGTACCAAACGAGGCCTAATTAGTTTAACTGGTCCTTGATATCGGCGTCAATTCATTTCCCGGGTTTTTTCTGCAGGGGTTTGGCATTTCGATCGATCTCTCCTTGAAGAGGCCGCTGCTTAAGGATCTGAGGATGAACGGAGTGGTGTTAGATTTAGAAATCAGTATTGGTATCAAGAGTCTTGTTCGTCAATTTAGAGTGGGAGGTTGCTGAGTGCTTAATAATATCAGTTGAAATTTTGAGTGGAAATTAAGAAAGCTGGCTTATCTAATGAATGCTCGAGATATGTCAAACTTTTTAGTTAGTGATTCTTCTATAATCTAACTGATGTTGCATGGTATGAATGAGTAAACTGTTTGGAGATTGTTGGTCATATTTTCTATCAGAATTGGAAGGTATAAACTTTCAACGCAAGCTGATGACAGTACGCTATAAATACCTGAAATGAAGGCAACAAATTAAGAGAGCCAGTTCTCGGATTCTTGTTAAGTTGTCCAAATAGAAAAGCGCACTTAGACTCGAAAGGGTCCTTAGGCCATCTCCAATGGAGATTTCTAAAGTTGAGTTTCTATCGTACTTGTCATTGTACTTTAAGAAAAATTTTGATATTGAAGTTTACACATACAAAAAATATTCTCCAATGGCTAACCATTTCTATCATACCTTGCAACAAATAAAAAGAACAATTTAATAACGTGAGGTCCACTATTAATTAATATGAGATAGAAAATTTCTAAGAAAGTTTATACATGTATAAGAGCATCTCCAACCCTATTGTCTTGTTAAGTGTTGTGAGTCTTAGGTGGCTCCTATGTGGCATGAGCCACAAGACAATGTCTTGTTTATGTGGTAAAATTATATCTCAAAAGATAATGAGATAGAAAAACTCTCTCCAATGCAAAATTATTGAGGAGACAATAAAAATTATTTTTTCCAACTTCCAAGACAACTTTTAAGACAACTACTCATCTTCTTTCTTTTTCCTAATATTTTTTATTCATAATTGATGACATGGAAGAGAAGACAATGTCAAGTGCATTGTCTAGAACAAGACAATCAACTTCACAATGTCTTCTTTAATTTTTGCCACATAAGCTTCACAATTGACTTGACAATTGCATTGGAGAATTTGAATAAAATTTTGTCATTCCTATGTGGCAACAACTTTTTTTCCAAAGTCACAATAGGGTTGGAGATGCTCTAAACTCTCATAGAAACTCGTCATCTTACATCACCACCACATCTTATATCACCACCACATAAGATACCACGTTTGATAGAAATTGAGAAAGAATCCACCATTAGAAGCAGTTTTTTCTTAATTGGATTTTCTTTTCTAGAAATAGGGGAGATGGAAAGACTCTCCAATGGTGATTTCTAAAATTGAGTTTCTATTATACTCGACATTGTACTTAAAAAAAATATCTATCCTAGTTGGAAGAGTTTCGACATAGAAATTGCACACGCACAAAAATCCTCATATAAATTTCTCATCATGCATCAATGGCACATAGAATAAAAATTGGAATATAAACTACCATTGAGATAATTTTTTTTTTCTAAAATAAATTTCTACCATAGAAATAGAGGGAGGATAAAAAATAAAAATAAAAACATTGCAGGTGGAGACTATGAATGTGTTTATGCGAAATGATGTGGTGAAAAAAATCACTTGCATCTGATTTGGCATTGTTACTACTTTTTAAAAAAAAAATACAAACCCTCTTTTGAAAGCCTCTTGCTTTCAAAAGCTATTCTAAAATTAAACTAACGTAGCAAATAAATACGCACTCTCTTTTTTAGTTCTCTCCAATTGTAGATAGAAATCCCAGAAGATCACAAGCTGAAAAAAAATTCGCCCACCGTGGGGCTCGAACCGACGACCACAAGGTTAAGAGCCTTGCGCTCTACCAACTGAGCTAGACGGGCTGCTTAATTAAATTGAAATAAAAGTTTTATATATACATAGTATTTATCGCATATGAAATGTTTTCCCAAACCATTTCCCATGGCAATAAAAGGTTAATTGATTTTCCTGTGAGGATCCAAAAATTCGAGCACGGCCGATCGGGTTTCAGAATGACTCGTCGAGTTTGCTGATTGGCCTACTCGAAGGCTGGGACATGAGTTCATATTCTGAATTGATTACTTGAATTTAATTTTGTCAGATATTGAATTTAGAATAAAATGTATAGACTTTGTCTATGCAACTTTACTTATTCAATAATTCTTTTTAGAATTTATTTTTTCTTTATTTATTTGTTGAAACCTGTTGTTCTGCAAAGAGCAATAAGAATCACAAGGTGCATTAGGAGTTGTTAAGATTTGTGCACATACTGAAGGTTAGATTGGGCTCATATTGAGTGTGTCATAAGTTTGGTATGGTTCTAAAATTCAAATCTAAATATGTTGGTATGGGCCATGGTACATACTGAAGCTAATTCGTTATCATTATAACCAAGGCCTGTCATGGGATAAGTCCGACAAGATTTCAGATTTGGACAACCAATCAACCAGGTCCAGCGTGATCTACAAAAGGTCGAGATCGTGGGTGACCATCCAAAACATAAAGAAGTGCCTCACGAGAGGTCGAGTAAAGGGACAACTAAAATTAGTTTCGGTTAGGACAACCCAACCCTTCAGGCCTTGTGTATAATAAAAATAAATATTTACTCCACAAATATTTCCTAGTGGTCAATAGACTATTTTATAATTTCTTCATGTGGCTAATGTTTATGGACACTAGCGAATCCAGGATTATAATTCACCGGGAGCACAATTATAAAGGGATTCAGAGATAACGCCTTCAAAATTTTTCTAGGGTATAATAATATTTTTGGGGTATAATAATATATTGTAGAAAAAAAATCACTGGGAGCCCCACCCCCCAGTGCCTTCCACATGGATCCGCCAGTGTTTATGGATATAGTGAATATACAAAATAAATACATTAACTCTTTTTATGAATTCTTTTTCATGTTTTGTATTTTTCAAATAGGGATGATTAGTGTTATAAGATTTTATAGGAAATATAAAATATAAAAATTGTCCGTATAATTAGTTTTAAAACAGAGATAGCCTTTCTAATACTATAAAGCAGGTAGATTATTCCATTTATATTTTTGCCATGTGAAATCTTCGGATGTAAAATTTGAGGAACTTTCAACAAAATTAGAAAGACAAAAATGGATTAGATTGAAGCTAAGTTCAAAATAAGATATTGTCCCAACACGTCCCGACTATCTAAGACGCAACGAATTTGTTCACGACATTATAGGATCCACGTATCATGTATGGGTTGAATAAGTGTGTCGTGGCATGTCAATTTTTATATAATAATGAGATTTTTTTTTTAGTAATGTTTTTTTTTTCGTGCGAAAGGTTTTGGGGTTTGAAAATGTAAATAGCAAAATGTTAGGGTCTATATTCAAAACTGCGTCTCTTTCAAGACCACAGAGCATAAAATAAGGGTCCGACTATTGGCACCCCACCCATTTCTAAGGACACCCCAAAAAAATTAAAAAACATGTTAAAAGACCAATATACCCCCAAACGTTTTCTTAGTACACCCCAAAAAAAAATCGCGATGCGCTCGACAAATACTGGTCGAACAGACAAGGTCTGTTCGACAAGTATTGGTCGAACATGTCTTGACATGTTCGACCAATACAGGTCGAACAGACCTTGTCCGTTCGACCAGTACAGGTCGAACCTACTGTGCCCAATTTTTTTTTCAATTTTTTTTTTCGGTCGCGGTCGTCGGGAATCGGAGAGGGGGAGGAGGAGGAGGAGGCGGGTCGGGATGAGGGGGGGTCGGAGGAGGAGGAGGTGGGTCCGGGGGAGGGGGGGGGTCGGAGGAGGAGTCGGGGAGGAGGAGGAGGAGGGGGGTTCGGAGGAGGAGGAGTCGGGGAGGAGGAGGAGGAGGATGGGGGGGTTCGGAGGAGGAGGAGGATGGGGGGGTTCGGAGGAGGAGTCAGGGAGGAGGAGGAGGAGGGGGGGTCGGAGGAGCCAGGGGGGAGGAGGAGGAGGAGGAAGAGGGAGGGATGGGGTGTGCTTAGTAGGGGAGGGTAGAATAGGAATAAAGAATTTTTTTTTTTTTTTTTTTTTTTTAATGGGGTGTCCTTAGAAATGGGTGGGGTGTCAATAGTCGGACCCTAAAATAAAAGTACTCTCTCTCTCTCTCTCTCTCTGAAATATCTTACATCTGAAGTAATGGAGATCGCTTTCTTCTTCTTCATACTTCTCCTCCCTCTCCTCTCTCCTTCTTCCGCCGCCGACGAAGACTTCGACGTCCGCCTTCACCTCTCCACAGTGACCAGGTCATCATTCTTCTTCTCACTTTTGCATATAGCCCCCTCTCCTTTTTCGCTAGGGCTAGGGTTTCCATGGTGTTTCCCGATTTAATTTCTACGAGATCGTGACATATACGACACGGCCTCGATTTTGGCGTGTCCAATTGTTATATTCTGGAGTGTCCATTTCGAGTCTGATACGTGTTCGACACGGAAACGACGATGGGAGTTTTAGGAGCTTCTGTGCTTCGTGGACCTCGGTGAGGATTTCTGATTTGGTTCCTGTCAAAATCCTGACGAATCTCAAGATATTCCTCGATTTCGTTGATCTCAATCTAATGTTGCACCGAAACACTGCACGGACATGACATTAGTTAATGGAACGCGATAGTGTTATATTTTGGAGTGTCCATGTCGAATCCGATACGTGTGCGACACCACGACTCTGTAGATCTCAAGATTATCCTCGATTTCTTAGATCTCAGTTTATGTTGCACGGACACGAGTACGGCAAGGACGCATCGCTTACTATGGAGTGTCCTAGTGTTACGTTTCTGGAGTGTGTGTGTTAGGTCTGATGCTTGTCCCAACTTGGCACGGACATGATGTCAGACTTTTGAAATTCGGTGCTTCCAAGACCTCAGTGAGGATCAACACAAGTTTTTTCAAGGCAGTCTTCCGATGCACTTTGTGTGAAATCCTCTGACGAGCCTGAAGATTTTACTTGATTCTATTATATAAATCTATGTTGCACGAACACGAGTAGGAAACGTTTATTGACACAACATTTATTATGGATAGTCACAAATCATTATGCTCGTCAACTCTACAAAAGACAATCCTTCAGGAAGAGGTTAATTGTAGAGTGTACTAGGATATTTTGGAGTGCCTATGTCGAGTCTGATACATGTGGGACCCAACATGGACAAGATTTCCTTGATGTAATTTTCTGTGAAATCCTGATCTCAAGATTTCTCAATTTCGTTGATCTCAATCTATGTTGCATGGACACAAATAGATTATATGAACACAATGATGCATATAATGGCATGTCCTAGTTTGGGGCTGTCCATGTAGAGCCCTATACGTGTCTAGCGTGACACTGACATGAAGAAGACAACGATTTCTGGAGCGGCTCTGCTTTCTAGCTCTGAATTTAAGCCGGTTGCTTCTCTGTTGTTAACTGTGCTACCATCTGGAATTTATATGACAATATTGATGATAAATAATTAAATATTCTTGGGATGAACTGGATTTATTTTTTAATTTTTGGATTGACGTAGATTAGCTTGTAAGTCTCCCATGTGAATTCATCAAGAACATTTATGCGGGCAACAACAGAAGGATCAATTTCATTTACAGCTTGCTCATATTTGAACATGAGTAATAATAATAATTATTATTGTTATCTATTTTTGCAGCTACGATGCTGGAAAACATGCTAATCTTGCTGCTTATCAGCCTTCTGCCGTGTCGGATGAATGTACCCCAATCCACTTAAATCTTGTGGTAATTTGCGTTACAGTTCCAATATATTTACCACTTCACCTTTGGTCTTTCTTTATTTATCATGGTTTTGATGAATATGAGGTATGGTATTATTTATTTAATATAAATTATTTCTCTTAGAGATTAGCAATTTCTAAAAGAAAAAAGAGAGCTTAGTAAAGGTAAAACAACAATAAAGCCAAAGCCGTGCAGTGATGCAAATATGTGTTATGTTTATGCAGTCCTTCTAGAATATGCCTAATGATTTATTTCCAAATAATTTCCATTATTCAACTGGTTTCGACAAGCTTGATGCCTATGTTTTGATGGCATATTAATTATCTATTTGTAGTTGATCACTCTTAAATGTTGAATTCTGACATAGGCAAGACATGGGACCCGCTCTCCCACAAAGAAACGTATTAAAGAGTTGGATCGACTGGCAACACGTTTGGATGTACTTCTGAGTAGTGCAAAAAATAAAGCACAAGATAGCTCTTTGCAGAAAATTCCCTCATGGTTGTTTGGATGGCAATCCCCTTGGAAAGGTAGACAGAAAGGTGGGGAGTTGGTTATCAAAGGAGAGGAAGAGCTTTACCATCTTGCTATTAGAGTAAGAGAAAAGTTCCCTGAATTGTTTGATCAGGATTACCATCCTGATGTTTTTTCTATTAGGGCAACTCAGGTTAGTTTATCTCTTGTTTTTTTTATTTTTGATTCAGTTCCAGCTGACGAAATTTTTCTATGAAATGTTTCCCTCAAGATAAATTGCCCATATTTTGCTTGCTCTTTGAATAAGGTCTATCTAGAGATGAACTCTTAGATCTTTTCCTATCGTTATACCATCATTTATTTGTTCTTGAAGAAACAGTTAAAAGTCGTGTTTACTGGCTACCGATAAATAATTGAAGGATCTGATTTGTTCTACCAGCTCCTTGTGTTATTGGCTTCAAGTTTTACCTGTCTCATTATTTTTCATTTTTTGCTAGAGCTATTGTATGGGCCCACAAACTCAACAGTTTATCTACCTGCCGATACAGGTTCCTCGAGCATCAGCTAGCGCGGTAGCATTTGGCATTGGGCTATTTTCTGGGAATGGGTCCTTAGGGCCAGGTAGACATCGTGCATTTTCTGTGACAAGTGAGAGTCGTGCAAGTGACATATGCTTACGGTTTCATGACAATTGTGCAACTTACAAGGTAGGGAAATTTCAGTTGTAGCCTGTATATCATGTTTTTTTGTTATTGTAGCTAGGCGCACATTTGTATTTCATGCATCTTTCAACTATTTGCTTTTTGTGACATCCAACTAAGTCCTTAGAAATGAATGATATTGGCTGTGGTGATGAACAACTTAGGTTATGTTGTTCAATATCGGTATCGGACTATTCCTATGAGCATTGGTATCGGCAATATCGGTAGTATCGGAGGTTTCGGATCGGACTATCGGATTTTTTGGTATCGGAAAATAAATAATTATTAATAAATTATTTACATTTAAAAACATATATTTTATATATTTAGGCATAATTTTAAGTATTTTCAGTGTTATTTCTTAGTAGTTTTAAAATTAAATGAAATAGTAGTCACCCTTACCGATTGGTTTACATACAATAGATTGATTTTCTTCTTTTACATACTTTTACAACCTTATTATGCTTTAAATCCTTGCTGATTTGTCTTTTTTCGTTTTATTTGTTTTGCCGAATTGACCGGAAAAGAGACCCCCAATGTCGATATCGGTCAGTATCGGGTATCGGTCGGTATTGGACCGGGACATGCCAAACCGTATCGGTATCGGCCGTATCGGATCGGTATCAGCCGATACTTTAAACCACAATTTACTATAATGAATTATTAGGTCAAATACATGGCTACATAATGTAAAAGTTGAACATGGCTAACTGCTGGAGGTGGAATGAATCTTGAGATATTGTCCCTAAACTTAACTTAAAAGCTTATTTGACATTAAAGAGGAAGTGAGAAAGTTGACAGAGATTGTAACTTATATGAAAAATACTTGTTAATGACGACTGACATAAGTCAGTTTTACTGACCTAACTTTGCCTGTGGCTTCCAAGTTTAGTTGGTGCTTAAAGGGGAGACTTTTTCCCTTTTTGAAGACATTGGATGACTTCATTACTGAAACACTGCGCCATCTCAAACTATTTGAAATCAACTATTATATTTCAGATGCAATGCTGGTATGCATTGACATTGCTTGGGTGTTGCTACTTCCGTGTCTATGACCGTCAAGGCTAATGATCCCTGGAAATGCTGCCAGAGCTACAATGAGCTTCCTTTTGCTTGCACAATAGTTTCAACAATGTAAATAGAAGAATGGAGAAAAAAAGAAATCACAGAAAAAAAGTGATTGGAAAGGATATCTGCACCACCCACTTTATTTATAGGGGATTTTTTTTTTCCTTCTAATTCTTAAAGAGTGACAATAAATCTCAAGTTTGCTTTGTTTTACAAAAGAAAGCTTTGGCTCAAGAAAAAGGTTAACTTTATGATGGATCTTCATGCTTACACATTGAAGTTGCTCCAGTATATAATAAAGTTAACTTTGAGGATGGCGAATGATGTCTTTAAGTAGTAGCTTACTAGCTTAATTAATTCTGTTTTGACATGCTTTTAGTTATCATTTTCGGTGAACTTTATGGGAAATTGTTTAATTATTAGTTTGTATGATAGTTTTTAGTTGTTTAACTGGACGAACCGCTCAAACCGGGTGAACTGTGCGGTTTAACTAATTTTTTTCCCCTTCTGTTTAGTCTAATGGGCGGTTAGCGGGTAGGATTAATCACAGAACCATACCCATTAACCCATTAGCCCAAAATGTGTATGGAAAACTACTCATGCCCTAGAATTTGCTTCTGTTTCCCTATCCGTCTCCTCTTTCTCTCACTTTGGAATTTTGACGAAGGTGAGAGTTTCTCTACAGTGAAAAGATTCTCTCGTGTGAAAATATGACAATACTCCAATTCATTTTTTTTAAGTATATAAATCGTCATATTTCCTCTCAGACCCTTGGTGCATTCCTCCACCTCACAAAGCCTTGTGCCACCAGCCATGGATAATATTTTGATTTTACTACAACATATTCTAGTTTTTATGTATTGCATATATCAAAATCATAGATATTCAAAGGTATTGGATAAGTTACTCTCTGTTATAGATGTATAGGTATTAATTATTTTATATTAAATCATAGATAGCATTTCATACTTTATTCCTTCTTTACTATTTATGGAATTAAATTAGTCAAGTATTGGTTCTTTTAATTTGATTGTTACTTATGCACATAATTAGTAAAATGGGGTTTATCTGAAGTTTATGGGCATGAAAGCTGTATCCACAATTACGAGTTAAAATATTTATTGAACATATGAACATGAAAATTTTAGTACGGTCAGTTTTATTAGCAAGGAACATTTTCTTGTGAAATCTATAAATTTGCATTGTATTTTGGATTCCGTTCGACCACCGGTACGATCTCGGTTGAGCCTCTAAACCTTGAACCGTTGCCTTCTCCGGTTCGATGGCTGATTCGGTTCTTAGAACATTGGTTTTAGGTTAGTGCTTTAATTCTGATTATAAATTCATATATGAAATGAATTATTATCGTATACCCCTATGGGGCCATATATCCAATATGTCCAGTATATCGCCCAGTATCCGGTATCCAATACGGCAAACCCCCAACAATATGGGACCGATATTCGATATCAGGAACCTTGAAGGAAATAGGATCCACTGATCTGGTTCAGTGGACATCATTGCATATAAACCCACAGATAGTATTGGTATAAGCATTGGATTGCTAAAGACCTGTGTTGCATGTAAGTGAATTTGACACAGCATAATAAATACATGACGATATGACTGCACCAATTCTGGAGTGCCTTCATCTTGTCAAATACATGTCCCATACGACACAGAGCTAAAGACTGTACAAGATCCAGAGCGGATGAACATATTTATTGGTATATCAACTTTGTATATACATAATGAAACACAAACCCAGTAGATATCTTCTACCAAAAGATGTTGCTTGTTGATAAGTATTCCTTGTATGAAAATATCCACCAAGAAGGCTGAGCTCTAATACTAACTTTAATATGTTTCATTGTCTGGGTCCTGAAGGAATATAGGAGGAGTCAGGAACCTGCTGTTGATAAGCTCAAAGAACCAATTCTTGATTCAATTGCAAGTGGACTAACCTCACGCTACCAGCTAAATTTGACAAGGGAGGATGTTGCTTCCCTCTGGTTCCTATGCAAGCAGGTGCGTTTGATCCTTAGAAGTATGAATGGTTGTACTGATTTGAGCTTCATCTGAATTACCATATGAATCTTGTTTGATTAGATTTATTTACTTTACTGTAGGAAGCATCTTTATTGGAAATTACTAACCAAGCTTGTGGCCTTTTCAGTGCTTCTGAGGTATGTATGCCTTGATAGTGTTTTTTATGAAGCAACTCTGCATATTGGTTGCTGTAAGGCGTAAATTATATATTTTATGTTACTTTTTTGCTGAACTTGATCGCTTCATATATTGCTCCCAGAAGGATTTTGGAGGCTGCATATGTTTTAGTTGAAAAAGGTATATGTTGTAGTCTTGTTATACAGATGCTTGCGTATACAAAGAAATGGTAATGTAGATCATGTACTAGAATTGATTGTATATTGTTCTTCAGATATTGATTCTGCTTTTAGTCCTCTAATGATGGTCATGGGTTTCTACTTTCTATCTATTGGATGGATACCAATTTAGTTGGGTTCAGGTATGCTTGTCACACCATCATTTTCTTATGCTTAATCGAACAGGCAACTATTACCTGACCCAACCTGTTGTTGAGGTTGCAAATGTTCCCCTACGTATCGATTTATTTATGGGGTGTTCATGGTTAAATTTTCTTTGGTGAATGAATCTCAATTATGTTTGGCTTCAATGTGTATGTATGGTTACAAGGCATGGAAATGATGGCAATAATGTAAAAGGAACGGTGTCTGAAGTGTGCAATGATTACTAAAGGAACGGTGTCTGAAGTGTGCAATGATTACTTCATAAAAATCTGTTTTGTGGTCCCATCCTTTTCTGTGCTGCTATGCTTTTGGTATCTTTAAGATGCATTTGTGTTTCATCTCATTCAAGAAGAACAGTGAGTTTGAATTTGAGGCTTTGAGAACATTACAGAAAAAACATGTGTATAGAATATTTGATTTTATTTTGTGGAAAGTTGATTAGATAAACCAAAACAAGATTCTTGGAAGTTGGTTCAGATTTTTAAAGGAATCAAAGAGAGTTGAAGAAAAACAACACAAGGAAAATGAAGTAATGAAAGTTATTCGACACTTCAGTCACAAGGTATTTGACATCACATAGAGCTTTGAATGGTTTTCTTCAGTACTTGGAAGTTTTTCATTTAGATTCTGGAATTGAACTGATATTTTATGAAGATGTCATGTACTAGTTTGCAACCCAAATTTTCATCAATGGTGGGTGCCCCTGTAGAAACAGATTTTGAGCCACAGGCTTAATTTTGTTGTTCGAGACCTTTGGTAGCCTAGTTATTGTTTGGTATTATTTCATACCAAACAGTAAGATTTCATATACTTTTGGTGTTTAGTACCAATAAGCTGAGGAAAGCAAATGACAGGGTCCAGATTTGTAGTTGGCATATCTCCCTATTAATTTCTGAGTATTTGGTTGAGTTCTGGCCTTGGAGAGCAAGGAATTTGGAAGACTTGTGTTCTGAGTTCCTATCCAAACTACTTATACAAAAAAAGAGGACCAAATGACCTGTCACAAGAAGTTGGGTGGGCCCACTGCCTAGATCATCCAACTTCCATGGGATCTACAAGTCTTCCAACTTTCAAATACCAAACAACCCCCTAGATCCAGTGTGTAGGAAGCAGTTTGCTTGGTTGTAGCACACCCCGTCATGCACCTGCACATTCATAACGGTAAACCTTATCATGAAAGCCCACTTGCTACACCTGACAATAATAACCCATTCAGCTTGTTCTCGTCGTCTTTGCTCTCTTTGGACATTGTTCAAGGATTAAACTGTTTTACTGTGATGTCAGGTTATTCATTGCTTCTCTTATTTATGCAACATGTGTACTGGATATTAGTGATCTTATCGAAGGAATGCTCAGGATCTTTCTATATATTTTGATATATTAGATTCAGTACCTCAGACTCTCGGACGAGTTGAATAAATTTTGTTTGGTTTATACTAGTAATTTCATATTTTTCTGGTGGGTTACCGGTGTATCCTCTCCTTGACCCTGGTGAACTCTTGTAGCCCCGGCTTGTCGTTGCGCCTCCTTTATGTCTTACTCTTATCCTGCATCCATACCCCTTTAAGTGTTGTCATAATAATAATAATAAAAAAAAATCCAATTTAAGATAGATGAGCTCATGCAAGAGTTGTATTTCTCAATCTTTTTCTGTAAGCCATTAATATCTGGCTTATTTTATTTCGTAAACTTTTATATGCTTACTAGCCATAATGGACTGTGTATACATGACTGAAAGTTAGCCCTTAGTCTGGTGTAGTGGCTTCTAGATTGTATTGCGTGTATTGTTACACTGACTTGCGATTAGATTAAAATGTAAATTTGGCTACTTTCTGTGGCATCTTGATCAATAGTTTGAAGCATGTTTCTGGATGGACATTGCTTTCCTCTTCGAATCACCACTCTCAAGCGGTCGTTCTTCGGCTTAATTTGTCCCTGATATTTTATCTGCAGGTTTGACACAATATGCTGTTGGAACAAGTGCTTTGAATCTATCGTATTATTGCTTCTAGGTTGCATTACACTTGTTTCAGGTGCCAGAACTGGGAAAATTGATATGTTGTACTTCCTCAAGATTTTTTTCTATTTAGATTCTGTTGTTTATTTATGAATGTCTTAAATATGCTTGATTTGGAGTCCATGACTTAAGGTGAAAAGTTACCAGTGCTTTTTATGCGAGTGCAGCTAGACCTGGTTATTTCTGTTAGTCTTTATTTGCATGTTTGTCCTACTGCATCATACTACAACTTACAATTCCAATCAGCATTCATCTTCGATTTTATATCAAGTTTCTCTTCACTGTCAGGTTTCTTTGCTCGAGTGGACAGATGACTTGGAGGTATTTCTTTTAAAAGGTTATGGCAAGTCGATAAATTACCGTATGGGAGTACCTTTACTTAAAGATGTTCATGAGTCGATAGAGCAAGCGATTATTGCTAAAGAAGGTAATCAGAATTTATTTATGAGTAATCTTTGACTAATAGTTGTTGCAATGACAATTATCACAATTTTCCTGGCTAGCATTAGGTTTCTGATGTACTATTGTATCCATGTCTTCTGTTTCGACAATCTTAAGATAATGAGATTTTGATGATTCAATAATCTTCAAGTATTATATGATCTGTTTCTTTTAAAATTTGTCTTCTGTGTTATACTTGCCACTGTGGATGATGTTGAATTACCAGATGCAAGAGTGAATCTCAAGCGTCGTCGTTTCCTCAAATCTATTTTGTGATCATTCTCAGGCAGTCTGCCCATGTCTAAGTTCCAAAGGGATCCAAAACATAGTTGAAAGTGATTTAGCATTGTCGCTTTCGTCATAATTGGGTTATGAGAAAGTAATATTTCTTTTGCAACATGTCCTTTTTATAATTTCTTTGAAACCAGTAAAGCTGCATAAATGTACACTACATATTATTAAGATCTAAGGCTGTGTTTGATTGGGCGTTTTTTCCATGGAAAATATTTCCACCACAAATTTTCCACCAATTGTAGTGTTTGATAGCTTATATTTTCCATGGAATTATTTTCCAAAAAACTATCATTTTCCATATTTTCTTCTAAAATGGTGGAAAATGAAACTTGTCTAACCCATAGGAAAATATCATTTTCCATGGAAAATAACTATTTTCCGTGGAAAATAATGACAATCAAACAACCAAATTAAGTTTTCCATGGAAAATTTTAAAATTCCATGGAATTTTTTTCCTAGGAAAATAATTCCATGGAATTAATTTCTTTTCCACGTATTTTCCACCTTGCAATCAAACACACCCTAATATTCATACATCTAGATATGTGTTAATGTGTATATATATACTGTATCCATGTCATGCTTGTATCCTAAAGTTTCTAAAAATGATGTGTTCTGAATCTGTATCATGTCCATATCCGTTGCTATGCAGCGTAGGTGGAAATCAACTATGTATGTTTCACTTTGCTCTCTTTCTTAGACTACCGACTCTGTATAATTCTCTAGGCGAGATGCACAGCTTGCCCATTCATTTTGTTGATTTTTCGTTGGAACTCAAATCACTTGATTCAGCTCTTTCTTAGTCTCTGATATTCATCGTCAGTGCAATGCACAATCTAAACTATTAGAATTTATGAGATATCCAATGTGGAACAAATAGTAATATTCTGTATACTCCTCAAAGTTGTTATTTATAAATGTTCTGTTTGGAGCTTTTACTGATGAGACCATCGATTTCCCAGAAAACCTTTCCCCAGGAACTTACGAAAAAGCAAGGCTCCGGTTTGCTCATGCTGAGACAGTTATACCCTTCACATGTCTTCTTGGACTGTTTCTTGAAGGATCTGGTCAGTATTTTTTCTGTATCAAAACTCTTCTATTATAGGATTCCCATTTTGCATACTCTGTACTTCTGTATCAAGTATTTTTTCTGTAATAACTTGACATATATATGTTTCAAATACTTACAAATGACACCCATATAGAATTTGAACGTATACAAAATGAGCAACCATTGGATCTACCTCCAAAACCTCCTCAGAGAAGAATTTGGGCAGGCAGCGCTGTGGCTCCTTTTGCTGGAAATAATATGCTGGTGTTGTTCCACTGCTCTGGCAATGATTCAAATGGCATCAGGACATCTGAAGGTTCCAGGAGCAATTATTTTGTGCAAGTTCTTCATAATGAAATTCCAGTTCCCATGCCGGTAAGGTTAATTTAAACTGAATATGCGTTATCTGTTTTTTCCCCCTTTGGTATGTTTTTTCCTTATCGATTACCATGAGATGTGGACTTACTGTTAGCAATAGATTAGGAACGTGTGACCATAGGTTGCAGATTTCATGTTTGGTATGCATGCATTAATTTGATTTTAGGACTGATGCATGCCTGATATTGGAGAACATACCAAATCAGTTGAACCTTCAAGGTTCAATCGTGTGATATGCACCTACCAAATTTGAAAGATTATCGTGTTATAATTACATTGGAGAAGCTATAGGTATTTGGATCCTTCAACCTGCTGCAATTCTTTCTTGTTGATATCGAAGATACATTGCATTGTGCATTGGAGGTGTGCTTGATCTTAGGAGATACCATGCCATTATTAGCTGTACTTGTATAGTACACTGTGCTCTAGCATTCTTGGGGTTACTGCTTGTTATTTTTAAGGAAGTGTCAATCACTAATGATCAAGTTTCCTACTCCCTTCGAGAATTCCTTCAGAACACTTGGGCCTATGACTGGCCTGGTTTCTTTTGTATTCTGGTTGAAGAGCAGGAGCTCTCTCATAGGATGGCAAGCTAATCTAATCTCAGAAGAAATGAATTATGCGCGAATCCGAAAACTTGGGCCGCATATCGAGAACCCAAGAGCGGAAGTACCATCTCGGAAAATTGGGTGTTTTTTTCTGATAAGATCTACAGATGTGCATGCTTTATAAGGAAATGCCGCTCAGCTAACCATATAGGATGAAAAAAAAAACTTTTTGCCACCCAAATATACCTGTATTGGCCGAAACTGCTACCCTGATTTACCAAACTGACCATTTCAAAACCACAGAACAAACCCCCCCCCCCCCCCCCCCCCCCCCCCCCCCCGAAACTGCCATAACAGTTACTCATAGGAAGAGTCTGGAACCGATACCAAACCCCTAGTTCTTGACATTGCAATATATATTGCATGTAGGGCTGTCAATGCGTTGGGTTTGGGTCGGATCTATACAAAATCTGAATCTGACCCAAATTCATTCGGTTTCTAAATATGTAGCCGAACCCGACCCTGTTTTCATCCAGGTCCCTTTTCAGCATTCAAACCCAACCTGGTTTGGTCATGTTACCTGTTATATACATAAATTTCCTTTTTCTTTTTACCAAATGCTGCTGTTGTGGCTCTAACCCATACCACCCGCAATAAACCTCATCTCTATACCAGCAACCCACATTAGTGTTTACCTATCCAAGGAAGGTTTAGTATATCTAATAAAAACCTGAACTCCAAATATTTTCAGATTCCTATGTCGTACCCGACCCCAACCCCGAGTTTATTGGTGTTTAATTTTTTAAATCCAAACCTAAATTTTTAGCTACAACTCAGGTCGGGTTCATGTGTTATCGATTACTATTGTCAGGCCTAATTACATGTAAGAATCCAACTTTCTTCATTATAAGACTGGTTACTTTAATTGCTTGGTCCAATTTTTATTTTTTAAGCTAAAAGGATTGCAATAACAAAGTGGATCTTAAATTTTTGGATTGATAATAAATTGTTCAGAGAGATCTTTCCTACTTCCTAAAGGATATTACGCTTCTGCACTATAAGAGCTACTGGTGAAGCTTACTAATTCCAAACTGTTGACTTTGTTCCATAGTTGTATGCATTTGTGAGTTGTACCATGTTTCTTCAAGGTTTGTTGTTTGGAGTTTTTGAAAGAGGAACTGTCTCCGTGCATTTAATTTTCTCAGTACTTCACCAAATGTAAATGGTTCAAGTAACGTGCTTTCAGTAGGCACATTAAGTTTCACCTTCATGACTTGAATGATAGGTCATTCTGATCTAGAAATGGGTTTCGTGACGTAATATGATCATAATTTTGACATGGATAAATTGCCTGTTGAGCTAGAAGAGATTGTTACTAGTAGGTATTGTGTTGGAAAATGTTGTTTCTCAGTTTTTCCTTATGGTTTTGAGGAACCATACATTGGTTATAGGGTGCAACCTTTTTGACATTAAGTGCTGATGTCCACACCATTATCTGATGCTCAATATGAAGAAATTCATGAGTTCTGTTCTGGTAGGTCGTATGTCATTAGCTGACTAAAAATTTGTAGCATCAAGTTGGGAGGATATCCTACAGGCATTATGTAATTTGTCTGCAGATATGACTCTTAAAAAGGTTCATATTCTGAGTTTTGAACCCTTCCTACGAGGACGGGGTGTGTGGATTGTAAAGTCTAGATGGTTATGTGGCGGTCGGTTTCGGCTGATGCTTAAAGCCTTGCTCTTAAGTACAAACCTCCGCATGAAATATGGAAAGCAGTACTTCAATAACTGTAGCTTGTTGACTGGAAGAAAGATGATTTTCTGATAAAATATTGAAGGTCTTACATAAACCTAACATTTGCATACCTATACAATTGATGCATCAGATTTCTCGAGCTGTTGTCTGTGTATCGGGAAGAGTTGCAGTAGATACACCCCAGATCTAAAATCATTTGTATCGTTAACATTAATTTCATATTATAGAAACCCTTTAGCTAATCTTTGGCATGTACACACTTGTAACTTATAAGGTTGATATTCTCTGTTGAACACTTGGATCTGGTAGGAAACTCACACATGTTTACCTTCTCTCGAGCCTTTCTTATCTTAAAACGAAATTACCAGTTTAGTTATTACTGCAATAATTTATAGGACACTTCAGTATTTGGATTACATAATCTTTTTTTTTTTTGTATTTTCCTTTATGTCATGACTATTTGATTCTTTGTTTGGGCATTGAGATGTGCATATCTTTATGTTTGTGTGTAGGGTTGTGGCAATACAGACTTCTGTCCGTATGATGTTTTCAAGGTATATTCACTGGCTTTAACTTTAGATGTTTGATTTCATTATATAGTGCTGAAGATTTGTGCAATATGCAGGAAAGAATTGTCAATCCCCATCTGAAGAACGAATTTGAATCTCTATGCAATTCAAAGTTGGATCTGCACAAAGTAAATCCGCAACCACCAAAACCCTGTTCCTTTTTTTGTAAGCTATCAAACTGGTTGATTAGGCCGTTCTTTCTAAAGGATACCAAAATGCAGGCCGGAAGTGAAGACACTGAATTGTGAATAAGGCGGTTTCAATATTGTAGCACTCTGTTTTGACGAAATATTTTTCCACTTCCCACATATTAGTTCTTGAAGGCAGTTTTGAGTTACAATGGACCAGCTACAGTTCTTGGAAGTATAGAAGCCTCAAATACCTATAGCCTTGAGAGGACTTTTGACAGAAATTCTGACTTTTGACGGGGGCCAAACTTCTTGTATAAGTTAACATGTAGTTTTATTCTGATACCTTCGGGTTTCTTGTACCAGTTTGAATTTATTTATATGGACGATGCTTTCTTGAACTTACAACTTCTTCGATTTATTTTAGTCTCATGATCTACATATTAATCAACTGTTCTCAAAGCCCGTAACATGTCTAAATTACGTCCAACCTGTCTGGTCTTTCTTTAAGGACAGCTTGCACTTCACATACAGGTGGAAGTTCCAATTTACTTGCGAGTTCCGTGGTACAGAGTATATTGAAAACTAGAGTTGGTGCTGTTGAACTTGAAGGGTCCCATGAAGATTTGGACAGGTTTGTTATCTCAAAAACTAATTACATATTTATTCGTCTACAACAAAGCAAATCTTCAGCCATATCCTTATTATTTAATAAGGAAAGCAGTGAATCGTGTATTTATACTGAAATATTTGTTCGATGTTTATCCATAAACCAAGATTACAGTGATTAAATTCCCAGTGATTCTCTGCATGTTTCTGTATATAAATGACATGAGCCCTCTTCAAAAGAGGCCAGAAGAAGCAAGAGAGAGTTCTTTGACCCAGCCGCCATGGCATCCAAAAACTCAATCATCATCCTTCTCTTTCTCTCATTCTTCATTTTATCAGGGGCTGAAATTGAATCAGTTGGTTAGTATGTGCTTGGTGTTATTTGTTCTCCTTTCTTTTATTATTATCATCCATGGCACTTCTCTAATGTCTAATACTCGTTTCAGGTTCTTCGACGAAAGCGAAGGTCGACTTCTGCGACTATTACGGGACGTGCAGTAAGAATGCTGATTGCCCTGCTATCTGCGTGGCTAATCATCACAATCCCACGCCTGCAGTTTGCGTTTCGTATGGCGGGACAAACAAGTGCTGTTGCGTCACCGGGAAAAAATAGCGGCACCTTTTCCTACTCTGTTTCTTCTGTTTAAGTAGGTTTGGTACCGTGGACTAAACATAAATAAGAGTTAGATGATCCATCTACTATTGCTCGTCTTGGGAAAGCTTTCGGTTCATGATTTATTGATCAAAATTGGAGACCAATTTTTCATGGACCAGTGATAAAGGTACTACAGTGATAAAGGTACTACAGAAAGTGTTAGACAAATTTTGACAATCCTTCGACGAGGACTGAAAATTTTAACAGTTCTTTCTATGGTTAAGATTATCAAAACCTTGGTAGTCCTAAAATTTTTACAATCCTAAATATATACATGATTGTTTTTAGGACTGCCAAAATTTTTATGACTAAGTTAATTTCTTCTAACATATTTTGTAGTACCTGGCCCTTTTTTTTTTTTTTTTTGTCTTTGCATTCTTCTCATAGTAGTACATGTAAGAACTCGGCAGTGGCACAAGGGCATTGTAAACAATTTAGTGATTCCCTCACATAGGTAGGCCACGTACCCAAAACATTAGAAAGAACACAAAACTTGATGAATATTGAAAGAACACAAATTATCGATTTGTCAATTACAGGACAGAATAAGGATCCGATGATAAAGAGGTAAACTATATACATTTTTTCTACAACAGTTCTGAAGGAGCCAATAAAAGTTTACTGTATATATGAAACAATGTAAAGATTATGTAACACTAAATATAAATAAATAAAAGAAGCATTCAGATTTTATTGACACAACTTTTGTGCTTCATAATAAAGTATTCATATTTCTTGTGGTTTCAGACGATTTTATACGAAAATTGGTAAGGGGCTCTAAACCTCTTATTATTATTATTATCCCACCTATAATGGAAGCAAGATGTATACAAATAATTCGTGCGTGACTCAATTTGAAAGTGAATATTTTGTTGGAGTGGGTGGGGTTCCCAACCTATGTGGAGAAGACCCCGGAGTGCGACGAGCGCCGTTCGTGTGTCGAAGAAGCTCGGGAAGTGGGCGACGTAGAGTCGCTGCTGCTGTTGCTGCCCAGGGGGAGATTCTGGAACAGGGGATCCGAGTTCGGGCCGAACTCGGTCCCATGGCGAGTTCGGGCCGAACTCGGTCTGGCCACTCCAGTACTGTGGGGTGAGGTTCTGGATGCTTGACACAGAGTTCTGGCCGAACTCTGTGTCGTCGGGGGCTGAAGCGGATTTTAGGATGAGTTTTCATCATTGGATCTAATCCAACGGTCCAGGTTGGTTGCGGGATTGGGGAGTTATATTGAGTTTTCTCAACCCTAATTCATAATCGCAAGTATTGGACAACACAAAAAGTTCGAGAGAGAAGGAGGCAAGAGTGCCATTGCAACTTCGGAGAAGAAGACGGAGGATCGAAGGTCGTTTTTCGAAGGAGATCGTGTTTCGGGTAATCTCTACTCGTCGTTCTCGTTCTTCGTAGCCTTGTGATCATTGTTCTTATCTCTGAGTGTTGTGGGGATCCGATTTGGATCGGAGGAGTTTGTAGAGGGTGTAATTCTTCTATTCCATTAGTGGAGGCTTCTCAGGGTTGGACTCCGATCGTCCCGTGGTTTTTCCCGCAAGGGTTTCCACGTCAAAAATTCTCTGTGTCTGCGTGGACTGTTTTTGTGTGGTTGTTTTTGGTTCGTGCGTTGTATTGCTCGGTCCTCTCGCAGGTACTCTCCGGTTTGGGGAAAGGTTTCCGCGTTTCTTTCCCAACAGAGTGGTATCAGAGCTTTGGGTTCAAAGGGTGTCAGGAGTTGACAGAGGAACCAGAGAGGAGAGATGGACGCGAAGCCGGTGCGCATGGTGAACCTTAATGGCACAAACTATCATTATTGGCGGAGCAAGATGAAGGATTTGCTATTTGTCAAGAAGCTGCATCTACCTGTGTTTGCATCCGAGAGGCCCAGTGATAAATCCGAGGAGGACTGGAAGTTCGAGCACATACAGGTGTGTGGGTACATACGGCAGTTTGTTGATGAGAACGTGTACAATCACGTTGCCAATATTGAGCACGCGAAGACGTTATGGGATAAGCTGGAATCCTTGTATGCGAAGAAGACCGGGGTAAACAAGTTGTTCCTGATCCGAACGATGATGGGTCTGCGGTACAAGGATGGGGCGTCTATTACGGATCACTTGAGTGATTTCCAGGGCGTGGTTGACCAGTTATCTTCTATGGGAGTCAAGTTCGACGACGAAGTTCAGGGACTGTGGCTGCTGTGTACCTTGCCAGACTCGTGGGAGACCGTACGAGTATCTATGATCGCTTCTGCTCCAGAGGGCGTGGTCAGTCTGGAGTTTGCCAAGAGCGGGGTGTTGAATGAAGAGATGCGGAGACGTTCTCAGGGCACTTCATCCACATCCCACCACTCAGAGGCATTGGTTTCAGAGAGCCGCGGAAGGGGCAAAAGCAGGGGTCCAGGTGGTGGCAGAGACAAGAGCAGGGGGAAGTCCAAAGGTCGGTACGAGGACTCAGAGTGTTACCATTGCGGTAAGAAGGGCCATATCAAGCGGAATTGTTTCGTTTGGAAGAGAGAGAAGAAGGGCGACAAGGGGAAGCAAGAAGAGAACACTACAGCGGCGGCCTCGACGCATGGAGGCGATGTGATCGTCGTAGGTGATGAGGTCATTACTAACCTCGCCTGCGATGACAATTCTTGGCTGGTGGACTCAGGGGCTTCAGCACATGTATCTCACAATAGGACACTGTTTGCCACTTACACGACAGGCGACTGTGGCGTGTTGAAGATGGGCAACGGAGATGTGTCGAAGGCGGTTGCCATTGGAGATGTGCATTTGAGAACGAAGACGGGTGCGGTTCTTGTTCTCAAGGATGTTCGTCACGTCCCTGATATCCGTTTCAACCTGGTGTCGGTTGGAAGGTTGGATGACGAGGGATTCTTCAGTCTCTTCGGGAATAGTCAGTGGAAGCTTTCCAGAGGTTCGTTGGTGATTGCCAGAGGAAGCAAGAAGTCCGGTCTCTACTATATGGAGGGGAGCGCACAGGGGGCACAGGAGGTGAACGCAGTCAGTGATGCGTCTACCGAGTTGTGGCACAGGCGGCTCGGCCATATCAGCGAGAAGGGGATGAGCTACTTGGTGAACAGGAAGGTGATTCCGGGGCTCAAGTCTACAAAGTTGGAGAAATGCACGCACTGTTTGGCTGGGAAGCAAAATAGGGTGTCTTTCCAGAGTCACCCAAGTTCGAGGAAGCCGGCGTTGCTCGAGTTGATTCACTCGGATGTCTGCGGTCCTATGAAGGTAAAATCTCTTGGTGGTGCTTCTTACTTTGTGACTTTTATTGATGACTGTTCCAGGAAGGTTTGGGTCTATGCCTTAAAGACCAAGGATCAGGTGCTGCCTACTTTCAAGGAGTTTCAGGCCTCCGTTGAAAGGGAGACGGGCAAGAAGTTGTTGTGTGTTCGGTCCGACAATGGCGGCGAATACATCGGTCCCTTTGATGCGTATTGCAGAGAGCAAGGGATACGACACCAGAAGACTCCGCCAAAGACACCTCAGCTCAATGGTGTAGCGGAGCGCATGAACAGGACACTGATGGAGAGGGTGCGGTGTTTGCTGTCAGAAGCAAACTTGCCGGGCAGTTATTGGGGTGAGGCTCTTCTCACAGCTGCTTATATTATTAATTTGTCTCCTAGTGCTCCTTTGCAGGGTGATGTGCCTGATAAAGTATGGTACGGCAAAGAGCCGTCATACAGTCACCTGCGGGCGTTTGGTTGTAAAGCCTTCGTGCATGTACCGAAGGACGAGAGGACCAAACTTGAGCCGAAGACGAGGCGATGCGTCTTTGTCGGCTACGGTCGGGATGAGTTTGGCTATAGACTCTACGACCCAGTGGAAGGAAAGCTCTACAGAAGCAGGGACGTGGTGTTCTTCGAGGATCAGACCATGACCAACACTCAGGATTCCGAGACGCCTTCTGAGGCTGAGGAATTGCCTGAGTTAGAGTCATTTCGCTTCGAGCAGTTTCCAGAAGACATCGCGGAGGATCCAGTTATGGGGGAGCCGGTACATGGAGTTGCTCCCAACCTTGATCATCAGCCTGCTGATGGTGGTCAGGGTGTCCCTCAGGAGGATGAGCATGCCGGAGAGGTAGTTCCTGAAGGGGAGGAGGCTGTCGGTATACAGCCAGCACCAGTGGCTCCACTGAGAAGGAGCAACAGGGATCGTCGACCATCTACGAGATACTCGCCGGATGAGTATGTGCTACTGACTGACGGGGGAGAGCCCGAAAGTTTCGCAGAGGCTATGGAAGACGAACACAGGCAGGAGTGGATGGTGGCTATGCAGGAGGAGATGAGTTCCTTGCACACCAATTCTACTTATGATCTGGTGCGGTTGCCAAAGGGCAAGAAGGCTTTGAAGAATCGATGGGTGTTCAGAGTGAAGCAGACGGATGATGCTACTCGCCCTCGATACAAAGCGAGGCTGGTAGTCAAGGGCTACGGTCAGCGGAAAGGCGTGGATTATGATGAGATCTTTTCGCCTGTCGTCAAGCATTCGTCTATTCGGGTGGTGCTAGCATTAGCAGCCAGTCTCGACTTGGAGGTCGAGCAGATGGACGTGAAGACGGCGTTCCTCCACGGTGATCTTGAGGAGGAGTTGTACATGGAGCAGCCGGAGGGATTCTGTGAGAAGGGCAAGTCACATTTGGTCTGCCGGTTGAGGAAGAGCTTGTATGGTCTGAAGCAGGCTCCGAGGCAGTGGTACAGAAAGTTCGAGTCGTTTATGGGGGAGCATGGTTATGCACGGACGACGTCGGACCATTGTGCATTTGTGAGGTATTTTGCCGAGGATGATTTCATCATTTTATTGCTCTATGTAGATGATATGCTATTAGTGGGTCGAAATGCCACTAGGATAGCGGAGTTGAAGCGCCAACTGGGCGCGGCCTTCTCTATGAAGGATTTGGGCGCAGCGAAGACTATTCTTGGGATGGAGATCAGCCGAGAGAGAGAGTCCAAGCTGCTACACTTGTCCCAAACGAAGTACATTCACCGGGTACTTCAGCGTTTCGGGATGGATGGGTCGAAGAAAGTGAGTTCCCCCCTCGCGGCTCACTTTAAGTTCACTGAGGAGCAGTGTCCATCTACCGAGGACGAAAAGGAAGATATGGAGCGGGTTCCATATGCTTCAGCTGTGGGAAGCCTGATGTATGCTATGGTGTGTACGAGGCCAGATATTGCTCATGCAGTTGGTACGGTTAGCAGGTATCTTTCGAATCCTGGAAGGGTACACTGGAGTGCGGTCAAGTGGATTCTACGATACCTTCAGGGCACTGCCGGTTGGAGACTTTCCTTTGGTGGTGACGAGCCGAAGCTGGTCGGGTATACCGATGCTGATATGGCTGGAGATGTAGACACGAGGCGGTCGACTTCGGGCTACGTGATGATGTTTGCGGGAGGAGCAGTATCGTGGCAGTCGCGGTTGCAGAAGTGTGTTGCCTTGTCGACGACGGAGGCGGAATACATTGCGGCGACGGAGGCTTGCAAGGAGCTGTTATGGATGAAGAAGCTGTTGCAGGAAATGGGACTGAAGCAAGAGCAGTATACTTTGCTTTGCGACAGTCAGAGTGCTATCCACCTTGTGAAGAATCAGACGTTTCATAGCCGGTCCAAGCACATCGAGACCCGGTATCATTGGATACGGGATGTGGTTGAGAAGAAGGACGCGGAGCTTGAGAAGGTGCATACAGACGACAACGGAGCTGATATGTTTACGAAGATTCTACCAAGGGGGAAGTTTGAGTACTGCAGGCAGATCGTCGGGATGACGACGTCCTCCCCATAGTTGTGAAGGGGGAGATTTGTTGGAGTGGGTGGGGTTCCCAACCTATGTGGAGAAGACCCCGGAGTGCGACGAGCGCCGTTCGTGTGTCGAAGAAGCTCGGGAAGTGGGCGACGTAGAGTCGCTGCTGCTGTTGCTGCCCAGGGGGAGATTCTGGAACAGGGGATCCGAGTTCGGGCCGAACTCGGTCCCATGGCGAGTTCGGGCCGAACTCGGTCTGGCCACTCCAGTACTGTGGGGTGAGGTTCTGGATGCTTGACACAGAGTTCTGGCCGAACTCTGTGTCGTCGGGGGCTGAAGCGGATTTTAGGATGAGTTTTCATCATTGGATCTAATCCAACGGTCCAGGTTGGTTGCGGGATTGGGGAGTTATATTGAGTTTTCTCAACCCTAATTCATAATCGCAAGTATTGGACAACACAAAAAGTTCGAGAGAGAAGGAGGCAAGAGTGCCATTGCAACTTCGGAGAAGAAGACGGAGGATCGAAGGTCGTTTTTCGAAGGAGATCGTGTTTCGGGTAATCTCTACTCGTCGTTCTCGTTCTTCGTAGCCTTGTGATCATTGTTCTTATCTCTGAGTGTTGTGGGGATCCGATTTGGATCGGAGGAGTTTGTAGAGGGTGTAATTCTTCTATTCCATTAGTGGAGGCTTCTCAGGGTTGGACTCCGATCGTCCCGTGGTTTTTCCCGCAAGGGTTTCCACGTCAAAAATTCTCTGTGTCTGCGTGGACTGTTTTTGTGTGGTTGTTTTTGGTTCGTGCGTTGTATTGCTCGGTCCTCTCGCAGGTACTCTCCGGTTTGGGGAAAGGTTTCCGCGTTTCTTTCCCAACATATTTTCCATATACGCAAGTAAGTCGCACTCAGACATTTGTTAAGGAGGCGTTTGGCTGGTTGTAGATGAAAAATATATACAATAATACAATAAATTGTACCATTTATATTATTCTTAATATCTGATTTTGATATAAATGACAAAAAATGGTGCATCAATTAACCCCAATAATCACGATATTTTTACAACTAATACTAACAACAATATTTATTAATTATTGGCACTGCTCACGCCACTTTTATCCCTGGGCAAGTTTGGTTCGCGGAATCAAGACATTAGGAAAGGAAATTCATTTCTTTTGTTTGGTGGTGTTTGGGTAACAAAGAAAATGAACAAGAAAAGAAATTAATTCAAAAGAAAAATATGGAGAAAATTTTCACTCATCCATGGATTCATTTTTCTATCTCTAATTATTCACTTTTTCTTCCAATTTCTTGTACCTTTCCAAACAATTAGCAATTGATTTCCTTTCCTTTGGGCGAACCAAACGAGGAGTCCAAGTCACAACAAACAATACGTTTAGGATAGTTCTTACAACAACAAATGTTAATGTGGTTAGCGATTTTTTTTTAGATGTGCAGCATTATACACGAGACTTTGTACGCGCCGTGTTACATATCTTTTGGGCCCACGGTCTCCAACTTTGACCATTTTAATAAATGAAAGGAATAATAAATTCCGGTGATTATATTCACTCATTTTCTTGCACCCAGCAAGGATCTTATGCTTCTTACATCATTTCACTATATAAAATAACATTGCCTACATACATCATAAAACAACATTGCCTACATACATCATCAAAAAACATCGTAACAAATAAATAATTAACCCACAGTTGCACCCACCCAGTCCGCCTCCAGACTCCTCTGGCCCCTGCATGCCCCCGCCTGCACCACCCCGACTCCTCTCTCCGCGCGTGCTTGTGCTATCGCCGTCGCTGCCGTGCACGAAGAAAGAGGGTGGCGGGGTGGTGCAGTCGGGGGGAGGCGAAGGGGGTGGCCGGAGGGGGGCAACCACAGGGTGGGGCCAGCCGAAGGGGGGTGGGGGTGGGAGGGTGGTGCAGCCGGAGGCAGATGGGCAGCCCATGGGGTGGAATTAGGATGGGAAAGGAAGACAATTTTGTCCTTTTAAAATTTTTGGATATCAAGTTGAGAATATTCAAATAGTTGATGGTATTAAGTTGATGTATATCAAAGTTTAAGTATCAAGTTAAAAAAATTGGAATAATTGAGGATATCAAATTATAATTAAGCCTTCTTTTTTCAAGAACTTCAAAATCATATTAGAAGTGATAACATTTCACTATTTTCACTATATCAGATTAATTTGTTTTGGTATTTGTTTTATGATTTAAATCCTCTTCAATTGACACACAATGAAATTAAGGATTAAATAAACAATTCTGCTGCAACACTCAGCATGATAAACCTCTGCAGGGCTTTCTCATTAAAGACCAAACCTACAGAACATAATCTCCAGAACGAGGCTATCGGAAACAAATTCTTATGAGACCAAACCTACAGAACAAAAGAAATTCTTACTATTCTCAAGAAAGCATGTAATCTTGTGTTTTTCGTGGAATCTAAACCATCTAATTAGGATATGTTTGCGTCGTGTCTGCAAATGCTGACCACTAGAGCCAAGAGACTTTGACAATTATAAAAGCATGTAAAAAGAAAAAAGAAAATTTATCTATCTTATGTAAATCAATCGGTAAAGATGACTATTATTTGATTCAATTTCAAAACTATTAAGAAAACAACACTGAAAATATTAAAATTATACCTAAATGCAAAAAATATATTTTCTAAAATGTTAATAATTTATAAATAATTATTTGCCTTTTGATACCAAAAAAATTCGATACTCTGATCCGAAACCTCCGATACCAACGATTCCGATACTGATAAGAATGATCTGATACCGATTCCGATACAGATACTTATAACCTTACTGAAACACACTTCCATGGGAAGGGGCCACGTTCAAGGTTGCCCAAAGGAGAGTTGGAAATAGAATCCTATAAAACTTCTAAATCAAGTTTAAATATATGCAACTCATATCACATAATTGACATAAACGTTCAAGAAATGAAAACAGGAGGGCCATTCTTAATAAATTTACAGATCACACAGCAAAAGTTCATAGACTCACATACCAAATAGTTCTTCCTACCTAGTTATACCCACACACATTACTGAGGCACATCGGAAAATTGCTCAACTAAAAATTAGACTCTAATTCTAAAGAGATTCGATTTATAATCGGTTTTTCTTAGAAATCGAATCCATCTGCACGTGCTGACCACTAGAACCAGGAGGCTTTGACAAGCGTACAATCACCACGACGCTTCGGTGATGGACGCACACGAAGCTGTCTGCACATCATCGACGAGCTCACCCCCTTCCATGACCATCGTCCGCAGATAACAGCCCTCGCCGTCCCTGAACTTGTAAGTGGACTTGGTATCCCCTTCCCCCCCTGCTATCGTGCCGTCCTCTATCGACACCGTCCCCTCCGAGTCCTGCCGGTCCGCCAGCACCACCTCCTCGTCCTCCAGCTTGATCGTCTCCGTCAGCTGGTGCGACATCCTCGTCTTCTCGGTCACCGACGACGCGTTCCCTTCCTCCGACCTCGACGTCCGAATGTAGACCGGCGTGTCCCTCCTCACCGACATCTGGCGGGTCTCGGTGCCGTTCTGGTCCTCGGTTTTCACCTTCGTCTTCCACCTCGCCTTCAGCTCCGCCACCTTGATCGCGCCCCCCTCCTTCACCTCCACCTTGCTCTTGAACTTGAGCTTCTGCTTGATCCTCGTCGTGACGTTCCCCCTCGACGAGCTCACCCACCCCGAGAACCGCTCGATCACCTTCCCGCGGACCGAGGACTTGCCGTCCCCGCCGTCGTCCCAGTCGGCCTTCCGTTTCATCTTCAGCGGAGGCACCTTGTACCGGATCAGCCCGGCCTCGACGACGTCCGTTCCCGGGTCCAGCCACAGGTGCAGGTTCGCGGAGACGAGCCAATGCGGCCGTCCGTAGCGGACGGTCAGCCCGAATTCGTGATCCTTCCCGTCGAGCAGGGCCCCCAAGAACGGGGTCAGGTCGACGTCGTACGAAGGGTGGTCGTGGGCTCCGATGGCCGCCACCGGAGCCCAGAAGAAGGGGTTGATCGAGCTCGGGTAGATCACCGGGAAAGGCATGACCGCGCCGACGTAGCGCTTGTCGACCGAGACCGCCACCTGCCGGAACGCACCGTTGTTGTTGTTACGCTCCTCCGCTGCCGCCTCCGAATCGTCCGTCGACTCGAGGGGCTTGGCGTACCAGCACTCGTCGTCGCCGCGGTGCGAGGCGTAGATCTCCAGCACGGCGCGGTACGTGTTGTTGGGGACGCGGACCGTCGAGACGTGGAGGTCGGTCTCGTTCATGATCTTGAACCAGTGGCCGCCGCTCAGGCTGCAGTTGCACGTCGCGCTCGACGACATCGGGACGATGCTGTCGGCTGGCTCCTCGTAGAATCCTTTGATCTTCGGATGCGGTGAGAGCTCGTGATCGTACCGCAACCTTTCGGCCGGGAGCTTTAGACTCGGTACGGTGCCATTTTCCCGACACACTTTGTCGTGGTAGAAGTGAAGGGACACGTTGACACTGTAGACCCCGAGGAAAATGTCGTCGCCGTTAATGTTCTCGATGGTCATGGACACGGTGGTGTCGGTGTCGCCACGGAGAAGGGCTGCGTATCTGGTCACGTCCTTGCGGACGCGCCAACGAACGCTGGCGGACGGCGACACGGGGCTGGGGGTGGAGGTGCGGAGGATCTCGGCGCCGCCGATCGAGACGGCGGCAACGCGGTCCCTCTGGACGCCGCGGGAGGACGCGGAGAGCTCGAGGACGACGTGGGACCACGAGGGAGGGCAGGCGCGGGGCGGGGCGTAGGCGGCGGAGACGGGGAGCGAGCCGGCTGCGGCGTCGACGAAGTCGTAGAGGAGGACGACGAGGGAGCATTTGGGGTTCCTCCCGGGGAGGAGAGGGGGGAGGGTGGGGTCTACGTATTCGATGCTGGAATTGTGGGTGTCACAGCTGGTGCTGCTGATGAATATAAGGATGAGGAGGAGTAAGTAGTACATTTTTTGCTGATACTGGGATAGTGTTGGGTGTTGCATTTATGATGGGGGCTTTTGTGACAGTTGCATACATGTCGTCCTGGTGGAAGGAAGTTGGGGGAAGGAAGGAGGAAAGAGGGAAGAATTGAAATGTTCAACGTGTTTACTTGTTTGGTTGTGTAGTGTGACTTTCGCGGTTATTCAAGAACAAGAATAGAATGTACCATTGTGAGCGCTCTCATTTGTGAGCCATGACAATTAATAGATTAGCATATTGAATCTATAGTGACAATAGTTTGGTACAATGATAAGCACTGTAACTTTATCAACGATATGTATTAACAGGACCGGTCCAGAGGTTTGGGTTGTCCTATCCGAAGCAAGTTTTAGTTGTCTCTTGATCTTTATTGTAGGTCGATCATGGAGGGTCACCTGTGACTCCGATCTCTATTGGAATCACGCTGAATCTGAATGTTGTCCTAAGCAAAAAAAAAAAAAAAAAAAAGGTTGTCCAAGTTCAAAATCTTCTCTTGCTACCATTTGGACAAAGAAAGACATAAGCTCAGGTATGAGCTATATATATTTCAAAAATGCTATTTGGCTCCCAGAAAATTTTGGTGATACCACTCTCATTATGTGACATATGACATGGCTGATGACATGACAATTGACATAGCAATAAACATTAAAACTAATATTAAAATTAATATTAATATTAATATCAAATTAACATGAACATTAATATTTAAATTAACATTAGCATTAAAATTAAAATTAACATTAATATTAACATTAAAATTAAAATTAATATTAACATTAAATTAAAAGTAGCATTAGCATTAACATTAACATTAAAATAAATATTAAAATTCATATTAATATCAAATTTGTTGTAATTCATCATCATGGTGACTCTTCACCTTTGTAACTCCCAAGTGACTTCATCATCATGGTGACTCTTCACCTTTGTAACTCCCAAGTGACTTTTCACTTTGTAACTCCCAACCTCTCTCTTCCTATATAAAGAGAGGTTGGGATGGCTTGTAGAAAGATATTGACATATATTGATATAAAGAGAGGTTGAGCTAATTGTCCACAACACGTTATCAGCACTTTGCTCGTGCAACGCCGGAGACTCGACGTACCGCTCGTCTCGCCGTACCGCTCGTCTCGCCGTCCGCCGACCGTTGTCCCGCGCGCACCCCGTCGTTCGTCGTCGATCCCGCGTATCCGCGTGGGTCCTATCCGATTCCGCGGTTTCCGTACAACGACGGTAACCCTTAATTTCTTCTTAAGAATATTTTTCTAAGAAATATTTGGTAATAAAATATTTTTCCGGACAGTTCCTATGATTATATTGCAGTAATGCAGAATAAGAAAATCATGGTTAAAACATATATGTCCATGATAGAATAGAAGTTTTTTTTATGCCTAACACGTTGACACTCTAGAACAAACCGGCAACTACATTTCATTGGCACGTAAATCTATAAACAAATATGCAGTTGGAATGCTTAGAACAAATCACGTCTTAAGCACTAATCTAGACTACTAGCAGTGGTCTAAACTATTACTACTACTGCTGCTGCTAATATGAATTCAGAGCCATGTCTGAGCAACATAAGATAAATATCAAAAAAATGCTACACACTCTAAACAGCATATCTTTAAATAGGCTTGTTCTATCTTTAAATAGACTTGTTCTATCAAATAGAATTTTCTGTCAATTTTACGTTGCTGTCTATCAAAAGTTTAGTTCTTTTGTTATGTTTAGTTACAAATAGACTTTAGACAATTGTAAAGGAATTTGCATCTTTTGTTTCTGTTTAGACATTTGCTACACAATTGCAAATATCATTATTTTTTAAGTTATAAGTGTTTGCAAAAACAAAAGTATAGAACTTTATTGATACAAACTGTAATAAAGATTACAAGAATTCTGGGAAAATTACAACTGTAGGAATCCAATCTCGATGATGATTGCTTTATCCCTTGGACGATGTGAACTTTGAAGACGAAGCCTTTGAAGTTGAAAACAACTCAAGAAAACTGAAGGCGAAAGCCTCGGAAGTTGAAGACAAAAGTCTCGGAAGAATGCAGCAGCACTTTGGCAAGAACTCCTGAACTCTCTAATTTCTGATCTCCGATCTTGATCCCCCTGAATGAAGACTTGAAACTCTATTTATAGAGTTCTGGAAATAACTAACTTTCAGTTATTTTGGACTGCGCATGATGATTTGCGCAGCATTGGTTTGCGCAACATTGATTTGCGCAGATAGTTACTGGATCGTGGGCCGACTATCGTGGACACATGGCATGATTTGATAGAAATGCGCATGATCGTGCATAAACAGTTGCCACGTAATGAACAATTGATGGCATGAATGCCACGTGTAACTTAACAGTTACATTTGATAGAGTGCGCAGAGTTGAATTGCGCATACATGATTTGCGCAGACTCAAACTGCGCAGCATTGGTTTGCGCTGCCAGCTGTCAGCCGCCCTCGAGCACTGTGCGGCGCAAGAAACGAACAGACTCCTTGTTATTCGTGCTGTCAGTTGTCAGAAAAGATTTGATTTGATTTAGTAATGATGACTTCTGCCACGTCAGCTTGCGCAATCGGTTGTTTGCGCAAAGCAGTGTGCGCAATCGGATTGCTGCGCAATCTGTTGTCTGCGCAATTCATCAAAATGATGGGTTTCTTGATTTCTTGACTTTGTTGATTGATGCAACTTGATTTTTTAGGACCTACAAGACCCCCTTCAAAGTTTTCGAAAGTTGATTTGATTCAAAGTTTCGAAATACTTTGAATTTTTGCATTTTTGAATCAAGTTGCGCATGATGATGAGCTGTCTGCGCAAAGCGAAGTGCCCCAAATTTCAGGCGCAATACATGGCAGCCGTTTCGTATTTCGAAAGCTATAAATAGCCTCTTTTCACTTTCATTTTTACTTTGCATCCGTTGATCTTTTGAGAGAAATTCCCCCGAACCCTTGCTGTCCTCCTTCTTCGACAAACAATGGCCCCCCGACGATCCTCCACCGCCGCCGCCGCCGCGAAAGGCAAAGCTCCGGCCGAGTCTTCATCCAGGACTGCGCGACGAGCCTCCCATCACGAAGCTGCGCTGCCCGCTCTGAGAGGTTGTTTAACCGATCGAAAACCCTTTTTAGGGTGTTTTGACTTCCTTTGATCTTCGAAACTCATTTCTTTTTAGAGATGAGTTCATCTTGCGCCATCCTTTTTAGGATTTTTGGTTGCATAAATAGTCAGTCTTCATTTTTATGAAAACTGTAATCCTGCGCAATCTATCGAATTGCGCTGACAGAAAGTCAGCGCAATCAATTGATTTGCGCTGAATGTCAGCGCAATCGATTGGTTTGCGCACCCTATTATGATGCGCAAACTAATCTTGCGCAATCCATGTTAGCGCAATCTGAGGATTGTGTACTCTTCTGTTTTGCTTGTCTGAAAAAATAGAGTTTTTTGATTTGTACTGATCTTTATCTGTCTTTGATGCAGTTGAAACCAATGAAGATCCAAACTATGAACATTTTGTGGGAACTTTGTCTGAATCTGAATATAAAGAAGATTTGTCTCACGTCCATTATCCTCAATACGATCTGCCGACTTCTCGTCAGGCAATATTGATTTCTCAGGACAACGAAACTTTAATGTGTCTGATGAATGGACAGCCTCTGGAATCAGCAGATGCTGTTATCCACAAGAAACCCTTATTCTTGTTTGGTGATGCCTTTGAAAAAGTCTCCCAGCCTAGGCCAATGATGGAGGAGATGGTAGTCCACCGGGAAGACAGATCATTCTTCATTCCTAAAATTGCTCGATGCCTTCCTTTGTCACGGTACGCTCATGCGAGCTACCCAAGGAAAATGGATTGGAACATCACCCTTCTCCAGGATGCTCGTGCAGGGAAGATCTTTGTAAAGAAGGTTAACGGGAAAGATATGTTTTACAGCTCTTCTGACAGATACAGTGTTATGTTGAGAGGTTTAAGACCCAGCTGCATCCCACCGGAAAACTCATCTATGCTGATGCCCGTCAGAACCCCTATATTCGCAAATGAATTTGCGAAGGAAGAAGGAAGATACCCTGAACAGGATATCAGGATGACTGGATTAGTGAATCCAGATTACAAACGATGGAATTGCATTGCAAATTGGGTTCTGACAACCTTCCAAGATAAACTTCAACAAATTAACCTGTTTCAAGCAGTACATGCCACTGTATACGGGTTTGCTCCTAACCCTCAAATGTTTTTGGCCTTGGCTGAGCGATACAATTACAGAACAGGAACCTTCATGACCCCGGGTGGAGAGATGGGGTTTGCACTCCACGAGATGAAATACATCTCATACTTGCCCATGGCGGATGCTCCATATGAGGAGTTTGTTCCCACAAATGACGAGTTAGAGAAACTCAGAAAAGAAAATGCAGAAATGGTAGCAGTGTTTGAAGAACTGCTATGCCATTACAAAATTTGCTCTTTGTACTATAAGAGTGCTACGGCCAACACTTGCTATTCTTCGAAGTGGTTGCCATATTTATTCCTAAATCATATTGAAGAGAAGAAAACCAAGGAAAATGACAAATGTTACCCTCATTTTTTCAAACCCCTGATTAACACGGAAGTCATGAAGATGATGGAAGAAAATAAACATTATGATAAGGAAATGAAGGATGATTATCAATGTCCACCTTTAAAGAAAGGTGACATTTTGGAAAGTTTTTTGAGAATGGGTTACAGACCCATGTCCAAAGAAGCCCAGTTAGCAGGGTTTCTGACACACTGGCTCAGACGATTCGTGGTCCCGGGATCTAGTGCAGTGGACCGTTTTCATCGTGGTGTACTTTTTGCTGCCGTCAAGCTAGTCTTCGGTTATAAGGTTGACTTGTTATCGGCAATGACCTGCAGATTGAATGCGAGTCTTCGCTTGTATGTTGACTCGATGCTAAAGGCAAAGGGAGAGAAAGAATTCCCCCGTCTCGAAATGCCGTACACTTATCTCTTTGGATGGTTACTCCTCCACTATCCAACTTTAATGGACCCTGGTATGGGACCAGTAGATGGCAGCTTCTTGCGCAGATATTCTCAGGGTAAATGGAAGTACACCTCTCTGAGTGAGTGCAGATTTGTTTTAAATTTGAACAGAGGATGGAACTTCTGTTGCGCCCCTCTCCCGGCCGGTCATGACCAAATGCCACCCAACATGGTAGATTCAAAACTGCAGCCCTTAAACCGTGTGGCCTTTGAATGGTTGAAGACAATTCGACCATCTCATTTAGTATACCGCTTTGAAGAAGAATGCTTTTTGGAACCATACCTCCCTAGCCGTTTTGCTAGACAATTTGGGTATGATCAGTTCCACGTAGGGAACGCAATCACCTGCCTTCAGGGCAAGGGCTTCTTGATTGACGGGGCCCGAGCTTGGGCCTACTACAATGCCCGTGACACAAAGGCTACCTTCTCTATGCCACCAAAGAGCACTCCTCAAGGGCCTCGGATGCTCTTTACATACTCGGTATTCTACACATCTGCAAATACTTTTGCCGAGAACTTTAACCTCGCCGATAGTTTTGCTTCTGCGATAAGATTGAGGAAAGGGAGGATAGCTTTATCAATCCCTGCCAATGATGAGGCAAACGAACCGGCGGATGAACCCTTAGAAACTTCAAGAGAAATGATGTTCCAACAAGAGATAAACGCAGCAATGCGGATCTCTCTAAGAGTGGGAAAGTCTCCTGCCAAGAAAAGAAGAAGAGAGGAGCCTCCTGCTCCTGCAGCAAAGAAGAAATTGGTCTTGGAGCATTCTTCTGATAAAGTGACTACAAGATCCCAATCTCGGCAGCTAGCCGAGACAACTCAGGAAGTTGCTACAACACCAACTTCTGTACAGAAGCAAATAGCACCAATAAATGTAGAGAGTCCCGATAGACCTCTACACAGAAAGAAGAAGAAGTTGGTTACCAGAAGAAATTTAGAAGCCTCTTCTTCCAAACAACTCCTGACTTCAGTAGATGCTGCAGCAGGATTTATAATGCCATCTCCCACCCCTGTTTCTGAATCAGGGAGTAAAACCCTTGAAGAAACTGAACAGAGGGGAGATCTTGACCCCAGAACTGAAGTTGAAACATTCAGAGAAAACATCATTGAAGATGAGCAAAATATTACACAACCTCTTTCACCCGTCGCGGAAACAACTCAGCTTCCTCCTACTCCTAAGACTCTTCGTGAAGAAGAAGAGCATGAAATGATAGCAGCTTTGGCCGATTGTTATAGCCTGCAGGAGGATCTAACCGCAACTGACAGTGGGAATGCAGCCCAAGAAGAAGAAGAAGATAAGGAAGAAGAAAGCTCTTCATCTGGAAATGTTGATGAGTATATACAGAATCCTGAAGGGGACAACGAAGAACACATATCTCTTGATACCGCCGATGATGCTTCTGATCCTAAAAAGGATATTGAAGTAGAGGCGTCCGTAGAAAAGGTTGTTAACCCAGATGAAGACATCGAGATAGAACTATCTCCTGAAGAAGCGGCTGGTGAAGATGTTCAGCAAGAAAATCCCGCCACCGAACCCCAAGGTATATAAAACGAGATTTAACAATCTTCTTTCTTTAAAATAGATTGATATCTAATATCTTCATTTGTAGTTCTTGCAGATCTTGATACTCTACCAACACCTCCGATGGACCTGGCAATGGTGCCTATTCCGACGGTGGTTGTTAGTAGTAGCCATCACTTATCTTGCGGTTCTGAAGCGGGCAGCAGCCAAGCTGTCGCAATTGAAGCTACTTCCTTTCAACGGGAGTCTATTCCAGCAGGAGATGCAGTTGTTGATAGATCAAATCAAGGTAAGACTGTTTTTATTTGATCTTTTTATTTATTGGCAAATTAGTAAAATAATAATTTTACTTTTTGCAGAAGAACAAGCAGGAGGAGCAACCAGCTCTACTTTGGCTCCTTTATTTAAAGAGCCCATCATTCAGCAGCAAAGGTTTGAGCAACCGAATACTCCATCCTCAACAGGGGTAGCTTCGACTCCTGGAACCATAGCCATCAATCAGCAAGTTGTCCAATCTTTTACCAGATGTTTCTTTGAGTCATTGGGATCTCTTGTCCGTAAAATGATAGAGAAGGAAGGAGCTAACTTCATTATGGTTAGGGACCCCACTTCTTTCCTGATAAAAGCCATAAGAGGCCAAGGAGACGAAGCCCAAGCCGTTCTTCTTGAACATATATTAGATGAGTTGGAAGTATCCATAAGGAAATATAAAGAGCTCAAGAAGAAGAATATAGACTCTCTGGTGCAAGCTGAATATGAACGACTAGCCCAAGAAGCTGATATGGAAAGGATAAACCTTCAGAACCTTTTAGAAGCTCATTCTGCAAAGTCAGCTGAATTCAACTCAAAGATAGAATCAGTTACTTTGGCAGCTGAGAACAAAGGACAGAGGCTTGCTGAATTGAAAGCGGAAATTATTCGCCTTCAGAAGGAATTTGAAGAAGAAACTGCCAATCAACAATTTATGATTGAACAACTCAATACCCTAATTCAGGAGAAAAATGAGTATGATGAGACTCATAGTGCTGAAATTACCCGCAGGACAGTAGATATGCCTATCTTTGATGAAGAAAATGGGATGGAGGAAGCAAGAAAAATAGTAGAATCAACACATGAAGAAGAGCTGCGGACATTGAAGCAGCAAATCGACAATTTAATTATTCCTCCTTCTTGATTAGAACTTTTTTTTTTTTTTTATCTTTGTTTTTGCTGCTATGGAAGCATTTTTGTAATGTCTCATATTTCCATAAATAAAAGACATTGTTTTTGTTGTGGCTCCATTATTTATTGCATATCTTATTAGATAAAAATAATAGAGATAGAAAATATATTCAGAGGTGCAAGACATGATATATTTTTTTGATAATTTTGTAGAAAATAATTATATTCATTATATCTGCTCAGAAGTAATATGGACATGGCAGAATATATTGAATATTATTACTTCGACTTGACAACTTAGTCGAAAACAACCAGTTGCTGATATAGATAATGAACGATGATGAACCGTCAATGTTTGTGAAATGAATGAACGGGAAGACCGTCAAATGATGAATGACAATGAACGGGTGAACCGTCAAGTGGTGATGAATGGGTAAGCCATTAAATGGAAATGAATGGATAAACCATCAGGTGAAATGAACGGGTGAACCGTCAGGTGATAGTAATGAACGGATGAACCGTCGGTTGAATATGATAAATGAACGGATGAACCCGTCAAATGAATATGATAAATGAACGGATGAACCGTCGGGTATTAATGAACGGATGAACCGTCTGATGAATGTGATAAATGAACGGATGAACCGTCAGGCATTAATGAACGGATGAACCGTCTGATGAATGTGATAAATGAACGGATGAACCGTCACTTCGTTATTTGAAGAACTTCTGTCTATAAATATAGCAGAAATCTGACAGGAATGAACACTTCTGCTTTTCAACATAAAAATGTCGTCCGGAGAAGCATCTAAGAAGGCCGAGATCGCCCCGAAGGTTGAGAAGAGCACTGAAGAGCGCCCTGCCGATCCAATCCAGCCGAAGGAGGCAGAAGCGGGCGAAGGTCCGTCTGCGCCCCAGCCGCCACAGGATATCTTGGACTTCCTGCTCGAACCAGGAAGGACTGAAGAAGAAGAAGCCATGAGGATGGCCGCCTGCAAATTCCTCGTGGGTTCCAGCAAGGAGGTTTTTAGCTCTTTTGCTGATCATGTCTTCGAAAAGGACGGCAGTGGCCCTCGTCCCAATGTAAAGAAAGATGATAATGACCTTTAATATTATGTACTATCATTTAATGAAATAAAATTTGCATTTTATTTATGAACTTGATCCTGTTTGACGATTTTACAAGCATTTATATTTATACAAAATACTTCTTAAGAAATTTGCCATTGATAGGCATCATGGCAATTCGACCATCAAGCTCTGAAAGTTGATAAGCTCCATTTGAGAAGACTTTGCTTACAACATAGGGACCTTCCCATTTCGCATCGAATTTCCCTTTGCTCATATGAGTCATAGTCATAGGACGTCTGACTGCTAGAACAAGTTCTCCTTGTTGAAATGCTCTGACTTTAACTTTGCGATTGAAAGTCTTTGAGATGCGGGCTTGATATAGCTCAATATGCTGTTGAGCCATTAATCGCTTCTCATCCAACGCTTCTAACTCTTGAAGCCGAAGAAGATCATTATTTTCTGTGGTAAGCTCATTGGCAATAGCGATCCTTAAAGAAGGAATTTGCAGCTCTAAAGGAAAAACAGCTTCACAACCATACACCAAAGAGAAAGGTGTAAAGCCTGTGGGATTGCGGACTGTAGTTCTATAAGCCCAAAGACATTCGCCAAGTTTCTCACTCCAGTTCCGTTTGTTAGTAGATACAAACTTCTTGAGGAGTTTAATGATGGTTTTGTTAAAAGCTTCAGCTAAACCATTAGCGGCAGGATTGTATGCTGTCGAAGCGACATTATTAATCCGGTGATCATCACAGAATCTAGTGAACTTCTGACTGATGAACTGAGGTCCATTGTCATGGATGATTCTTCGGGGTACACCAAATCTATATATGACGTGGTGTTTAACGAAGTTGATGACATTGCTAGTCTTAACCTCAGTCAGTGGTATAGCTTCAGCCCACTTGGAGAAGTAATCAGTTATTGCCAATATGAACCGATGTCCTCTAGAAGAAGGAGGGTTAATAGGCCCTATGATGTCCATACCCCAAGCTTCAAAAGGCCAGGAAGCAGCCGTCGGGTGTAAGAATTCTGATGGTTGATGAATGAAGTCTGCATGGATTTGACAAGCTCGACATTTCCTTGCATACTCTATGGCATCCGATACCATAGAGGGCCAGTAGTAACCCATACGTCTAATGCGATCTTGTAGCTTAGGACCAGGCTGATGTGCTCCACATACACCGTCATGAGCTTCACGCAGTACTTGCTTAGCTTCATCACCAGCGAGACAGCGTAAAAGAAGACCGTCATAAGTTCGCCGATAGAGAGTTTTAGTAGTTTGATTATAATAGAATCGGAGAGATCGTCGACGAACGCTTGTAGCCTCCTTAGGATCTTCGGGGAGTATGTCATGTACCACGAAGTCGATAAAAGGAGTTCTCCAGTCATCATCGATAACATTAACTTCAGCAAAATTGCTGAATTCAATATTACGATTATTTTCAATACAGAACAGTTCTCGGTTGGAGATAACTACCACCTGCTGTCTTTTAATAGGGATAGCTAAGACAGCTGCAAGATTGGCTAAAGCGTCTGCTTCAGTATTGCAAGCTCGCCGCACATAGTCAATGAAGAAATCTTTGAATGATATAGCTAAATTGATTGCCGCTTCATGATAAGACACTAAGTCTTGATGACGAACTTCATAGGTTCCTCTAACCTGATTAACAACCAGTTTAGAATCACCGTATACTTCAAGATATTCAACATTCAGTTGTTTAGCTAACTGAAGGCCAATAAGTAGAGCATTATACTCTGCTACATTGTTAGAACAAGGTTCATCTAGAGAGTAGGCTCTTTGGATAGTTGATCCATCTGGAGAAACGAGGACCACTCCAACACCTGCCACAACAGCACCATTTGGTCCGATCCTTGATGCACCGTCGAAGAATAAACGCCAGGTTGGAAATTCTTCAGAAATCATATTAACTTCCAATGTTTCATCTGGAATTTCGTCATAGAGCTTAGATGTCTCAGGTACAGGATGAGCCGCTAAAAAGTCCGCCAGCGCTTGACCTTTGACAGACTTCTGTGGAACATACACCATGTCATATTGAGCTAGCAGGATTGCCCATGTAGCCAACCGAGAATTAAGTGTACTTGGTTTCTTCATAAGTACCCGAAGAGGATTAACTCGAGATATAACATGAATAGTTTGACCAATGATATAATGCCTCGTCTTTTGTACAGCAAACATGAGAGCCAAGCATTCTTTTTCAACTGGACTATAACGGTGTTCAGCACCAATCATAGTACGGCTAAGATAATAAATGGCCTGTTCGTGACCTTCTTTGTTCTTTTGGGCAAGTAAAGCACCCAATGAATGATCCATAGCACGGACATACATTAAGAACGGAATACCAGAAATAGGTGGCACCAAGACTGGTGGGTTCATGAGATATCGCTTGATATCATCGAATGCTTGTTGACATTCTTCAGTCCAAACGAAAGATACACCTTTCTTCATTAGTTGAGTGAATGGTCTGCAACGTCCAGACAAGTTCGAAATGAATCGCCTGATGTATGCAAGTCGACCTTGGAATCCTCGTAGCTCTTTTAAGTTGCGTGGAGGACGCATCTCTTGAATGGCTTTGATCTTCTCGGGATCTACGTGTATACCCTTAGAGGTAATGACGAAGCCGAGAAATTTGCCACTAGAGACACCCAAGAACGACTTGGTGGGATTCATTTTGAGTTGATGTTGGCGCATGAGATTGAAGATAGTTCTCAGGTCTTGGAGGTGATCTTCCTTTAGACGACTTTTGACAGCAATATCGTCAACATAGCATTCAACAGTTTTGCGAAGATGATCTTTAAAAATAGTACTCATAGCACGTTGGTAAGTTGCACCAGCATTCTTAAGACCAAATGGCATCACCGTATAGCAATAAACACCACGAGGAGTGCGGAAAGAAGTATGCTTTTCATCTTCAGGATGCATCTTGATTTGATTGTATCCAGAGAATCCATCCATAAAAGATATTCGTTCAAACCCACAGGTATTGTCGATCATGACGTCCGTAATAGGAAGAGGAAATTCATCTTTTGGACATGCTTCATTAAGATCCCGGAAGTCAATACAGACTCGAACTTTGCCAGTTTTCTTAAGAACTGGGACGACATTGGCTACCCAATCAGGATGTTGTTCTTCTCGAATGAAGCCACAAGCAATGAGCTTTTTGACTTCATCATCGATCGCATCCATCATTTCTGGTTTGAAGCGTCGCTGTTGCTGCTTAACAGGTTTTGCGTTAGGCAAAATGTTCAGTTTATGTGTAGCAATCTTGGGATCTAAACCCGGCATGTCTTCATAACTCCAGGCAAAGACATCAATATATTCTTTAATAAGAAGAATCAACTCTTCCTTGTCTGTCTCTGGAAGATTTTTGCTGATAAAGATTGGACGAGGCGAGCTGCTTTCTCCTACATCAACTTGAACTAATTGATCTTCAGTAGGTGGTTCACGTTGTTCAAAGCGAAGTACCCACTGATTGTCCATATGCTGAGCCCAAGGATCTGTTTCAGGATTTTCTTCCACCTCTTCGTCATAGCCTTCTGGAAGTTCAACGGAGACCATGTTAGATGATACGACCAACCTATGGACTTCACCAATGCTAGTATCAGAATCCCAAGATCTGGAATCAGATGAGTTAGAGCGTTCTTCACTGTCGGAGTCGGAAACTGCTGGGGATAATAATGGAGGAGAAGCATATCCGAGACCTCTCTTAGTCCTGCTATAGTACATGTCTGACTTTCCTTTCGGAACAGTTGTACGGATAGGAGTTCGTCTACCCTTACCGTAATTGAAGCCACTTTTGAAATCATAACCCATTTTCCGAATGATGTCTTTTGATTGTTGACTATAACGATGAAGTTGGATACGCCCCGTGTCGTTAAGTTTACTGTCATCCGTATAACTGAATTTTTGTTCTGGTCCTTTAATAAAAATTATTGGACTTTCACCTCTCTTTCGAGAAGAGACAACAAAATATGAATCATCTGAGTGTTCGAGTAAGACTTCTGTATGAAGAGATTGCACAACTCCCATTGTAATTGATTGGAAGCTATCTAACATATCTAAATAGTAGTTAGTATGATAAATAACATCAGTATACTGGAAAATAGGTGCTTTTTCATTGATTTGTACATTAGTATTTACAACAGGACCTTTGGCCTTAACAGGCTTGGTCAGGTTAATTACAAGAGGTGGAGAAGAAGAACGTGAGGGAGGCTTGTTACGACGGAGATCGATAACAAGTGGCTCAGAGGAAATGAGCTCCTTTTTTTCTTTGTTGTGAGTGAGATCAACAACAATTGACTCAGAAGAAGTGAGCTGCTTTTTGTCCTTGTTACGACGTAAATCGATAACAAGTGGCTCAGAAGAGGTGAGCTCCCTTTGATCTTGATCAGCATCAACTGACTTCTTTTGTACTGGCAAGTGAATAGCCAATGGTTTAGAAGACTGAGGATGTGAAACTCGCCCTTTGACAGGTATGATAAGAGTGTCTTTAGGCGTCGCTTCTTGTTCTTCTTCAGTGTCTAATGCTAACACGATTTTCATGAATTCATCCTTATACATCCGAGCGTCGTTGCAGTATGCTTCAACACCTTTGAAGGGATAAAGATCTGCAACCTCTTTACGAACAACGCCTTTGTCATCAACATATTTGAAACATTGATGAAGGGTTGATGGAACAACATTGTGCTCGTGTAAGAATGGTCTCCCCAATAGAGCGTTGTAAGAACAACCAAAATTGTCAATAATGTAGAATGTAACTTTTGTGCGAAGATTGCCAATTTGAAGTTTTAGGCGAATTTTGCCCAAAGGTTCACTCCTTCCTTGATTAAATCCAAGGATGGTAGTGATTGTAGTGGAGAGACTATGCACAGGAATTTTCAAAGCATCGAGCATTGTCTTCGGCATGATACTAAGAGCAGACCCTGGATCTATCAGAATACGATCGACTTTCATCGAATCGACATATCCTGTATAGTAAAGAGGACGGTCATGCCTGTTGTCTTCCATTAACATGTCATCTTGCGTAAAAGTTATGTTCGGAATGAATTCCTGAACACTATTACAAGAGACTGATTCTGCTTCGGGCTTTTTGAGGAAGGTTAGACAAGCTTCTGCTTGCATAAGAGCTTCGCTGAGGGTTTCTCGAGTCTCTTTGGAAAGACGCAAGAGTTCAAAGATAGACAACTTTGCTGGGGTATTGGCTAGTTGAGCCAATATATCGAAGTTGTAAGGCTTCTCAAGTCCTGTAGGAGACGATTTCTTCAAAGGTTTATCAAAGCGGATTTGTTGTTTGCCTTTATCAGCAGTCACTGGCTTGGGAGGAATAGGAATCACAACTGGTGAAGGTGTAGCAGGATTCTCTTCAACTAGAGCAGGTTGTGCTGAGGTAGGTTCAGGAGAAGAAGTAGGATTCTCTTGAGTTTCAGGGTAATCCTTCAAATAGGGCTTTCCTGATCTGGTGCCTAATAGAATTTCTTCGTCAACTATGGGATCAAAAGATACCATGTTGCAAATCTTCGTCTTGCCTTTGGAGCGACTTTTCTTCTTGGAAGAAGAAGAATCCTCGAACTCTGAAGTAAGATCGGGGTGAATCCACATAACCTCACCATTGTTTAGAGACAAAGGAACGAGACCTTCATTTGGTGGAGAAGGAATATTTTCAATCTCAAGAGTAGTTTTCGGAATAGGAATGACACCATGCTGTATCATCTGCGGGGGAAAGTTACCGAACTGAACTGAAACCATATTGGCGGTGACAGTCTTTTCATCTTGTTGCAGAGTAACAACTCCAGCATTAACAAGCTCTTGAATCTTGCCCTTGAGCACATAACATGCTCTAGTAGGATGTCCAATGAATCGGTGGTAAACACAATACTTAGGATGATCGGTCTTACCGACTTCATCAGGTTTTTTCGGGTCTGGGAGCTGGATCTTATTGCTTTTGAGTAAACAATCGAAGATACTTGCCGTGTCATTCTCGTCAAAAGAATACTCTACCTTAGGACGAGGTTCCCTCGGTTGTGGTGCAGAAGGAGTGGAAGTGGACGTAGGCTGAGCTACGTTGACAGCCAAAGACTCTTTGCTTTTCAGATTAATGTTCAGAGTCTCTTTGTTCTTGCGGTTGTTTTGGCGATTTCCACCGCTTGACGCTTGATGTTCATCCCGATCGGGGTTAGACATTTGTACCCCCAACTGTTTGAATTTATCAGCACTTACTTCAGCTGCTTTGGCATTAACAATGAAGGATGGCCAGTCTTGAAACTGAATTGAGCCTGTCCACATACTGATAATAGGCAAGAGATTTGCCTTACAAGTATCTATAGTAACAGCAGCAGGAGTCCCTGGAGGCATTTTCAGGGCTTCTCGGCGAAAACGTTCAATGAAACTCTCTGCAGTCTCGTTATGTTTCTGTTTGATTTTATTTAGGGCTGACATAGTCATGTCATTGAATCCCTCATAGAATCGTTCTAGAAAGATTTGCTTGAGACCTGAGAAAGAAGTGATACAACCATCGGGCAAACTTCTGTACCAGTCATATGCTACGCCGGCTAAACAACCGACGAACACTCTGGTAAGAAGAGCGTCGCTTGGTTGAAGTTGAACAGTCATTACCTCGAAGTGATTGATGAATTGACTTGGTGAGGTACTACCATCAAAGAGAGCGATTGTTGGAATCTTGTATTTGGGAGGAAATGGAACTTCTTTCCATTCGACGGGATATGGCTGTTTGATTCCCAACCTTTGCAGGTTGTCTTTCTCTTTGAAAGCTTCAAACTGAGTTCGTAAAAGCTTGACTGCTTCATTAGCATCTTCAGATGAAGAGGAAGGAGCCGTGGTAGGAGGAGGGACAGCATTATAAGCACTACCCCCAGCACCTGATTGACTGGGTGTATTTTGAACTTGTACTTGCACAGGAGGCATCTGAGGAAGTACTACCCCCAGCCCAGTATTGACAGGCACCGATGAAGCTATGATTTCAGGGTTTATAGCAGCCGGTACAGTTGGTGGAGTAGCATGTTGTGCCATAATGATAGAATGCATACTGGCGACCATTTCAGCCATGGTTTTCAATTTGTCCTCCAATGCAACAATCCGCTGTTCTTGGTTTACAGAAGTTGAAGCATCTGGATCATCAGTAACAACATATGCCGTCACTTCTCTAGGCACAGTAGACGAAACTGTTTGTTCAGAGCTTTCACTATATGCATCATAATCAGAAAAAGATTCGTCTCCTGACTGAAAAGTAGGAAGATAAGCTGAAGGACCTTGGGGAAGATTCCTTTGACCGATTGTGTCTCGGCTGTGGGAACGAGTATGTTGAAATACTCCTTCAGAGGATTCTTGGAGTAAATCCAAATATCGTTGGCTTGGTCTGCGAGGCTTACCATGTTTGGAGCACTTTCTACCCCCGGTGTCTCGGGAAGCCATATTGACAGAAGCGTACAACACTTCGTCTTCTTCTGACATTGGTTCTGTTTTAGCAAAAATCAGACGATCGAAGACAGATCGCTTTGTTGTTTGACAACAACATTGGATGATGACTTTATGATTGCAATGATGATCAGATGGTTGATTTGAAGGAGTTGAGACATTATCCCGTTTTTGTCTGAGATGTTCTCGAAGATCAGAAACCATGCCGGAACGGGGAAAAGTTCGAGGAATATGTTCTTTAACAATATTTGGAACATGATTCCGATTCTTCAAATGTTTTGTCCCCTGTGTATACAAGGAAGTACTCATCTCATTGGCATAAGTATCAGAATTTATGTTCTTGGAGTTTTGTCTTTGAGGCTTAACCTTCAGCATTGGCTGTTTACGTTTTGCTGAAGTTGGCCTGTTAAGATATGTTCGTAGGTCTGCAAATTCACCCCCAGGGGTTTCTGTTTGAGACACCAACAGTTTTCCTTGTTTGGAACGGGATATTTTGAAAGTTGGGAGGTCTTGGAATTCTGCTACTGGAGTAGGCAGAATACCTCTTTGATCAGTGCAAGTTCTTTTGTTATGAAGGTAAAAAGAATCTTTGTTCGTAGGAGATCTTGTACTGACGGGTGTTGAAACACGTGCAATTTGATCTGCTTCAGTAAAGACCAAAGAAGACTGAGAAAAGACCAAAGGGCCTTTTCCTTTGTTCTGAGAAGAAGGGATAACTAAAGAGCATTTCCCTCTATTGTCTTCCAAATCATGAGACAAGGAAGTTTGAGAAAAGACCAACGGGCCTTTTCCTTTGATCTGAGAAGGAGGAGGAATAGCCAAAGGACTACCCCCAGTAGATTGTGCTAGAACAGCATGATGTTTAAGAGGAGAATCAGATATTTTCTCTTGATTATGAGAAGGAGAGAATTTAGCAAAAGGGCTGTTTCCCTTGGTTTGCGCAGAAGTGATTTGCGCATGAGTGGAGAGTGCATTGGTTCTGGTCACAGAAGTAGGAGTCCTTGCTTTAGAGTGCTTAGGATGCACTTTAGTTGCTGGAACGCTGTTTTGCGCAGGAAAAGCCACTGCCAATTGCGCCAGAGTCATAGGAGTCTTCTGTTTTGACAAGGCAGCATATGAAGTAGCTTGCGCAACATTTGCAACGGATTGCGCAGTCTTGACTGCAACAGATTGTGCAGCAGTTGCTGAGACAGACTGTGCAGTAATTGACACAGCAGTTTGCGCAGCAGACTGGCCCGCAGATTGTGCAACAGAGTGTGCAGCACCTTTGGTGGCAAAACTGCCAGATTGTGCAGCAGTCTTGGAGACCCAAACTGAGCGCACTTTGCTCTTGGCAGAAGTGGCTGCAGTACGGGGAATGGTCTTGGAGTTGAGCATTGCCTCGTAGGCTGTCTGATTGACCTTGACAACCAGGGTCTTCTGCGTCTTCCCGATAGACGCTACGTCACATTGAGTTGCTACTTCCTCGTCGGAGGAGAAAGTTGTCCCCAGCAGAGTCGCCATTTTGTTTGCAAAAACAAAAGTATAGAACTTTATTGATACAAACTGTAATAAAGATTACAAGAATTCTGGGAAAATTACAACTGTAGGAATCCAATCTCGATGATGATTGCTTTATCCCTTGGACGATGTGAACTTTGAAGACGAAGCCTTTGAAGTTGAAAACAACTCAAGAAAACTGAAGGCGAAAGCCTCGGAAGTTGAAGACAAAAGTCTCGGAAGAATGCAGCAGCACTTTGGCAAGAACTCCTGAACTCTCTAATTTCTGATCTCCGATCTTGATCCCCCTGAATGAAGACTTGAAACTCTATTTATAGAGTTCTGGAAATAACTAACTTTCAGTTATTTTGGACTGCGCATGATGATTTGCGCAGCATTGGTTTGCGCAACATTGATTTGCGCAGATAGTTACTGGATCGTGGGCCGACTATCGTGGACACATGGCATGATTTGATAGAAATGCGCATGATCGTGCATAAACAGTTGCCACGTAATAAACAATTGATGGCATGAATGCCACGTGTAACTTAACAGTTACATTTGATAGAGTGCGCAGAGTTGAATTGCGCATACATGATTTGCGCAGACTCAAACTGCGCAGCATTGGTTTGCGCTGCCAGCTGTCAGCCGCCCTCGAGCACTGTGCGGCGCAAGAAACGAACAGACTCCTTGTTATTCGTGCTGTCAGTTGTCAGAAAAGATTTGATTTGATTTAGTAATGATGACTTCTGCCACGTCAGCTTGCGCAATCGGTTGTTTGCGCAAAGCAGTGTGCGCAATCGGATTGCTGCGCAATCTGTTGTCTGCGCAATTCATCAAAATGATGGGTTTCTTGATTTCTTGACTTTGTTGATTGATGCAACTTGATTTTTTAGGACCTACAATAAGTACTCTATTGGAACTTCTGTAGGACACAGAGGAGATTATTTACATAATTTTGTTTATAATTTTTAACTTTGCTATAATCTAGCCTTTAGCATACCATTTTTTTGAAAAAAAAAAAACATATTTATTAGTTAATTTCTAAGGAAATAAATTTTTAATAGCAAATTTTCATGTTGTAAAAGAAAAATTGGAGTGCTAACATTTTTTTGGTAATGGTGGATTTGGAGCGCCCCGGCGAGCGCCACAGTGCCATCTGCGTCCCGACGAGCGCCTAAGTAGCAATTTCTTTATGTTACTCAGTGAATTATTGTAACAGATGGGTAGTAAAAAAAAAAAAAAATTGTATTTTTTTTTCTCGCTATTTTTTGGCGTCGCTTCATTAGACGTCGGAAAAATAGTTGACATTTTTTTGGTACCGCTTGCTTAGGCACCAATTCTTTTGTGTGTTGTTGCCTACTTATGTTGTACGTTTTTTTTTAGCGTAATGGCGTAAAAATTGAAAAATTGGTTTTGGCTATATAAACAAATTCTGGCACCGCCAAATTTGGGCCTCCCAAAAATAACTTTTTGGTTAATAATTTTTCAAAGGCAACGCTCATTTTGAGCACGCAAATTGTCACCTATTTTGCACAGTTCGCAAATAGCGTGAATTTCTTGAAAAATCTTATTTATTCTTACATTTGACAAAAATTTTACGAAGTCTCTCCGAATAGGCTCACCTACTTGGGTATGATGTCAGAAAAAACTTGGGGCTTGGTTCTTAAGAGGTCCCCGGTGACCCTCCTCCCCCATTTTTCCGCCTGGTCATATTCACGTAGAGCTACTGAAAGGGGTTGACCGAATATTATTTTTTGCTCAAATTGTATTTATAATTATGCATTTTTGCAAGAAACTTATTGACCTCTCTATATCGGCCCGTCGATCGATATAAGATAATTTTTAAACAAAAATCGTTTTTTCAAAACCGTTGTTTTTATTTACGATTGTTTGTTGTTGCTTATACAAACCAAATCCATATAAACCTGTCGTTTTATATGTTGACTGATCAAGATTTTTTCTCCTGTTGTAGAAAAATGTCGATCAAGATTGATTTTCCAATCCTTGAAGCCTCTGGCAAGAACTACTTGGACTGGACGCAAGACATCCAGAACCATCTAGATGCGCAGGGCCTCTTGGACGTCATCTATAACGAGGAAGAGCGTGAAGTGGAAGTCACTCGCTCAATGAACGCCAAAGCGATGATTCTATTCCGCAGGCATTTATCTGACGCCATGAAGGCGGAGTTCATTGAAATCTCCTCGCCGAAGACGCTATGGGACTCTCTGAAAGAGCGCTTCGACCACCAGAAGACCATATGGCTACCTGAAGCACGCCATGACTGGTTGAACCTGCGCTTCCAAGACTTCAAAAGTGTAACTGATTACAACAATGAAGTCTGCAGGATTCGATCACTTCTCCAATACTGCGGTGAGATATTAACCGACAGTGATCTATTGGAGAAAACATACACCACATTTCCTTCAACTGACAACTTGCTCCAAAAGCAATACCGTCAGTCTAAGTTCACCAAGTTTCCCGAGCTCATCACCCAGCTTTTACTAGACGAGAAGAACAGTCTCATTTTAATGAGAAACAATAATTCTCGTCCTGCTGGAACAAAGGAAATTCCAATGCCTGATGCAAACGCTCTCCGTGGACCAAATCTACGGTGGAAACGAGACAAGGGCCAGTCGTCCCAGCCAAGGAACAGAGGCGAGTTTAAGTCTCGCCATCCAAAGCGAGGTTCTAACAAGAACCAAGGACCTTTGACTCCTAGGCAGTCTCATGGTAAGAACCAACGGGCCAGTCGTCCCAAAGCGAGAGTGGAAGGCCAAGCGCCTACTCTTTGCTACAAATGTGGTGCTTATGGTCATATGCAACGGACTTGCAGGGCGACCCCCCAAGAAGTTAATAACTATCACAAGGGGCGCCGGGCCGAAGCAAATCTGGTCAACGAGTGCGAAAATCTAAATCTTGAGACCCCCGATTTTGTAGCAGAAATGGAAGAATGAATCTCCATTTTCTCTATATTTGATTTAAGTCATGAAACTTTTGGTGGTTTGTATTTTCTGTTTTCTCGATAAATTAAAGTTTTATTTCGAGCACTTTCCTCAAACGTGTGACAAACTTTAATTTTTTCTTTACTTATAGGCATGGACCACGGGGCAGTGGATTGTCTGGTTGATAGTGGAACGACTCACACTATCTTGAGAGATAAATCATACTTTATCTCCTATACGCCTAAAGTAACCTCAGTGACAACCATTTCGGGACCCTCAACCCTTGTTCAAGGTTTTGGCAAAGCCCGTTTTTCGTTGTCCAATGGTACTCCCGTTGAAGTATCAGAGGCCTTATATTCTCCAAGGTCCAGTCGTACCTTACTGAGTTTTAAGGATATTCGAGAAAACGGATTTCATGTTGAAACTGCTCGAGAACATGGCTTCGAGTATCTTTTCATTACCTCCACTCAGTACGGCCAAAAGCGTATCTTGGAGAAGTTGAAATGTCTTTCAAGTGGTTTGTATCTCACTACGATACAACACATCGAGAGTAATCTCATCATTCGCCGAGCTCCAGTTGATGAGAGGACTTTTATGCTATGGCATGACCGGCTGGGTCATCCGGGTCAAAATACGATGCTTCGTACTATGAATGCATCACATGGGCATCCTCTTGGAGGAAAGAATTTCGTTATAAATCCGAAAAGCCTATGCCAAGCTTGCTCGATTGGGAAGACGAATCTCAAGCTACTCCATGTGAAACCTACGAGATTGGTTTCCCAATTCCTTGAGAGAATTCATGGAGATATTTGTGGACCAATCCAACCAACATGCGGACCATTTAAATACTTCATGATTTTGGTTGATGCATCGACTAGATGGTCACACGTAGTGTTGTTGTCCACCCGAAATGCAGCGTTTCCTAAACTCCTTGCCCAGATCATTAAGTTAAGGGCTCACCATCCGGATTATCCGATAAAGTCTATTAGACTTGATAATGCCGCGGAGTTTACATCGAAGACTTTCGATGATTATTGCATGACTTTGGGAATAAATCTTGAACATCCTGTTGCTTATGTTCATACCCAAAACGGCCTAGCGGAAGCTTTTATAAAGCGACTGCAAGTGATAGCGATGACCTTGGTTATGCGCACCAAACTCCCACTATCTGCATGGGGCTATGCAATTTTGCATGCTGCAAATTTGGTCCGTCTGAGGCCCATGGCCACCCAACCATTTTCTGCGTACCAGCTGGTTACTGGATGTGAGCCTGACATCTCACATTTACGCGTGTTTGGGTGCCTAGTCAATGTTCCAATTGAGCCGATAAGACGTTCAAAATTTGGACCTCAGAAGCGACGGGGAATATATGTCGGTTATAACTCCCCGTCCATTATTCGCTATTTAGAGCCCTTGACAGGCGATCTCTTTACCGCGAGACACGCGGATTGTGACTTTGATGAGGCAATCTTCCCGTCGTTAGGGGGAGAAATGCACGCTAACGTTGATGAGGAACGACGTGAATTAGCGTGGCATGTGCCCGCTTTTGCTCATCATGATCCCCCCTCTGCACATAGTGATAAGGAAGTGCAGAGGATTCTAGGTCTGAAAGATATTGCAAATCAAATGCCAGATGCATTTAGCGACCTAGCAAAAGTCACGAGATCAATTATACCTGCTGCAAATGTGCCTGCAAGGATAGACGTCCCTGAGAGACGCCATGTTCCTGTGAAACATGTTGCTCCGGTCGAACCCGCCGAGCAAAGGACGCTGCCATCGGCCGTCCAGTCCGCCGCTATTCCCAAGAAGAAGGGAAGACCGGTTGGTTCCAAAGATATTCTGCCCCGGAAGCGGAGAAATCTTGTTAAAAGCGTTTTGCCACATGAGATCATTAAGGATCACGGCGATGTATTAGAAGAGCGCGTTCCAGATGAAAAGCCTATTCCTAATCATGCCGATAACCTCGAAATATCCGTCGAGTATGCTAGCTTAGACGATATTTTGAAGCGAAACGAAACTGTCATCGATGATGTGTTCATATACTCAGTGGCCACTGACATTATGAACAATGATGACATGGAACCTCGTAGTGTTGCCGAGTGTCAACGACGAACGGACTGGTCACAATGGAAACAAGCAATCCAGGCTGAACTAGACTCCTTAGCGAAAAGAAGTGTGTTTGGACCCGTTGCTCCAACACCACCCAATGTTAAACCAGTTGGTCACAAATGGGTTTTCCTAAGGAAGCGTAATGAGAGAAATGAGATTGTGCGATACAAGGCTCGCCTTGTGGCGCAAGGCTTCTCACAACGCCCTGGAATTGATTACGAGGAGACGTATTCTCCCGTAATGGACGTCATAACGTTCCGCTACTTAATCAGTTTAGTAGTTTCCGAAAAAACTGAATATGCAGCTCATGGATGTGGTCACAGCCTATCTCTACGGGGATCTAGACACAGAGATATATATGAAAGTCCCTGAAGGACTAAAGATGCCTGAATCAAGTAGTTCTCGACCACGGAACGCGTTCTCGATTAGACTGAGACGTTCGCTATATGGATTGAAACAATCCGGGCGAATGTGGTATAACCGCCTAAGCGAATACTTGATCGGTTTGGGATACGTTAATAACGAACTTTGCCCATGCGTGTTCATAAAGAAATCCACTTCAGGATACGCAATCATCGCGGTCTATGTAGATGACATGAATCTCATAGGAACCGAAAAAGACTTGTCAGAAACTGCTGATATCCTGAAGAGGGAATTCGAGATGAAGGATCTTGGGAAGACACGGTTTTGCCTCGGCCTGCAGATCGAGCACTGTAAAGATGGAATTCTTGTCCATCAAGCGAACTACACCCAAAAGGTGTTGAGACGCTTTAGTCATTTTGACGTTAAGCCGTCCGCTACTCCCATGGTCGTCCGCTCTCTAGACATTACTAAGGACCCATTTCGTCCAAAGGACGACGACGAAGAGATATTGAGTCCTGAGTGCTCTTATCTAGGTGCAATAGACGCTTTATTGTACTTGGCCCAATGTACTAGACCGGACATCTCGTTTGATGTGAATTGTCTAGCTCGACACAGCACCGCGCCAACACGCCGCCATTGGAATGGCATAAAAGACATTTTCCGCTACCTTAAGGGTACTACGGACTTGGGCTTGTTCTATCCCTACGCGGTTTTGAGTGAGTCCAACGCTCTTGGCACTCGAAGCAACGCGACCCTTGTTGGCTACGCCGATGCGGGATACTTATCTGATCCGCACAAGGGGCGTTCCCAATCTGGTTATGTCTTTACCATTGGGAACACGGCGATTTCTTGGAGGTCTCGCAAACAGACCTTAGTGGCTACTTCAACGAACCACTCTGAGCTACTCGCGCTCTATGAGGCGACTAGAGAGTGTGTATGGCTTCGAGCTGTTATTGGCCATATTCGAAGTACATGTGATCTTCCATATGACCCAGATGAACCTGTTGTCGTCTATGAGGACAATACCGCTGTTATTGATCAAGCGAAACATGGTTACATCAAAGGGGATGCTACCAAGCACATATCGCCCAAGTTGTTTTTTACACATGAACAACAAGCACTTCAAAAGATTGAAGTGCAACACATTGGATCGGAGAATAACCGTGCAGACTTGTTCACCAAGTCACTGCCAAAACACTCGTTCCAGAAACATGTCAGAGCGATTGGACTTAGGAAGCTTTCAGAGCTAGCCTAAGTGAAACATGTTTCCCGTACCCTGTTGTGTGCATGTGAGGGGGAGCGCCCCAACGAGCGCCCCCAAATGCCCTGTTGTGCGTATATCCCGTGCCCTGTCGAGTGCGAGTGAAAAGGGGAGCATCCTGATGTATGCTTGTGTACTCTTTTTCCCTTAGACCAAGTTTTTTCCCATTGGGTTTTCCTTGGCAAGGTTTTTAACGAGACACATTTCAAATCTCTTATTCACTAAGGACTATTGTGATCAGGGGGAGTATCCAGTGTATACCTCTAAACCATCGTGTACTCTTTTGTCCTTCGATCAGCGGTTTTTCCCACTGGGTTTTCCCTGACAAGGTTTTGACGAGGCACCTTTGCAATGGTTAAGTTTACCCCATCACACTGACCTGTGTGTACTCTTTTGTCCTTCGACCAAAGTTTTTTTCCCACTGGGTTTTCTTTGGCAAGGTTTTAACGAGGCACAAGTAGGTGGTCATTTTTGAATCTGCAAGCTACAGACCGACAAAGAAGCTCAGAGGTGTTTACAAGCAGAGTTTGTGAAGAGCCAAGGGGGAGTGTTGTAATTCATCATCATGGTGACTCTTCACCTTTGTAACTCCCAAGTGACTTCATCATCATGGTGACTCTTCACCTTTGTAACTCCCAAGTGACTTTTCACTTTGTAACTCCCAACCTCTCTCTTCCTATATAAAGAGAGGTTGGGATGGCTTGTAGAAAGATATTGACATATATTGATATAAAGAGAGGTTGAGCTAATTGTCCACAACAAAATTAAATTTAATATTAACAATAAAAAAATTGGATAATTAATTTTTTGGGTTAAAACATTACATGTCAGCTGCCACGTCATTTGCCATGTCAGATGTCACATAATGGGAGATGGCGTCACCCAAAAATTTGGGGAGCCAAATAGCAGAATTGTATATATTTCACTTGTAATATGGGTTACTGGTTCTTGAAGACCATGTATAGTACAGGGCGTATAGCCGGGCTTCTAGTGTCAAAAATAAAGATAGGGCCTCCTAATATTAGTAATTTGGACCATGTATTGTTCTTTTATGATATAAATGTCTGCATAGCTTTTCAAATGTAAAATAATCATAAATGCCTCTCTCCTACTTTCGATGAACAGGGGATATAAACAGTAAATTATTAGAATATAGATTGTAAATTATTAAGCATTACAGTGTAAATTGTTAAAAATTTATGATTAATAAATTTTTTTGGGAGGTTCTAAACTTAGGGTGCGTTTGATTACAAGGTGGAAAATAAATTAATTCTATAGAATTATTTTACTAGGAAAAAAATTCAATCGAAAAATTTCACGAAATTAATTTGGATGTTTGATTGTCGTTATTTTTCATGAAAAATATCTAATTTTTCATGGAAATTAATATTTTTCTAAGGACGGTTCTACGACTTTGCAAGAAAATATGAAAAATGATAGATTTTTAAAAAATAGTTCTATGGAAAATATATTGTATCAAATACTAAAATTGGTGAAAAATTTGTGATGGAAATATTTTTCATGGAAAAGAAAAGCTCAATCAAACTTTAGTTTTAATAAAGAAACAATACATCAGATAAAATAGGAAAACTACTTTCGACAGTTAGGGTGAGTTATTTTATTATTTATTGAGTAGTGCTACAGTTAAAACCAAATACTTACAACCCAGTTACAACCTTCATCCATTGCTGACATGTGGGCCATGGTCCACATGTCAGTAAATGAGTGAGTGGTTGTAAGTAGGTTGTAAGCATTTGGTAGTAGACTTAGCATTATTCTTATTTATTTGTGGAAAGATGGGCTTTGTAGTTCGAGTAATTTGGGCTTTGTATCCGATCCATCGAGAACTAGATTAGGCCCATATGCACATTTGAAGTAAGGACCCCCTAAATAATGGGATAATTTGCGAAATACCCCCTAAAGATCTCGAATTGGTAAAACCCCCTTTCCGTCAAGACGGTGTTTGATTTTGGGTGACGTGGCAATCCGTGTGTGTTGTTAAGTAAGAAAATTAATGTTTGACGAAAATACCCTTCCCCAAAAGCCCGCCCAAAACCCAACTGAGAAGACGTTTCGACAGTGGAGAGAGAAAGAAAGAAAGAAGGAGAAGGAGGAGGAAAATTTTTCCAAAATTCTGGCAAAATTGGAGGTTTGAAGGCGAGGAGAAGGCTCGAAGGAGAGGAGAACCCAACATGCAGTCTCTAGATCCACGAACGTTGTAAGTTTCTTTTCGATTCTGTGTTATTTTTCGAACATGCAGTATTTGTTTCTTCAATTCTTTGTTTTCCTTCGATTCTTGGTTTTTAAACCAACTGTTATTTCTTCGATGTTAGATTTGGTAGAAATTTGTGGCCTAATGTTAGATTTGGTAGAAATTTGTGCCCTAATGTTAGAAATTTGTGTCCTAATGTTAGATTTGATAAAAATTTGTGCCCTAATGTTAGAAATTTGTGCCCTAAATTTGTACCCTGTTTTACAAAATCTGTGCCCTAAATTTGTACCCTGTTTTGCTAATTTGTAGTGCTAGAGTAGATTTTGGCAAGAAACATCTACTCATTCATTATGGGGGCTCTTGGCCGAAAGAACAACCATTTGGTGGACTAAGATACTATGATTACAAGAATGGAGAAGTAGTAGATTTTGGAGTCTTTGATGGAGATGAATTGTGTATGCTAGATTTGATCAATGGGATGGGAAAGCATCTGCATGGTTTGGGAGGGCTAATAACATTTCAATATTTGGAGGGTGGATTTTTAATTGATGCAGATGGAGACAAAGACTTGTTGAGGTTTTGGACTGATTCAGATCATGAAGGACCTGATAAAGTTCATTTATTTATGGTGCATACCAATCCAATTAAGGTAGCTACAAATGAGGGAGTTGAAGATTTGATTAGGTTTTTACAATCTGAAGGAGTTGCTGAAGAACTCTTCAATGACCTTGTTGGTCTTCCTGTGAATGAGCAGCCAAGTCAGCCTCCCAGTGGGCAGAGAAGAAGATTTTCACCAAGAGTTCCACCTAGAAGAGTTCCTTCTAGTGAGCAGCCAACAAAGCCAACTCAGCCAAGCCAACCAGAGGAGCCAGTCACTCAAAAGCCAGTAACACCTACTAAGAAATGCTACAAGAAAAGAGTTGCTAGTAAGGGAAAAAGACCTGAGAATGTGGCTACAGCAAGCAATGTGGTATATGCCACATCTCCTGCAAGAAGAGCTTCACCTAGAAAACATTCACAAAGGGAGCAGCAGACACCACAGAAGAGGGCAAAGGAAAATGTAGATGGAAGAGCTGCAACAAGCAAGAAGAAAGCACAAGTAGAGTTTGATGAAGAGCATGAGACTGCAGAGGAGCTTCTAGGCATGGATGAAGAAGAGTTGGATGTGCTCCCTGAGAGTACTAATCTCAATGAGGTTGACATTAATGATTTGCCAATTGAACATGAATATCATAGTGCTAGGTCTGACAGCTCTACATCCGAAGAAGAGTCTGATTCTGAATCTGAGTCAGAAGAGTCAGATGAGCCTGAGAGATTTGGAGAATACCACAAAGTTGATGACAAGTATGATGATATGTATGGAGATGTTGAGGGTGAAGACCATGTACCATGGTCTTGTGACACAGACGAGTGTTCAGTTGGTATGACATGGCCAACTATGAAGGAGTACAAGATGTGGGTGACCAGGCTATGCATTGACAATATGTTTGAAGTGAAGAAAGTGAAGGATGACCCCAAAAGGCTATGGTGCAAGTGTGTGGATCCTAAATGTTCCTTTCAACTGAATGGTAACTTGTAAGTTTCCCAATTTATTTGAATTCAGTTTCTAAATGTACCATATTTTCTTGAATTCAGTTAACTAATATTTTTTCCCAAATGTTGTTCATGTTTGCAGGCAAGGTGATGGTCACACAATAAAGATCACCAAATATGTAGAGAGGCACACATGCACAAACAGGACTGGGTCAGAAAAGAACAGAATGGCCAATGCATCATGGATAGCTGCTATTATAGAAGAGGATGTCAGAGAAGATGGATACAGCTTGAAGCCAAGGAGGATTCAGGAGAGGGTACTAAACAGGCATGGAGTCCCAGTGAAGTACTGGGTCTGTTGGAAGGCTCTAGGTAAAGCCTTAACAAAGTTTTTGGGTCTTATGAAGATGGTTACAAGTGGACACCAGAGGTGTGTAGGCAGATTTTGCTTAAAAATCAAGGCAGTATAGCCTCAGTTGCTACTGATAGTGATGGGGCTTTCAGCTATTGCTGTCTGGGCTTTGATGCCTACTTGAAGGGCTTCAAAGAGGGTTGCAGACCATTTGTTGGCCTTGATGGATGTCATCTCAAAGAAAAATATGGTGGGGTTTTGTTGTCAGCAGTGGCTCTAGATGCAAACAATGGTATGTATCCCTTAGCCATTTTCATATGTGATTCTGAGAACAAGGAAAATTGGACCCTGTTTCTTAATGCCATTAGAGATAGGGTTAATGAGCATCCTTTGCCACTGACATTCATATCTGATAGGCAAAAGGGGCTCATTCCATCTGTAAAGGATGTTTTCCCCTCTAGTAGGCATAGATTTTGTTTTAGACACATGTTTGAGAATTTTAAAGCCACACACAAGGGAAGTCACCTGAAAACCCTTGCTTGGGGGGCATCTAAAGCCTATAGAGAGGTTGACCACAAGAGGTACATGGATCAACTTGAGAATGACTCAAAGAGTGCATTTGAGTGGTTTTCCAGTGTGGAAACTAATACTTGGGCTAGGTCAACATTTGACTTAACCTCAAAGTGTGAGCATGTGACAAACAATTTCAGTGAGAGTTTCAACAGTTGGATGTGAGATCAAAGCCCTTACACAGAATTATGGAGGGTTTTAATTTGAAGGTAATGGGATTGATGTTTGAGAGAAAAATGAAAGTGAAGATGTGGGAGGGTAAGGGTATGATTTTGGTGCCAAGGGCAGATAGAATTGTAAAGAATAGAATGGAGAAGAAGAAGAGATATAGATTGTTTGGTGCTAGTGAATATAATTGGTGTGTAGTGAACAACAAGAGTTCCAGTAGGTGGGATGTGGACATGAACGAGAAGTCTTGCAGTTGTTGTGTTTGGGATATCACTGGAATTCCATGTGTGCATGCAGTTGCAGTGGCCACACACTTGAGGATTGATGTCATTAGGTACACTTTCAGTTTTACTTTTCTATATCTACACTTTAGCTGTCTTATATATTAACTTATGGCTTTACTTACATTTTTGCAGTTTGGTAGATGACTTGCACAAGGTAAAGTCCTACAAGAAGGCTTATGCTGGGGTGGTAAAGGCATGTGCAAGCCAAGAGAATTGGGTAGAGGTAAAGTTTGTGTTGTGTGTCATCAATTTACTTACATTTATGCTCTAAATATTTTGGGTGATCAGTAGGCATAAAGGTAAAGTTTGTGTTTTGTACCCAGCCTGAAATGATAGTGCTAAAACCAAAACACAAGAGATCTGCTGGAAGACCAAGGATAAATAGAATAAGGTCTGATATTGAAGGCACACCTAGCTCAAAGAAAGGTAAGAGAAAGTGTGGACATTGTCACTCTCTAAGTCACAATATAAGAACTTGCCCAACAAGGAATGCTGCAAAGATTGATGCACAGACTCCTGGAAGGGGCAGAGGAAGAGGCAGAGGAGGAGGCAATCCTCCAGCTCAGCAACAGACTACTGGAAGGTACAATAAACATGTTATTTAATAGTTAGGATGTTTTTTATGCTTTCTTATTACTTGTTCTGGTCAACATTTAGTGGCATGGAACCTGGTGCTTCTCAAACAAGAGGTAGAGGCCCAAATGCTGCTGGAAGAGGAGTTAATGTGCCTCCTTATACAGGGGTGGGTGCAGCTGGAAGAGCAGCAACAGCAGCAAACTTTCATAGCATGTATGGATTTAAAGTTGATGGCATGAGGGAAGCAACAAGACCCCAATCCCAGATCTTCAGGCCACCTAGATGGAGGCCTTAACTGAAGTTGTACTTTGGTTTTTTTTTGTTGTGGACATTTTGTACAGAGGTTATTCTCTGCTTTAAGTATTTTGTGCAGTGATAGCATGTAAAAGTTTGTCTTTTAACTGCAGCTGATAGCATGTATTTTTGGGTTGTGGACATTTAGATACTCTGGAAAGTTTGTCTTCTGTAAGGATTCTATGTTTGCATACTATGGACATGAAAGAGAAGTCTTGCAGTTTGTCTTTTGTAATGATACTATGTTTGGTGCATGTATTTTTCGACAGTTTATGGATGACGGCTGATTACCTAGAGTGTATGTCTAGAAACTGTGGACATGAAAGAGAAGACTGCAGCTGATAGTTGATAGCATGTTTATATATAACAAATGTCTATTTTACATTGATCTTCTTTTCATTTGGTCTAACTTCAGTGAACCTTGAAACTGACCACACAATTCACCAATTTCTTCAGGACAATCTTTGGCCCAATGTACACGACTACCACACTTAGCACACCCCTTTGCTGAATGTTGTCTTGGTGGTGGCAACTTCACAGCTTCATCTAACCACTGGAATTCAGCACAATTGAAGTGTTGACATCTCAAAAATCTTCTGTGCGGATTAGCTCGAGTGTTTCCTTCCCAAACTCTTCTTATCCCGTCACATCTTCGGCATTTTGAGTACATAAATGGGCACCCTATTGCTGAATGTGTCGACTGGCAACAAATTTGGCATTTAATCTGATCACTTTCATCAATCTCATCACTTTCATCACTCGATTTCTGCAAATTTAGAAATTAAAAATTAGTGTTTCCTCCTAACTGTAAATATAATAATTTGTATTTCCTCCTTACTGTAAATATAATAATTTGCGTTTCCTCCTTTAATGGCAGAAATTACCTCTTTCTCTATAGATGAAGGAGCACCCCCCATGCTTGTAGGAACCTGATCTTCGGTAGACAAGTTGCACGCTGGAAGAGGATCAAGTGAAAGAGGAGGATGATGATCGGTATAAATAGGTTGGAGAGAGGAAGAAGATCGGAATAAATAGGTTCGAAGAAGATGACCGTTAGAGAGAGAGAGAAGACCGTTGGAGGACCCCTGCCACGTACGCAGGGGTATTTTCGTCAAACATTAATTTTCTTACTTAACAACACACACGGATTGCCACGTCACCCAAAATCAAACACCGTCTTGACGGAAAGGGGGTTTTACCAATTCGAGATCTTTAGGGGGTATTTCGCAAATTAGCCCATTATTTAGGGGAGGTTTTACAAAATACCCAAAAAAAAAAAAACCAGAACCAAAATGGCAAAATCCTAAGCCGGCTTAAGCCCCATCCCCCACTGAACTCCCTTTCCTATCTTCTTCTTCCAAACCCCTCCCTCTCCAATTTCTAGGGTTAAGGTTTCACTCCACCGCAAATGGCGTCCATCAACCTCGGCTCCTTCTTCGACGGCTGGTTTCGGAAACCCCCAAACCCCTCCTCCCACCCCCCCAACTTCGCCTTCATCGCCGGCCGCAACCTCTTCTCCCGCCAAAACCCTAACCCTAAAGATCCTAAACTCTCCTCCTCCTCTCCGCCGGAACCCCCGGGAATTTACTCCCAGATGCTCGAACAGTTCCACTGGGAGTGCGAGAACCGTCCCGACTTCCGCCACACCCCGGAGGTCGACCGCATCCTCTCCGAAGACCCCATCGTCGAGCACAAGCCCAACCCGACCCCCGAAGAGGTCGAGGAGAACAAGAAGTGGTGGGACGAGTTCAACTCTAACCCGGTCGTCCAGTTCCTCCGGCGCTGCGAGGAGATCACCGACGCGATGAACGAGATGGACCTGAAGGAGAACGAGAAGCCGTACCGGAAGGAGGACCGGGAGCTTTGGAAGCAGCTGCCGCACGTCCCCGGGCTCGACGGGAGGCCGATGCCGAGGAAGGCCATCAAGACGAAGAGGGAGAGCGATGCCAAGTTCTGGGACTTCGCCAGGCAGTTCTTCTTCGGCCTCTGGGGGTTCCGGCAGAGGCCCTACCCTCCCGGCCGCCCCTGCGACGTCGCGCAGGCCATCGGCTACAAGAGGCTCGAGAAGCGGTACTATGACTGTGAGTTGCAATGCCCTTTATCCGGGCTTGGGACCGGCAGTGAAAATATAGAACATCAAGCACAACAGAGGGGAGTTTATATATATATATATATATATATATATATATATATATATATATAGTTTTTCATGTATGTTTTTATGCATAGGCGCATATATGTGCACATGAAAACACGCAAAAATACACATATAGATGGGACAATTTACGTTAACTATTCCTATGTTTCATACTTATTACAGGGACCACCCTTAGTTTGAAATTAATTACACGGACTACCCCTATGTTTTATATTTTCTATAGAAAGTTATAACACTGACCACCCTTATTTTAAAAATAAAACATAAAGTAGAGGGGTGGTCCATGTAGTACCCATGAAACATGGGGGGGGGGGGGGGTGTTAATGTATTTATTTCCATATAGATATTAGATCTTAATAATATTTATATGCATGCTTTGAATAGAATAGTAACTAGGTTACAAAAGTGTCCGACATCCATGGGGAGTGAAAGTACATATTATAGTTCGCAGTATCGGCCGATACCGATCCGATACGGCCGCTACCGATACAGTTTGGCAAGTCCCTATCCGATACCGACCGATACCCGGACCGATACCGACAATTGGGGTCTCTTTTTCGGTCAATTCGGCAAAGAAAATTGAACGAAAAAGACCAATCAACAAGGGTATAAAAGCATATAAATGTTATAAAAACATGTCAAAGAAGAAAACTTATCTATCGTATGTAAATCAATCGGTAAGAGTGAGTACTATTTCATTCAATTTCAAAACTACTAAGAAACAACATTGAAAATATTAAAATTATGCCTAAATGTATAAAATATATTTTCTAAAATGTTAATAATTTATTAATAATTATTTGTTTTCCGATACCAAAAAATTTGATACTCCGATCCGAAACCTCTGATAATGTCAATACCGTCGATCCCGATACTCATAGAAATGGTCCGATACCGATTCCGATACTTTGAACCTTGGAACTACATAAACTTAAAATTATGGCGCATTGTATAGATTATAGAAGTAATCATACCCAGAAACTTTTTTCATGGCGAGTGAAAATACATCAACTTAAAATTGGGGTGGGGGCATAAAATAAGAATTTTAAAGAAAAAACTATAAACAACAGATTGAACTAAACGACTCCTGCTCAATGAACAGTAAGCTCGTCAATTTACCAACTAGGCGACCCTTTGGTTGCTGAATTTATAAATACAGTAAATATTATGACAAACAAAGACGATATAGAAAGAAACAAAAAAAGGAGCTGGCTGCCTATCTTCGGTCTATGGTTGGTCAATCCCTGTTTTGTCTTATCTCAATTATGTTTGGCACCATCACGACTATGGTAGCATCTATCAACCATGTTTTGCGTCCCTTTGGAGTATACTCATGGGCAAGCCGTATCCAACATGAGTATCCAAGAAGTATCATGACATATACATGTCAGATACGATGAAGGACAAGGATACGATCCTTTGGAGGAGTGCCCAAGCAACCTACGCTCCTTAAAACAATCCCTTCTTGAATGTTAAACTTGATGTGTATGCGTGCATGCTATTTTTACATACACACCCCTTATAAAGTTAAATCTTGTGTCTTCTGTAGCATAAATTCCTGAAGTTGAATATTCATTCTTGTTGTTTAGGTCTAGTGTAAAGTAATTGGGAAGAAGATAGATCGAGTGAGAATGATGGCATTTCAATGTAGATATATCATAGGGTTTCTGATTGGTGTTCATTTATGATACATAATATACTGTTTGTTTATATCCATAAGAGAGACGTCTTGTTATGCATAGGTAGGTCTATATTTATGTCCTGTTTAGAGATGATAGCCTTTTATTTTTCAGTTATCATGAGAAGCGGTGGTTGGTACTACAAGGATCGACTGGGACGTACAAGAGGGCCTTTGGAGCTGATAACTTTGAAAACTGCCTGGGCTGGTGGAATAATTGATAGAAATACTTTCATATGGGGTGAAGATATGGATGAATGGGCACCTATTGGAATGGTTTATGGTTTGGAAAAAGCAATTGCTACCTGGGAAGGTTTGTCTTCCCTTGACCTTACTCTTTAGCATCACATAGTTCACATGGAAGAAAGTGCGTAGGAATCTTCTACTCTATTAGTATTGGCTATTCTAAAAACGACATGCTTTCAGAATCTCTCATCTAATTTAAATCTTGTTCATAATATCGAAGTCCGTCTTCACTTAGCTAGAATCATTAACTAATTCAGGGATATGACATTACTTGACATAGGCATTTTCAATTCTTGCGACAGTCAGGCTAGGTGCTGCTGCAACAGCTTTCCTTCACAAACTACAGAAAGGCATATCTCCTTGGACCCCTCTCAAGGGACTTGAAAAGAAATCCTATAAGCAATTACAAGAAGAAGCTATAGAGAGCAAGAAGCGTGACATGGCTGTACTTGCAGCAAATGGTGGTGTCTGGCCCGGCGTAAGAACACCTAGCTATGCACTGTTTCTTTGGGCTAGTGGCTCTGAACTTACCACAATCTTGGAAGCAGATCATATGCCAAATAAATATATCCCGAAAGAGCTAAGGTCTTTCCCCTTCACCCCTGCCCCCTAAAGATTCACGTTTTGAACTACCTCCTTCTATAATGTAGTTACTAGAATAATGGTTCCAATAACTGTGCAATAGTTAAGTTGTTTTATCTCTCTAACGTCTGGTTATTCTTTTTTACATTTCTTGAGACTTGCCTATTTGTTGCATTAGATTTGGACCTTTTCTGGTGAGAAGTGCAAAACCTCTCTTTTCATGGTTTTGAACATATTGATGCATTGGTTTATAAATGGCTTTTTATAGAAATTTGTTCACAGGTACGTTCGTGCTATAAAGTACATGATCAAAACTGTGTCAAGATTATTTACATTGTCTATCAACGTAGGTTAGATCAGCAATTATGCATTTAGCATCTGAGCTTATTGCAAAAGGTATTGGTGACTTTTTACTCTGCACATACCACTTCATGGTGTAAGTTACATACCACCTCATGGTGTAAGTTTTTTCTGATTCTATTAGTTGATGAGGTTAGAGAAATTTTGGACCGAGGAGCGGAGAGGAACTTTGGAACTAAAGAATATAAAAATAGTAGAGAGAATGTGATTACATGAGCTTTGGTTTATTCAGAAGTCCAATCATTCCTCAATCTTTCTTTCTTGCTCGTACGGAGCCAAGGTCGAAAGATTGGAAAATCGGTCATTCACAACCATTGATGAAAGATTCCTCGAAAAGTTGAGGATTAGTAAATCCTTTTTGGAGATTGTGATTTTAAAATCACAATCACAGTGATATGAGGTAAATCACGCTGATTTTATAGTCACATGTGATTGTGGTTATGATTTTGAACAAACCACATCTGACTGTTTCTCCAAGATCACCTATGATATAATCCAATCTAATTGGGATTTGGAAATCAAATTCATATATTTTTATTAGATGATACCTGCATACCTTGTCCACTGTTACTCATTACTCAGGTCTATATGTATTACTGGTTCCAGCCAAATAGTCCTAGTCCTGGACACTCATCCGTTAGTCATACGGTCCCAAAATTTTCATCCCTCCATTAGGCATACAATCTGGGTCTTATTCATATCCAATGAAGATGTAATTAGAAACATAGCTACTTCATAAGTTGATCCATTTAGCTGCCCATAATGGTCAAATATAACTAACTAGATTAAGCTCCTAACAAGATTGTTGCCTTCATATTTGTTAAACATAAGTTATATTAACCAAGCAAAATATCTATTCATTACATGCTAGGAATATGAGGACAAAGTTGACTATGGGAGAAGGAAGAGAAGGTAAGGTGAATAAAATTCTTCATACCAATGTCTTCTTCTATGTGACCAAAAGAAAATGTCTTCTTCAATGGACCATCACTTCTGAATGCTCCTCTCCTTCTTCACCCAAGCTGATGTGGCTCAATGCATAGAGGCACTAAAAGAGGGTAACAATGGTTGTCAACATACAGAGGATATGAGCTTAAATAATGATGAATGTGACAAAGGTTTTTTGTAGCTGTCTAAGGATCTGGAATAAACCCTCACTCTATTTTTGTTATATACCTCCATGATTACTTGAATGATTTTCCATTTTAGTATGTTGTCTAAATGTTACCTTTATAGCCTACTGATTACTTTTGATGAAATTTGATATCTTTGTGAACTGCAAGCTACCAATATTCTTGTAAGTCATTCAAATATTGTATTTTCTTTTTATTCTTCTCGTGATTATTAATGTGTTATTTAGGACAAAAAAAATCAACAATCATTTTGATTTTTAATGAGCATTGAGGAAGGTTGAATATTACAGGTACCGTCTCGCAAAAATTATCCCTGGTTTGAGGCCGTGGGAGGTACTAAGTATCGAACAAGCTATGGATCAAATAACATATAATGGGGAGTGGTACCGAGGCGATTTAGGCACTTTTACTACAGGTCCTCCTTATATAAAGGACTGGAACAGGGATGTGAAGGTATTATATTGTTTGCTACATAAGTTTTTTCTTGAGAGTTGTCTGGTCAACTTTGTTTCTTAAGTACTACTCAACAGATAATGGCTTCCCTTCTACTTGTTATATTCAATATTTCATCAACTTATAAACAATGTTCGCTGAATCGGTATCGAACCCTTCTTATGAGCATCGAGATCGGTGGTGTCGACGGTTTCGGATCAGAGTATTAGATTTTTTGGTATCAGAAAACAAATAATTATAAAAAAATTACTTTTTTTTATAGATTTAGGCATAATTTTAAGTATTTTCTGTTTTGTTTCTGAGTAGTTTGAATGAAATAATAGTCACCCTTGTCTTGCTGATTGGTTTACCTGTGATAAATAAGTTTTCTTTATTTACATGATTTTACAACCTTACTTTGTTGTTACACCCTTGCCGATTGGTCTTTTTCTTTCAATTTTCTTTGCCGAATTGACTGGGAAAGAGACTCTCAATGTCAGTATCGGTCGGTATCGGATCGAGACATGCCAAGTCGTATCGGATTGGATCGGTATCAGCCGATACCGCAAACTATGGTTATAACAATAATAGCGGTGGGAAATTTTTGTTTGGATTACTTTGCTTTTCATATCGCATTTGAAATATAAGGAAAATATGTGATTGAGATAGCAAAGTTTAAGGGCAAAGTTGCTGAGGGAGCTGAAAGTGAAATTCATTCAGTTGTGTTAACCTTTGATCACACTAATCAATTATATTCTAGAACATATCTTTGTAAAATGATAACTATATTAGCAGGTCATATATGAACTTCACTTTGTTAACTAAACCCCATAGAAGAATAATGCACTTAAATATTTAGCAAATGCAGTATTATATGAATTTTTTCTGTGATGACGTTTTGAGTTGATTAGTGATGTGATAAAGCTATGTTAGAAAAAGAAACCTCCCCAAGAATCCTTTGGCATCCAGTTCAGGGCTTATCAATTAGTGCATCCAATCATGTCTTCATTTATAAGTGAATAAGTCTGTTTTATGTTAACCGTTTTTTAATGATGCTTGAATATAAAGTAGAACCTCTAATGTCTACATGTATTATATCCAGAGGCTATGGAAACTCTATCGGAACCTGAGCCGTAGAGTCGCCCGGAAGTTTGAGAAGACAATTCCTGGTTTTGATTTAGTGGCGAAGAAAGTGATGGCTGATGTAGAGGCAAAGGTTGCACGTGACAAGGAGCAAAGGGAAGCTAAGAAAAGGGCCAAGGAGGCTGCTTTTTATGGCCGTGGACCTATTCCATGAAAAAGGTATTGAAACTAGTAAATCTTTCCTCCTGTTAGTTTTTTCCTTTGGATTTTGATAGTTCATCTTTGATAAAGGTTGGTAGTTATGAAATGTAGTATGCTTGTTCACTTTTTCCTCGTCTTATTTTCGTTGTTGGGACTTGAATGAACTAGGGGGTGAGCGTTCGGTTTATTTGGTTTCAACCGAACTGAAATAGAACCGAAATTCTAAAAATCTAAACCAATACCAAAACCAAACCGAAATTAGCCACAATCAAACCGGTTTACTGATTAACGATTCGGTTTGTTCGGTTGGAATATTTTTATTGTTTAATGAACCGGAGAAGTTGGAAGTGTAGTTAAGTTATATTAAAATTTACAATTTTTATACATATGTTTGTTGTATTTCAAAGTTGGGTCTAATGTTGAACTAGTTGTTAATTTATCAAATTTTGGCTTTAAAAGACATTTAGTTATTTTTTTCAAAATATACACAAAAAATATAGATTTTTAATCGTAAAATATGCATAACATTGAGGGTATTTAATAATTGCACAACTCTTGTTCGGTTTTATGTTTTGGACCGAAACCCAAAACCGAATAAGGAACTTTAGTATTCAAAACAGAATTCGAACTAATTATTTTTTCAAACCGAACGGAATCTCTTATTCGGTTCGGTTTTTGGTCCAAAACCGAATAATGCTCACCCCTACTTGAATCTGGATCCCTTGTACGAACTTTATGATTACATTTTGAGTATAAAATTTTGTTTGATTATTCTATATTCTTGAAAAATATTGAAATAAAGATACAAGGAAAGAGGACTGCATAGGAAACTTCTATCCTATATCCCACTAACTTGTTTTAATACTCTAGTTAATATCCTTAAATGAAAAATTCCTTTCTGTTAGTTCTTACCTTCATTTGTGTCATGTCACTATCTCATCACTTGCTTTGGCATTTGAATTAGGCTTGTGGATCTCAACCATATTTCAGAGTACCAAAGTTTTGGAGTATCCACTGGAAACATGCAGTTCGACTAGTGCTCATATATTCATGTGCTTGTATTTTCAAGGTTCATATGTAGAAAGCTGGCATATCGGATTGGTGTATTAACAAGGTTATTTATCAATTGGAAATTCTTTTGTGAGGGTGTAAGCAGTTGTCAGTTAACTGAAATTGTTGGTGCTCTTGCTCCTTGACATGAAGAGAGCTTGCTCTCAACATGCTTTGTAAAGTTTAGTCCCACATTGGAAAAGCACCATGAGTTATCTCAACATATATATGAGTATGTGTTGTTGGGATATGCACATGGGGTGGTGACCCTAAGGAGGGAACCATGTGGGTGATTTTACTAAGAGGTAAGGATAAGGCTCCAAGAAAAGCATTCATGTTTTTTGCTCTTGGAAAATTAATTTCCATTGGGGCTAAGTCCCGTAGGGGCTTAGCGACTCGGACTCGGGCTCATACTCGGACTCGGGCTCATGGGCTCATGAGGCGTAATGTGGCGTTTTGTTGGCGCACTTTGCACTTAGCACATCAGCATCGTTGCTAGGCGCATAGTGCGCATAAGTTGCGCTCGTTGCGCGAGCCACTTGCGCGGCTACGTTACGCGCCCACGTTGCGCGGCCCAGTTGTGCGCGCAGGGTGCGCGGGTGCGCTGGGTTGCGCGGGATGCGCGAGGTGCTCGAGTGCGCAAGGTGTGCCAGTTGCGCCAGTGCGCCAGGTGCGCAAGTTGCGCCAGTTCGCAAGTTGCGCCAGTGCGCCAGTTGCGCCGCAGCGTGCGCAGTGCGAGCAATGCGGCTGTAGGCGCGCGCGCAACTCGTTCATTGGCGCAATGCGCACAGGTGGAGGCTGTCCTCGTTCAAACTGATCCGCAATATGCGATAACTGATCCTGAAATAGTGGATCTGATATTATTTCGTGGCGCACATTGCGGATCTGAGCGGTTATAGCAGTAGCTATATATTCAGGGCCTCACTTCTCTCTCCATATACAGAGAATTATCATTCCGAAAATTTCAAAAAGAGAGGAGAGAGTTCCTCGAGCCACTGGAGTTCCAGCACCTTCGACAGCAACTCAAGTATTCTTTTTCAGCCCTTGTCGTCCCGAGCAGTCCGTCTTAGAGCATATTTCCAGAGCGTTCCAGAGTTCACTCGAACTTGCTGGTTCCTGGAAGCTGACCGTGTGGGCGGATCTAGCTTTGAGCACTGGTATTTTTTTTGACACCCCAGCAGGACACCACCTTTCCATCAATCGCCTGTCACCTTTACTGCTGCCTTTAGCATTTCGATTAGTACATTCTTTTAGAAGCACTGCTATCGTTTGCTACGTTTACGAAATCTTCTTAGATTTTCGTATTCTAGAATCCTTCTAAGATATCTGATTGTGCACCTTCCCAGAAGTGTTGCATTGGAACGTTGTTCTTACAACTGTTTCATTCGGTTTTCCATTGAAAATATTGTGTCCCGGTTATAACAATCTCAAAGCTAGACCAGCACAATGGAAAACTCTCGTGCCTCTCTCCTCGATACCAGCTTTAACAAACTGGAGAAGTTCGACGGAGAACACTTTCAAATATGGAAGAGAAAAATCACCCTCAATCTACAACTGGTGGACGTCGATCATGTGCTGATTGAGACTGAACCAACGATTCCTGAAGGACCGACAATTCTAGAAGGTGGTACAGCAGATGCCATTGCTGCTGCACAAATCAAATTGACCAAATGGAGAAGGGACAATAGTCTTTGTAGGCTATTGATTCTGAATGCAATGGAGGACTCCCTGGCAGAGTCATACTCCAAGAATCCTTCTGCCAGAGATATCTGGGAGTCCTTGGGAAAGCTGTATGAAGACGACGACAATAGATCGAAAATATTCATTGTTGAGAAGTATCACAAGTGGCTCTTCGAAGACGAGAAGGCAATGCTGCCTCAGGTAAAATAGTTCTTGAAGCTGCGCCAGAAGCTAGAAGACGAGAAAATGCCCCTCGTCGACAAGTTTGTCGTTGGAGGGATTGTCTCTAAACTTTCCGCAGGATGGAGTACTTTCTATGCAAGAATGCACTGGAAAAAGCTGGATATCAGCTTGGAAGATCTCCTTCAATAAATTCATGTTGAGGACGAGATGCGTTCTCAACAGAAGATGGACACTCTGTCCAAACAGTTGGCCAAGGCCAATCTGGTGCAGACGAGAGAGCCCAAGGGGAAGCAGGTGGCTTCTCATCACAAAAAGAAGGATTCCACTAATCTGAAAGTGAAGGGTCCTTCATTCAAGCAACAGAAGTCCAAGTCCCACGTGACTTGCTTCAATTGTGGCAAGAAAGGCTACTACAAGAGTGAATGCAGATCCAAGTCCAAACAATCAGATAAAGGTGAGCCTAGTAAGGTTTTCTTGGTTTCTAACCTCGTTGCTATGATCGCTCAGGTCACAACTGTGGGGGCTGACTCTGACTGGTGGATAGACACAGGTGCGACTTGCCATGTCTGTTCTGGGAGGGAATGTGTCACGCCCCGCTTCCCGGATGGAAGGGTGACGTCATAACACATCCCCAGGCTACGCGCCGAAATTCGCGATTGTCGCCTGTAAATATCAGCAGAATGGAAAATACAAGGAATTACATGGTATTAAAATATAGTGTAGCGTTATTACAGGGAACTTTTCCAGCAATATTGTTACAGATTATTACAAAAATAGAATTGCAAATGACAACGATACTGCTGGTCATAACAGTGGGTAGTCCAGACAGTTACTCCTCGTTGTAGTGCAGCGATACTTCGGCGGAGGCGTCTTCTTCTTCTTCACCTAGTGAACAAATACTAGGTCGTTTAGAAAACGACGAGCAAGTCCTCGGCCAAGAACGGTAAAAGTTAAACAAAATAATGAAGATGTAGTTTTAAAAGAAGAGACATGGTATACTAAATTGCACTGCTATATATATATATATATATATTTTAGTAAAACATGAATGAAGATCAATGTCCTACTCCATGAATAATAAGATTTCCGAGCTTCCCTTGAGCTTTTAATAGGAATTGCTTCCCTTGAGCAATTAATGACACTGCCTACTTATGATAGACAGCGTTGTTTTCTGGAGTAAGACTTGAAGATATGCAGTTTTGAGAACAATGCTCCGAATAATCCTCTAAATATTTCCCGTGAACAATCCCGTTAACCTGGGATCAGGCTGTGAATTCCGAGCCTCCCTTGGGCTAAATAAAGGACATCTATTGATGTTACTGTCAGATAGATGTTGAGCCTCCCTTGGGCTAGTGCATCCTAGTTGAAACTAGATGCACGGATTTCAGAGATTTCAGAATACTGATCAGCTTTTTTTTGTTATTTATGTTACGGGATATCTAGGGATATTCGGTTGTTCTCCCCTCCCAAATGCCTCCTAAATTCAGAAATTTCCAAAAAATTTCCGAAGGTCGGAAATTTGTCTATCTCCTAAATTTTTCAAAAAATTTCGGCAGAGTCTCCTTTGTATGTAGGAGCCCCGAAAATTTACAAGAAACAATTTTTATAATTACAGAAAAATATGGGCTCGCCGACCCCTTCGGTGGAGCAACTCTCAACACCGGAACCACGCAAGTAAGTATTGGGCTCGCCGACCCCTTCGGTGGAGCAACTCTCAACACCGGAACCACGCAGGGAATAAAAGAGCAAGAGGAATTGGAGATTTATACCTGAGCAAGCATTGGTTACCTTTCCTTTGGCAATAGATCAACTTGCGGCTTGCTATTAGCTTTGCAATTTGTCACATAGAGCAAATTTTATTCAACTATGTAAGACTTTATAACGTATAACTATATGTGTACAGGTATATATATATGTATGTATATATATATATATATATATATATATATATATATATGTATTTATATATATATATATATATATATATATATATATATATATACGTAGATAGTATGACGGAATTTAAACCAAATGAAACTCTTCCATAATATATGCATGAAGCAGGAGAATAAAGGAAATAAACGGGAATTATTTCTAAATATACACCAAATTGAGTAACCATGTAGTGAGTAGAGAGAAGCAGGGTCCTTTTTACCTTTCCGGCGTACGGTCCAGTTGTTCAGTTCCAAATTTTTATGACAACTTACCATTGGAGAGTCCCATATGTTCATTTGTGTTTGTTTGTTCATGGAGAGTCCAATAGTTCATGTCCATAAATCGCAAGTCCAAAGTCCGTGTTCAAAATTGATTTCTCTACTTGTGTCTATTTGATTATCCACTTGTTCGAAATATCTTACCATAAATATTTAATACTTTTGTTTATGTCAAATTAAACATCTACTAGAAATTAGAATTTGCAACATTTTAATATATCATGACTTGATTTAAATATTATTAAATTCAGAATTAACTAAACAAAATTCAGAGATATTATCTTAACTTATATTTAAATCTTATGATATGAATTTTCAGATTTTTAGAAGATTAAACCATATACTTCAATTTTCTGGTATTACCAAATTATTTATGAAACTATAATTTCAGAATTTTTTTCATGAAGATAAAAGAATAAATAAAATTTTCATTAACCTAGATGGAAAAAAAACTTGAGAAGAAGAAGGAGGTGAGGACTTGCCTTGGGTTGAGAATGTCCTAACCTTCTTCACAAATCCTAATTAGAACCCAATAGCAAAATAATACTTTGTTAGTAACCTAACATAGTTGGAATTGAAACAAAATATAAGGATTGAGGAAGAAGAAGTAGTTACCTAGGTTTTCCTTGGAGTTTGAGTGAAGAATGAGAGGAAGGAGATGAAGATGATGGAGTGGAGGATGAGGAGGTGACCGGGAGGGGGCGGGCGGCAGCGAGCGGCGGCGGGCGGCAGCAGGCGGCGGCGGGCGGTGCTCCGGCCGGCAGCAGCAGCGGCAGTAGGTGGCAGAAGGGGGGGGGGGGGGTCGGGTGAGTGTGGGGGGGTGTGAGTGTTTTTGTGTTTTTGTTTGTTTGTTTTTTTTTTTTTTTTCTTTTCCTCTCTCTCCCTTCAAGTGTGTGTGTGTGTTTATATAGGGAGAGGAGGGGGTTGAGGTGCTGGTGGTGTTGGGTGTGTGTTTGTGTGTGGGGGAGGGAAAAGAATTTAATGGGGGGAAGTGGTGAGGTGTATTCTTTCTCCACTCTTCTAGTGTACACATAGCATGACATGTGTCATGCCATGAAAAAGTTCTATTTAATTAAAAAAAAAAAAATTTTTTTTGAAGCAAATAATAATTGATAATAATAATAAATATAATAAAAATAATAATATTAAGAGTATGACAAGTCTACTCCCCTTAGAAAAATTCCGTCCTCGGAATTTGAAATAACTAGTACAACGATTGATTGCTAACCTGGATTAGGAAATAGATACGGATATTGCTTCCGCATGTCTTCTTCCTTCTCCCATGTTGAATCTCCAGGTGAGTCCTTGCTCCATGCGACTCGTACTAATGGAATGACCCGATTGCGGAGTACCTTTTCTCTTCGATCCAAGATCCCAACGGGTCTCTGTTCGATCCGTAGTGTAGGTCCAACGGTAATTTCTGAATGATCGAGTATATGGCTTGGATCAGACACATATCTTCGTAATTGGGAAACATGGAATACATTGTGGACTCCCTCTAGTGTTGGGGGTAAGGCAAGCCGATATGATACATTCCCTACTTTCTCCAATATGTCGAAGGGCCCAATGTATCTCGGACTCAGTTTTCCTCTGGTCCCAAATCTGATGGTTCCCTTGGTTGGTGAAATCTTCAGAAAAACATGATCTCCCGGTTGAAATTCCAGTATTCTTCGATGCTTATCAGCCCACATTTTCTGTCTGTCCTGGGCTGCTTGCAAGTGACTTTTTATTATCTTGACTATGTCCACAGTTTGTGTCACCAGTTCTGGCCCTAACAATTGTCTTTCTCCTACGTCGGTCCAGCATACCGGCGATCTGCATTTTCTACCATATAGTGCTTCAAAAGGGGCCATCTTGATACTATCGTGATAACTGTTGTTGTATGAAAATTCTACCAGATGTAGATGATCATCCCATGCTCCTCCAAAATCTAAAGTACAAGCTCTCAGCATGTCTTCTAGTGTCTGAATGGTTCTTTCAGACTGGCCGTCTGTTTGGGGGTGGTAGGCGGAGCTAAATTTCAATTGAGTACCAAGGTTTTCCTGCAAGCTTTTCCAGAAGTGTGAAGTAAACCGGGTATCTCTATCCGATACTATACTCACAGGTACTCCATGCTGACTGACAATCTGTTTCATGTACATTTCTGCCAGTATCTCTGTTGACTGTCCAACTCGAAAAGGAAGAAAACGAGCGGACTTTGTAAGTCTATCTACAATGACCCAAATAGCATTATTACCCCTTTGGGTCCTAGGCAGTCCTGTCACAAAATCCATTGTGAGATGCTCCCACTTCCATTCTGGTATGGACAATGGCTGAAGAAGTCCGGTTGTCCTTTGATGCTCTGCTTTCACTTGTTGACAGACGAGACATCTAGACACGAATCTGGCGACTTCTCTCTTCATTCCGTGCCACCAAAACGTCTGTCTCAAATCTTTATACATCTTAGTGCTGCCCGGATGAATAGAATATTGTGAGTTATGGGCTTCTGTCATGACCTCCGTTCTCAAATCTCCACTGGGTACACATAACCGATCTCCGAATCTTAGCGATCCGTCCGGATGCTTTCTTATCCCGGTCTGGAGTCCTGCTTCTGTTTGTTTCCAGATTTTCTGAAGTTTTGGATCACTTGGTTGGGCTTCCTTAATTCTATCTATTAAGGAGGATTGCACTTGCAAGTTTTGCCATATCCCTTCGATTATCGGGCATATTACTTCAATTTCCATTTTCCTCAAATCCTCAAGGATTTCCTTGGGTGTATTTAGAAAGAAAGCTTCAGGTCTTCTACTTAGGGCATCGGCCACTTTATTAGCCTTGCCTGGGTGATATGTTAGCTCCATATCAAAATCCTTCAGTAACTCCAACCATCTTCTTTGTCTCATATTGATCTCCTTTTGTGTGAAGACATACTTTAAGCTTTTGTGATCGGTGTAGATTTTGATTCTTTCTCCGTATAAATAGTGTCTCCATAACTTGAGTGCAAACACCACTGCTGCAAGTTCGAGATCATGAGTTGGATAATTTCTTTCATGTGTTTTTAATTGTCTGGATGCATATGCTATAACTCTTCCGTGCTGCATCAGTACACATCCTAAACCCTTTCCTGATGCATCACTATATATCTCATATCCACCCGAACCAGATGGTAATGCCAATATCGGGGCTGAAATTAATCTTTTCTTTAATTCATCAAATGCTGCTTAACATTTCTCTGTCCAGTTAAACTTTTCTTCTTTTCGGGTAAGACGGGTTAAAGGTTCTGCAATCCTTGAAAAATTCTCTACGAATCTTCGGTAATAACCAGCCAACCCCAAGAAACTTCTGATTTCCGCTACGGACTTAGGTGTCGGCCAAGACTTAACTGCTTCCACTTTCTTCGGGTCTACCGAGATACCTTCTCCACTGACAATATGCCCTAGAAATGGTATTTGATCCAGCCAAAATTCACATTTACTAAGCTTGGCATATAATTTTTCCTCCCGCAAAGTTTGCAATACTATCCTCAAGTGCTTTTCATGCTCCTCTTCACTTTTGGAGTATAAGAATATCATCAATGAATACAATCACAAATTTGTCCAGATATTGATAAAATACTCGATTCATCAGGTCCAAATATAGCTGGTGCATTTGTTAACCCGAATGGCATAACTAAGAATTCGTAATGCCCATACCGAGTTCTAAATGCAGTCTTTGGAATATCTTCCTTCTTTACCTTTACCTGATATCCGGACCTTAAATCAATTTTTGAAAATACCCTTGCTTCTCCCAACTGATCAAACAATTGATCGATCCTAGGTAAGGGATATTTATTCTTGATGGTAACCTCATTCAAAGCCCTATAATCAATTACTAGGCGTAGGGTACCATCCTTCTTTTTCACGAATAATACCGGTGCACCCCATGGCGAAGCGCTAGGCTGAATAAATCCCTTGGATAATAATTCTTTTATTTGTTTGTTTAACTCAACCAGCTCCTCCTTGTTCATTGGGTATATCTTTTTGGCTATGGGTGCAGCTCCAGGTATTAAATCTATAGAGAATTCTACAGCTCTATCTGGGGGTAGCCCTGGCAATTCTTCTGGGAATACGTCCTTAAATTCTTCTACTATCCTGGGAAAGGTTTGTTCTGCCACTCCTTGCAGCAGTACTGGCAATTCAAATTTCTCAATTCTTCTGCATTGAATTCATTCTGGTCCCTTACAAATTCACAAAATTCTCCGTCAGGGAGTTGAAAAGAAACTTTCCCTGACCGCAATTATGTTGGCTGACGTAGCAGTTAGCCAATCCATACCCAATATTATATCATAGTTGCTTGTTGGGAACACGAGCAACCGGGTACGAAAAGCTCCTCCACCCAATTTTATGGGACATCTACTACATACCCGACTGATTTCTACTACTCCATTACCGGTGAGGACTTTCAGTGATTTAGGCAAAGGTTGTGATTCTATTTAACGTTGTGATATAAAAGATGATGCTAAAATGAATGGGTAGCCCCGGAATCAAATAATACTGATGCTGGATATGCAGAAATTAAAATAGTACCTGAAATTACTTCTCGGGAATACTAACGTCTTCGGCTCCCATCAAATGCTTGCCCTTGCTTATTCCTTTTCTTGTTATTATTTGGGCTTGAGTCGCCCGTTGTGCCTGTTGAAATTGATATGCCTGAGGTGCATAGGGCGGCCTGTACTGATTTCCATAAGCCATGGCTGCTTGTGACGTTGGTGCCTGCATCATAGGTCGAGGTTGGGTTCCTTGAACTGGAGGTCGGTATCCCTGATTGTAGCTGTGTGATTGCTCCAGTTGCAGGCATTTGGGGCATTGATGGGTTGGATGATTACCTGCCCCACATTTCAAACAGAGCCCTAATCTTCTCCTACATACATTTATCTTATGACCTGGTTTATGGCAGCAGTAATTACAGACAACGGATCTGTCTTGGTTGCCGTTCTGAGGACGCTTAGGCGGTCCCTGCCAATGATTCTTGTTGGAGGATGCCCCCTCCTCAAAAGTCCTCTTAGGTTGTGGAGACCGGAAAGGTTGTTCTTCCTTCAGTATCCTTTCTTGGTCTCGAGCAGCTTCTGTTGCCTCTGAAAATGTTCGGCATCTATAAGAGGCGACCCTACTTTTCAGTTGGGTCCCAAGTCCTTCTACGAACCTGGATATCTTTGTGTCTTCATCTGCTATCATATGGGGGCAAATCGACTAAGCCGGGAAAATTCCGCAACATACTCATCAACTGTACGTCTTCCCTGTTTCAGGTAGTTGAACTGCCGTTCTAATTCTATCCGCGCAGACTTGGGATAGAACCTGTCTTCGAATTTCTTCTTGAATTCCGCCCATGACATGTCCTCGTCCGAATCTTCTGGGTACTCAGCGCTCCACCAGTATCCAGCAATGTCCTCCAGCTGGATGCGGATTGCTGGCACCATGTCCTCAGGCTTAACTTTGGCAGCCTTCATTAAGCCTTCAATGGTTCTCAGCCATTGACTTGCTTCCATTGCATTTTCAGTCCCTTTAAACTTGGGCGGCCTAAGATCCCTGAATTCTTTTAAGGTTTTATCCTTGGTATTATTTGAATTCTGCATTTGTTCTAGAATCGTAGCATTTGTGGCATGGGCAGCATTGGCCTGTTGACTATTGGATTCTAGGAGTTGCTGGAATAATCGGAACATGTCTGTCACGGTTGGCTCAGTCGACGTTTGAGATTGTGTATTGTTTGATTGATCGTGATTGTCCATATCCTGAAATAAAGACACAATCCCTCAGGAATTATTTCGGCTCACAATGTTTATTCATAACAAGGCATACAGCAGAGTCATATATATATCATTAAAAGAGAGTATTACAAAAAGTGGTTCCCACTCTCAACTTTACATTTGTTTACATCCATTTCCATCTAACCTACTTATGTCACTCCACCTCCCCAAAATGTGACACAGTATCTATCTTTAACTATCCTTTCTTGTATACACATCTGCTGATTTCAAAATACCACACATCAACAAAAAGATTCCTTCTTTACTGTACATAATGTCGGTTAGGTTTTTCTTATTCTATGGCCTCGATGATGATTCTGTCCTCAGTGAGTATGTCAACTTCTGGATGGAGTCTTTCAAAATCATCTAAGGTACCCTCATATCCATGCAGTCCGATATAAATACGGTTTGGGTCTCGGACATGCAGGCAGTAAGTTATATTGGCCTGATATACTTCGGCTCCGTCTTCAATGTCCCTGACAATGGGACGAGTGACTGCATAGAATATTTGATAAACATGGATATCGTACCAGTCAGGTGCGTTCCACATTAGTCTGGCATAGCGCTGGTATAAGTATATAGTGTAATCACTTCCGTCCCATTCCAAACTTGGCATAAACAGATCCATTCCTACATTCATAGTATCTTTAAGAAAATATTTACCAAGAATAAAATATAGGAAAAGCATATTTATTTATAGATAGCATAACATGCTTCTGCTATATATATATACATAAGCTACATACATTCATATGTTACTTACCTATTAGTGCCTAATACTTATTTTACATATCTCATTACATATATTCACACACACCCTATACAAAGTCAAGGATCTAATACTTGTTTACATAATTATATTTATACATCTTCTTCTTGCTGGAGGGTTTTCTAAATCCACATACGTCTTATATTTAGAATCCTTGCTTCTGGGTGGGCCTGCTTCCATTCTTCTAGTGTACCATTGCGTTCATTCTCTGGACCTTCCGATGGTTCTGCCTTGATTAATACATAATAGTGCACTGTATTATAATATACTTTCCTTTCGTCCACTATATCTGTCACTACTGGGTACTTCAGCTCGTAGTGTACTCCATAAGCTTCTATCATTCCCCTTGGAGCTACTTTCCACATCTTCCTTACAAATGCATAATACTCATCCAGGCTGTGACTATCGTTTCCTAATCTTGCAAAGGGCACGAAGCGGGACATGATCTACATTAAGAATTTCTTGAGTCAATATCCATTTACTAGGATTAAATAGTTGGCTAGAAAAGAGGTAATCAGCTACTAACTATTGATACTTTCTCCTTAGAGATTCCTAGAGTGTGATTGGGATTCGTAGTGCTCCTTACGATTCTAGAATCTACGTTTTATCCGAACCTATGTCCTATTTTCCATTCTTGCTGACCTGCATGGGCCACCACTTAAAGGACGTGTCACGCCCCGCTTCCCGGATGGAAGGGTGACGTCATAACACATCCCCAGGCTACGCGCCGAAATTCGCGATTGTCGCCTGTAAATATCAGCAGAATGGAAAATACAAGGAATTACATGGTATTAAAATATAGTGTAGCGTTATTACAGGGAACTTTTCCAGCAATAGTTACAGATTATTAAAAATAGAATTGCAAATGACAACGATACTGCTGGTCATAACAGTGGGTAGTCCAGACAGTTACTCCTCGTTGTAGTGCAGCGATACTTCGGCGGAGGCGTCTTCTTCTTCTTCACCTAGTGAACAAATACTAGGTCGTTTAGAAAACGACGAGCAAGTCCTCGGCCAAGAACGGTAAAAGTTAAACAAAATAATGAAGATGTAGTTTTAAAAGAAGAGACATGGTATACTAAATTGCACTGCTATATATATATATATATATTTAGTAAAACATGAATGAAGATCAATGTCCTACTCCATGAATAATAAGATTTCCGAGCTTCCCTTGAGCTTTTAATAGGAATTGCTTCCCTTGAGCAATTAATGACACTGCCTACTTATGATAGACAGCGTTGTTTTCTGGAGTAAGACTTGAAGATATGCAGTTTTGAGAACAATGCTCCGAATAATCCTCTAAATATTTCCGTGAACAATCCCGTTAACCTGGGATCAGGCTGTGAATTCCGAGCCTCCCTTGGGCTAAATAAAGGACATCTATTGATGTTACTGTCAGATAGATGTTGAGCCTCCCTTGGGCTAGTGCATCCTAGTTGAAACTAGATGCACGGATTTCAGAGATTTCAGAATACTGATCAGCTTTTTTTTGTTATTTATGTTACGGGATATCTAGGGATATTCGGTTGTAATCCCCTCCCAAATGCCTCCTAAATTCAGAAATTTCCAAAAAATTTCCGAAGGTCGGAAATTTGTCTATCTCCTAAATTTTTCAAAAAATTTCGGCAGAGTCTTTTGTATGTAGGAGCCCCGAAAATTTACAAGAAACAATTTTTATAATGACAGAAAAATATGGGCTCGCCGACCCCTTCGGTGGAGCAACTCTCAACACCGGAACCACGCAAGTAAGTATTGGGCTCGCCGACCCCTTCGGTGGAGCAACTCTCAACACCGGAACCACGCAGGGAATAAAAGAGCAAGAGGAATTGGAGATTTATACCGAAAGCATTGGTTACCTTTCCTTTGGCAATAGATCAACTTGCGGCTTGCTATTAGCTTTGCAATTTGTCACATAGAGCAAATTTTAAACTATGTAAGACTTTATAACGTATAACTATATGTGTACAGGATATATATATATATATATATATATATATATATATATTATATATAATATATATACGTAGATAGTATGACGGAATTTAAACCAAATGAAACTCTTCCATAATATATGCATGAAGCAGGAGAATAAAGGAAATAAACGGGAATTATTTCTAAATATACACCAAATTGAGTAACCATGTAGTGAGTAGAGAGAAGCAGGGTCCTTTTTACCTTTCCGGCGTACGGTCCAGTTGTTCAGTTCCAAATTTTTATGACAACTTACCATTGGAGAGTCCCATATGTTCATTTGTGTTGTTTGTTCATGGAGAGTCCAATAGTTCATGTCCATAAATCGCAAGTCCAAAGTCCGTGTTCAAAATTGATTTCTCTACTTGTGTCTATTGATTATCCACTTGTTCGAAATATCTTACCATAAATATTTAATACTTTTGTTTATGTCAAATTAAACATCTACTAGAAATTAGAATTTGCAACATTTTAATATCATGACTTGATTTAAATTATTAAATTCAGAATTAACTAAACAAAATTCAGAGATATTATCTTAACTTATATTTAAATCTTATGATATGAATTTTCAGATTTTAGAAGATTAAACCATATACTTCAATTTTCTGGTATTACCAATTATTTATGAAACTATAATTTCAGAATTTTTTCATGAAGATAAAAGAATAAATAAAATTTTCATTAACCTAGATGGAAAAAAAACTTGAGAAGAAGAAGGAGGTGAGGACTTGCCTTGGGTTGAGAATGTCCTAACCTTCTTCACAAATCCTAATTAGAACCCAATAGCAAAATAATACTTTGTTAGTAACCTAACCTAGTTGGAATTGAAACAAAATATAAGGATTGAGGAAGAAGAAGTAGTTACCTAGGTTTTCCTTGGAGTTTGAGTGAAGAATGAGAGGAAGGAGATGAAGATGATGGAGTGGAGGATGAGGAGGTGACCGGGAGGGGCGGGCGGCAGCAGGCGGCGGCGGGCGGTGCTCCGGCCGGCAGCAGCAGCGGCAGTAGGTGGCAGAAGGGGGGGGGGGGTCGGGTGAGTGTGGGGGGGGGGGTGAGTGTTTTTGTGTTTGTTTGTTGTTTTTTTTTTTTTCTTTCCTCTCTCCCTTCAAGTGTGTGTGTGTGTTATATAGGGAGAGGAGGGGGTTGAGGTGCTGGTGGTGTTGGGTGTGTGTTTGTGTGTGGGGGAGGGAAAAGAATTAATGGGGGGAAGTGGTGAGGTGTATTCTTTCCACTCTTCTAGTGTACACATAGCATGACATGTGCATGCCATGAAAAAGTTCTATTTAATTAAAAAATTTTTTTTTGAAGCAAATAATAATTGATAATAATAATAAATAATAAAAATAATAATATAAGAGTATGACAAGTCTACTCCCCTTAGAAAAATTCCGTCCTCGGAATTTGAAATAACTAGTACAACGATTGATTGCTAACCTGGATTAGGAAATAGATACGGATATTGCTTCCGCATGTCTTCTTCCTTCTCCCAAGTTGAATCTCCAGGTGAGTCCTTGCTCCATGCGACTCGTACTAATGGAATGACCCGATTGCGGAGTACCTTTTCTCTTCGATCCAAGATCCCAACGGGTCTCTGTTCGATCCGTAGTGTAGGTCCAACGGTAATTTCTGAATGATCGAGTATATGGCTTGGATCAGACACATATCTTCGTAATTGGGAAACATGGAATACATTGTGGACTCCCTCTAGTGTTGGGGGTAAGGCAAGCCGATATGATACATTCCCTACTTTCTCCAATATGTCGAAGGGCCCAATGTATCTCGGACTCAGTTTTCCTCTGGTCCCAAATCTGATGGTTCCCTTGGTTGGTGAAATCTTCAGAAAAACATGATCTCCCGGTTGAAATTCCAGTATTCTTCGATGCTTATCAGCCCACATTTTCTGTCTGTCCTGGGCTGCTTGCAAGTGACTTTTTATTATCTTGACTATGTCCACAGTTTGTGTCACCAGTTCTGGCCCTAACAATTGTCTTTCTCCTACGTCGGTCCAGCATACCGGCGATCTGCATTTTCTACCATATAGTGCTTCAAAAGGGGCCATGATACTATCGTGATAACTGTTGTGTATGAAAATTCTACCAGATGTAGATGATCATCCCATGCTCCTCCAAAATCTAAAGTACAAGCTCTCAGCATGTCTTCTAGTGTCTGAATGGTTCTTTCAGACTGGCCGTCTGTTTGGGGGTGGTAGGCGGAGCTAAATTTCAATTGAGTACCAAGGTTTTCCTGCAAGCTTTTCCAGAAGTGTGAAGTAAACCGGGTATCTCTATCCGATACTATACTCACAGGTACTCCATGCTGACTGACAATCTGTTTCATGTACATTTCTGCCAGTATCTCTGTTGACTGTCCAACTCGAAAAGGAAGAAAACGAGCGGACTTTGTAAGTCTATCTACAATGACCCAAATAGCATTATTACCCCTTTGGGTCCTAGGCAGTCCTGTCACAAAATCCATTGTGAGATGCTCCCACTTCCATTCTGGTATGGGCAATGGCTGAAGAAGTCCGGCTGTCCTTTGATGCTCTGCTTTCACTTGTTGACAGACGAGACATCTAGACACGAATCTGGCGACTTCTCTCTTCATTCCGTGCCACCAAAACGTCTGTCTCAAATCTTTATACATCTTAGTGCTGCCCAGATGAATAGAATATTGTGAGTTATGGGCTTCTGTCATGACCTCCGTTCTCAAATCTCCACTGGGTACACATAACCGATCTCCGAATCTTAGCGATCCGTCCGGATGCTTTCTTATCCCGGTCTGGAGTCCTGCTTCTGTTTGTTTCCAGATTTTCTGAAGTTTTGGATCACTTGGTTGGGCTTCCTTAATTCTATCTATTAAGGAGGATTGCACTTGCAAGTTTTGCCATATCCCTTCGATTATCGGGCATATTACTTCAATTTCCATTTTCCTCAAATCCTCAAGGATTTCCTTGGGTGTATTTAGAAAGAAAGCTTCAGGTCTTCTACTTAGGGCATCGGCCACTTTATTAGCCTTGCCTGGGTGATATGTTAGCTCCATATCAAAATCCTTCAGTAACTCCAACCATCTTCTTTGTCTCATATTGATCTCCTTTTGTGTGAAGACATACTTTAAGCTTTTGTGATCGGTGTAGATTTTGATTCTTTCTCCGTATAAATAGTGTCTCCATAACTTGAGTGCAAACACCACTGCTGCAAGTTCGAGATCATGAGTTGGATAATTCTTTCATGTGTTTTTAATTGTCTGGATGCATATGCTATAACTCTTCCGTGCTGCATCAGTACACATCCTAAACCCTTTCCTGATGCATACTATATCATATCCACCCGAACCAGATGGTAATGCCAATATCGGGGCTGAAATTAATCTTTTCTTTAATTCATCAAATGCTGCTTAACATTTCTCTGTCCAGTTAAACTTTTCTTCTTTTCGGGTAAGACGGGTTAAAGGTTCTGCAATCCTTGAAAAATTCTCTACGAATCTTCGGTAATAACCAGCCAACCCCAAGAAACTTCTGATTTCCGCTACGGACTTAGGTGTCGGCCAAGACTTAACTGCTTCCACTTTCTTCGGGTCTACCGAGATACCTTCTCCACTGACAATATGCCCTAGAAATGGTATTTGATCCAGCCAAAATTCACATTTACTAAGCTTGGCATATAATTTTTCCTCCCGCAAAGTTTGCAATACTATCCTCAAGTGCTTTTCATGCTCCTCTTCACTTTTGGAGTATATAAGAATATCATCAATGAATACAATCACAAATTTGTCCAGATATTGATAAAATACTCGATTCATCAGGTCCATAAATATAGCTGGTGCATTTGTTAACCCGAATGGCATAACTAAGAATTCGTAATGCCCATACCGCAGTTCTAAATGCATCTTTGGAATATCTTCCTTCTTTCCTTTACCTGATGATATCCGGACCTTAAATCAATTTTTGAAAATACCCTTGCTTCTCCCAACTGATCAAACAATTGATCGATCCTAGGTAAGGGATATTTATTCTTGATGGTAACCTCATTCAAAGCCCTATAATCAATACTAGGCGTAGGTACCATCCTTCTTTTTCACGAATAAATACCGGTGCACCCCATGCGAAGCGCTAGGCTGAATAAATCCCTTGGATAATAATTCTTTTATTTGTTTGTTTAACTCAGCCAGCTCCTCCTTGTTCATTGGGTATATCTTTTTGGCTATGGGTGCAGCTCCATATTAAATCTATAGAGAATTCTACAGCTCTATCTGGGGTAGCCTGGCAATTCTTCTGGAATACGTCCTTAAATTCTTCTACTACCTGGGAAAGGTTTGCTCTGCCACTCCTTGCAGCAGTACTGGCATTCAAATTTCTCCAATTCTTCTGCATGAATTCATTCTGGTCCCTTACAAATTCACAAAATTCTCCGTCAGGGAGTTGAAAAGAACTTTCCCCTGACCGCAATCTATGTTGGCTGATGTTCAGTTAGCCAATCCATACCCAATATTATATCATAGTTGCTTGTTGGGAAACGAGCAACCGGGTACGAAAAGCTCCTCCACCCAATTTTATGGGACATCTACTACATACCCTACTGATTTCTACTACTCCATTACGGTGAGGACTTTCAGTGATTTAGGCAAAGGTTGTGATTCTAATTTCACGTTGTGATTAAAAGATGATGCTATAAATGAATGGGTAGCCCCGAATCAAATAATACTGATGCTGGATATGCAGAAATTAAAATAGTACCTGAAATTACTTCTCGGGAATACTAACGTCTTCGGCTCCCATCACAAATGCTTGCCCTTGCTTATTCCTTTTCTGTTATTATTTTGGGCTTGATCGCCCGTTGTGCCTGTTGAAATTGATATGCCTGAGGTGCATAGGGCGGCCTGTACTGATTTCCATAAGCCATGGCTGCTTGTGACGTTGGTGCCTGCATCATAGGTCGAGGTTGGGTTCCTTGAACTGGAGGTCGGTATCCCTGATGTGAGCTTTGTGTGATTGCTCCGTTGCAGGCATTTGGGGCATTGATGGGTTTGGATGATTACCTGCCCCACATTCAAACAAGCCCTAATCTTCTCCTACATACATTTATCTTATGACCTGGTTTATGGCAGTAATTAACAACGGATCTGTCTTGGTTGCCGTTCTGAGGACGCTTAGGCGGTCCCTGCCAATGATTCTTGGAGGATGCCCCCTCCTCAAAAGTCCTCTTAGGTTGTGGAGACCGGAAAGGTGTTCTTCTTTTAGTATCCTTTCTTGGTCTCGAGCAGCTTCTGTTGCTCTGAAAATGTTCGGCACCTATAAGAGGCGACCCTACTTTTCAGTTGGGTCCCAAGTCCTTCTACGAACCTGGATATCTTGTGTCTTCATCTGCTATCATGTTGGGGGCAAATCGACTAAGCCGGGAAAATTCCGCTACGTACTCATCAACTGTACGTCTTCCTGTTTCAGGTTGAACTGCCGTTCTAATTCTATCCGCGCAGACTTGGGATAGAACCTGTCTTCGAATTTCTTCTTGAATTCCGCCATGACATGTCCTCGTCCGAATCTTCTGGGTACTCAGCGCTCCACCAGTATCCAGCAATGTCCTCCAGCTGGATGCGGATTGCTGGCACATGTCCTCAGGCTTAACTTTGGCAGCCTTCATTAAGCCTTCAATGGTTCTCAGCCATTGACTTGCTTCCATTGCATTTTCAGTCCCTTTAAACTTGGCGGCCTAAGATCCCTGAATTCTTTTAAGGTTTTATCCTTGGTATTATTTGAATTCTGCATTTGTTCTAGAATCGTAGCATTTGTGGCATGGGCAGCATTGGCCTGTTGACTATTGGATTCTAGGAGTTGCTGGAATAATCGGAACATGTCTGTCACGGTTGGCTCAGTCGACGTTTGAGATTGTGTATTGTTTGATTGATCGTGATTGTCCATATCCTGAAATAAAGACACAATCCCTCAGGAATTATTTCGGCTCACAATGTTTATTCATAACAAGGCATACAGCAGAGTCATATATATATCATTAAAAGAGAGTATTACAAAAAGTGGTTCCCACTCTCAACTTTACATTTGTTTACATCCATTTCCATCTAACCTACTTATGTCACTCCACCTCCCCAAAATGTGACACAGTATCTATCTTTAACTATCCTTTCTTGTATACACATCTGCTGATTTCAAAATACCACACAGCAGACAAAAAGATTCCTTCTTTACTGTACATAATGTCGGTTAGGTTTTTTCTTATTCTATGGCCTCGATGATGATTCTGTCCTCAGTGAGTATGTCAACTTCTGGATGGAGTCTTTCAAAATCATCTAAGGTACCCTCATATCCATGCAGTCCGATATAAATACGGTTTGGGTCTCGGACATGCAGGCAGTAAGTTATATTGGCCTGATATACTTCGGCTCCGTCTTCAATGTCCCTGACAATGGGACGCGTGACTGCATAGAATATTTGATAAACATGGATATCGTACCAGTCAGGTGCGTTCCACATTAGTCTGGCATAGCGCTGGTATAAGTATATAGTGTAATCACTTCCGTCCCATTCCAAACTTGGCATAAACAGATCCATTCCTACATTCATAGTATCTTTAAGAAAATATTTACCAAGAATAAAATATAGGAAAAGCATATTTATTTATAGCATAACATGCTTCTGCTATATATATATATACATAAGCTACATACATTCATATGTTACTTACCTATTAGTGCCTAATACTTATTTTACATATCTCATTACATATATTCACACACACCCTATACAAAGTCAAGGATCTAATACTTGTTTACATAATTATATTTATACATCTTCTTCTTGCTGGAGGGTTTTCTAAATCCACATACGTCTTATATTTAGAATCCTTGCTTCTGGGTGGGCCTGCTTCCATTCTTCTAGTGTACCATTGCGTTCATTCTCTGGACCTTCCGATGGTTCTGCCTTGATTAATACATAATAGTGCACTGTATTATAATATACTTTCCTTTCGTCCACTATATCTGTCACTACTGGGTACTTCAGCTCGTAGTGTACTCCATAAGCTTCTATCATTCCCCTTGGAGCTACTTTCCACATCTTCCTTACAAATGCATAATACTCATCCAGGCTGTGACTATCGTTTCCTAATCTTGCAAAGGGCACGAAGCGGGACATGATCTACATTAAGAATTTCTTGAGTCAATATCCATTTACTAGGATTAAATAGTTGGCTAGAAAAGAGGTAATCAGCTACTAACTATTGATACTTTCTCCTTAGAGATTCCTAGAGTGTGATTGGGATTCGTAGTGCTCCTTACGATTCTAGAATCTACGTTTTATCCGAACCTATGTCCTATCTATATTTCCATTCTTGCTGACCTGCATGGGCCACCACTTAAAGGACGTGTCACGCCCCGCTTCCCGGATGGAAGGGTGACGTCATAACACATCCCCAGGCTACGCGCCGAAATTCGCGATTGTCGCCTGTAAACATCAGCAGAATGGAAAATACAAGGAATTACATGGTATTAAAATATAGTGTAGCGTTATTACAGGGAACTTTTCCAGCAATATTGTTACAGAATTGCAAATGACAACGATACTGCTGGTCATAACAGTGGGTAGTCCAGACAGTTACTCCTCGTTGTAGTGCAGCGATACTTCGGCGGAGGCGTCTTCTTCTTCTTCACCTAGTGAACAAATACTAGGTCGTTTAGAAAACGACGAGCAAGTCCTCGGCCAAGAACGGTAAAAGTTAAACAAAATAATGAAGATGTAGTTTTAAAAGAAGAGACATGGTATACTAAATTGCGCTGCTATATATATATATATTTTAGTAAAACATGAATGAAGATCAATGTCCTACTCCATGAATAATAAGATTTCCGAGCTTCCCTTGAGCTTTTAATAGGAATTGCTTCCCTTGAGCAATTAATGACACTGCCTACTTATAAGACAGCGTTGTTTTCTGGAGTAAGACTTGAAGATATGCAGTTTTGAGAACAATGCTCCGAATAATCCTCTAAATATTTCCGTGAACAATCCCGTTAACCTGGGATCAGGCTGTGAATTCCGAGCCTCCCTTGGGCTAAATAAAGGACATCTATTGATGTTACTGTCAGATAGATGTTGAGCCTCCCTTGGGCTAGTGCATCCTAGTTGAAACTAGATGCACGGATTTCAGAGATTTCAGAATATTGATCAGCTTTTTTTTGTTATTTATGTTACGGGATATCTAGGGATATTCGGTTGTTCTCCCCTCCCAAATGCCTCCTAAATTCAGAAATTTCCAAAAAATTTCCGAAGGTCGGAAATTTGTCTCTCTCCTAAATTTTTCAAAAAATTTCGGCAGAGTCTCCTTTGTATGTAGGAGCCCCGAAAATTTACAAGAAACAATTTTTATAATGACAGAAAAATATGGGCTCGCCGACCCCTTCGGTGGAGCAACTCTCAACACCGGAACCACGCAAGTAAGTATTGGGCTCGCCGACCCCTTCGGTGGAGCAACTCTCAACACCGGAACCACGCAGGGAATAAAAGAGCAAGAGGAATTGGAGATTTATACCTGAGCAAGCATTGGTTACCTTTCCTTTGGCAATAGATCAACTTGCGGCTTGCTATTAGCTTTGCAATTTGTCACATAGAGCAAATTTTATTCAACTATGTAAGACTTTATAACGTAAACTATATGTGTACAGGTATATATATGTATGAATATATATATGTAGATATATATAAGATATACATATATATGTGTAGATATATATATATATATATATATATATATATATAATATACATACTAGATAGTATGACGGAATTTAAACCAAATGAAACTCTTCCATAATATATGCATGAAGCAGGAGAATAAAGGAAATAAACGGGAATTATTTCTAAATATACACCAAATTGAGTAACCATGTAGTGAGTAGAGAGAAGCAGGGTCCTTTTTACCTTTCCGGCGTACGGTCCAGTTGTTCAGTTCCAAATTTTTATGACAACTTACCATTGGAGAGTCCCATATGTTCATTGTGTTTGTTTGTTCATGGAGAGTCCAATAGTTCATGTCCATAAATCGCAAGTCCAAAGTCCGTGTTCAAAATTGATTTCTCTACTTGTGTCTATTTGATTATCCACTTGTTCGAAATATCTTACCATAAATATTTAATACTTTTGTTTATGTCAAATTAAACATCTACTAGAATTAGAATTTGCAACATTTAATATATCATGACTTGATTTAAATATTATTAAATTCAGAATTAACTAAACAAAATTCAGAGATATTATCTTAACTTATATTTAAATCTTATGATATGAATTTTCAGATTTTTAGAAGATTAAACCATATACTTCAATTTTCTGGTATTACCAAATTATTTATGAAACTATAATTTCAGAATTTTTTTCATGAAGATAAAAGAATAAATAAAATTTTCATTAACCTAGATGGAAAAAAAACTTGAGAAGAAGAAGGAGGTGAGGACTTGCCTTGGGTTGAGAATGTCCTAACCTTCTTCACAAATCCTAATTAGAACCCAATAGCAAAATAATACTTTGTTAGTAACCTAACCTAGTTGGAATTGAAACAAAATATAAGGATTGAGGAAGAAGAAGTAGTTACCTAGGTTTTCCTTGGAGTTTGAGTGAAGAATGAGAGGAAGGAGATGAAGATGATGGAGTGGAGGATGAGGAGGTGACCGGGGGGGCGGCCGGCGGCGGGCGCAGCGAGCGGCGGCGGGCGGCAGCAGGCGGCGGCGAGCGGTGCTCCGGCCGGCAGCAGCAGCGGCAGTAGGTGGCAGAAGGGGGGGGGTCGGTGAGTGTGGGGGGTGCGAGTGTTTTTGTGTTTTTGTTTTTGTTTTTTTCTTTTCCTCTCTCTCCCTTCAAGTGTGTGTGTGTGTGTTTATATAGGGAGAGGAGGGGGTTGAGGTGCTGGTGGTGTTGGGTGTGTGTTTGTGTGTGGGGGAGGGAAAAGAATTTAATGGGGGGAAGTGGTGAGGTGTATTCTTTCTCCACTCTTCTAGTGTACACATAGCATGACATGTGTCATGGCATGAAAAAGTTCTATTTAATTAAAAAAAAAAATTTTTTTTTTGAAGCAAATAATAATTGATAATAATAATAAATATAATAAAATAATAATAATAAGAGTATGACAGAATGGTTCATCACGTACCAGCCAACTTCTGAGAAGGTTGTCATGGCGAACCAGGCCCAAGTTGAAGTTCTGGGGATCGGGACTGTGGAACTGAAACTCACTTCCGGGAACACTCTGACGCTCCAAGGAGTAAAGCATGTTCCGGTGATTGCCAAGAATCTGATCTCTGGGAGTCTGCTTAGCAACGCAGGCTTGAGGATGGACATTCATGCTGGTTAGATGGTGATGTCCAATAAGGGAACATACTTCGGAAAGGCTTATCAGACCGAAGGGATGTTTAAAATTCAGCTTGTAAACCAGTCTGATAATATCAATGCAATCGCTCTTTCTGATTAATCTCTTGGGTTGTGGCATAATAGCTAGGACATGTTCATTGTAAAAGAATAAACAAAATGTCTAGTCTAGGACTTGTCTCCAAATGTGGGGGGTAAGGTAGAGAAATGTGAAGTATGTGCTCAGACAAAGATCACTAGAAAACCCTTCCATCAAGTAAATCAAAGCACAGATCTTCTGGAGTTGGTTCGCTCCGATATCTGTGACTTCAAACAATTCTTTACAAAAGCCGGGATGAAGTTTCATAACCTTCATCGATGACTTCTCTAAATACGCATTCGTTTACTTGCTCAAATCCAAAGACGAAGCGTTCGAGAAGTTCAAGGAGTCCAGGGCCGAAGCTGAACGGCAAACTGGACAACAACTCAAGAGGTTGAGAAGTGATCGAGGCGGAGAATATCGGTCTCATGAATTCGCATCGTTCTGCAAAGAACATGGAATCATCTGCGAGACTACTGTTCCGTATTCTCCAATCTAACGGAGTAGCAGAGAGGAAGAACCGAACGTTGACAGAAAATGAACTCAATACTGCTAACTGCAGGTCTTCCAAAATGCTACTGGGAGAAGCTGCATTAACGGCCACTTTCATTTTGAATAGAGTGCCTTATGCAACTTCTAACACAACTCCTCATGAACTCTGGTTCAAAGTCAGACCTAACTTGAATGTCATTCGAGTGTGGGGTGTCTGGCTTATGTGAAGCTCCCAGATCTGAAGATTCAGAAGCTGGGGACAAGGACTACGAAGGCGATCATCTTGGGTTATGCTGAGAAGAGTGATGCTCGGAGATTTCTTGATATTGAGTCAAATCATATCATCGAATCTCGCGATGCTGAATATTTTGAAGACAAGTTTGCAAGACATAAAACATTGTTCTTCCATATATTCCGGAGAATGATGTAGGTGCAAATGAGACTGAGATCTCATATGAGCCAGTAGTCCAAGAAGAAGTTGGTGTAAAAACAACAATTGAACCAGAACTCGCTGAGCCGTCAACGAAGGGAGCAAGGAGGCCGGAGAGCTTCGGAGATGACTCGTCACCTACATGTGGAAGCAGATCCGCTTACCTATGATGAGGCGATGAAGACCAGAGATGCTGTCTTCTGGAAGGAGGCAATAGACAATGAAATTGACTCAATTACCTCCAATAACACATGGGTGTTAGTTGATTTACCAAAAGGAGCAAAACCCATCGGATGCAAGTGGATCTTCAAGAAGAAGATGAAGGCTGATGGAACCATTGACAAATTCAAGGCCAGGCTAGTGGCCAAGGGATTTTCTCAGAAGCAGGGGATCGACTACTTTGACACATGCTCCAGTAGCACGGATGACAACCATCAATTGTTAATTACCCTTGCGGTAATACACAAACTGGTGATACACCAGATGGATGTGAAAACAGCATTCCTGAATGGCGAGCTGACCGAAGAGATTTATATGCAACAGCCAGAAGGATTTGTCGTCAGAAGCCTAGAAGACAGTCTGCAAGTTGGTAAAATTCCTATACGGCTTAAAGCAAGCTCCTAAAATGTGGCATGAGAAGTTTGACAAAGTTCTAAGGTCAAACGGCTACAGGGTCAGCGAAACAGACAAGTGTCTATACTAAATTTGCTGACGGAAGAGGAGTCATCGTTTGTCTGTACGTGGACGACATGCTAATCCTAGGTACGGATATAAGCTGTCACTGAGACAAAGAAGTTCCTCTCGACAAAGTTCAGTATGGACTTGGGGGATGCTGATGTTATCTTGGGACTCAAGATCATCCGGACAGACACTCGATTGGCACTGTCACAATCTCATTACATAGAGAAGATGCTCACTCGATACGGGTATCATGATCTTCCTATAATTGATACGCCATACCGAAGTGATCAGAAGCTGGAGCCAAACTCGAAGGAAAGCGTCAGGCAATTGGAGTACGCTAGCATCATCGGGAGTTTGATGTACGCTACTACTGCCACTAGGCCTGACATAGCTTTCGCTGTGGGAATGCTGAGTCGATTCACTAGCAATCCAGGCGTTGAGCACTGGAAAGCTGTGAAGCATGTTAGAGATATCTCAAGAAGACTCAGACATATGCACTGCACTTCAGCGGTAAGCCGCCGGTAGTAGAAGGCTTCAGTGATGCCAGTTGGTGCTCAGAGTTGGAGAGCGAGAGGTCCACTGGTGGATTCATTTTCACAATGGGTGGAGCTGCTATATCGTGGAAGTCGAAGAAGCAGACTATGCTCTCGCGGTCGTCTATGGAATCTAAGTTCTTTGCACTTGATACCGCAGCAGATGAAGCAGAATGGCTTCGGGAGCTCATGTATGATCTTCCAGTAGTTGGAGCGCAGATACCGGCAATTCCGATATACTGCGACAACCAGGCAACTGCGGCGGTGGCATCAAATGATCTCTTCAACGGAAAGAAGAGAACTGTGCGGTTAAAGCACAGGGCAGTGAACGATCTCATCAAGAGAAGTGTCATTGCAGTAATCGATGTTCGGAGTCAAGAGAACCTGACGGATCCGTTCACGAAGGGCCTCAAGCATCAGCTGGTTGAACACACAGCAGGAAAGATGGGCTTGAAGGCATTCTGATAGTATGTTTTTGTAATCCTACCATAAAATTTTATGTTATTAGTTCAAAGAAATCTACTAGACATCTAACTTTCGGTTCAAGGGAGGACCACTGACTGGAAAACTATCAGGTAACAATGGTTACTTGTTCTTGGGAACATGGAAGGGTTACGAACCCATAACCACTGTTGTCTACTATGTGTTTTCTGCGGAAAACGGATCCTGTGTTGAGGTTGGCTTAAATGCCTTAATAAGTTCTCAGGCAGAGTGAATGCCTGGTGTGCTTTACAGGAAGCACGGTAGCGCAGCACTACAAGGAGTAAAACTCTATGCTACAGTGGGATGACTCCACCATGAGGTTCCCAGGTAGGGGTAATGCCTCGGCTTTGCAAGCCAAGTCATAGCGGCGTAGCACCGCAAATAGGCAGATAGCCTAATGCTGTATAATGAAATTAAAGAGTTGTAGACAACACTACAAAGGGGGGATGATCCCATGTTACGGTGGCACGACATCACGATGAGGTACCCGGGTAGGGGTAAAGCCTCGGCCTTGCAAGCCATGTCGTTGCGGCGTAACACCGTAAGGAAGCCTTAGGCTTCATGCTGGGTAGAATGGCACTATAAAGAGGCTATGATCTCATGCTGCAGTAGTATGACACTACGATGAGGTTTCCAGATAGGGGTATTGCCTCGGCTTTAGGCCATGTCATAGCGGCGTAGCACCGCAAGGAAGCGCAAGGCTTCATGCCATGTCTCTTTAATAAAGAACTTACCTATAGTGTATGGAAAGAGATATCAGGCTGTCTTTTGAGGGTAAACTTGTAGACGCCCAAAATTATACACTGAAACCAGGCTGGCACAAGGCCTTTAATGTGCAGCTAGAAGTACATGTAACTACACTTTGTGAGTGGGAAGAGTTACAATTGTGGTGCAGAATTCAAGGCTTAGTCCATTCTTGTATCACACTGTTATTTAACCCATACGGGAAGATTTAAGTCGTCAGCGACATCTATCCTAATGCAAAATGGACAGTTACTGTGGGAAACGCTCCACCCTAGACACATAATATGATGAGATATGTGGGAGATTGTTGGTGCTCTTGCTCCTTGACATGAAGAGAGCTTGCTCTCAACATGCTTTGTAAAGTTTAGTCCCACATTGGAAAAGCACGATGAGTTATCTCAACATATATATGAGTATGTGTTGTTGGGATATGCACATGGGGTGGTGACCCTAAGGAGGGAACCATGTGGGTGATTTTACTAAGAGGTAAGGATAAGGCTCCAAGAAAAGCATTCATGCTTTTTGCTCTTGGGAAATTAATTTCCATTGGGGCTAAGCCCCGTAGGGGCTTAGCGACTCGGACTCATGGGCTCATGAGGCGTAATGTGGTATTTTGTTGCCGCACTTTGCACTTAGCACGTCAGCATCGTCGCTAGGCGCATAGTGCGCTTAAGTTGCGCGAGCCACTTGCGCGAGCCACGTTGCGCGCCCACGTTGCGCGGCCCAGTTGTGCGCTGGGTTGCGCGCGTGCGCGGGATGCGCGAGGTGCTCGAGTGCGCAAGGTGTGCAAGTTGCGCCAGGTGCGCAAGTTGCGCCAGTTCGCAGGTTGCGCCAGTTGTGCAGGGTGCGCCAGTTGCACAAGTTGCGCCAATTCGCAGGTTGCGTCAGGTGCGCAAGTTGCACAAGGTGCGCCAGGTGCGCAAGTTGCGCCAGTTGCGCCGCAGCGTGCGCAGTGCGCGCAATGCGGCTGTAGGCCGCGCAACTCGTTCATTGCTGCAATGCGCACAGGTGGAGGCTGTCCTCATTCAAACTGATCCGCAATATGCGATAACTGATCCTGAAATAGTGGATCTGACATTATTTCGTAACGCACATTGCGGATCTGAGCGGTTATAGCAGTAGCATATATTCAGGGCCTCACTTCTCTCTTCATATACAGAGAATTATTATTCCGAAAATTTCAAAAAGAGGGAAGAGAGAGTTCCTCGAGCCACTGGAGTTCCAGCACCTTCGACAGCAGCTCAAGTATTCTTTTTCAGTCCTTGTCGTCCCGAGCAGTCCGTCTTAGAGCATATTTCCAAAGCGTTCCAGAGTTCACTCGAACTTGCTGGTTCCTGGAAGCTGACCGTGTGGACGGATCTAGCTTTGAGCACTGGTGTTTTTTTTGACACCCCAGCAGGACACCACCTTTCCATCAATCGCCTGTTACCTTTACTGCTGCCTTTAGCATTTCGATTAGTACCTTCTTTTTAGAAGCACTGCTATCGTTTGCTACGTTTACGAAATCTTCTTAGATTTTCGTATTCTAGAATCCTTCTAGGATCTCTGATTGTGCACCTTCCCAGAAGTGTTGCATTGGAACGTCGTTCTTACAACTGTTTCATTCGGTTTTCCATTGAAATATTGTGCACCGGTTATAACAGAAATTGCCATAATCATTATCGTCCTCAACAATTTGTTTATAAACATTCACATTTCAGATTTTTGTCTTACCTTCTTGTTCGCTAGGAACCATCATCATCGAACTAGGAGGGGATATTGGCTGGAGGCTTATCGTCTTGAATACGAGATTTCAGTGGTGTGATTTAAGTAAACAGTGATAATATATTGCTATACTTCGGACGGGAATCACAATTGGCTAGTCACAAGTGTTTATTGCTTCTTGTAAACATTAAATGGTTATATAGGGTTATCAACAAGTACAATACCCCTGCCCATATGGCATGCTTGTTTCTTCGTTATCTTGGGTATACAGATCTTGGTTTTGGATCTGATATTCTTACTATGGAGATATACATATCAGATTACTATAACCCCTGTTGCATGCGGAATTATTTATCCTCAAAGAGAAGTATGAACTCTATACAGAATTGAGAATTGGGATTTGCCAAGTGATCCAACTCCATGAACTGGCAATCATCAAATGAGACTAGCATGTGTATTATCTTACCTAATTATCTCTTTAGTCATTGTACCGGTTCAAAGATTAGGTAGTCATTAATTTTGAGGTAATTTTACGTTCCATTATCTCATGGAATTCTGAACAGGTGTTTTTCTTCAAAAGGAGCGGGTGCTTCTCCGATTGAATCTTCTGATGCTATGGATGGTGACTACCATATTGACGAAACAGTGGAATCCAAGTGGTGTGTCAGGAAGAGTTGCTGAAAGAATATCCGTGGATGCTGATGCACTTACTTTTTGTAATAGGTCAGGGAGGCGGCTCTGCCTGGAATAGGTGTTCCGAGTTCTACGGGTGTGGAAGAACTGAGAAAGAACCAAACCAAGCCGAAAAATTGCCGATTGTAGTAGTCATAGTTTGTATGATGCTTGTTGTGTGATACCGTTTAATTTGTTGCAACTTATTTCTTTATTGCACATGTGCCGAAGTTTCTGCCCTACTTTTGAAGGTTAATGTTACAGGCTGGGTCCTCTTGACATGCTAGTCATATGACTCATATTACAGGCGAATTTATTCACAATTGGATTTTTTTTAATTCACTGATTTTTGTATAAGCCAACGAAATTAGAATTGTAATTTTCATGGTTCATTTGGGCAAATTCTAACAGTCGATGCAGTTCTCATTCATGGCAAGCGAAGCCCTGAGAATGAGCATCATTTTGTTAAAGATACGTATTACACAGGACACGGCTCCGCGGTAGGCAGGGGTTACCACAAGGCTAAAGTTTCTCAAAACTTTTATCGATCTTTGGTTATTTATAAAATGAAAATAAATAAATACATTAACTTCCCTTTTATGGGTATTACAGATTGACGATTCTGCTTTATGTTTTATTTTTAAAATAAAGGTGGTTAGTTATAATTTATATAAAAAATAAAACATTGGTCCGTGTAATTAGTTTCAAAACAAGGATAGTAGCATGGAACATAGAAATAGTTACTGTAAATTGCCCAAAAAAAAAAAAAAGGTAATTATCAATAGAAGGGACAAAATGGCCTTAAAAAATAATTAATTGACAGCAAATATGATAGTCAACTAACAGCTAAGGCTTAATTTATTCAACTAACAGAAGGTAGCAACTCACTAACGTATTTTGTTGCTAATATAAAATTTAATGTTATTTGGTTAAAAAAATTATGATAGTTCAGTATATTTAATTGCAAAATAACCTAAGATTAACCATCCAAACGAAGTAAACTGCAGAAAATTGCAATCGAGTGTTCATCAGTTTGGTTGGCACAATAAACTTGCACGTATCTGAAAAGTAAAATCCTTCACTCTTATTACTGGACTAGGATGTTATAGATGGAGGAATCATTGGACAAGCACAAATCTTATTATTGTGATATATTAATTTGCATCAGGAACACATCAATTTGAAGAATTTGTCCCTGTAATTAGCAGGCACTCGTCCCACTCCACCTGACCCACCCCTTCAACCGCGGTATATGCAGCAGCAAAGTTTGTCAGGAATATTGCCGGGGTTTGGGTTGGGTATGCAATAGCCATCGATACGGAGGGTCGGATGCACGTCCTGCACGGGGTGGCGCAGTCCCCGTCGGCCTCGCACGACGAGGTTTCGTAACTACAGTCGGCCTGACCTGAAAATACGTACGTACGTATATAGATTCAAAAGAGTCAGTACGTTGATGAGCCGAGCAACTTAACAGTAGTGGATCATACTACTCACTGATGGACTGCACTGACGATATCGCGACGATCGACAACAGGCAGGAGGAGGAGAATTTTGGCACCCATCTTCACCTCGTTGAGCGTAGATGATGATGATGATCGGCAATGGTCTTTGTACCGAGTTATATGTATATATAGAGAACTCTTATGTTGAGATTCAGAGAACCATATCTAGAGTTCACTAGTTCACTCCAGATTCACTAGTTTAAAACAAGAATACTAATTAAATATAAAAGATATAACTTAAAATCATTTTTGTTTTGGGCATTTTAATTCCATATAAACTAAATACATATTTCTCAAAAGATGATTGCGTTTCTTACATAACATATATACATCCTAGTTTTTTTTTTAGTGTCACTGTGTCTGTGTCTGTGTCTGTGTCTGTGTCGACTGTATCTTGTGTGTTGAGAACAAATAGATTCACTACTCGGTACTCACTAGTTCACTTTTGTATCTAGTGTGTTGAGGACATATAGATTCACTATATCACTCCCATGATCCCATGTCTAAAATATGAAAGTACTTATGTGCACAAAACCCGGGCAGGCCCACAGGTCCAAAAATTACTGGAAATACGAACATGGATATATCTATAAGATTTATATAATCCTTGGGATTGATTGGTTGAGCAACCATAGATTACATAAGAATGTGTATCTTTAGACCGCCGAAAAGTCAGAGTTTGAATTTGTCAGAAGAACTAGAGAGCTTGGAGGCAAGACTATTTGTGGATCTCTAGTAGCATAGGTCACTTCATCAAATTATCTTGGAGTTCTGAGATGTGTCTACCACTTGAAAAAGAAGTTGAGTTCTCCATCAACTTAGGCCTCGTTTGGTCTCAAAATCATCGGGTTGAAAAGAAAATTGATTATTTTCTATTTGGGTACCAAGGAATTGAGAAGGAAAGAAAAGTGATTTCCAATGAAAGAAAAATTAGAAAAAAAAAAGTGATTACATCCATCCAAGTAAGGAATCATTTTTCCACATTGAAGTATTCACTTTTCTTTCCAATTTTTTTGGCATTTTCAAACATGGAAACGAAAATCAATGGGAAGTGCAATTTTCCTAAGGAAAGGAAATGTCAAGAATTGATTTCCTTTCCCTTCCATTCCGCGGACCAAACGAGGCCTTAATGCGAGGAGCGGCACCAATATCACATAATATTTACATAATCAACAAGAAGAAGATGGAAGAACCGAAAGAACGATTGATAATTTGGAAAGAAAATGATTCATGTCGCCAGCAAAGTGCTTCATCTTAGGGAGCTCCGTTACTATTTGTGTCGAAGAAGTTCGGATCAGCGAGAATGTGCATTATATACATAGCACTAAATGTCGATGGTCGATGATCTATTTCGTTATAAAGCACCAAATACTCTACCGTCAACTAGTCATCTAAATTTATGACTTGACATTCTGATGCTTATAACTATCTTGATTAGGAATTTTCCACAAACAGACATGCTTATCCTCATATCAACAATTATAAACAATTGATTTTTTTATGCTACATTGTCACCTATTATGATGAGAGTGTTTTGATGATGGTGAATTTTTAAAAATTATGACATATTGATCAAGTCAGGCACTTTTTAAAGCACTTATATTTAGAAAACAATAAAAAAATCAAATGAAGTCGACGTTACATTATAAATGAAAGTTTGACTTATGCTCTACTTTTGTGCCAATTGGATACCATTTTATTCCTAAGATTTTTTTTTGGTTCGACGAAGTACGACGATGTAAAAAATTCGAAAATCGATATTTGCACATGCATTACAATTAAGAAAAAAAATGATTTTTTTCTTTTTATTTTGGTGTTTTAAAGAAGTGGAGGTTACAAGTAAAAAATTTTAAATTTTGGTATTTGCATAGTTGTTTAAGAAAGTTGGAAAGTGTAACTTTTTATAGTTATTAGGATTTAGAAGTGTTAAAATAGAGAGCAAGTGAGAAATCCAACTAAACATGAAAATTATCCCAATTTGTGGCAGACAATATTTTATTATTTATTCACGTCACTTCAAAATAAATTTTGTCTGCAAATCCTTCAACCAAACACGTAAATTGGTTCTAAATTCAAATTTGGACTTCATGTCCCCAAATTTGGAACCAAACAACTCCTAAGCGAGCACCCTCTTCTTCTTTTTACTTATTTATCATTTTCCATTCATGAACGACATATAAACAAAGTTTAATTAATGGTTATTTAGTTTTAGGGTCTTATACAATATTGAAAATTTACGTTTAGATCTCCATATTGTCCATAGGAGGGTTTGTGTCTCGTTCTAACGGTTGACTTAGTTGACCGTCCAAATTAATGGAGACATAAATATAAATTTTGAATATTATAAAAGGCCCTAAAAGTAAACGAAAATTTGAGGATTGTATAACTTAAATTATTTAGTTTTGCATGATGGGTTTGTGTGACTTGTGTTATTTAGTTTTGTCATGACCAATTAGAATGAGATTTACGACATTATTGTTTGCTTCTGTCATAAACTTAACAGTCACACAATTCTCTAGAACTCTTGAATTGCAAGTATTCAATAAATGAGATCGAAACTAGACACATTTGACGATACAATATGCCTACAAACTTGTCCTTATCAAAGCTGATGCCAAGAACTTAAAAAAGCCCATAGTAGGGACGCTTTCTTTCTTTTATTTAAAATATAAAACAACAAACTTGAAACGTCCATACTATGGACTTTTTCCATAGAATATTTGTATTTCTTGTTTTACTTACTGACGAAATAAAAATAAAATAAAATTTGAAGTTCTTTGTGTATTATTTTAAGATGTGGAGAGAATTAAAATGCTTTAAATAAGGATGTTTCTGTTCTCTCTGATAAATTTAACAAATTTTTTTCTTTCTATAATTTGCTCAAACTTTAATACTACAGAAATTTCTGTATCTATTCTACTACTAGTCTACATGTACGTACTTTGTACGTATTTTAATTATAATATCATAAGGTTAGTAATTATTTTTCATCTTTTTCAGGTTGCTTATTCATGTGTGTATGTTTTCTTTTTACAATGTCAATAGATTCAAAGTACAATTTTTAAAAAAAAAATTTCTATTGAGAATAATAATCTTTGAAAAAGTAAGGATAAAAAAAATTAACATTAGAACATGAAAAGTTGTATGGTAAAAGAAAACTTGCATGCGAACTTTATTGTTTTGACTCTTAAACATAAAATACCCTTGAGTATTTCATAAACATGATTATTATGTCAACTTGCATGTCAATTAGTTTAAGAGTCAAAGCAATAAAGTTTGTATGCTATGAAGTTTATTTTTTTATGCAACTTTTCAGGTTACAATGGTAATAAATTTTTCTGTCCTTACCATTTTTCAAAGGTTATTATTCTCAATAGGAAATTAAAAAAAGAACAAAAATTCGTGCTTCAAATCTCTTGGCATTGTAAAAAGAAAACATACGCACATGAATAGTCACCTGAAAAGGACGAAAAGACGACAACTGATCTTATGATATTTAATTAAAATACGTGCAAAGTACGTACATGTAGACTAGTAGATATAAATAAAACTTGGTGGTGAAACTTTTGAATTCCTAAATACCCTTGAGTATTTTATAAACATGATATTATTATGTCAACTTACATGTCATTTATGTTTAACAGTCAATGCAATAAAGTTTGTATACTATAAAATTTTCTTTTTCCATACAACTCTTTATGTTTCAATGGTAATAAATTTTTCTGTCATTAACATTTTTTTCAAAGGCTATTATTACATAGAAATTAAAAAAATAAAATAAAATTCGTACTTCGAATATCTTGACATTATAAAAATAAAGTACAAATACATAAATAATCACTTAAAAAAGACAGAAAGATGACAACTGACCTTATAATATTCTAATTAAAATACGTACAAAGCACGTAGATGTAGGCTAGTAAATATAAGACCTTAAAATAACTGTGTGGAATGCACGAGCCTCTAGCTAGTTGTTCTTCTTCTTCTTTTTTCCAGAAGGTTTTTTTTAGGGGCACCACAACTTCTACTAGGGGGCAGCCCTTACTTAGGGGGCAGTCCAAAAAGTGGAGATTTTACTAGGGGGCAGCCCACATTTTACTAGGTGGCCCAACCCCCCAAACTCTCATTTCCTCCCCAAATCCCAATTTCCTCTCTCTCTCTCCTCCAAAAAAAAAAGAAGAAGAGCTCTCTCTCCCTCTCCCAAAACCCTAGTCTCTTCTCCTCCACCACTCTAATCCTAATTCCTCCACCAAATTTCTTTCAAGAACACTCCTACATTCGACGAGATGACACGCAAGTCGAAGAAATCGGATAAAATAACTAGGTACGTTCTTCCCTAATTTCTTCTATAATTTTCTACATTCTATTTGAAACCCTAGAATAGTTTTAATTATCTAAAAACTTTTGATAATTTAGGTTTAGAATGTCTTTAGGGTTTATGAATGGCATTTTCGAACACGACAAACCCACAATTTTTCTTCAAACCCTAACCCTAGAAAACGACAAACTAGCGAGTCATTTGTCTGTTGGCCCTGAGTACAGTAGGACTGCCAAGCATGTGGCAGTCCACATGTAAACAAGGACTGCCAGAGTCCTGGCAGTCCTCTTTCAATAGAGGACTACCAGGACTGTGGCAGTCCTTGTGTGCAATTGGACTGCCACATGCCTGGCAGTCCTATTGTACTCAATTTTTGTTGTGGTCTGGGGGTGGGGGATGGGGGTAACAGTTCTATTTTAGTTTGCATTATTTATTAACTATACGGTCGCACAATCTATTGTTCTATAGGGGTAACAGTCCTCCGAACGCACAAAAAAGAATACGCTCCACCGCGTCAAAGCGGAAGGAACGCGCGGAACGTCCTCTTGAGCGTCCGATTACAATTTCCGAACCGGCGCGCCAAGGTGGGTCTGGGACACGGAGACCGCCACCGGGACCACAAGCTCGGTCGAAGCAACGAGCTCGTACTCCTTCTCCTTCTTCCAGTGATGACGATGACGTGCCAATTAGCCAACTCCTACCACCACGTCAAGGTGGTTCTGCTCCATCTGAGGAGGGCGGTCCTTCTGAGCCGCATGGTCGTCCGCCAGATGCGATTGGGTGACCGACTTCTACTCTGAGTGGCAAAGGCACCTGCTTGGGGAAGATGAGAGTCAACCGGTCACCCAGATAGCCGACTGCAGCGAGGACTACATGCGGTACTTCCGGCGGTCGGACATCCTAAGTTGTTGAACCCTACAAACCCGGATCCCGAGGGCCGTAGCTGTTGGAAATCTTCCTTCGAAAAACATCTTGTATATTTCATTGGTGAAGATGGTGAGTTCCGCATTAGTAATTAGTTTGAGATTTTCATGTTTGTAGACTAAATTCAATTATACTTTCATTTACAGTCTAGAAGGGCGAAGGAATTGGCCAAGATACTTCGGAGCGCTTGCCAAAGTGACACTAGTGTCTTGGTCGACACTAGTGCCTTGGTCGCCAACGAGCTTGAGCGCATCGACGACGAGGTCGAGTCCCATTCATGCGTAATGCGGAGTCTCGTTCGAAGGCCCGCCATGATATGTAGTATGATTGTCTGATTGTCTGAAGTTGGCTATTTTGGATGTTGATATTTTTGGGTGTCGAACATGTTGTTGGATACTTGTGTTGAAATATTTTTGGATGTTGATATTTTGGGTGTCGAACATGTTGTTGGATACTTGTGTTGAAATATTTGTGTTGGTTATGTGTTGGATACTTGTGTTGAAATACTTCTGTTGGATATGTGTTGGATACTTGTGTTGAATATGTGTTGGATATGTGTTGAATACTTGTGTTGGATACTTGTGTTGAATATGTATTGGATACTTGTGTTGGACTTGTGTTGGATATGTGTTGGATACTTGTGTTGGATATGTGTTGGATACTTGTGTTGAAATATTCTGTGATCAAGTCACCGAACAATTCATCTAGGACTGCCACACCCAGGACAGTCCTTCACATGTGTTGGACTGCCCTGGGTGTGGCAGTCCTATTTGTAAGTCATTGAATTAATATTTGTTTGCGATTCTAAAATTTCGGCAAAAGTGCTAAAACGGAGGTCCAAACATCATTTTTTTGTGATTCTAAAATTTCGAAAGGCCGTCTAGCGATGAAGCTGTTAATCTCAGGCTCCTCGAAAATACGCTCATTTTGCGACAAATTGGGCCTCGTTTCGACCTCCCAGTCAAAAGTTATGGCCCTCCAAAGTTTCAACTGACCATAAAATGCAGGAGAATGACCATTCTTCGTGTTTCTAACACGGACAATGGCCATTCTCCGTGTTTCTAACACGGAGAATGGCCATTCTTCGTGTAATTTAGCACGGAGAATGGTCATTCCAGTGTTAAAACGAAGGAGAATGACCATTCTCCGTCTTAATTTATACGGAGAATGGCCATTCTCCGTGTAATTTTCACGGAGAATGGCCATTCTCCGTGTAAATTAAGACGGAGAATGGTCATTCTCCGTGTTAGAAATACGGAGAATGTCATTCTCCGTGTTAATTTACACGGAGAATGGCCATGCGTTTTAACACTGGAATGACCATTCTCCGTGCTAAATTACACGGAGAATGACCATTCTCCGTGCTAAAACACATGAGAATGGTCATTTATATAACAGCAAGTTTCAATTAGGACTGCCAACACCCTGGCAGTCCTCCTCTTGTGTAGGACTGCTAGGGGTGTGACAGTCCTAATTGAAACTCTCCGTGATAGAGAGTTTCAAAACTTTTATCACAGAGACTTACAAATAGGACTGCCACCCTCCTGGCAGTCCTACATTAAATTAGGGGTGTCAGGGTGCTGGCAGTCCTAATTTAATGTAGGACTGCCACGGGGGTGGCAGTCCTGATACTGGATCGGATAGCCATTCTCCGTGAAAATTATACGGAGAATGGCTATTCTCCGTGCTAAATTACACGGAGAATGGTCATTCTCCGTACTAAAACACAGAAGAATGGCCATTTATATAACAACAAGTTTCAATTAGGACTGCCAGCACCCTGGCAGTCCTAATTCAATGAGGACTGCCAGGGGGGTGGCAGTCCTGATACTGGATCTGATACTTTAACAAATTGGTATATTTTGTCACACATACTTGCACACAGGTAAACACATATAACACAGATAACACACATGTAAACACATAAATAGCACACAGGTAGACATATAACACATATAGCACACAGGTAAACACGTATAACATACTGAACTTCATATTTTACTGTATACAAAATTTACTCCATATAGATTAGTGGACTTCATATTTCACTATATACAAAAGTGGTCCTCCATATACAAAATGTCAAACTGTAAATATATCCATACTTAGTCGATTTCGACGTCGTAGTGATCAGCAGGTGTAATGACCCGCTCCGCCCTAGCGGAACGTCGATTCAAACGGCAAGTGCAACGACTCGAACGAGCCGTCGACCCGAAGAGTTGGCATCGACCTGATGAAGAATCGATGCAAGGCTTACATTGGCCGTCAAGATGAATCCAGACTTAGACTTTCAAAGGCGCGCTCGGAGTATCGCTCGGCCGATGCGAACATCGCTAAGGTGGGTGGCTCCGATGAACCCGTCTTTGCTTAGCCTAGACACATAACAATACGGACACTATTGCTAGAATCGCTAGGCGATAATACCGCGCATGCTAATAGATGACTCAACGCACCTAGCTAAGGAAATAATCCCATCTTGTATGCTTGTATAGAATATGGAAAGGAACATGGAAAATGTGAGAACTCTCGCACCGCTCTCTACGCTCGTGCTACGGCACAAGCTTACGTTTAAGTCCCTTACGCGTCCAACAATGAAACAATGAATGGATTACAACAATAAACGGGAAGACTATCAACATAGTCGTTCCGAGTGGAGTATAGCAACATTGAAAGATTATGGGACCGATGGGTCGCCAAGGCGACTCCCGCACGGGGAGTTGCATAATGTGTGAATGAAAGAATGAATGGATAAGTGAATGAATGAACCAACGAATGAAAGAATAAATACGTGAATGAATCAATGAACGAACGAACAAGTGAAAAGAAAGAAAAGAAAGAATGAATAAAAGATAAGGAAGAAGGGAATGGTTAGCGACAGGTATGACGGGCACTTGCAACGGGGCTCGCTACCCGCGCTGCACGGACGCCAACCTGGTCGATAACGCAATATGGCTAAGGGTTAGCCTACGGCTCGGTGACAGCCGTTAAGTTAAATGACAAAGAAAACGAAATGGTCGTGGACAATCTATTAGTATACGGGAGGTAGGAGATATAAGGGATTTCCAGCGGCACAGTCAAAGTGTGAAGGACGTGCCGGTCCGGACGAAAATCAAAATATGGCTTACGGGCTACCTGAGTGCGGGCTTGGCCACCAGGGGACGTAAGGCCGGGTATTTCAAAAGACTGTCAGGGTGTACCAAGCCGCACGCCATGATAGGTGAGAAAATTACCAAGGGGAAGACATGTCCAAATTGGCTTGTGATGCCAGCGACTGATGCATATAGATTAAGTGGGCTTTGCTGGTGGCAATCCACGTGCAAGTCCTTGCATTGAAATCAAAGTAGTCTAAGTTAATCTGAACAAAGCACCTTCTGAATAGGCTTGAATATAACACACAAAATGATCAAGAGTACTTCGAGCAAACGAGTTAGAAAATGTGCCTACGACGTGCTAGAACCTGAGGCAGGGACACGCCCTTGATATTGAAAGTTCACATGAATCACGTTAAGTTATTTCCTATGAATTGTTGACTAACTTGGTTTACTTTGGACAGGGAAGGCCGGACGGTAAGTATGGGTAAGTCATGCATGTATTTACCATGCAACACATTGAATTTGGCAACACGAGATATTTCATACTCTTAGTTTTAATATGATATTTATTATTATTATTGTTATTATTAATTATTATTGTTGTTTCAAAAAAAAAAACCACACACACACCCAAACCTCACCAGCACCCTTCCCTCTATTAATAACCCCTCTCTCCCTCTTTACAAACAAACACACACCACAACCCACCCCACCACTCACCACCACTACTGCTGCTGCTGCTGCTGACCGGAGCGCCGCCCGCCGCCGTCGCCAGACGCCAGCCGCCGCCCGCCGTTCGCCTGCCGCCGCCGGTCGTCCGCCCCCCGGCCATCTCCACCACCTCTCTTCTTCATCTCCTTCCTCTTCCACTTCAAGGAAAACCTAGGTAATTCTCATCTCCTTCCCCAATCCTTATTTTTTCAATTCATACTAGATTAAGAGTACTAACAAGGGTTGTTATTTGCTATTGGGTTCAAATTAGGGTCTGTGGAGAAGTCTAGGACATTCCCAACCCAAGACAAGTCCTCTTCTCCTCCTTCTTCTCCAATAAAATTTTCTTATTATCCAAGTTAATTCTGAATAAATTAGGATTTCATATTAAATTCTGAATTCTAAGTTAAGAACCTACAAATTTTCCTTTTGCTAAAGTTTTGGTAATACTAGGAATTTGAAAATTGTATAGGTTAATCTTTTTAAATCTGAATTTCATGTTACATAAGTTATGGAAATATCCCTAATGCTGGTTAAGTTACAAATTCTGGAAAGTTAGTAGCTTTTGAAACAAATTTGAGATATCTAAAATTTTACAATTTTGATTTCGAATAAATTTTCAAATTTTGATAGACGTAGGCAAAGGAATTTAATTTGTTCAACTTAGGCACTAGAATTATTAATTGGGACATATCACGGATAAAGTATTTGCGTTGGACACAAATAGAGGAATCAATTGCGGACATAAATTGTTGAACTCACAACTGTGGACATGAACTATTGGACTTGAATTCTTCATGAACAAACGAACACATATGAACATATGAGACTCTCCAATGGTAAGTCTGACATACAAATAAGAACTGAACAGCTGGGCCGCACGCCGGGAAGGTAAAAATACCAGGATCCTGTGTTTCTCTATTTTAGTACTCAACTTTGTGTGTATTTAGAAATAAGTCTCGTTTCTACACTTTCCTACTTCATGCACAAAAATTAATATATTGATATTGAAGAGTTTTAGTTTGATTTGATTTTCTTTATACTATCTAATACGATATATATACATATATGTATCTATATATAAATATATATATATATATATATATACACCTACATATATATAGTTATATGTTATAAAGTCTTGCATATTAACTAATATAGTTGGATAAATAATTGCTCTATCTTGACAACCTGCAAGGCTATTAGCAAGCCGCGACCCGACAAATTACCAAAAAGAAAGGTAACTATTGCTTGCTCAGGTAAAAATCTCCAGTCCCCTTTCGTTCTTTTATGACTGCGTGGTTTCGGTGTTGAGAGTTGCTCCACCGAAGGGGTCGGCGAGTCCAATTATTTATTTGCGTGGTTTCGGTGTTGAGAGTTGCTCCACCGAAGGAGTCGGCGAGCCCATACTTTACATTCATTATATATATGTTTCTTATAAAATTTTCGGGGTTCCTAAATACAAAGGAGATTCTGCCGAAATTTTTGAGAAATTTAGGAGATAGACGAATTTTCGACTTTCGGAGATTTTTAGAAAATTTCTTATCTAAGAGAGCATCTGGGAGGGGAGAACAACTGAATATCCCTAAACATCCCGTAACATAAATAACAAAAGCTGATCAGTATTTCGTGAATCTCGTGAATCAGTACATCTAGTTACGACTAGGGTGTACTAGCCCAAGGGAGGCTCGTGAATCAATACATCTATTTGACAGTAACATCAATAGATGGTTTTTAGCCCAAGGGAGGCTCGGAAATCACAACCTGATCCCAGGTTAACGGGATTGTTCACAGGAAATATTTAGAGGATTATTCGGAGTATTGTTCTCAAAACTGCATCTCATTAAATTTTAAATCTTACTCCAGAAACAACGCTGCCTATTATAAATAAGCAGTGTCCTTAATTGCTCAAGGGAAGCAATTCCTATTAAAAGCTCAAGGGAAGCTCGAAAATCTTATCATTCATGGAGTAGGATGTTGATTTCATTCATGTTTTACTAAAGCAGATGTATGCATATATAGCAGTGCAATGTCTCCTCTTTTAAAACTACATATTCATTTTTTTGTTAACTTTCACCGTTCTTGGCCGAGGACTTGCTCGTCGTTTTCTAAACGACCTAGTATTTGTTCACTATGTGAAGAAGAAGAAGACGCCTCCGCCGAAATATCGCTGCACTACAACGAGGAGTAGACTGTCTGGACTACCTACAGTTATGGCCAGCAGTATCTAGTTATTATGCAAGTTCACTTTGTAATAATCTGTAATAGTATTGTTGGAAAAGTTCCCTGTATAATAGCTACAGTATATTTTAATACTATGTAATTTCTTGTATTTTTCATTCTGCTGATGTTTACGGGCGACAATCGCGAAATTCGGCGCGTAGCCTGGGGATGTGTTTATGACGTCACCCTTCCATCCGGGAAGCGGGACGTGACACGTCTTTTAAGTGGTGGCCCATGCAGGTCAGCAAGAATGGAAAATCTAGGATAGGACATAGGTTCGGATAAAACGTAGGTTCTAGAATCATAGGGAGCACCACGAGTCCTAATCACACTCTAGGAATCTCGGAGAAGGAAATATCAATAGTTAGTAGATAATTACCTCTTTTCTAACCAACTGTTTAATCCTAGTAAATGGATAGTGACTCAAGAAATTCTTGATGTAGATCATGCCCCGATTCGCACCCTTCGCGAGACTGAATAATGACAGCCACAGCATGGATGAATATTATGCATTTGTGAAAAAGATGTGGAAGGTAGCACCAAAAGGAATGATAGAAGCCTATGGAGTACACTACGAGCTGAAATACCCAGTGGTGACAGATATAGTAGATGAAAGAAAAGTATATTATAATACAGTGCATTATTATGTACTAATCAAGGCAGAACCCACTGAAGGGCCAGAAAACGAACGTAACGGTACCTTGGAAGAATGGAAGCAGGCATACCCAGAGGCGAGGATCCTTAACATAAGACGTATGTGAATTTAGACCCCTAGAATGAAGATGATGTATAAATATAGATATGTAAATATTAGATCCTTAATTATGTAAGGGATGTGTGTGAATGTATGTAGTGAGATATGTAAAATAAGTATTAGAACCCCCCAATATGTAGGAGGAACATGAATGTATTTAGTAGAATGTAATATAAGAATGTATGTAGTAGGAACATGTTGTACTATCAATAAATAAATATGTTTTTCTTATATTTTATTCCTGGTAAATATTTTTCTTAAGAATATTATGAATGTAGGTATGGACCTATTTATGCCAAGTTTGGAATGGGATGGGAGTGATTACACTTTATACTTATACCAGCGCTATGCCAGACTAATGTGGAACGCACCCGACTGGTACGACATCCATGTTTACCAAGTATTCTATGCAGTCATGCGTCCCATTATCAGGGACATCGAAGACGGAGCCGAAGTATATTATGAAAATACAACTTACTGCCTGCATGTTCGAGACCCAAATCGCATTTACATCGGACTACATGGATATGAGGGTACATTAGATGACTTTGAAAGACTCCATCCAGAAGTTGACATCCTCACTGAGGAAAGGATCCTCATCGAGGCCATAGAATAAGAAAGACCTAACCAATGCATGTACAGTGAAGAAGGAAACCTTCTCTTTTGTCTGCTGTGTGGTATTTTGAAATCAGCAGATATGTATACAAGTAGGGACAGATAGAGATAGATACTGTCACATTTTGGGAAAGTGGAGTGACATGAATAGATTAGGTGGAAAGAATGTAAACAAATAAAGTTGAGAGTGGAAACCACATTTTGTAATACTCTCATTTTAATGAAATATATATGGCTCTGCTGTACACCTTGTTATGAATGAACATTGTGAGTCGAATATTCCCTGAGGAATTGTGTCTTTTATTTCAGGACATGGACAATCATGCTCAATCAAACAATCCACCACCTCAAATATCAACTGAGCCAACCGTGGATGACATGTTCCGTTTGTTCCAGCAATTATTGGAATCCAATAATCAACAGGCCAATGCTGCCCATGCCACAAATACTACGATACTAGAACAAATGCAGAATTCAAACAATACCAAGGATAAAGCCCTAAAAGAATTCAGGGATCTTAGGCCGCACAAGTTTAAAGGGACTGAAAATACGATAGAAGCGAGTCAATGGCTGAGAACCATTGAAGGTTTAATGAAGGCTGCCAAAGTTAAACCCGAGGATATGGTACCAGCAATCCGCATCCAGCTGGAAGACATAGCTGGATACTGGTGGAGTGCCGAGTACCCAGAAGATTCGGACGAGGTCATGTCATGGGCGGAATTCAAGAAGAAATTTGAAGATAGATTCTATCCCAAGTCAGCACGGATAGAATTAGAACGGCATTTCAACTATCTGAAACAAGGGAGACGTACAGTTGACGAGTACATTGCAGAATTTTCCAGACTTAGTCGATTTGCCCCCAACATGATAGCAGATGAAGAAACAAAGATATCCAGGTTCGTAGAAGGACTTGGGACCCAACTGAAAAGTAGGGTCGCCTCTTATAGGTGCCGAACATTTTCAGAGGCAACAGAAGCTGCTCGAGACCAAGAAAGGATACTAAAAGAAGAACAACCTTTCCGGTCTCCACAACCTAAGAGGACTTTTGAGGAGGGGGCATCCTCCAGGAATCATTGGCAGGGACCGCCTAAGCGTCCTCAGAATGGCAACCAAGACAGATCCGTTGTCTGTAATTACTGCCACAAACCAGGCCATAAAATAAATATATGTAGGAAGAGATTGGGGCTTTGTTTGAAGTGTGGAGCAGGAAATCACCTAACCAATCAATACCCTCAAATACCTGCAACTGGGGCAATCACACAAAGCTTCAATCAAGGATACCGGCCTCCAGTTCAAGGAAACCAACCTCGACCCATGATACAGGCACCAACATCACAAACAGGTATGGCTTATGGAAGTCAGCACAGGCCGCCCTATGCACCTCAAGCATATCAATTTCAACAGGCACAACGGGCGGCTCAAGCCCAAAATAATAACAAGAAGAGGAATAAGCAAGGACAAGCATTTGTGATGGGAACCGAAGATACAAATATCCCTGGAGAAGTAATTTCAGGTACTATTTTAATTTCTGCATATCCAGCATCAGTATTATTTGATTCCGGGGCTACCCATTCATTTATAGCATCTTCTTTTATATCACAACGTGAAATAGAGTCCCAACCGCTGCCTAAAACACTGAAAGTCCTCACCGGTAATGGAGTAGTAGAAGTCAGTCGGGTATGCAGTAGATGTCCCATAAAATTAGGTGGAGGAGCTTTTCGTACCCGGTTGCTCGTTTTCCCAATAAGCAACTATGATATAATATTGGATATGGATTGACTAACTGCAACATTAGCCAACATAGATTGCGGTCAGGGGAAAGTTTCCTTTCAACTTCCTGACGGAGAATTTTGTGAATTTGTAAGAGACCAGAATGAATTTAATGCAGAAGAACTAGAGAAATTTGAATTACCAGTACTGCTGCAAGGAGTGACAGAGCAACCATTTCCAAGAGTAGTAGAAGAATTTAAGGACGTATTCCCAGAAGAATTGCCAGGGCTACCCCCAGATAGAGTTGTAGAATTCTCTATAGATCTAATACCTGGAGCTGCACCCATAGCCAAAAAGATATACCCAATGAACAAGGAGGAGCTGGCTGAGTTAAACAAACAAATAAAAGAATTATTATCCAAAGGATTTATTCAGCCTAGCGCTTCGCCATGGGGTGCACCAGTATTATTTGTGAAAAAGAAGGATGGTACCCTACGCCTAGTGATTGATTATAGGGCCTTAAATGAGGTTACCATCAAAAATAAATATCCCTTACCTAGGATAGATCAATTGTTTGATCAGTTAGGAGAGGCAAGGATATTTTCAAAAATTGATTTGAGATCCAGATATCATCAAGTAAAGGTAAAGAAGGAAGATATTCCAAAGACTGCATTTAGAACTCGGTATGGGCATTACGAATTCTTAGTTATGCCATTCGGGTTAACAAATGCACCAGCTATATTTATGGACCTGATGAATCGAGTATTTTATCAATATCTTGATAAATTTGTGATTGTGTTCATTGATGACATCCTTATATACTCCAAAAGTGAAGAGGAGCATGAAAAGCACTTGAGGATAATATTGCAAACTCTGCGGGAGGAACAATTATATGCCAAGCTTAGTAAATGTGAATTCTGGCTGGATCAAATACCATTTCTAGGGCATATTGTCAGTGGAGAAGGCATCTCGGTAGATCCGAAGAAGGTGGAAGCAGTTAAGTCTTGGCCGACACCTAAGTCCGTAGCAGAAATCAGAAGTTTTCTAGGATTGGCTGGTTATTACCGAAGATTCGTAGAGAATTTTTCCAGAATTGCAGAACCTTTAACCCGCCTCACTCGGAAGGAAGAAAAGTTTAACTGGACAGAGAAATGTCAGGCAGCATTTGACGAATTAAAGAAAAGATTAATTTCAGCCCCAATACTGGCATTACCATCTGGTTCGGGTGGATATGAGATATATAGTGATGCATCAGGAAAGGGTCTAGGATGTGTACTGATGCAGCACGGAAGAGTCATAGCATATGCATCCAGACAATTAAAGACACATGAAAGAAATTATCCAACTCATGATCTCGAACTTGCAGCGGTGGTGTTCGCACTCAAATTATGGAGACACTATTTATACGGAGAAAGAATCAAAATATACACAGACCACAAGAGCTTAAAGTATGTCTTCACACAAAAGAAAATCAATATGAGACAAAGAAGATGGTTGGAGCTATTGAAAGACTTTGATATGGAATTAACGTATCACCCGGGCAAGGCTAATAAGGTGGCCGATGCCTTAAGTAGAAAACCCGAAGCTTTCTTTTTGAACACACCCAAGGAAATCCTTGAGGATTTGAGGAAAATGGGAATTGAAGTCATATGTCCGGTAACCGAAGGGATATGGCAAAACTTACAAGTGCAATCCTCCTTAATAGATAGAATTAAGGAAGCCCAATAAAGTGATTTAAAACTTCAGAAAATTTGGAAACAAACAGAAGCAGGGCTCCAGACCGGGATAAGGAAGCACCCGGACGGATCGCTTAGATTCGGAGATCGATTATGTGTACCTAGTGGAGATTTGAGAACGGAGGTCATGACAGAAGCCCATAACTCACAATATTCTATTCATCCGGGCAGTAAAATGTATAAAGACCTGAAACAGACGTTTTGGTGGCACGGGATGAAAAGAGAAGTCACCAGATTCGTATCCAGATGTCTCGTTTGTCAACAAGTAAAAGCAGAGCACCAAAGGACAGCAGGACTTCTTCAGCCGTTGCCCATACCCGAATGGAAGTGGGAGCATCTCACAATGGATTTTGTGACAGGACTGCCTAGGACCCAAAGGGGTAATAACGCTATTTGGGTCATTGTAGATAGACTTAAAAAGTCCGCTCGTTTTCTTCATTTTCGAGTTGGACAGTCAACAGAGGTACTGGCAGAAATGTACATGAAACAAATTGTCAGTCAGCATGGAGTACCAGTGAGTATAGTATCAGATAGAGATACCCGATTCACTTCGCACTTCTGGAAAAGCTTGCAAGAAACTCTTGGCACTCAATTAAAATTTAGCTCCGCCTACCACCCCCAAACAGACGGCCAGTCTGAAAGAACCATTCATACACTAGAGGACATGCTGAGAGCTTGTACTTTAGATTTTGGAGGAGCATGGGATGACCATCTACATCTGGTGGAATTTTTATATAACAACAGTTATCACGATAGTATCAAAATGGCCCCTTTTGAAGCACTATATGGTAGAAAATGCAGATCGCCAGTATGTTGGACCGACGTAGGAGAAAGACAATTGTTAGGGCCAGAACTGGTGACACAAACTGTGGACATAGTCAAGACAATAAGAAGTCACTTGCAAGCAGCCCAGGATAGACAGAAGATGTGGGCTGATAAGCATCGAAGAATGCTGGAATTTCAACCTGGAGATCACGTTTTTCTGAAGATTTTACCAACCAAAGGAACCATCAGATTCGGGACCAGAGGAAAACTGAGTCCGAGATACATTGGACCCTTCGACATATTGGAGAAAGTAGGAAATGTATCATATCGGCTTGCTTTACCCCCAACACTAGAGGGAGTTCACAATGTATTCCATATTTCCCAATTACGAAGATATGTGTCGGATCCGAGCCATATACTCGACCATTCAGAAATTACCGTTAGGCCTACACTACGGATAGAACAGAAACCTGTTGGGATCTTGGATCGAAAAGAGAAAGTACTCCGCAATCAGATCATTCTATTAGTACGAGTCGCATGGAGCAAGGATTCGCCTGGGGATTCAACTTGGGAGAAGGAAGAAGATATGCGAAAACAATATCCGTATCTATTTCCTAAGTCAGGTCAGTAATCATACCGCTACTCTAGTTATTTCAAATTCTGAGGACGAAATTTTTCTAAGGGGAGTAGACTTGTCATACTCTTAGTTTTAATATGATATTTATTATTATTATTGTTATTATTAATTATTATTGTTGTTTCAAAAAAAAAAGGAAGATAGGAGTAGATTTTTCAAGAAGGGTTATGTGTCCCCATGTAATAAATAGGGGGAGGGGACACCTCATCCCTTACTTTCCCTTTTAAATCCCACTCCACACACACACAAACACAACCCATTCCCACACTCCACTCCATCAGCACCCCTCCCTATTTCCCTCTATATAAGTCACACACACACAATAAGGAAGAGAGAGAAAAAAAAAAGCCCACACACACACCCAAACCTCACCAGCACCCTTCCCTCTATTAATAACCCCTCTCTCCCTCTTTACAAACAAACACACACCACAACCCACCCCACCACTCACCACCACTACTGCTGCTGCTGCTGCTGACCGGAGCGCCGCCCGCCGCCGCCGCCAGACGCCAGCCGCCGCCCGCCGCCCGCCGTCCGCCGCCCGTCCGCCCCCCGGCCATCTCCACCACCTCTCTTCTTCATCTCCTTCCTCTTCCACTTCAAGGAAAACCTAGGTAATTCTTATCTCCTTCCCCAATCCTTATTTTTTTCAATTCATACTAGATTAAGAGTACTAACAAGGGTTGTTATTTGCTATTGGGTTCAAATTAGGGTTTGTGGAGAAGTCTAGGACATTCCCAACCCAAGGCAAGTCCTCTTCACCTCCTTCTTCTCCAATAAAATTTTCTTATTATCCAAGTTAATTCTGAATAAATTAGGATTTCATATTAAATTCTGAATTCTAAGTTAAGAACCTACAAATTTCCCTTTTGCTAAAGTTTTGGTAATACTAGGAATTTGAAAATTGTATAGGTTAATCTTTTTAAATCTGAATTTCATGTTACATAAGTTATGGAAATATCCCTAATGCTGGTTAAGTTACAAATTCTGGAAAGTTAGTAGCTTTTCAAACAAATTTGAGATATCTAAAATTTTACAATTTTGATTTCGAATAAATTTTTAAATTTTGATAGACGTAGGCAAAGGAATTTAATTTGTTCAACTTAGGCACTAGAATTATTAATTGGGACATATCACGGATAAAGTATTTGCGTTGGACACAAATAGAGGAATCAATTGCGGACATAAATTGTTGAACTCACAACTGTGGACATGAACTATTGGACTTAAATTCTTCATGAACAAACGAACACATATGAACATATGTGACTCTCCAATGGTAAGTCTGACATATACATAAGAACTGAACAGCTGGGCCGCCGGAAAGGTAAAAATACCAGGATCCTATGTTTCTCTATTTTAGTACTCAACTTTGTGTGTATTTAGAAATAAGTCTCGTTTCTACACTTTCCTACTTCATGCACAAAAATTAATATATTGATATTGAAGAGTTTTAGTTTGATTTGATTTTCTTTATACTATCTAATACGATATATATACATATATGTATCTATATATAAATATATATATATATATATATATATATATATATATATATATATATATATATATATATATATATATATATATATACACCTACATATATATAGTTATATGTTATAAAGTCTTGCATATTAACTAATATAGTTGGATAAATAATTGCTCTATCTTGACAACCTGTAAGGCTATTAGCAAGCCGCAATCCGACAAATTGCCAAAAAGAAAGGTAACTATTGCTTGCTCAGGTAAAAATCTCCAGTCCCCTTTCGTTCTTTTATGACTGCGTGGTTCCGGTGTTGAGAGTTGCTCCACCGAAGGGGTCGGCGAGCCCAATTATTTATTTGTGTGGTTCCGGTGTTGAGAGTTGCTCCACCGAAGGGGTCGGCGAGCCCATACTTTACATTCATTATATATATGTTTCTTATAAAATTTTTGGGGTTCCTAAATACAAAGGAGATTCTGCCGAAATTTTTGAAAAATTTAGGAGATAGACGAATTTTCGACTTTCGGAGATTTTTAGAAAATTTTTTATCTAAGAGAGCATCTGGGAGGGAAGAACAACTGAATATCCCTAAACATTCCGTAACATAAATAACAAAAGCTGATCAGTATTTCGTGAATCTCGTGAATCAGTACATCTAGTTACGACTAGGGTGTACTAGCCCAAGGAAGGCTCGTGAATCAATGCATCTATTTGACAGTAACATCAATAGATGGTTTTTAGCCCAAGGGAGGCTCGGAAATCACAACCTGATCCCAGGTTAACGGGATTGTTCACGAGAAATATTTAGAAAATTATTCGGAGTATTGTTCTCAAAACTGCATCTCATTAAATTTCAAATCTTACTCCAGAAATAACGCTGCCTATTATAAATAAGCAGTGTCCTTAATTGCTCAAGGGAAGCAATTCCTATTAAAAGCTCAAGGAAAGCTCGGAAATCTTATCATTCATGGCGTAGGATGTTGATTTTATTCATGTTTTACTAAAGCAGATGTATGTATATATAGCAATGCAATGTCTCCTCTTTTAAAACTACATATTCATTTTTTTGTTAACTTTCACCGTTCTTGGCCGAGGACTTGCTCGTCGTTTTCTAAACGACCTAGTATTTGTTCACTAGGTGAAGAAGAAGAAGACGCCTCCGCCGAAATATCGCCGCACTACAACGAGGAGGAGACTATCTGGACTACCTACAGTTATGGCCAGCAGTATCTAGTTATTATGAAAGTTCACTTTGTAATAATCTATAATAGTATTGTTGGAAAAGTTTCCTGTATAATAGCTACAGTATATTTTAATACTATGTAATTTCTTGTATTTTTTTATTCTGCTGATGTTTACGGGCGACAATCGCGAAATTCGGCGCGTAGCCTGGGGATGTGTTTATGACGTCACCCTTCCATCCGGAAAGCGGGACGTGACAAGATAGGTTATAAAATATGCATGAAACTGATCCTAAGGCAAGATTAGAAAGACAATGAATGATAGACGGTGCACGAAAGTAAATAGAACGTGTTTGGTAATGATAGCATTGTGGGTGAGCTAGCCTCCCCACCAGTGCATAACAATGTACTGATAACCCCACAGTCTACTTGCAGGATGCAGGAGACGTCATCGGGTGCAGAGCTTCCCTCAAACGTGCTAAGGCGCAGAGCTATCTCTCGATCCTTGGAGCGTTGCAAGGAGCTGATGCGCCATATACAGGACATAATATATCGGAACATCGCCATGAATCATTCCATTTTGTAAGCCACTTGGCACGCCTTTTATGTTTGAGAGAGAGAGAGCTTGAGAGACTTGTAAACTCGGCCTAACGCCGCTTGTAAACTTCTTGAATATCAATAAAGAGTTTGAATTTACTTCTATTTGTGTTCATTTACTTTCCGCTGCAAATGGGAACACTCTGTGCGACTCTGTGGCCTAGCTCAAATCGGTCGTTTCTGGACTTGGCCTTGCACGGGCGCAACCTAGGCCCGTGCGGCATCACGCCTTAGCGAGGACGATCGCTCCTACGGGAGCGGGGCATGACAGATTGGTATCAGAGCACGGCTTTACGTCCTTGGACTTTATTTCGATTTTCTCAGTTTTGAAAGCTCGATTTTGAAACAAAAGAAGTGTACGCTCTCTCTCGTTGTGCCTTGGGATATTCTATACAATAAGTCTAATATTTTCAAAAGCTCGTACAAGTACTCGGTCGAACGGAATCGCTAGGCGAAGGCCTTTGTGCCGAACCACGGCGTACTTGAGTTGGAAGGAACCGATGCTAAGAGTTAGCAAAATGTAAGACGTGCTTGAATAACCTTACGCTGACAATAGCGAACGAGTACACGAGACCGAAGTATAGTTCGAACGGGATGGTTATGCACGCAGCCTTTTGGCTAAGTTGTGCCGAGTATCGCGCACCTAGACTTTATGGTGCAAACGAGTTGCAAACGAGATTGACTATCGCTTGAACGAGAATAAGGGAGACTTAGAACGTATGTTGATAGAGACGCTACTTGACCGGCGCTAAAGCGAACACGGGGAAATGGTTCTTAGATTTTGAAGAATGAGCGAACGCGCAATTGGACATGTCGATCGGGAGTCGAATAACCTTTTGAGGATTTGTAGAATAACTTGACTCCGAGTGGTGTATGTCACGACCCGCACCCTGTATAGGGGCACGAGAAGTGGGTACGTCCAGCCTACACCGCAGTGTCGGCGGTAGTAAGCTGTCCTAGGTTGCTAACTAATCTCATGCAGTGTATATAAAGTACTTGTCCATATATCAGCTCCGAATGGAGGACAAGTAAAGGGTATGATATACTCAATCACAGTCTAAAGCACGATAAGATAACCTAGAAGTTATACCTAAGGAATTAAAGACAACAACAACTAACTACTAAAATAGTACAACATTATCTCAAACAAACTTAATACAAACTCAATATCTTAACTTTAATACAACAAGTCAAAACATGAAAGCTAAAGTAGTCTACTAGCTAATCTCCTGAATCACTCCTGAGAGTCGGGACCAAAGGTAGCTAATCCCTCGCCAGGTCCATGGTAAGTAGGGCATGTGTCCTCAGGATTATCATTTGTAATATTTTTAACGGGTCCAATCAGGACAGGAACGAGTACAACTCATCTAGAAAATCCAAGTAAATGACAAAGAACTATAAAGCAGTTATAGACAGTTTTATTGATGAGCATGGCAGTTTTATACAGGTAATGATGGCATAGAGAAACAGTAAGATACAAGAAAAGAAAGGTAACTATAAACAAGAGAAGAATCATGGCAATAAAGACTGTAATAAAAGCTAACTGAACTAGAATAACATGTATGAGTCCAGACAGTACAATATAAGTCTAATGTAATCCCAGTGTGAGTCCAGTCCATATAATCCGATACCAGATGATTTCTGGTACAAGATGAGTCCAACAGTGATCAATGAATCCAGGGTGAGTCCAACTATGATCTAACAGTATATTTTAAAATACCGATGTCGACATGTAAACGGCTGTAGGTATCAGGCACATCTCTCACTGATCAGGCAAGAGATGGCTATGCTTCCGATTCCAGTTGGAGATTCCGAATTTGGGGTATGTCTACATGTCTTACTCAATATTTCCCCGTCCAGCAAGTGAATCCAAAATCGACAAAAGAATCGAGATGAGTTTGGCCAATACATGATGATTCCAGAAATGATTCCGGAATGATTCCAATGACTCCAGTAATAGAGGCCAGCAAGTAAGGTATGTGTCGAATACATAAATCCAGAAATATCCATACGTGTTGATACAAAGAATCACATAGAACTAACTAGAACTGAAATACAGTAATTGACAAATAAATGAGAAAATTATCAGAGAATGTACTCGCCTGATACTCTGAAAAGAGTAGTGTAATATCAGATGTCTGTACCAGGGTCTCAATGTCCTAAAATAGAGCAATACAGTTATGACATGTCTAATATGAAGGTAAATGTACGATACAATACAATCTACATGATTTCTAAGCCAATCTAGGTCAAAGTCAAACTTGGTCAACTCTTCAGTCAAACTAAGTCAAATTAAGTCGTACCAGGTCACAAGAAGTTAAACTAAGTCATACAAGGTCAAACAAGGTTTGTAATGCCTGTTGTCCGTATTACGTATTTTAGAATACGTGTACGTATTTTATCTTGTATTGCATGATTCCCTGCTTAACTTTTCCTTCTTGGCTTGGTTCGGTTCGGTTTGTGTGGGTTTGGTTTGGGATTGGTTTTATTTGGTGAACCCCCTACCTACCACCACCAACCCCTTTATTAATCCATTCTCTCTATTCTATCTCCTCATTACTCTTCTTTCCCATCATTAATCTCCTGCACCTACCAGAGAGAGAGAGAGAGTGAGAGTTAGGCAAGTGCAACTTGCTTCATGGAGGAACACAAATTTTATTGTTCCATTCTCTTCTTCACAGCATTCTAAAACACTTTAGTACTTGGCATTTTTAATTTTCATGGCTCAATTTGTGTAGATCTATATTTACTTTAATTTTGGAATTCTTGGATTTTGATCTATTTAATCTTGTTATTTTTGAGTTTCGATGGTTCCATGTTGTAGAGCATTTCGTTCTACCCCATTTTGACCTATGAAAGTTCGGATTAGGCTCCGGATGATAGAGTTATACAGCTTGGAAGCCATGGCTTATGATGTACTTCTTCTCGGAAATTTGGAGAAGAAGCACAGTCCCGAGCCGCATGAACTCAACACTCGTGAGCCGCATAGACCGCAGTGTCCCAGCCGTATGGGTTGGCTTCCCTTGACCGTATAGTCATTGCTCCCCGCAGCCGTATGGGTTGCCCCTCCCCGGCCGCATGTACTTGATAGGTCAGCTAGCCGCATGGACCCATCCTCCGCCAGCCGTATGAGTTCTCTATCCTCCTGATCGCATATGTCTTGCCTATCTCAGCCGCATGACTGAGTGGATCTACGAGCCGTATATGACTGATACCCCTTTGACCGCATAAACCCTTTCCTTTTTAGCCGCCTGCGCCTGACCCTATTCAGCCGCATGGGCTGTTCTCTTCCAGCCGTATGAGATCATTCCTGGTCGCATATGCCTTAGCCGTATGATAATTGAGCCTGACATGACAGTGACCGTAGTGGTGCACTCCTGATAAGTAAACATGATATGACCTGATAGTGGCCCGTCGTGGCGCACTCTTGACCAGAATTCTTGACATGATTACCTGACATGATATATCTTGATAAGCTGTTACGACGGCTACCTGACATGACATGACCTGTATAATTAACTCGGACACCGTGGGCGATTGTGCTTGTACAATAATCCAGTCCTGTCTTGCATCATGTCTAGGATGGGACTCCTGAGTACCACGGTCAGGAGTACCTATTGAAATGGACTAAGACAAATAACTAGATTAATACATTAGTCATAAAGAGATCTCTCAGCTACAGGCAATCCCGTTACCTGGGCATGCCTTGGGATCTGTAGTCTGTCGTCGAGTAGGGCACATTTCTAGCACACTGTCATGTGTTGTACCCTTCAAGCTACCTAAGAGTACATTCGTTTCCTGGACGATGTACCCACCTGAATTTAACTCTAATCTTTCAACCCGGGTAACCTGGATGGTCTGCAGGACTTGTGGCTGTGGAGTAATCTTACTGCATCTTGCTAGTAACTAGGCCTGTGATAACCCTAGTTAGTTAATGTATCAAGCCGTAATTCTTGCTTGGCCGTGAAATAATTGGATGGAGTCTAACCAGTCTAGTCTTGTCTTGACCCTATTCCAGATTACTGCATGACCAGAATGCTTGTATTTATTTTACCGATAAATGGTGAGAATACCAAGTTCTGTTCAGACGAAGGGTTACAACCCCGGTCCTTGTTTGGTTTACGGGTTGTAACCTGGTTATCTGAATAGTTTCTTGGTTATCTCGTCGTATATCATCCTGATGTATTTCTTTATTTCCAGTTCTTACTTTTATTCATACTTGTGCTGATTGTTGGTTTTAGTTCCTAAGTGAAGCTTCCTTTGTGGCACTTGCTCTTTCTGGGATCTAACCCAGCTGGTTTTTTATGGCCAAATTTCGGAGCAGCTCCAGAGGATCTACCGACTTTCCAGCCCGATGGTGAACACCAGGCGTAATCAGGGCAATGAGTGAGTTTATTTTTGATCTCCCACTTATTGTAAAAAAATATTCTTTTGAGACGTTTAGCCGACGAGCACCTGTTTAGCTCGATTGCAATTACTTACTGTCTGTCTACGGACTGTAACATGATTGACAGATCCTAGGGTTGATCATGTATGACTAAACTCTTGCTAGTCCTAACATTTTGTAACGACTAGCTTCATGATCAGCTGAATATGTAATATTTGGGACGCCTTATTATTGTATATTTAATGATCATACATCTTGTAACATTACTTACTTGCTTGTGATTGAGACACTAGGCTTATTCATGACCATAGGAGACTGTTGGCTTGTAGTAAACCCTCATGTATCTAGACAGCCGTGACCGTATAGCGAGATAGATTCTATTTCATATACGTAGCTGGCTATGTCTGCCCCCGCTCTCCAGTATTCTGGTTCTGGGGCATGATATGGTTTAAGTGGTGGCCCATGCAGGTCTTGTAAATCAAAATATGTGAGGGTTTACCGAATAGATGTCTCAATCAGTATTCGCCCTTGATCTCTGCTTGTATCTTCTGAATTCCTGGATTCTTGTCCTGATCCTGTGCTTGTATCATTGATCTGTCCTGGTCCTTCCTTATTGTTTCCCTATGTCGTCTTCTTCAGCGGCATTGTTCTTGGACCTGCCGGTCAGCCAGGCGGAGCACTTCTCGCGGATCAGCAACCTGGAGATCAAGCCCAGCATTCAGGAGTAGCCTCCAGGGTCGTGCCTTCTGATGGAGAGCCACCAGTCCAGCTAGTTCAGCATGCCGAGCCTGATGATGGCACTTTGGTTGGTCTCGTCAGGACCTTGATAGCTTTCCAAGATCGTCGTGGAGATGCCTTGCACCAGGCAGTGACGGATGCTCTGACCAGAGGAGGTCATCAGGGTAATAGCGCGGCCAACAGCTTCAAGCGCTTGAATCCTCCCTTCTTCGACGGTAGTAAAGATGCTATCGTCGCAGATGCTTGGCTTCAAGTCACTGAGGTGATTCTCGAAGCAGCCAGGACCCCAGAGAACGAGAAGGTAGCCGTGGTGCACCTGCAGTTATTAGATCTTGCCCGCAGCTGGTGGGCGGCTCAGGTTGTTGGGTTAGCAGCACCCATTGTCTGGGCAGTATTCAGAGAGAGATTCCAGACCAAGTATTTCGATGCTGTAGCTCGGTACGATCTACAGACGAGGTTCACCAATCTGAAGCAGATGGACAGGACGGTCGACGGATATGCGGCCGAGTTTTCCAGACTCAGTCGGTTTGCTCCCACTTTGGTGGCAACCGAGTATGATAGAGCCCAGCAATTTCAGCAAGGGCTTCACCTGGAGATTCTATTGGCAGTCGAGCAGTTTGAGCATCAGACTTTTGATGCAGTCTTGAGAGCAGCTAGGAGGCATGAGTATTTGTGGATAGGGCCGGAGGTCGGAAGAGATCTCACGGCCAGATGAATCAGTCTTCAGCCCTAGCCCCGACAGCCATGGCCTTGACTATTGGAGCCCCGAGGCGAGCGGCCTCAGTAACGTCGGTTCAGCATTCAACCCCGACGCACCCTCAGCAGCAGAAGCAGAAGCAGTCTTCCGCAGTGGGATGTTCTCATTGTGGAAAGCTGTCACTTCCCGATCCTGAAATACGTATTTTAATACGTAAACCGATAAATTGTATTTACCTTGTATTTATACGATTTTATTATGCTGTATTTCTTCATGTATTTCCCAAAAATATTCGACAAAATATTATTTCATAATTTATTTTCTGCATTTGGGCCTACAGTTTTGGCTCATTTGGGTAACCTATTTTTGGTTCACCAATGGTTCATCATGAACCCTTGGGTTCAAGATTCTATATATATAACTCATCTCATTCTCTCTCCTCTCATTTATTTTCTTTCATTTATTTCCTCCACCAACCAAGGCAAGTGCCAACTTGCTCAAGAGATGGATCCATAAATTTTGTTCATGTTTTCTTACAAAATTATTTGTCAAAATATGTTCTTCTCCTCATTCTATACCAGTTTAGAACTTGAAATTTTCTATTTTGAAGCTTTAATTTTTGTATATCTAAGTTTTAACCATTTTTGGATTTTTTTGGTTTTGATCTAGCAAACTTCATTATTTTTAAGTTTTGAGTGTTCCATGTTGTAGAGAATTTTATTCTACCCAATTTTGACCTTTGAAAAGTTGGATTTGGACTTATTTTGACCAAGTTATGGACTTTTGAAGCTTTGGGTTCAAACCATGGAGTTTTTGCTGATTTGGAGAAGACAGTGAGCAGTGTGCGCGAGTTTTCTAGCTTGCGCCACTGAGCTGCGCGCGCTCTTTAGCGCAGCGCAGTCTGACTCATACGCCGCCTTGAAGAGGAATCGTATGGAGTACTTACGCTGCCGTTTGGAGGCGTATGTCTTGCATACGCTACCTTGAAGAGGAGTCGTATGGAGTACTTACGCTGCCTTTTGGAGGCGTATGTCTTGCATACGCTGCCTTGAAGAGGAGTCGTATGGAGTACATACGCTGCCTTTTGGAGGCGTATGTCTTGCATACGCTGACTTGAGCATAGCCGGACTTGAGCGTAGCCTGACTTGAGCGCAGCCTGACTTGAGCGTAGCCTGACTTGAGCGCAGCCTGACTTGAGCGTAGCCTGACTTGAGCGCAGTTCGACTCAAGCGTAGTCTGACCTCGATCCCTGCGCGCTCTGATCCCTGCGCGCACTTGACCCCAGCGCGCTCTGACCTGGACTCCCCTATACCTTATATTTTTATATGTATATATTATATTGCATATATATATATGTAAATGTTTGTGTATGCTATATATCCTTACACCTTTTGTCCTGGGCATGATATGAGCACTAATGTGACCCCGGTGAACAAAGTGTTCCTACCTGATACTTGTACCTGAATGTCCCAGTTCTTGTTCATGCTCGACAAATGACTCGTAACTCCACGTGGCATATTTGTAATGATGCATTACACTAAGGAGGGTAGAACATGTTGACATACTGATTGACATGGATCCTCTCTTGGGGTACTCGTACTTGAGTACGACTTTTAGGAGGATAATCATGCAGGCCACAGCATGTGAGTCCAAGATTTCACCTAGGGTTAAACTAGGCAACTGAATATACTAGATGCATGGGGAGGGCAGAATTCCGAGATCGTGTTACACCAGCCGCCTTGAGATATTGTCTTGACGCGCCGACTGGTCTCCACGGATACTGTGTCATCTGCAACGAGCGGACGACTGTATCCGATTAATTCTTGCTATATATTATATGTTTTGGCAAGGTGGCCTTACGAGGGACCTGTGCTCAATAATTTCTGTCTACGCGAACCCCTGGGTTGGCTAGCCTTGCTGGAAAGATACGATCTGAGGATTTTGAAATAACATGACGCGAGGATAACCTCGTCCCACTAGAAACTCGTAGACTTGATTGGCCGTGAAAACGACTTGCTTGTATCCTATTTACCTTACGCGAATAACTGAGGGAAGCGGACTGTTAGGATACGTGATCTAACCCATGTTCTTGTTTGATTGTTGGGTTGGTTATCGTACTTTGACAGGCTGTGGACCGAAGTTATGAACGGAAGACTTATTCTGGTTGTGAAGTGTTACTTCTGTGAATGACTGAGGAACATGGTCTATCATGGTACATGATCCAACCCATGTTCTTGTTTGATTGTTGGGTTGGTTATTGTGCTACGATTGGCTATCGACCGAAGTCACGATCAGGAGATTTTATTGTTTCTACCTTTTAACTTATGTGAAAGTTATAGAGTACGACACGTCCCGACTCCATGCGGCACCTTTTGTCCTTGTTTGGTTGTAAGGGTGCCTTATGGGTTCGAGGATGTTGCGCTACCCTATAATAGTAGCATAAGTATTACTATTATCAATCATTCTATTAACTGGGTTTTTAATCTGAACTCTTGTGCCCCTTTGGCGGTACTTGCTATTCGGGGCTGACCCCGCTGGTTTTGTTTGGCCAGATCTCGTAGCAGAGCCAGAGGACACGATCTTCCTCCCTGACATCCATGGTACATACTAGGAGCATGGCGGTTCGGGAACTCGAGTGAGTTTCTTCTCCACCACTCCTGCTTATACTTTGTGCGGCGTTTAGCCATCGGCACCTGTTAGCCGGATTACTTGATATTTTGTGTCTGTACATAATTGTAATTAAACAGACTGCAGCTGTGTATAATTTTATACTCCTGATTCTCTGAGATAGCTAAATTATAAAGCTAGTCTCTCATGACTATTTTGATGAAGCGTCGGGGACGCCTTACTGCTTTATCTTTAATGTTCATTTAATTGCTGATGTGACTTGATTGATTGAGACATAGAACCCTGTGGGACCATAGGTGACTTGATTATATCATGTACCCCCTAGTCTCTCGACAGCCACGATCGCCGTATGACGTTACGTACCTCATATGGAGTAGCTGGCCTAGTCCGTCTCTGTATTTCGGTACTGGAACGTGACAAGATTTTAGTGGTGGCCCATACAGGTCTGTTTCTCTATAGGGGTGCTTCATTCTCAGTAGCGGGTGAGGCCCATGAGGAAGAGCAGCGAGAGCATGGCTCGACTGGGCACCAGCAGGGGAGAGAACCTTCCCTAGGGCGGACACGAGCAGAAATGGAACCAGAGGCAGTGCAGCCGCAGGTTATTGAAACTCCTGCAGTACCAGCAGCGACGGCAGTACCAGATATCGTAGCACTCCTGGAGATCATCCGGAGGATTCTTGTTACTCACCAACAGCAACAGACTCAGCAGCAGGAGCAGAACGTGTTGCTGAACCAAGGAATTCAGTTAGCTCTTGAGAGGAGTGTCGGGGCTGACTCGGGGGCATCAGGACGGTTCCGTCGCTTGAACCCGAGGTATTTTGATGGTACGGAGGATGCCATCACTGCGGATGTATGGATTCAAGACATCAAAGCCATTCTTGTGGCAACCAAGGTTCCAGATGATAAGAAGGTTGATCAGGTCAAATTAGTACTTCAGGATCTTGCCCGCGACTGGTGGGCATCAGAAGAAGTTGGTATAAGGCGCCCTGTTCGTTGGACCACCTTCAGTGAAAGATTCAAGGCCAAGTATTTTGGCGTAGTAGCTCGATATGAGCTCCAGCAGAAGTTTATTAGTCTCAAGCAAGCAGGCAAGATCGTAGATGGGTATGCAGCAGAGTTCTGCAGATTGTGCCATTTTGCCCCAGCAATGGTGGCAACGGAGCCAGAGAAAGCTATGAGGTTCCAGCAGGGACTTCATTTGGAACTATTACAGCTTGTGGAGGGACACGACTACCAGACGTTTGACGCTGTTTTTACGGCCGCTCGGAGGCACGAGCTTACCCAGCAGAGGTTGGCATCGAGGACAGTGTAATGCCCCGCTCCGCATCGGTGCATTACGATGAGTCGTTGACTCGAAGAGCTGCGTTGACCCGATGAGGTATCGATGCGAATCGATGCAAGTGTTGTGTTGGCCAAAGGTAAGCTTTGAGTCGGTTGGAATCTATGAATCGAATCGATGCAAAGGATAAGTCCCGTCGAGCAAGTGCTAATTTTAGTTGATCTGGTGTGCAGGCTATGCTTTTACGCTGGACGATAAGAGGTCGGCATTTTGCCTTATGCAATGAAGTATCCGCGAAACCAAATCGTGGCCTTGCAACGGATTGTGGCATGGGCGCGATAGGCCAAATCAACCGAGTAGTGCAAAGGAATCTAAGTCCGGGAAATAGCTATGCGATCGAGTTATGGAAGCGGGACGCTTTAATCGGCGAGGCGGCAAGGCGTATCGGCTTAAGGTGGGCGGGTTCTTGACTCTCTCTCCCTATTCCTTCACGTCTAATAAAATATGTTATGGTATGCGTAATATGTTATCGAGTTAGCGAGCGTGGCTCGGCGAGTAAGTGCCTAAGTATGTGTCGAACACTAAGATAGAATATTGAACAATTGAACAATTGAAGCGACGTGCATCAAGTGTACGGGTCGCGGTAGGGCAATGATGGTAGAATATTGAAAGATGATATCGAGATGTGCATCATGTGCACGGCTCCGAGAATATTGAACACTAGGCGTAGAACATTGAATACGGTACTGAGCGTGCCTTTGTGCACTTATGTATGAAAAGACTAAGTAAATACGGAAGTAGGCTATGCGAATAACATTATGAACGGGACGCGTGATTATGAGTACGAGACGACTAAGCCGTTGGGCATCGTGCATCAATATGGATGTATTGGGGCATAACGCCGACGGAGCTCCCCATGTGAATGGTAGATTATGTTCATGGCACGGGAAACCGTTTATGTGCGACACTATGTTTATGGAATACGAGATCGGTCGGTATGCTATGGATTGTATGATATGGAACGTATTGCATGGTCAATAGACTCGGATGGCCCGTGCACGGGTGCGGCTTCCCTCGAACGGTTACGCCGGGGCGCCGGGACCGTTCGGCCTAGGAGGGAATTATGTGTGGTATTTATGGTGCACAACATTCGGACGGATTGCGACCGTCCAGTGCTGTGATAAGCTATGATATCCGTAAGTTTGGGATCCTTCAGATACTGGGCTAGCAACCCGTATCGAAGCGATTGTAGGCTTACACATAAGAGATGCCAAGTCCATTACGGTACAAAACACCGTGACCTTCATATAGATAGGGCCGGTGGGCTGAGATGAGAGCTGGGTGCAGGCGCAGGGCCTGCCACCCATTATGCATATGTTTATGTTTATGAATGGTCGGTTGCGTGAATCATATGTTTGCTTATGCTAAGTTCTAACCACTGCAGGCTAAGGAAAACGGGACGAGATGAGCACGAACACTATGTTTATGTTTCAGATTATGTCTAACTGTATCTGCTGCAGGAACACGACGTGGGACACATTTAAGTTATGTGCTATGTTTAAGTGTTGCCATGAAATTGATCCTAAGGCTAAATAGAAAGACCACAAAGTAAGATGCATGTTTCACTAAATGAATAAGTGTTTGGTTTGGGTGCGAGCGGGTCTTGATCAGTGCGAAGCGAGGACGAAAGCACTAAGCCCCCACTAGTTTATGTGCAGGCTCAGGTTATGATCGGCTCGGGGCGGGGCTTGGCTTGGACGTACCGAGGCATGGAGTCCTTGGCGTTCAAGAGGAGCTTCCGCATATGCGTTCGGACTTGCGACATGGAGATGTTCGGCCGAGGACTACTTGGTGGCTATATTGAGGCATAATGTATGGAACAATGTAATCCTTTGTGAGCTAGAGAGATCATGAGCGTTGTAGCCAATTGGCATTTTATGTTGGGCTATTCAGAGCCTTTGTAACCTTCAGTTCAATATGAATAAAAGAGATTCTTATGTTTTACTTTGTTTCCTTTCGCTGCTTATGTTATCAAATTGAGATAGTTCTATGTGAACCTGTTATCTTGCCTTGCACGAGCGCAACTCCAGGCTCGTGCGGCATCACGCCCCGCGAGGACGATGATTCGGATAAAATCTAGCGAGGACGAGCGATTTTTCGGGTCGGGGCGCGACAAGTTGGTATCAGAGCGGTTCCATCCTTTGACCTTGCGTGAATCTCTTTGACCCTCAGTTGTTTCGTTATCGAATTCAGTTGACTCTATATTGTTTCCGCAACCGCTTGGCTCATGGATCTGCTCGACGCTACATTGGATGTTCCATACAATAAGTCTATTTTAAGTGCATACGTCTGCCACAAGTATGTCATGACTATTACGTGATCTTCGGGTGCCATCGGAGAGTGTTGATTGCACGAAGTGCAACGGGTGATGGGATGTTGGTCGCACGCAGTGCGAGTAGTTATGTGTTGTTGGTCGCACGCAGTGCGAGGCATTATGTGATATCGGCCGCACGAAGTGCGAGGAAATATGTGTTGTTGGTTGCACGGAGTGCAGCAAGTCGTGGATCGTTCGTTGCATCAGTGCAACGAGTCGATATGGTATGATGCGTGTTGTATGGCTATGCGGATGGATAGCGATATGTTAAGCGAGATTGAGTAAAGACCTTAAGTATCGAGACTAAGTTGTTGCATGAGCTGCAACGAGCGAGATTCGAAGATCGCGGATGCGATAGTACGAATCGGGTTGGTCGCTAAGTTGAGTTGAGTATGCGAACGTGTATGTTGGCCATATGTCGCGTTGAGCTTTGAATAAGCGAATGTTGCGGATGGGATCGAGATGATCGCCATGGTACGGTTAGATTGAACGTGTGTCAACTTAAGTGAACGATGGTGCATGTTGGCCCAGTTGTCGTGCCAACTCGAGTAAGCTAACGCTAGAGCTGGGATCGGAAGGATCGCCATACGGGATAGTTGATTGAGGAATAAAAGTTGGACCTATGCGGAACGTAATACCGAGTGATGACTCGATTTCGAGTGGTATATGCAATACCAACTATGCGAGCAAGTATAGCGAAGTATTGTATCGATAACGATAGGCTCGATCCTGAGTGGTATATGGAATACCACTTAGCGATAGCGATGTTAAGTCGGTTGGTGACTTGCGATAGGTTACGTCGAGACGATTGTATTGCTATGATATGTTGTCCTCAATGGACGGAGTAGTATCGAGACTTGCGTGGGAATGACTTGAGAGAAGTCGATGTGAGTATGTCTTAATGAATTAAGTTGAACGATTATGTGCGAAGTCATACCTATGGATGATATGTCAAATGAGGATTCGTTAAGTATAAGTTGAACGATAGGCTGAGCATATGCGAATGAATTTTACGTTGAGGAAATAGTCGACCCGGTCGAACTTATGTTGAGTTAGTACGAAGACTTGTTCGGAACATGTTGAGTAGATACGAAGGAATCGTACGAACGAATTTGAGTTAGCACGAGGAGTCGGTAGCACGAATTGAAGTGCGAGTTAGGGATCTGAGAATGGATAAGTGCGAGACTTGATTCGTATTCGAGTTCGGATAATGGCAATGATTGCAACGAGTTTGAGCTTATGAGAAAGGAAGATGTTCAAGTTATGCATATCGACGATGGTATTGAGGCGTATCAAAGACGATATGCAATAACTCGGGGATACTCTGATCGAATGAACGAAAATTATGTTGAGCATTGTTATTGGGCGAATAAGATGCAAGTTAAGTTGAAGGTAGTTTGGATGGTGTCGGTAGGAATGCTTCGAGAAATTTAAGAGTCGATGGATGTACTCGGAAGAAAACGAAAGTGTTTGGATTGCTTCGCGGATCACCACTATGTTGACATTCTTGTCTTGAGCGAGCACAACACCAGCCTCGTACATGCGTCATGTCAAATTAGAACGATCATTCCGCGTGAGCGCTGGTATGGTGATTCATCCAGCGGGGATGATCGAACTTGCAAGGCATGGCAAATTTGATATGGACTTGTGGTTTGATGCAAAGGCAAAATTGAGGATTGTGCGATATTGTTGACGGTAGTATACGAGTGATTCGAGTAGTAACGGCGCATTAGTTGCGCGGGGATGGATAAATTATGGTTGGTATGTCGGATTGGGTAAAGTCCCATAGGAAGCGTCGGGAATTGATTTGGCTTCGCGATAGGATATAGCATGGTTCGTTGTAACTGTCCCTCGTTGATGATCTTCAATTATCGAGCGTAGTTTCGGGGCAGAAGATCCTAGAAGACTTGACCGCCAAATCAAGTGAATGTTGAAGTCCCATAGGATGACCCTAAAGAAGTCGCGTAAGAAGGATAAGGAATGAGGTAGTGCATGTTGAGGATAAGTCTAAGCGAGCGAGTATCATGTCTCGAAAGTTAGCGAGTACTAGAATCGATATGGTCAAGAAAAGTTATGTTGGATTGAGTAGATGTTGAGGAACGTGCTTAGCGTAGTGACGCGGTAAGGCGATTGCAGGAAATCTGTAATGCGCGAGAGCAACGGATAGTAGAACGACCCTAAGAGTTGTGTCGTAGATCGATTTGAGAAACGGTTAGGCTATGTAAATTTGGGCACGCGATCTATGTTACGAAACGAACTAGTCGGGATTGAATCGAAGATTGAGTAATGGATTTGTACGCGGTCGAGTGTCGGAGATAGGCGTATCGTAAGAGACCTTGGGTCGGAAAGATTGTTGCCTTTGAGCGTCGTAGACTCAAGTTGACCTCTTGTGTCGGGAGAGACTAAGCACGATGTCTGGATAAGTTACCTAGCGGGGGTGGCCCCAGGCGCAATGCGTGGATAGAGCAAAAGAACGTGAATCATATATGGATAGTTGTGTTCGAGACTTAGTACGGATTGTAGGCAAAGGAGTTTGTGACATGTTGACATAGTCCATGTTGTTAAGGCTAAGTGTTATGAATGATTGGATGAAAGATTTGAGTTATATGAGAGATAGGCAACGGTTGGGCGAATAGGCATTGTGAGAGATTGTTGCGATCGGATGCGCAATGACTTGTGCAATGCGAGTGTTAGGTGACCGGCGAGAACTTATGAGATCGAAGTTACGGATTGGAATCAAGTTATGCGCAGAGATGTTGGGAAGAGGATCGCATGTTATGGGATAATGCATATGAGATGTATTTTGAGAATAGGCGCTAAGATTTGGCTAAGTCGAGTGCGGATTGATTGGTGCTTGAGGATTAAATTGAGCTTGTTAGTTTGTCCCGATATCCTACAACTGAGCTTGGCTGAAATGCACATATTGGTGGGACGCCTAAAATATGTGTATGATCCAAACTAAGTTGTATGATTCAACGATAGTAACACGAGATCGTGAAGCGATCTATGCGAGGCACTTGGATTAAGTGTTGGTTTCGGTTCGAGGACGAACCTGATTTTGAGTGGTATATTATGTAATGCCCCGCTCCGCATCGGTGCATTACGATGAGTCATTGACTCGAAGAGCTGCGTTGACCCGATGAGGTATCGATGCGAATCGATGCAAGTGTTGTGTTGGCCAAAGGTAAGCTTTGAGTCGGTTGGAATCTATGAATCGAATCGATGCAAGGATAAGTCCCGTCGAGCAAGTGCTGATTTTAGTTGATCTGGTGTGCAGGCTATGCTTTTACGCTGGACGATAAGAGGTCGGCATTTTGCCTTATGAAATAAAGTGTCCGCGAAACCAAATCGTGGCCTTGCAACGGATTGTGGCATGGGCGCGATAGGCCAAATCAACCGAGTAGTGCAAAGGAATGGCTAAGTCCGGGAGATAGCTATGCGATCGAGTTATGGAAGCGGGACGCTTCAATCGGCAAGGCGGCAAGGCGTATCGGCTTAAGGTGGGCGGGTTCTTGACTCTCTCTCCCTATTCCTTAAAATATGTTATGGTATGCGTAATATGTTATCGAGTTAGCGAGCGTGGCTCGGCGAGTAAGTGCCTAAGTATGTGTCGAACACTAAGATAGAACATTGAACAATTGAACAATTGAAGCGACGTGCATCAAGTGTACGGGTCGCGGTAGGGCAATGATGGTAGAATATTGAAAGATGATATCGAGATGTGCATCATGTGCACGGCTCCGAGAATATTGAACACTAGGCGTAGAACATTAAATACGGTGCTGAGCGTGCCTTTGTGCACTTATGTATGAAAAGACTAAGTAAATACGGAAGTAGGCTATGCGAATAACATTATGAACGGGACGCGTGATTATGAGTACGAGACGACTAAGCCGTTGGGCGTCGTGCATCAATATGGATGTGTTGGGGCATAACGCCGACGGAGCTCCCCATGTGAATGGTAGATTATGTTCATGGCACGGGAAACCGTTTATGTGCGACACTATGTTTATGGAATACGAGATCGGTCGGTATGCTATGGATTGTATGATATGGAACGTACTGCATGGTCAATGGACTCGGATGGCCCGTGCACGGGTGCGGCTTCCCTCGAACGGTTACGTCGGGGCGCCGGGACCGTTCGGCCTAGGAGGGAATTATGTGTGGTATTTATGGTGCACAACATTCGGACGGATTGCGACCGTCCAGTGCTGTGATAAGCTATGATATCCGTAAGTTTGGGATCCTTCGGATACTGGGCTAGCAACCCGTATCGAAGCGATTGTAGGCTTACACATAAGAGATGCCAAGTCCATTACGGTGCAAAACACCGTGACCTTCATATAGATAGGGCCGGTGGGCTGAGATGAGAGCTGGGTGTAGGCGCAGGACCTGCCACCCATTATGCATATGTTTATGTTTATGAATGGTCGGTTGCGTGAATTATATGTTTGCTTATGCTAAGTTCTAACCACTGCAGGCTAAGGGAAACGGGACGAGATGAGCACGAACACTATGTTTATGTTTCAGATTATGTCTAACTGTATCTGCTGCAGGAACACGGCGTGGGACACATTTAAGTTATGTGCTATATTTAAGTGTTGCCATAAAATTGATCCTAAGGCTAAATAGAAAGACCACAAAGTAAGATGCATGTTTCACTAAATGAATAAGTGTTTGGTTTGGGTGCGAGCGGGTCTTGATCAGTGCGATACGAGGACGTAAGCACTAAGCCCCCACTAGTTTATGTGCAGGCTCAGGTTATGATCGGCTCGGAGCGGGGCTTGGCTTGGACGTGCCGAGGCATGGAGTCCTTGGCATTCAAGAGGAGCTTCCGCATATGCGTTCGGACTTACGACATGGAGATGTTCGGCCGAGGACTACTTGGTGGCTATATTGAGGCATAATGTATGGAACAATGTAATCCTTTGTAAGCTAGAGAGATCATGAGCGTTGGTCGAGGAAGGCCGCAACAAGGAGCTCCGCGGGGCCAGGGCCAGGCTCTCACATTATCCTTGGGAGAGGCTCTAGCGTCTAGTGACGTGGTGGCAGGTAAAATTCTCGTCACCTCATTTTCTGCTGTAACATTATTTGATTCAGGCGCAACTCATTCATTCATCTCTGCACAATATGCTACACGGATTGGACTAGTGTTTGACCCATTGCCGGAGAGGATGGATATACTCACCGGCAATGGGCTCGTAGAAGTTAGCAGAGTGCGCTTTTCATGTCCGGTAGAGGTATGTGGGCATTTACTGCCCGCATCATTGATTGAATTCCCTATAGGGAATTTTAATGTTGTTCTTGGCATGGACTGGTTGAGAGACAGTCATACGACAATTGATTGTAGAGGAGGTAGGGTCATATTCAGCATTCTTGGGATAGAACAGTTCATCTTTACTCGAACCTTAAAGAATCAGGCCGGAGGCGTCATCTCAGCAGCAGTGTCAGAGCCAGGACAGATTCTGAGAGTGGTCGAAGATTTTCTCGACATCTTCCCTGATGAGCTCCCAGGGATACCCCCAGTCAGAAAGGTAGAATTTAGCATTGAGTTGAACCCTGGAATGATGCCTATTGCAGACAGAGTTTACAGAATGTCACCGTCAGAACAGGATAAGTTGTATCAACATGAGAAAGAGTTGAAGTCTAAGGGATTCATCCGAGACAGTAAATCGCCCTGGGCCGCGCCAGTGATTCTAGTTCCCAAGAAGGATGGGTCGACGAGAATGTGCATCGACTACCGCAAGCTGAATGCAGTAACAGTGAAGAATAAGTACCCACTACCCAGGATTGATGACCTGTTTGACCAGTTGAGCAAGGCCAGCGTCTTTTCCAAGATCGATCTTCGGTCGGGATACTATCAAGTAAGAGTCCGGGAGCAAGAAATACCGAAGACAGCATTCAGATCTAGATATGGGCATTATGAGTTTTTAGTAATGCCCTTTGGACTAACCAACGCCCCCGTAGTATTCATGGATTTAATGAACCGCATCTTTCTGCCGTATTTTGATAAATTTGTGGTGGTGTTCATAGATGATATCCTTGTATATTCCAGCAGTGAAGAGGAGCATGAGAAACATCTTAGGACTGTCTTGCAGATATTGAGGGAGCATCAACTTTATGCTAAGCTCGACAAGTGTGAATTCTGGTTAGACCATATTTCGTTCCTGGGACATGTAATTTCTGGAGCAGGAGTGTCAGTGGATCCGAAGAAGATTGAGGCCGTAGAGCATTGGCCGGTCCCGAGAACGGTTGCAGAAGTGCGAAGTTTCTTAGGACTCGCTGGTTACTACAGAAGGTTCGTGGTGGACTTTGCCAAGATCTCTGCGCCCTTAACGCGTTTGACGCACAAGGACGTAGAGTTTGTTTGGTCAGCTAGCTGTCAGGCATCATTTGAAGAATTGAAGAAGAGATTGATCTCAGCCCCGATCTTGACGCTTCCAGTAGGAGCGGAAGGCTTTACAGTATATTGTGATGCATCATGGAAGGGTCTTGGATGTGTATTAATGCAGCACGGAAAGGTGATAGCATATGCGTCTCGGCAGCTTCGAGACCATGAGAAGAATTACCCGACTCACGATTTGGAGTTAGCAGCTGTGGTGTTTTCACTCAAGTTGTGGAGGCATTACTTATACGGGGATCGGATAGAGATCTATACTGACCATAAGAGTTTGAAATACGTATTCACGCAGCGAGATTTGAACATGAGGCAAAGAAGATGGTTAGAATTGCTGAAGGATTTTGATTTAGATCTTCAGTATCATCCAGGCAAGGCAAATATAGTTGCAGATGCACTGAGTAGGAGAGACAGTGCCTTTATCTTAACCTCGCAGAAGCATATTTTAGAAGACCTTCAGAGTATAGGAATCGAAGTAGTTTTGCCAAGGGATATAGGAAGAATGACCAGTATACATATTCAGTCAACCTTAATAGAGAGAATAAGGACAGCACAAGCAGGAGATCCACAGATTCAGAAATTGCGATCGGAGTGTGAATCAGGCCGTAGGAAGGAGTTAGTGATTCATGAAGATGGTACGCTCAGGTTTGGAAACAGACTCTGTGTACCGAGTGGAGACCTTCGACAAGAAGTTATGTCCGAAGCTCATAGTTCTATTTACTCCATTCATCCAGGAGGAACGAAGATGTACCGAGATATCAGGCAGTACTTTTGGTAGAATGGCATGAAAAGAGAGATAGCGAGATTTGTATCCAAGTGTCTGGTATGTCAGCAGGTGAAAGCCGAGCAGCAGAGACCAGCAGGGTTGCTCCAGCCGCTTCCTATCCCATAATGGAAATGGGAGCACATCACGATGGATTTTGTGACCGGTTTACCTAGATCCCCGGCTGGCAAGAATGCAGTCTGGATAATAGTAGATCGACTCACGAAGTTCGCTCATTTCCTTCTCTTCCGAGTTGGACAGACTACTGAGCAGCTAGCAAAAATGTACATGAAGCAGATAGTAAGGCAGCACGGTGTTCCAGTTAGTATAGTATCAGATCGGGATACGCGGTTTACTTCCTATTTTTGGCGGAGCTTACACCAAAGTTTGGGAACCAAGTTAAGATTCAGTACTGCTTATCATCCACAAACTGACGGGCAATCAGAAAGAACCATTCAGACATTAGAAGATATGCTACGGGCGTGTACCTTAGATTTTGGCGGATCTTGGGAGGATCACCTCCATCTGGTGGAGTTCTCCTATAACAACAGCTATCAGGCTAGCATTCAGATGGCCCCGTTCGAAGCATTGTACGGAAGGAAGTGCAGGTCCCCTTTGGCATGGGACGACGTTAGAGAACGAAAGTTGTTGGGGCCAGAGATGATCACGCAGACTGTGGAGATAGTTAAGTTGGTCAGAGAGCGCCTTCGAGTTGCACAGGACCGACATCGTCATTGGGCAGATCAGCATCGTAGGCCTCTAGAGTTCAGAGTTGGCGACCAAGTGTTTCTGCGGATTTCGCCTACTCGGGGTATCATCAGATTTGGAACCCGAGGAAAGCTTAGTCCAAGATACGTTGGTCCTTTTAAGATTCTCGCTCGGGTAGGCGATGTGGCTTATCGACTTGCCCTTCCGCCTTTGTTAACTGGCATACATGATGTGTTTCATGTGTCCCAATTACGTGGGTATGTCCCGGATCCGAGTCATGTCCTCGATCATTCTGAGTTAGTCGTTGGTACCGACCTAACTTACGAGGAACAACCCGTGTCTATTTTGGACCGGCGAGAGAAGGTACTCAAGAATCGGACGATAAGCCTTGTCCGTGTTTCTTGGAACCATCACTCTTCGGGAGAGTCAACCTGGGAGCGCGAGGACGAGATCAGATCTCGGTATCCGCATTTGTTTGACTAATGAGGTATATTTTTTACGCCTTATTGATACGATTCCATGCTTATCTGTACCTGCTTGTTTTGCACTTTGTGATGTATGATAATAACTGCTAAGATAGTTAACTTGTATATGATTGTGCCTTGCTTGCCCTGATTTTACTATCCTGTCTTGGCTGGAATTCCGAGGACGAAATTTTTCTAAGAAGGATAAAGATGTCACTCCCCGATCCTGAAATACGTATTTTAATACGTAAACCGATAAATTGTATTTACCTTGTATTTATACGATATTTATTATGCTGTATTTCTTCATGCATTTCCCAAAAATATTCGACAAAATATTTTTTCGTAATTTATTTTCTGCATTTGGGCCTACAGTTTTGGCTCATTTGGGTAACCTATTTTTGGTTCACCAATGGTTCATCATGAACCCTTGGGTTCAAGATTCTATATATATAACTCATCTCATTCTCTCTCCTCTCATTTATTTCCTTTCATTTATTTCCTCCACCAACCAAGGCAAGTGCCAACTTGCTCAAGAGATGGATCCATAAATTTTGTTCATGTTTTTTTACAAAATTATTGGTCAAAATATGTTCTTCTTCTCATTCTATACCAGTTTAGAACTTAAAATTTTCTATTTTGAAGCTTTAATTTTTGTAGATCTAAGTTTTAACCATTTTCGGATTTTCTTGGTTTTGATCTAGCAAACTTTATTATTTTCAAGTTTTGAGTGTTCTATGTTGTAGAGAATTTTATTCTACCCAATTTTGACCTTTGAAAAGTTGGATTTGGACTTATTTTGACCAAGTTATGAACTTTTGAAGCTTTGGGTTCAAACCATGGAGTTCTTGCTGATTTGGAGAAGACAGTGAGCAGTGTGCGCGAGCTTTCTAGCTTGCGCCACTGAGCTGCACGCGCTCTTTAGCGCAGCGCAGTCTGACTCATACGCTGCCTTGAAGAGGAGTCGTATGGAGTACTTACGCTGCCTTTTGGAGGCGTATGTCTTGCATACGCTGCCTTGAAGAGGAGTCGTATGGAGTACTTACGCTGCCTTTTGGAGGCGTATGTCTTGCATACGCTGCCTTGAAGAGGAGTCGTATGGAGTACATACGCTGCCTTTTGGAGGCGTATGTCTTGCATACGCTGACTTGAGCGTAGCCTGACTTGAGCGTAGCCTGACTTGAGCGCAGCCTGACTTGAGCGTAGCTTGACTTGAGCGTAGCCTGACTTGAGCGTAGTCTGACTTGAGCGCAGCCTGACTTAAGCGTAGCCTGACTTGAGCGCAGTTCGACTCAAGCGTAGTCTGACCTTGATCCCTGCGCGCTCTGATCCCTGCGCGCACTTGACCCCAGCGCGCACTTGACCCCAGCGCGCTCTGACCTGGACTCCCCTATACCTTATATTTTTATATGTATATATTATATTGCATATATATATATAAATGTTTGTGTATGCTATATATCCTTACGCCTTTTGTCCTGGGCATGATATGAGCACTAATGTGACCCCGGTGAACAAAGTGTTCCTACCTGATACTTGTACCTGAATGTCCCAGTTCTTGTTCATGCTCGACAAATGACTCGTAACTCCACGTGGCATATTTGCAATGATGTATTACACTAAGGAGGGTAGAACATGTTGACATACTGATTGACATGGATCCTCTCTTGGGGTACTCGTACTTGAGTACGACTTTTAGGAGGATAATCATGCAGGCCACAGCATGTGAGTCCAAGATTTCACCTAGGGTTAAACTAGGCAACTGAATATACTAGATGCATGGGGAGGGCAGAATTCCGAGATCGTGTTACACCAGCCGCCTTGAGATATTGTCTTGACGCGCCGGCTGGTCTCCACGGATACTGTGTCATCTGCAACGAGCGGACGACTGTATCCGATTAATTCTTGCTATATATTATATGTTTTGGCAAGGTGGCCTTACGAGGGACCTGTGCTCAATGATTTCTGTCTACGCGAACCCCTGGGTTGGCTAGCCTTGCTGGAAAGATACGACCTGAGGATTTTGAAATAACATGACGCGAGGATAACCTCGTCCCACTAGAAACTCGTAGACTTGATTGGCCGTGAAAACGACTTGCTTGTATCCTATTTACCTTCCGCGAATAACTGAGGGAAGCGAACTGTTAGGATACGTGATCCAACCCATGTTCTTGTTTGATTGTTGGGTTGGTTATCGTACTTTGACAGGCTGTGGACCGAAGTTATGAACGGAAGACTTATTCTGGTTGTGAAGTGTTACTTCTGTGAATGACTGAGGAACATGGTCTATCATGGTACATGATCCAACCCATGTTCTTGTTTGATTGTTGGGTTGGTTATTGTGCTACGATAGGCTATCGACCGAAGTCACGATCAGGAGATTTTATTATTTCTACCTTTTAACTTATGTGAAAGTTATAGAGTACGACACGTCCCGACTCCATGCGGCACCTTTTGTCCTTGTTTGGTCGTAAGGGTGCCTTATGGGTTCGAGGATGTTGCGCTACCCTATAATAGTAGTACTCCCAGTGTGAGTCCAGTCCATATAATTCGATACCAGATGATTTCCGGTACAAGATGAGTCCAACAGTGATCAATGAATCCAGGGTGAGTCCAACTATGATCTAACAGTGTGTTTTAAAATATCGATGTCGACATGTAAACGGCTGTAGGTATCAGGCACATCTCTCACTGATCAGGCAAGAGATGGCTATGCTTCCGGAAGATTCCAGTTGGAGATTCCGAATTTGGGGTATGTCTACATGTCTTACTCAATATTTTTCCGCCCAGTAAGTGAATCCAAAATCGACAAAAGAATCGAGATGAGTCTGGCCAATACATGATGATTCCAGAAATAATTCCAATGACTCCAGTAATAGAGGCCAGCAAGTAAGGTATGTGTCGAATACATGAATCCAGAAATATCCATACGTGTTGATACAAAGAATCACATAGAACTAACTAGAACTGAAATACAGTAATTGACAAATAAATGAGAGAACTATCAGAGAATGTACTCGCCTGATACTCTGAAAAGAGTAGTATAATATCAGATGTCTGTACCAGGGTCATAATGTCCTAAAATAGAGCAATACAGTTATGACATGTCTAATATGAAGGTAAATGTACGATACAATGTAATCTACATGATTTCTAAGCCGATCTAGATCAAAGTCAAACTTGGTCAACTCTTCAGTCAAACTAAGTCAAATTAAGTCGTACTAGGTCACAAGAAGTTAAACTAAGTCATACAAGGTCAAACAAGGTTAAACAAGTCTAATCTAGGTTAAAGTCAACTCTAATCAAATATTTTAGTCAAACTAGTCAACCTATCTAGGGTTTGGTCAACAATGGTCAGACTAGTCAATACTAGTCAACATGGTCAAGCTAGGTCAAAGTCTAGGTCAATCTTAGACTAAGTAAAGTTTTGGTCAAACATAGACTAATCAACAAGGTAATTAGGTCAATGGTCAGCTATCTAAGTCAAACTCTATAAGGCTAACTCAAAACCAAACATAGGCTAACATGTCTTAGGATACCTAAGATACTATACCACAATGTTAAGGTATAACCAATTATCTATACAAAGTATATCACACATAAATACATATATATAATACCAACCTTAATCTATAATCAAGCTAATCCCATACTCCAACTCAAGTCATGACTCAACTCTAAGTATTCCACTTAATTACATACATATCTTAATCTACATAGGACTATCCACATAACCTATATGGTCAAACCTAAACCAATTAGTTAGGGTTTAGTCAAACTCAAGTCATCTAAAATCCATCTAAGTCAATTATTGGTCAAGGTTGACCTATAGTTGACTTTGGTCAACAAGGGTCAACTTGCTAGTCAACCTAGGTCTACTAAGCCTATTAGTCAATTCCAAACTCACTAACCATAGGCTATAGGCTAGTGTAACTAGATACCACGTATAGGTGTCTATAGCCATACATCTATACAATATATATCTAATACCATATATTCTCACCTATATATAACCTACATATATATCCAACTATATATATAATACCCACATATAACCCCTCTATATATATAATACCTATATATATATATGATACACTATATATAATACTCTATATATATATATATATGTGTATACTACATATAGAGAGAGAGAGAGAAAGGAGAGTGAGAGTGTGTATGAATAAAGGAGTGTGAGAGTGGGGGTGATGGGGGTCATGACAGCAAGGGGGGAGTTGATCTCAGGAAAACTGAGAAAGGAACCCAACTCACACACATACATATATGCATATATACATATACCCAATCCTACATATATACATGTATATATACTCTCCCATACCCACATACACACACACATACACATATACTTACATATACAATATATATACGCACAAATATTCATGTATATACACACTAAAATCGAATTGAAATTCGATTTAGAAATCAGAAAAATACCCAAAAAAACCCAAACTGGAAATACTGTTCACTCGAAATTAGGTAAACCTAAATTCGAACCAAAACTCGACTAAAGCTCGATACCAGTGGTTGGTAACACTAGCCCCCAGTGTCCCTTAGTGTCCTAAGTGCCTGACACGACACCACGACACAATATGATGTGTCAAACACTAAAAATCCTATATCGGGTAACTAGACAGTGCACTGTGTCGTACAAAGGTGCACACGCGTGTAGGACACGACACACATGTCCATGTGTCTCGTGGTCGTGTCCTTAGGTTCGCCTAGGGTTGGTCTAGGTGTCCCACAGACTGAAACGTGTCCAAGTGTCGTACAGTGTCGTGTCCGAGCCCGTATCAGAGCCCAAATCCTCGTGTGTGCTGTCAGTGTAAATTCGATGCACACACGAATTCGTGTCCGACACAATACTAGAAGCCATGAAACTTGGGGGGCATGGTCGCAGACATTGCCCCCTCGTGTCCACCAAGTGTCACCCCTCCACATGTCGTGTCGTGTCCTACGTGAGCCCCGAGCAGCAGGGGACTGAACGCGAGCATGGTGCGGTCTCGTGCAGCGAGGACAGAGCCTTGTGGACACGACACACGCATGGATACGTGTCGTGCTTATGTCAGGGTGTAGCCTAGGTCTAGGGCTAGGGTTTAGGCCTGACACTTTGTATCCCCGTCATGTCTAGACACGACACGAAGGCCGTGTCAGTGCGTGTTTAACACTGTGTGCAGTGTAATGTGTGGTCAGTGCGTGACGAATTTTTCGCCCGATACGACACGAGGTGACATGGCACTTGGGGGCTGACATGTCAGTCATGGCCCCTACGTGTCCACCAAATTTGGTGTGTCGAAGTGTCGTGTACAATGAGAAATGGGGCTCGAGCAGCAGGACATAGTGTATGTGTGTGTACAGTGTATTCGTGTCCGTTTTGGACACGGACACAACACGATAACGTGCTCAGTCCTAGGGTTTCGTGTCTAGCATGCTAAGGGCTACCAAAAAATGCAATTTGTTTTGGAAAATAACTATATTTATTTCTAAGTGGCATTTCACCAAACACTGTAATTAAAACACTGATACGTGTCCGATACGGACACCAAACCAAATCTATTTTCTACCAAACTTGGCCTACAGGTCCATGGTACCTAGATGCATGCAACCATGAAGAGAAAACACAATCTTAATAGGTTTTGTGAGTGTTTACCTATGAGTGCAAAATCCTCAATAATAGGCCTTTTTGAATGAAAACCTCCTTCAACTCCCAATGTCCAAAGCTCCACAAATCCTTGCTAGCAAGCCATAACTGGTATCCTCTAGTATAGGGGAGTCCAATACTAGAAAGTAGGCTCAATTTGGTGTTGAAATGGTTAAATGGTGAGATTTTGAAGTTGTAGGGAAAACTAGTTTTAAGGTGTAATGTAAATGAGGCATGAATGATGAAGGGGTGTGATTATATAGAGGGGGGTAGGGTTGGCTGCCATGGGAAGGGTATGGGTAGATATTAGGGTTCCTTTCCACCTTGCAAACTTAGCCCTTAAGGTTTTGACTAAGGGGATAGATATTTCTAGGTTTTCTAAATATCTAAGAAAGTAATATCTTAGATATTTCCAACCTAAGATATTTACACAAGCTAACATCTAACATTAGTCTTCTAGGTTAGTTGCTAACCTCTAGATTAGTGCTAAACTAGGTTAGGAGCTAACATGACACTTAACAACTAATTAAATAATAATAAATTACATAAATTCAAATAAATTCTAATAAATTACCAAAATGCCCTTTTGACTAAAAAGTGGTAATTTGATATCCTAATCACATGGTTAGGCTCATATGGTCATAGTTAGTCTCTAAGTCATATAATCTCTAGGGTTACATTAGGGTTACACTAGTAGTTAACCAAAGTCATAAGCCATGACTTAGAAAATAGTTTTAAACTATCTAAAAATCACCAAAATTCATAACATGACTAAATCACCATTATTTAATAATAAAAATAATAAATTTTCAAAATATCCTAATTTTAGAAAATTGGGTGTTACAAGTCTACCCTCCTTAGAAAAATTTCGTCCTCGAAATTAAGATGGTTGTACTCCTCCTAGGTCAAACCTCCAGTCAATCAAAGTCAAAAGATAACATGCAATCATAGTCCTACTGGTCTTGATTTTACAGTCTCGAACAGGGTAACTATACTATCTTATATATCACAAGCATATCCTGACAGGTACTAATGGAATCACACAACAAGATGGGAAAGGAAGGACAGAAAAGACAAACCTGCTAACCCGTCACCTGCAGCGTTGGTCTCCTCGACTGTCATCGCAAAAAGCTCCACCCCTCTGGTGCTGAGCTACAGGTGGCCTAGCACCCTTATAAGGAGGTGCAACAGGACAATCCATCTTCTGGTGGGTATCTGACCCACAGGTATAGCAAACCTTCAGCCTCTTCCTACACTGCTCCCTGGTGTGTCCCTGCTTCCTGCAGTATGAACAACTGATCGTCTTCGGGTCCTGACCCCGATACTGATGCTACACCTGCTGAAATGGCCTCTGCTACTGATGCTGAAAGTGTGGCCCCTTACAGTATACACACAAAGCTTCCTTCTGCTGCTGCCGGGGTCCCGGGGCTCTAACTGGCGGGGTCGAATGATGTGGTGTGGAAGGACGATATGTCTGCTGGTGTGGCGTCGGCACTTTCTGCTGGAAAGCCTGACGCTTGGAGGGTCCCTCAATGTGTACAGAAGCCAGCCTCTTGCAAGACAGAAGACGCTCCTCGATAGTCAGTCATACCGTTCGCCACTATAAGAATGCCAATGTCTGGAACTAGACCATGGTAAAACCTACGCGTCATCTCCTCAGGGTCAGCAACCAGACTAGGAGCAAAACGGCTCAAGCGACTAAACTCTGCCGCATACTCATCAACAGAACGGTTCCCCTGCTGGATGTTCTGGAATCGTAGCCCTATGGCTACTCTAGCAGTGGTTGAGAAGAATTTTTTTTTGAACTCGGTCTTGAACTGATCCCAAGTGGCCCTCCCTCTCGCAAATAGCGGCTCATTCCGGAACCAAACTCCTGCCAAGTCTATCAGCAGAAATCCCGCTGCCTCGACCTGGAGGTTATCCGACATCCTAACTCCTAGGAGCTTCCTTTCTACCGAGTCTAGCCAGTCATCTGCTACTACTATGCCCTCAGTCCCTAAGAACTCCTTGGAGTTCAGACCCATGAAGTCCTTGATCGTCCCCGCTGTCTGCCGCAGCTCTACAGGTGGTGGGACCATGGTACGTTCCTCAGAATGCTCCATGCTCTGGCGGAGTAGGGTGGTCTGCTCCTGATGGGTTGTTAGGAACCCCTGGATCAGAGTGAGCAGCTGGTTTCCGTCGAGTGTGACGGAAGCCTGGGTAGGTATAGTGATAGGGGGTGGTGGAAGTATCGGGTCCTGCTGGGACTGTGAGGTGGAAGGTGGTGGAGGCATCTGGGGTTGTGGATTTGTGGAGTGGAGGAATGTGGTAGGTGGAGGTAGAGGTTTATCAGTCAACTGGTCAGCTGACTGGATGGGGAGTGTGCCATTCTCAGGTGTGACATACTGGGATGAACGAGTAAGCACCATCTAATTACAATAAAAAGGACTTATAAGGACTCTTTAAAGCAAAACAATCATAGACAAGAAAATCTAATTATAATAGCAAGCATGTGATGTATTTTCTATGTTGCAATCCTAGTATTCCTCTAGGTGTTCTAAGCGTCATTCCTAATATTGTCTAATTACCTTAAGTTCCTAATTGCAGGCATGCTTGGTACAATAACGTAACCAAATAATTTAGTCTCGACCTGCATGGGCCACCACTAAAAACGTGTCACGACCCACACCCTGTATAGGGGCACGAGAAGTGGGTACGTCCAGCCTATGCCGCAGTGTCGGCGGTAGTAAGTTGTCCTAGGTTGCTAACTAATCTCATGCAGTGTATATAAAGTACTTGTCCAGATATCAGCTCCGAATGGAGGACAAGTAAAGGGTATGATATACTCAATCACAGTCTAAAGTACGATAAGATAACATAGAAGTTATACCTAAGAAATTAAAGACAACAACAACTAACTACTAAAATAATACAACATTATCTCAAACAAACTTAATACAAACTCAATATCTTAACTTTAATACAACAAGTCAAAACATGAAAGCTAAAGTAGTCTACTAGCTAATCTCCTGAATCACTCCTGAGAGTCGGGACCAAAGGTAGCTAATCCCTCGCCAGGTCCATGGTAAGTAGGGCATGTGTCCTCAGGATTATCATCTGTAATATTTTCAACAGGTCCAATCAGGACAGGAACGAGTACAACTCATCTAGAAAATCCAAGTAAATGACAAAGAACTATAAAGCAGTTATAGACAGTTTTATTGATGAGCATGGCAGTTTTATAAAGGTAATGATGGCATAGAGAAACAGTAAGATACAAGAAAAGAAAGGTAACTAAAACAAGAGAAGAATCATGGCAATGAAGACTGTAATAAAAGCTAACTGAACTAGAATAACATGTATGAGTCCAGACAGTACAATATAAGTCTAATGTAATCCCAGTGTGAGTCCAGTCCATATAATTCGATACCAGATGATTTTCGGTACAAGATGAGTCCAACAGTTATTAATAAATCCAGGATGAGTCCAACTATGATCTAACAGTGTGTTTTAAAATACCGATGTCGACATGTAAACGGCTGTAGGTATCAGGCACATCTCTCACTGATCAGGCAAGAGATGGCTATACTTTCGGTAGATTCCAGTTGGAGATTCCGAATTTGGGGTATGTCTACATGTCTTACTCAATATTTCCCCGCCCAGCAAGTGAATCCAAAATCGACAAAAGAATCGAGATGAGTCTGGCCAATACATGATGATTCCAGAAATGATTCCGGAATGATTCCAATGACTCCAGTAATAGAGGCCAGCAAGTAAGGTATGTGTCGAATACATGAATCCAGAAATATCCATACGTGTTGATACAAAGAATCACATAGAACTAACTAGAACTGAAATACAGTAATTGACAAATAAATAAGAGAACTATCAGAGAATGTACTCGCCTGATACTCTGAAAAGAGTAGTATAATATCAGATGTCTGTACCAGGGTCACAATGTCCTAAAATAGAGCAATACAGTTATGACATGTCTAATATGAAGGTAAATGTACGATACAATGCAATCTACATGATTTCTAAGCCAATCTAGGTCAAAGTCAAACTTGGTCAACTCTTCAGTCAAACTAAGTCAAATTAAGTCGTACTAGGTCACAAGAAGTTAAACTAAGTCATACAAGGTCAAACAAGGTTAAACAAGTCTAATCTAGGTTAAAGTCAACTCTAATCAAATATTTTAGTCAAACTAGTCAACCTATCTAGGGTTTGGTCAACAATGGTCAGACTAGTCAATACTAGTCAACATGGTCAAGCTAGGTCAATCTTAGACTAACTAAGGTTTTGGTCAAACATAGACTAGTCAACAAGGTAATTAGGTCAATGGTCAACTATCTAAGTCAAACTCTATAAGGCTAACTCAAAACCAAACATAGGCTAACATGTCTTAGGATACCTAAGATACTATACCACAATGTTAAGGTATAACCAATTATCTATACAAAGTATATCACTGTCACGACCCGCTACCCAAATTGTTGGGCCAGGCCGAGTCATGTCCAGCCTACGTTTGATATAAAACGTAGTAAGCTGTTCTAAAGACAACAGGATAAGACTAAATGTGCTAACAGTTCTATAAGTGAATAAAAAGTCATAAATGCTCCAAACACAAAAGTCGTCGTATATAGTAAAATGTCCAAGTATAAGTGAACTGAAATGTAAAACTGGATACATGTCCAGTTACAAAAATATAGTCTAATACATGACTACTCTCCAAAAGTCTAAAAATAAAAGATAACTAGGCGAGGTTCCCTGCAGGAACATCCTCGTAAAGCAAAGTCGGGTCCTCGGCAGTAACTCCATAGTATGTGTCGCAGAGTAACTCCTCCTCAGTAAGGACACCTACAACGTTATCCTGTCAGGACGGGAGCAAGTACTGAATCTAGCAAACTAGCATATGAAACATGGAAATGAACATATGAGAAAATAACTGGAAACATGGCATCACGCAATCTATCATGGCATGGATACATATGTCATAGAGACAGATGTATATATAATATTTAAAACTGTAGCAAGTACGTGATCGGTCAATAGGTGTACAATGTACTGTGGTACATGTAAATGAAATGTACATACGTACAAGTTAACAAGCATAGGTGTACATCCGTACAGAAATGCGGAATAATGGCCTGCGGCAAGGTATGCATATAAAATGCGACCTCGCTCGCTACTATAGGGAGGTCATGATCACGTACTCAACTGTCAGTTTCCCCATAACCCATATTCTAATCATGTGAGAGATACATAAAAACTATCTAAGCATAGTAGTAATAGAAAGTACAACATGTGATGTTTTAACTTGCTACCCCAAGGATCAGCATTTAACATGGTTGGATTAGCAGTTCATTTATGTAACAGTATGTAAAGTTTGTAGAAAGTACTTGCCTCTAGCAAAGCAAAGCAAAACAAGCTGCGATAAAAGTGCTATGGATGTCCGGTAACTCGTCACTGTAGAAATAAATGCAATAACTTAGTTTTTACACTAAGCTAAACGCTAAGACACTAATTGGTGTGACACGACTTGTGACTGGACACCTAGCCAAAATGATGATTTGGCATAGGAGACCAATGTGGGATGACACTCTACTTCAACTAACTTTCTAGGATCTTTACACTAGTGAGGGGTGAGGTTCAACACGGCTAAAACACAAAATAACACAAAAAGCTACAAGTCATAATTAATCAATAAATAAATCAAATGAACATTATGTTCCAATAATTTTTAAGATAGACAAAAGGCCTAGTTTTACTTAAAGTAAAGTACCAAAGTGATCCTTGTTAATCATAGAAATTTATTATAATTTTTTTGGAATTTATTAACCAGTACAAGTATTTTATAAAAATCAGTTTTCCTAAGTATACAGAAAATGAGTTTTGGTTCCATATACCAAACTAGTGGCAAAACTGTAATTTAAATACCATAAAAATTATACTAAATTAGCTAACTTAACATAGTATTTAAATACTATTTTTCCATAATTTTATCAACACTTTAAGTATTTTTAGAAAATCAAAAACAGCATTGCACACAATTATAATTAAATAATTATTTATCTGCGTATTTTGTCCATGTACATAATTTGAACCAGAGTTCAAATACAGGACCCAAGGCCATGAATCAAGTCCAATATGACTTGTACAGGTCTTGAATGTGTGAAAACACATTTGGGCCCAAAAACCCATGCTAGGCCTGGACACCAAATAGTTGCAGTAATTTAAATACACTAAAAAAATACAATTTGGTAAAAATACAAAATAAATATTATTATTTTAATAAGGCAAAATTATGCATAGTGAAAATATACATACATATGTTTTAAAAGTACATATATATATATAAGGAAAATACTTAATTTATAAAGTATATATACATATACAAATATTGTATACATATTAATATATATATAGTAATATATACATATGGAAATATATACATATATGTATATAAACACATATAAATATATATAAAAGTTTACTAATTATAAAATTATATATACATATATAATATACTGTCAAAATACAGTATATACATATATATATATACTAATATATATACATATACATATATATATAAATATATATATAAAAAAAACAGAAAAGAAAAGAAAAGAAAAAGAAACAGAAAAGGAAGAAGATGGGGGGGGAGGGCTCGAACCCGAGCGCGCAGGGGGGAGGGTTTAACTCGGGTCGAGCTGGCCAGGGGGTCAGCCCATCAGTTGTGTTAGGGTTAGGGCTAGTTTAGTTTTATTTAGGTTTTGTTTAACATAAACATTAAAAAAAAATAAACACGATCCTGTGTCCGGACAGTTAAGGACACAGGTAACAACGTGTCCGTGCTACGCACGACACACACGAACACTGATTCATGTGTCCAACTACTGGACGAGCATCCCCGTGTCCTGGCGAGTCTCCCACATGAAATCGAGACACAAACAACACGTTGTGACACTTGCAACTTACGTGTCCGGTCGTCGAAGTGGATTTCGAAGGAGCTGGCGGGCGGCGGAGGCGTTGGCGTCGCGGCGCTCCGGTGGCGCTGGGCGCGGCTTAGCACGGCGAAGCGAGTGAGGGTGGTTACGGGCGGTGGTGCTCGGCGTGGGGGCGGCGCTGGGTAGATGGCCGGAGTTAGGGTTAGGGCTAGGGTTTCGGCGGAGACGAACGTCTAGGGTGGTCAGGGGTGTTCGCGGTGGTCGTGGTGGGTTAAGGCTCGGTCTGGGGAGTCGAAGCGGGGGGGTTTATAGGTCGTCAAGGCGATTGGTCGGCCGGAAAAGGCGGCGGGTCGTCGGGCCAGGTGGCCGACCGATCGTGGGGGGGGGGGGGGGGGGGGGGGGGTGTCTGCGGTTTTGCAAAATAAACACTAGAGTTTAGGAATTTACCAATAGGTCCTATCAGAGTCTATATGCAAAAACAATTTGCATTCCACATACAAAAATAATTAACTAATTACAAAATGACTATTCAAACAATTTAGAAAATTGCAAACAGTTATTAAAACAATTTAAATATTGCATAATGATATAAAAATAATTCTAAAAATTACAAAATGATATTAAAATAATTCAAAAAATTGTAAATTAATATTTTTGTATTTTAAAACTCATTTAAACATCATTTAAAAATTCTAGAAAAATTCTTAAAAATTCTAATAATTATTTTAAGGCTAAAATTAACATTAAAAATTAATTAGCACTAATTAAAATGAAATTTGAAAAATAGGGGCTTACAATCACACATAAATACATATATATAATACCAACCTTAATCCTATAATCAAGCTAATCCCATACTCCAACTCAAGTCATGACTCAACTCTAAGTATTCCACTTAATCCCATACATATCTTAATCTACATAGGACTATCCACATAACCTATATGGTCAAACCTAAACAAATTAGTTAGGGTTTAGTCAAACTCAAGTCATCTAAAATCCATCTAAGTCAATTCTTGGTCAAGGTTGACCTATAGTTGACTTTGGTCAACAAGGGTCAACTTGCTAGTCAACCTAGGTCTACTAAGCCTATTAGTCAATTCCAAACTCACTAACCATAGGCTATAGGCTAGTGTAACTAGATACCACGTATAGGTATCTCATATAGGTGTCTATAGCCATACATCTATACAATATATATCTAATACCATATATTCTCACCTATATATAACCTACATATATATCCAACTATATATATAATACCCACATATAACCCCTCTATATATATAATACCTATATATATATATATATATGATACACTATATATAATACTATATATATATATATATATATATATATATATATATATATATATATATATATATATATATATATATATATATATGTATACTACATATATATAGAGAGAGAGAAAGGAGAGTGAGAGTGTGTATGAATAAAGGAGTGTGAGAGTGGGGGTAATGGGGGTCATGACAGCAAGGGGGGGGAGTTGATCTCAGGAAAACTGCGAAAGGAACCCAACTCACACACATACATATATGCATATATACATATACCCATTCCTACATATATACATGTATATATACTCTCCCATACCCACATACACACACACATACACATATACTTACATATACAATATATATATACGCACAAATATTCATGTATATACACACTAAAATCGAATTGAAATTCGATTTAGAAATCAGAAAAATACCCAAAAAAAACCCAAACTGGAAATACTGTTCACTCGAAATTAGGTAAACCTAAATTCGAACCAAAACTCGACTAAAGCTCGATACCAGTGGTTGGTAACACTAGCCCCCAGTGTCCCTTAGTGTCCTAAGTGCCTGATACGACACCACGACACAATATGATGTGTCAAACACTAAAAATCCCATATCGGGTAACTAGACAGTGTACTGTGTCGTGCAAAGGTGCACACGCGTGTAGGACACGACACACATGTCCATGTGTCTCGTGGTCGTGTCCCTAGGTTCGCCTAGGGTTGGTCTAGGTGTCCCACAGACTGAAACGTGTCCAAGTGTCGTACAGTGTCGTGTCCGAGCCCGTATCAGAGCCCAAATCCTCGTGTGTGCTGTCAATATAAATTTGATGCACACACGAATTCGTGTCCGACACAACACTAGAAGCCACGAAACTTGGGGGGCATGTTCGCAGACATTGCCCCCTCGTGTCCACCAAGTGTCACCCCTCCACGTGTCGTATCGTGTCCTACGTGAGCCCCGAGCAGCAGGGGACTGAACGCGAGCATGGTGCGGTCTCGTGCAGCGAGGACAGAGCCTCGTGGACACGACACACGCATGGATACGTGTCGTGCTTGTGTCAGGGTGTAGCCTAGGTCTAGGGCTAGGGTTTAGGCCTGACACTTTGTATCCCCGTCATGTCTAGACACGACACGAAGGCCGTGTCAGTGCGTGTTTAACACTGTGTGCAGTGTAATGTGTGGTCAGTGCGTGTCGGATTTTTCTCCCGACACGACACGAGGTGACATGGCACTTGGGGGCTGACATGTCAGTCATGGCCCCTACGTGTCCACCAAATTTGGTATGTCGAAGTGCCGTGTACAGTGAGAAATGGGGCTCGAGCAGCAGGACATAGTATATGTGTGTGTACAGTGTATTCGTGTCCGTTTTGGACACGGACACGATACGATAACGTGCTCAGTCCTAGGGTTTCGTGTCTAGCATGCTAAGGGCTACCAAAAAATGCAATTTGTTTTGGAAAATAACTATATTTATTTCTAAGTGGCATTTCACCAAACACTGTAATTAAAACACTGATACGTGTCCGATACGGACACCAAACCAAATCTATTTCCTACCAAACTTGGCCTACAGGTCCATGGTACCTAGATGCATGCAACCATGAAGAGAAAACACAATCTTAATAGGTTTTGTGAGTGTTTACCTATGAGTGCAAAATCCTCAATAATAGGCCTTTTTGAATGAAAACCTCCTTCAACTCCCAATGTCCAAAGCTCCACAAATCCTTGCTAGCAAGCCATAACTGGTATCCTCTAGTGTAGGGGAGTCCAATGCAAGAAACTAGGCTCAATTTGGTGTTGAAATGGTTAAATGGTGAGATTTTGAAGTTGTAGGAAAAACTAGTTTTAAGGTGTAATGTAAATGAGGCATGAATGATGAAGGGGTATGATTATATAGAGGGGGGGGGGGGTAGGGTTGGCTGCCATGGGAAGGGTATGGGTAGATATTAGGGTTCCTTTCCACCTTGCAAACTTAGCCCTTAAGGTTTTGACTAAGGGGATAGATATTTCTAGGTTTTCTAAATATCTAAGAAAGTAATATCTTAGATATTTCCAACCTAAGATATTTACACATAAGCTAACATCTAACATTAGTCTTCTAGGTTAGTTGCTAACCTCTAGATTAGTGCTAAACTAGGTTAGGAGCTAACATAACACTTATCAACTAATTAAATAATAATAAATTACATAAATCAAAATAAATTCTAATAAATTACCAAAATACCCTTTTGACTAAAAAGTGGTAATTTGATATCCTAATCACATGGTTAGGCTCATATGGTCATAGTTAGTCTCTAAGTCATATAATCTCTAGGGTTATATTAGGGTTACACTAGTAGTTAACCAAAGTCATAAGCCATGACTTAGAAAATAGTTTTAAACTATCTAAAAATCACCAAAATTCATAACATGACTAAATCACCATTATTTAATAATAAAAATAATAAATTTTTAAAATATTCCAATTTCAGAAAACTGGGTGTTACAGTGTATGTGATAGCTTCGAAGAAGGAAAAGAACGAGTGTCGATGACTAGTCGAATGGCTCGAACCCTGAGTGGTGTATGGACGTTATAGAAATTGTTCGAGCGAGACTAAAGGATTTACGAATAGAACGAGTATGTCGGCAAGCGATGATATCGTGCAAGCCTTGGAATGAGTAACGCTTAGTTGGCTTCGACTTCGAGAGTCTCAAACGAGATATCGTTCGGACGAATTAAGAATGCGTAGTGCGAATCATGAAACGAATGGAGGTCTTGGTCGAGGAAACATAGGAGATCGTGCATATGATTTTGAATTTAGTCGAAGGGATTGAAACTTGAGTTGAGGTGAAATACCCATGGACGAGATCGAAGATAGCACGATCGGAAGATAGCGTGCATGAAAAACGTTGGTTTGAAGATACGAGGATGACTAAGGATTTGGAATAGATGTCGCTCAATAAAGAGTTAGCACGAGACAACGTGAATTGAAGAATTAAGTTGCACGACTCGGAATTCGTTGCAAAAGGAAGATCGTCAGGTTATGTGCATCATCGATGGTATTGAGACGTATCAAAGATCGATGTACGATAACTCGGGGGTACTCTAATTCGATGAATGATGACCGTGTTAGAAGTTATTGTTTTGAAGGATGCTATGTTGGGGATTGGATAGAAATGAATGTTGGATGGAGAGGAAAGTGACTTGATTGTTCGGTAATAACCACAACGACAATGATCTTGTCTTGCGCGAGCGCAACTCCAGCCTCGCACATGCGTCACGTCGGATTTGGGACGATCGTTCCGCGTGAACGTTGGCATGGTGATTCATGTCCAGCAGGAATGGTCGAACTCAAAATATCATGGCATGGCAATTTTGATTGCTTTGACTTGTGGTTTGAAGCGAAGGTGGATTCGAGGATTGTTAGGACTTGCGATTGAAGAATGAGAAAACTTGAGGATTGAGTAGACCCAATCCGCGTGTCAAAAATGAGTAAGTCTAGACGCAACGCAAGAGTTACGTCCCGATGAGGACGATTATTCTGCAAAAATGTTGACATGGTGATTCATGTCCGCCGTAGATAATCAGACTTATGTGAGATTGGAGCGCGACATATTGCAAGGCTAGACGACCTTGTGATCGACTACGTGAATTGGATAGGTGGATTGTATCAAACATACTGAAGAGATAGACTATGAAAATTGTTAGTGTGGATTTACGATATTAACATGTCGAGGATTGGTTGAGGATAACCTACGAGCTTGAACTTGGAGCGGAGAATGTATTGATGAGAATAGGGTGAACGCTGCTTGATGTTTAGAAATTTGAGTAAAACGAACTTAGGTAGAAACTCCCGTACAAGCGAACAAATGGTTTGACCATAGGAATTGGGGCGAGCGTCGTGCAACGGCCTTGCACGATGAGCAACGGACTTGACTTGTAACTATGACCTTGTGAGCTGGCCTAGCGGATAGACGGATGACCCTATGCCGAGTGATTGAACCTGTGCGATGGCATTTACAGTATCGTCTGGACGGACGATAGACTTGGGGCAACAAGACTTAGAGTAGGACAGAGAACTGGGAGTGTGCGTGAACGACGGTAAGATTGGCCCCAAACGAAGAGAATGATAGGAATGGATGATGCGCAAGTAAAGTCGGGATAGCGAATCGAATCATCTCGAGGACCGAGATAAACGATAGTGAGATACACACGAGTTTGGTTCTAAATCAAAAGTTAGCAAAACGATCGGCAAATCAAAACTATCACGAGTAGCTTGTCCGACTTCGCTAATCGCTAAGCTTGGTTGAAATGTACGTATTCGGGAGACGCCTTGAATATGTGTACGATCCAAACTCAGCGGTATGATAAACTCGAATGCAGCTGCAAGTGGGTGTTGAGATGCGCATGAACGAATGAGTGAGTTTGCCTCAGCTTACGTCTCTCGTATTTGATAAATTACAACGTACTTTGTGCGACCGTTTCAGTCCCATGATATGTCGAAATAGCAACCAAGTCGAAGAAACGAGACGATTGAATAAGTGCCATCAACTCTAAAGATGAATAAAAAGTCATTCAATAAAAATCGACCAGACGTACGTGACACGGAACTAAGAAAGGTATCGAGTATGGTTCGATGCCATCGAACGATAGAGCCGTTCGATAGTATTGTCTAAGAAACATGACGCCGCGAGTTAAGGAATGGTAGGATGACCTACACTCAGGAAGTCTCGAGGACGAGACTTGTTTTGAGTGGTGTATTATGTAATGACCCGCTCCGCCCTAGCGGAACACCGATTCAAACGGCAAGTGCAACGACTCGAACGAGCCGTCAACCCGAAGAGTTGGCATCGACCTGATGAAGAATCGATGCAAGGCTTACATTGGCCATCAAGATGAATCCAGACTTAGACTTTCAAAGGCGCGCTCGGAGTATCGCTCGGCCGATGCGAACATCGCTAAGGTGGGTGGCTCCGATGAACCCGTCTTTGCTTAGCCTAGACACATAACAATACGGACACTATTGCTAGAATCGCTAGGCGATAATACCGCGTATGCTAATAAATGACTCAACGCACCTAGCTAAGGGAATAATCCCATCTTGTATGCTTGTATAGAATATGGAAAGGAACATAGAAAATGTGAGAACTCTCGCACCGCACTCCACGCTTGTGCTACGGCACAAGCTTACGTTCAAGTCCCTTACGCGTCCAACAATGAAACAATGAATGGATTACAACAATGAAACGGAAAGACTATCAACATAGTCGTTCCGAGTAGAGTATAGCAACATTGAAAGATTATGGGACCGATGGGTCGCCAAGGCGACTCCCGTACGGGGAGTTGCATAATGTGAGAATGAAAGAATGAATGGATAAGTGAATGAATGAACCAACGAATGAAAGAATGAATACGTGAATGAATCAATAAATGAACGAACAAGTGAAAAGAAAGAAAAGAAAGAATGAATAAAAGATAAGGAAGAAGGAAATGGTTAGCGACAGGTATGACGGGCACGTGCAACGGGGCTCGCTATCCGCGCTGCACGGACGCTAACCTGGTCGATAACGCAATATGGCTAAGGGTTAGCCTATGGCTCGGTGACAGCCGTTAAGTTAAATGACAAAAAAAACGAAATGGTCGTGGACAATCCATTAGTATACGGGAGGTGGGAGATATAAGGGATTTCCAGCGGCACAGTCAAAGTGTGAAGGACGTGCCGGTCCGGACGGAAATCAAAATATGGCTTACGGGCTGCCTGAGTGCGGGCTTGGCCACCAGGGGACGTAAGGCCGGGTATTTCAAAAGACTATCAGGGTGTACCAAGCCGCACGCCATGATAGGTGAGGAAATTACCAAGGGAAAGACATGTCCAAATTGGCTTGTGATGCCAGCGGTCGATGCATATAGATTAAGTGGGCTTTGCTGGTGGCAATCCCCGTGCAAGTCCTTGCATTGAAATCAAAGTAGTCTAAGTTAATCTGAACAAAGCACCTTCTGAATAGGCTTGAATATAACACACAAAATGATCAAGAGTACTTCGAGCAAACGAGTTAGAAAATGTGCCTACGACGTGCTAGAACCTGAGGCAGGGACACGCCCTTGATATTGAAAGTTCACATGAATCACGTTAAGTTATTTCCTATGAATTATTGACTAACTTGGTTTACTTTGGACAGGGAAGGCCGGACGGTAAGTATGGGTAAGTCATGCATGTATTTACCATACAACACATTGAATTTGGCAACACGAGATAGGTTATGAAATATGCATGAAACTGATCCTAAGGCAAGATTAGAAAGATAATAAATGATAGACGGTATACGAAAGTAAATAGAACGTATTTGGTAATGATAGCATTGTGGGCGAGCTAGCCTCCCCAACAGTGCATAACAATGTACTGATAACCCCACAGTCTGCTTGCAGGATGCAGGAGACGTCATCGGGTGCAGAGCTTCCCTCAAACGTGCTAAGGCGCAGAGCTATCTCTCGAGCCTTGGAGCGTTGCAAGGAGCTGATGCGCCATATACAGGACATAATGTATCGGAACATCGTCATGAATCATTCCATCTTGTAAGCCACTTGGCACGCCTTTTATGTTTCAGAGAGAGAGAGAGCTTGAGAGACTTGTAAACTCGGCCTAGTGCCGCTTGTAAACTTCTTGAATATCAATAAAGAGTTTGAATTCACTTCTACTTGTGTTCATTTACTTTCCGCTGCAAATGGGGACATTCTGTGCGACTATGTGGCCTAGCTCAAATCGGCCGTTTCTGGACTTGGCCTTGCACGGGCGCAACCTAGGCCCGTGCGGCATCACGCCTTAGCGAGGACGATCGCTCCTACGGGAGCGGGGCGTGACAGCAAGTAAGTCTCTTGGCTCCTCAAACTTCAACAACTTCTTACAATGGTTGATCTGATCAACGAAAAGTGTGGTCCAAGCGATGGCTTCGACCGGTGCTCTTTTGTACCAAACTGTTGAAGGTAGAGGAATCTGGATGAGCTCAAAAGATTGAAACTACTTCATTACTCTGGGGATGTCTTCTATGGAGCTCAACGTAATGATTATCGGCAAGCAACTTCATCACTTCTTGCATCGCCATTCTTGATTTGGTCCGGATAGCGTTCGAAGAAGATAGGACGTTGTATATTGACCTCATCGTAGACATGTTCTTCTCATCTTCATGCCGTATGACTGAATATATTTGTCTCGGTGCAACACCGGAAGTGGACAAGTCTTCGGCTATCTTCTTCTCCGTAGGGTTCAACCGTCCGACATACGGATGACCCAATAGTGTCTCGGCAATCTCATGATTGTGGGTTCCATTCTTCACTTGTACTGACCACTTCCCTTCTTCTTCGTTTCTAATCTGGATCGTGAATGGACAACCACATTTCCTCGATCCAACTTTCTTTCTTGAAACTTTATTTTGGATAACTGTGTCTTTCTTGTGCGATCTCAACACACCACCTCTTTCACAGCCAACCATCACACTGTGTCGTCCCGGGCGATTTCGGCATGATCTGATATCACTAGAACTAAGTTGTTTTCCCGTCCAACTTCTCGACACCATTGTACCGCATTGTCGCTTGATTGAAACGAAAGATCGATCCAAAATAAATGTACTACATCGGTTGCAATTGGAGCATGTACCGCAACATCGGAAGATCGCAACTCCTACAATAGAAGTTAAAAGTCAAAACTAAACAACTACATAAAGCCAAAATGTAAGCATATGAAATTAAAAAGGACTGCCAGAGATGTGGCAGTCCCTCACATATATAGGACTGCCACATATGTGGCAGTCCCTCACATATATAGGACTGCCACATCCCTGGCAGTCCTAATCCATGAGAGGGACTGCCAGAGAAGTGACAGTCCTCTGTGTCAAAGTCCGATTGTTCATCCAAAATAAAGTTAAAGTGTAGTTACCACGAGGCCTTCCGATGCATCAAAGTGTTCTTCGGACGTTGTGGGAGGAGAGTATCCAGCATTTGATGGTCCGGGTTGTTCCATTTTCTATTTCTTTCTACATTAAACACAAAATTCAACTTTTATATGTAAAATTTAGGTTAAAACATTACAAAAAAATAAATTCGACGACTTACAAATAAATGGGAGAAGTGATTGACACTATTACTAGATATTTCACCAAAAATCTTTAACAAATTTAGGTGGGGGAACAATTTTACCTAGGTTAGGTTAATTCTAGGTTTCTATGAGGAGGAGAAAAAAAGAGTGGAGGAAGAGAAGTAATAGATGAAGAAAGAGAGAAGAAATAAAACATGTTTGGCTTTTATAGTCAATTTTGGGCTGCCCCCTAGTAACAGAAACCTATGGCAAACTTGTAATATTTTCAAAAAAATTTGGGCTGCCCCCTAGTAGAAGTGGTGGTGCCCCTAAAGAAAAACCTTTCTAGAACTGATCCCACTTCAATTTTCCAAATTGCCCTTAACCTGATATTATAAATAACCCCTTGCATATATAGACCAGGACGAGAAATACCAATCTAAAGGGCCTCACTGCCCACTCCCAACTCCAAAGCTGAAGAAGAACGCATCATCTCCTCCTCGGTACTTCTCCCCTTCCGATCAAAAATTAGGGTTAGGGTTTCATCTCAAATTTATTGGTCTCCCCCATTTTTTCTTCTTGCAGATTCACTCTCCATATGCTTCCGAGGAAGAGAGGCGGCGGAACTGAAGACGGACTGAACGGAGAAGAAGAGGCGTCGTCGACCAAGAAGTCCAGGGGGGAGGGTTCCGCTCCGATCTCGTCGTCGTCGGTGGCGGCGGAGAGCAACCACCAGCCGCCTGCTGCGAACGGGATGGACGTCGAAACGAACAACGGGTCGAGTCCGCTGGAGATCGACGAGGATCTCCACAGCCGGCAGTTGGCTGTCTACGGGAGGGAGACGATGAGGAAGCTCTTCGCGTCGAAGGTGCTGGTCTCCGGACTCGACGGCCTCGGTGTGGAGATCGGTACGGTTTCTCCGGATTTGTCTTTAGATCATGGATTATGATGCTTGGACACAAATATGACACAAGGACACTGACACGGCGTAGATTTTGACATGTCATTTTATTTTGGAGTGTGTTGTGTCAGATACGTGTCTGACGCTACGCGGACACGGCACCGAATTTTGGACCTGGTTACAGTAGCGATTTATTGACAGGTGTCATTTATCGAAAGCAAGTAGAATTTTATTTCATTAAATTGCTAATGTCGTTCTGATTAGTTTTGGACCTGTGTTCTTTGTTAGTTTTTTTTTTTCCCTCTTCAATTGCTAATGTCGTTCTGATCTTTAATTTTTTGAAGTTGGAAGCCTCTTGCTAAGAAATTTAATGATCTAAGGATATTTGATGGATCTGAGTTATTGAAAGGACTTGGTGACTCGGATAGATTAGGTGATACGTGCAGTTTCTTCTGTGAATCTGCCAGTGTCGGGAAAGTCAAGCTAGGATTTTAGCTGTTGTTATAAGTTTTGATGTAAATTTTCAGCAACTTCCGTAACTATTGATTTTCATCCTGTTATTTTCTTTAATTGATGTGGTATTGGATCATATTGATGATGGTTCTGATCGTTTTTTTGGTCTTTTTTTTATGTTTGAGTTATTTGTCACATTTTGGAATTTAGAATAAACATTACTCTAAACTCTTTGTCACATTTTGGAAATGAATGTCTCCACAAGTTTGGATTTAGAATAAAAAGGAAAATTTCACCTCCAAATCTGCACTTAAGGGATGTGATTATAGGCCTGATCTATATTTTAATTTTCCTATATAATTATAAATTATTAGATATGCGAATGTTGGTGACTGAAAATTAATTTTCATTTGATGGTGATTCCCTCTTGAACTGTTCTTTGTAATCATTAGAATTGTGTATATCAACCCTGATCACAAAATGTACTAGTAATTTCTGGCAGAAGCCAGAATGTTAATTGAAGTTGGGAATCTGATGCAAGAGTCAACTGATTATTGTTTCGACGTGGAATATAAGGTTCTAGTTTGTTCATGGAAATGCTTAGTTGCATGAGTGACAATTGGCATTCGAATGTTTCTCAGTGTCGTCAGCCAGTTAAATAAGTTCTCTTAATGCCATAACTTGAATCTTACTCATGATGGACTTGCTTTTGTTCGGTTTAGGAAACAGATTGGCCATAACTGTCATGGTTTATTAGTTGGTAACATTTTGTTAGTTCAGAAGTTTACAGGACGAGGTGGTCACACTTTTTTTTTTTTTTTGAAAATGTGCAACTTATCCATTCATATTAAATGGTTAGAACAACAAAGATTATGGCTTCGATGACCAGTTGTAATCTGGTATGTTATCCATCCTTTTGATGGTGGGTTATGATTTATATATGGTAGGGTACCTATAGTTATGGTTTTGAATCTTTTGATCTTGAAAGATTATGATCAATTATTGATTGCTTTAAGGAGTGCAGTAACATTATAGTGACATAGTGTTAATGCCCTAGGTTACACGAGCACGACTACACGGAGATGACATTGATTTTGGCATGTCAGTGTGTAGTTTATGTTGTATGTGTGATGTTGTGATATGGACACGAGCTAGATGGACTTGTCATCTATTGTTGCAGTTTATGTATTTCTTAGGTAATTGCAAAGGTAATATATACACATGTGCGTGACACAACACTAGCACTCCAAAATACAAAATGGTCTTTTTGTTTGGGTATACATTTATGTATTTTATTTCTATGTTATGGTATTTTGGAAAACAATTTCTTTTTTTCCCTAGATTTTAAATTTGGAATGTCTGTCATTTTCCCTAGATTTTAAATTAACGGCAACGAATTAACACAATTTAATACAAAATAACAGAAAATAAGATTTTCATACACAAGTAACACAACATAGAAATACAACCTAAATGGAAATTGGGGTCTTGAGGGATTACATGTCTGTGGGATTTTGAGGATTTTTTTATTGGAAATTGGGGTTTTGAGGGGGTTTTTGATTGAGGGTTTTTTTTATTGGAAATTGGGGATAAAAATAGATCGAGGGAATTTTGAATGTGGATTGAAAGATTAAACTCTATCATTGAAGTCTAAGTCATGAGATATTTGTTGTTGCTGCTTGCCCTATTTAATTTAAAATTTAGGGAACATAACAAACTTTCAAACTTTATCATAAAGTCCAAGTGATGAGATATGGAACGTTGATGTATGTCCTATTTAATTTTAAATCTAGAGAATAGAACCGTCACCCAAGTTTAAATCTAGGAAATAGAAAGGAAATTATGTGTCCCAAAATAACGTAAAATAACACAACATAGAAATACAACACAAATTGAAATAGGGTTTTTCAGGGATTACTTGTTTGTGGGTTTTATTTATTGAAAATTGGAGATTGAATATAGATTTAAAGGTTTTGATTGGATCTTAAAGTACAAATTCTATTACTAGTTCACATTATCACGTTAAAGGGTCGGGTTATCCGTGAACTGTTTGGGAGTATTTGGCTAAAAAACTTATAATAGAACTTATGTGGGTCTTAAACGGGTGTTGGCAGGTTGGACTCGCATGTCTGGAACAAAACCTAATGTTTCTTTCTAAAGTACGCATCTCCCATATATCTTTGACTCTTCATTTCCATATTCAAAAGTTCAAAACCCATTGTTCCCTCTAGAGTTCCTAGTCCTGTATCTTTGACTCTTTACTTTCGGCGTTCAAAAGTTAAAAATCCAGTGTTCACTTCTAGAGCTCCAATCCTCTATCTTCGACTCTTCATTTCTAGTGTTCAAAACTCAGAAACCTGATGCCGACGAGAATTCCAAGCCTTCGACGAGAATCTGACGACTCCGGTTTCTCTCACATCTCCTCTCCTACCCTATCTCTTCTATGTTCATCTTCACTATCTCGATTTTATACCCAAATAAAATCTCTACTTTTTTTGGCAGATCTCCAGATTATGTGAGTTCTAGTTTGAATAGTTTGGATTCTCCAAATTTAGTGAGCTATATTTTATACTCGAACAAAAAGACCTTGTTGTATTTTGGAGTGTCAATGATGTGTTTGATACATGTTTGACACGGATATCATGACACCAATTTTTATAGAGTTCCATATATACATTTTAGAAAATTTTGGGATACGGATATGACGGATACCACTACGCGCACGCGCACACACACACATATAAATGAAGTTATGTTTTCCTCCAAAACATAGAGGGATCATGATTAGAAGATATGAGGTATATCAAATGGCTACAAATATGACACATGTATATGTCAATAAAAAAACCTGAAAACTAATAAAAATATTATTAAATAATATAAATGAGAAACAATTTAAAAAATCGAACTATCAAGGAGTACTAGAGGCATGAGGATAACTAGTCTATATAATAAAGAAGAATGGTATTTTTCATCAAATTGTATAAGACAAAGGATGATCAAGATTAAAAAAAACCTAAGCATATCCAATGGTCAAGATTAAAACTTTGTGAGTTCTCCATTAAGATAAAAGATGGTCATGATTATATCATTTCATTTGGAATGTACTTTACTTTCACATTTTGTTTATTGTTATTTATTGGGTATAAAATATTTGGGAGAGTCTCAAGAGAGAGCCTAGAGTCGCGAATCATAGTGCCAACGACATGGGTCACCATCTAGTTTTTATATATATATATATATATATATATATAGCGAATGATATTACTTTACTCTTGGGCAGCACACACACACACACATATATAATTATATATATCGAATGATATTACTTTACTCTTGGGCGTACTGTGTTGTAGAGATATGAATGCAATTCTCTATAGCAAATTATTTCATTTTACCTCTTTCTCTAGACTCTTTAAGCTTTATAGTCCAGGGGAACTTGGAGGGTGCTCCTTCGCTGCATGATCTTAAACGACAACCCAAAAGGTAGGCCTACCTACATGCTAACCTGCCAACTTGTCACATAGATTTTATGGCATGGTCCTCTCATTCTCATATCTACCTTGGCTATGAATTTGACACCAACATATAGAGGGTTGACGTTAGGTTGACACACTCATAAAGCTGTGTCAAATCTTGTATAAAACTTTCTTATGCTCCACTGCCAACACCAACACCATTTTTATGGAATTAAGGGTTATATATATATATATATATATATATATATATATATATATATATATATATATATATGAGCATATTTTGAATAGTAACTAGGTTCATAAAGTTATAGAAATGATTTAGTACAAAGAAATGTTACTATCTCATAAATCAATTATGTAGGGCATGATCACAAATATGTCCAAAATTGCTTTCAACTATGTTGGGTCCCCCTTTGGAGGCTAGGCATGGATAAGATGTATCAGACAAGGGTGTCAAAGAAGTATGTCCAACTCCAATCTGTGTTGGGTACGGAAAGTGGCATGTCTCCTGTGCAACATAGACAATAACCCTTTGACCCGCTTGCTTATATTATGATTTCAGGTATTCCTTCTCTAGTTTAGATTCGTTTTCATTGTCCATCCATCCTATGCAGAAGATCATGAAGAGCACCTAAGGCAAGTTCTAAGGTTATTAAGGCGAGCAAAATGAGATCTTTCGTTTATTTTCTTTCTTCTTTAGATGGCATTGTTTTTGCAACCTTGTTCTCTCTATTTTTGTAAGTATATCATTGTTTTGTTTAATTCCAAATCCACTGCAGCACCTTAACTCCAGATCATGTATATGAATAGGAGCAAACGTTTTGGTTCAATTCCCCAAATTTTTGTTGGTTTATTTTCTATTTTCTTGTATTGCATCTCTTTCTGCTCAATTGGTGCATCTTATTTTGTTTTTGCAGCAAAGAACCTCGTCCTTGCTGGCATTAAATCCGTCACCTTGCATGATGAAGGCACTGTTGAGCTGTGGGATTTATCCAGCAACTTCTATTTTTCGGAGGATGATGTTGGTAAGAATCGTGCTCTTGCTTGTGTTCAGAAGCTGCAAGAGCTTAACAGTGCTGTTCTTATTTCAACTATGTCTGGAACCTTGTCCAAGGAACAACTTGGTGACTATCAGGTTTGTATTCACATACATTAAATGTGTTTCACTTTCTGCTCTATGTAGATAGCCTTTTCTTCTCTCTCTCACGTGTTCTATCCAGTCTAAAATAATCTATCTTTAATCGTATCTTTATAACCTGGTTGCAGTGGTGAATATGTGACTGATGCCTTTTATATTTATTATATGATGTGCAAATACTTTAACTTTATATAATATGATATGTGCAAATACCTAATAGTCTAAGACAATCATTATACCTTGCTAATGTCCATGGTTATATTTATGTTTTATATTTGATATGCAAGTTTTACTTTTTTTAATTTTTTTTTTAATGTATAAGTAATAAACTCTGCTTCGGTTCCTAGTATCGCAACTCAGTCATGCGGGTGTGTTGCAGGTTGTCGTCTTCACTGATATCAGCTTGGAAAAGGCAATTCAATTTGATGATTATTGCCACAACCATAAACCCCCAATTTCCTTCATAAAGTCTGAAGTACGGGGTCTTTTTGGCAGCGTGTTTTGTGACTTTGGTCCAGAATTCACTGTTGTAGACATTGATGGCGAAGAACCACATACTGGCATAATTGCATCTATCAGCAATGATAACCCTGCACTTGTTTCTTGCGTTGATGATGAGCGACTTGAGTTCCAAGATGGAGATCTTGTTGTATTCTCTGAAGTTAAGGGAATGGTGGAATTAAATGATGCAAAGCCTAGAAAGGTTAAGAATTCACGCCCTTATTCGTTCATGCTGGAAGAGGACACAACTCATTTTGGTGCATACGACAGAGGTGGCATAGTTACACAGGTAAAGCAGCCGAAGATCCTACACTTCAAACCTTTGAGAGATGCTATTAGAGATCCAGGAGAATTTCTTCTTAGTGATTTCTCTAAGTTTGACCACCCTCCTCTGTTACATCTAGCTTTTCAAGCTCTAGATGCATTTAGGAAAAGTTTGGGCAGATTCCCTCTTGCGGGATCTGAGGAAGATGTTGAGAAGCTGGCAGCTTTGGCTGTTAGTATAAATGAGAACCTAGGTGATAGTAAGCTGATGGAGATCAACAAGAAACTTCTTCGCATATTTACAAATGGTTCCAGGGCTGTTTTGAATCCTATGGCTGCAATGTTTGGTGGTATTGTTGGACAAGAAGTTGTAAAAGCATGCTCTGGGAAGTTCCATCCACTTTTTCAGGTTTGGTACTACGCATCATATGCCTTCTCTTTTTTGTTTTGTTCATGTTATAGATTTTGATTCACTTTTGACCCTTTATTTTGACATTTACTATGTCATTTTGGCAGTACTTTTACTTTGACTCGGTTGAGTCGCTGCCTACTGAACCATTAGAGGCTGCTGATTTGAAGCCCTTAAATTGCCGATATGATGCTCAGATCTCTGTGTTTGGGTCCAAACTTCAAAAGAAAATGGAAGATGCCAAAGTATTCATTGTTGGGTCAGGTGCTCTTGGGTGTGAATTTTTAAAGAACCTTGCTTTGATGGGAGTTTGTTGCAGCAAAGAAGGAAAACTGACCATAACAGATGACGATGTCATCGAGAAAAGCAACCTCAGTAGGCAGTTTTTGTTTCGTGATTGGAATATAGGGCAGGCTAAATCCACTGTGGCTGCTTCAGTTGCTGGTTCTATCAACCCAAATCTCCATATTGAGGCTCTTCAAAACCGAGCCAGTCTGGAGACGGAAAATGTATTTGACGATGCATTTTGGGAGGGTTTGGATGTTGTTATCAATGCACTGGACAATGTGACTGCAAGAATGTACATGGACATGAGGTGTTTGTATTTCCAAAAGCCACTATTGGAATCTGGAACTCTAGGTGCGAAGTGCAACACACAGATGGTCATACCTCATCTGACAGAAAATTATGGTGCTTCCAGAGACCCCCCTGAGAAGCAGGCACCTATGTGCACAGTACACTCCTTTCCTCACAACATAGATCATTGTCTAACATGGGCCAGATCTGAGTTTGATGGTTTACTTGAGAAGATACCCAGTGAAGTAAACACGTTCCTAGCTAACCCGACCGAGTATGCTTCCTCTATGAAAAGTGCAGGTGATGCCCAGGCTAGGGATCTACTTGAACTTGTTATTGACTGCCTGGACAAGGATAAATGTGAGACATTCCAAGACTGTGTCACCTGGGCACGGTTAAAGTAAAGATCTTAATCCTTTTCTCTTGTTATTTATCAACATTGAATACATTCATTGTGTTAGTATTTGCTTAAGCATCTGGTTTCAGCTAAAGAATTTCCTTTTACACTATGCTTCCTTGGTGATCAACATTCTTACTTCACCAGGATGACCAATACTGAGGGGATTACTGGCCATACATCCCTCTTCAAGGTTAATAATTTTGGAAAGTGGGAGTCAATGATGGTACACATTATCTGCATCATTTTCTAAGAGTCCAATCATCTTATCTGAAGTGGCAAGATACTGTGATTTCAAGCATAACCATAGATTTTTCAACCTATTCGTTAACTCTAAGGACGAACCTTCGAAGTAATAGCACCAAAGCTTTTCTCTGGTGCACGTCTGTAATGGCTTTCTTCTTATTTTAACTATTCGTGTTGTTGCATCACCTTCAGAAATAAGGAAAAATGGGCCACCTTTAAAGGGCTTGCAGAACAATGTGCCAAACTAGCAGAAGTTCTCCCTGAGTGTAACTATCTGGTGGCCCAGAAGTTTGAGGAAATAATGTCAGGCGGTTATGGAGAAATTAGGAAAGAGGCCCCGGTGGAGAGGCAGCATGGTAGGAGGTTATGGTCAGGTTTCGGGTTAGAGAAGGGATGTGGGATAGGCGAAGTTAAATATGAGGTACGAGTTTGTATCATCAACAAAGTACCATGTGCTGCTTCAGGAGAAAAATTAGGCCAGTCTATATTTGGGTTCCACAGTTATCTGTAGTTGGGATAATTTTTGGATCGTCTCGTTTGGACTGTGATGGATATTTGACCAACAAAGTTGTCATCTTTTCAATAGTCAACCATGTTCCAGGGTTCCAGCCTAAATTGTTTATAGCACTTGGAGCTATCTATTAAAACTGCACATTCTCTTTATATTTTATTTTGATTATTGCTGAGTTATGATCATTATTCTCAGATTTGAGGACTATTTCTCCAATCGGGTGAAGCAGTTAACCTTTACTTTCCCTGACGATGCTACCACAAGCACTGGTGCTCTATTTTGGTCTGCTCCAAAACGTTTTCCTCGACCATTACAGTTCTCAGCTAGTGATCCAAGCCATCTTCAATTTGTCATGGCTGGTTCAATATTAAGAGCTGAGGCATTTGGCATACCTATACCTGCATGGGTCAAGAATCCAAAGAAGTTGGCTGATGCTGTTGATAGGGTTTTGGTCCCCGATTTCCAGCCCCAGAAGGGAGTTAAGATCGTAACAGATGAGAAAGCTACTAGTTTGTCGGCTGCCTCCATTAACGATGCTGCCGTCATTAATGATCTCATCATTAAGCTGGATGGTTGTGCTAAGAATCTTCCCTCGGGATTCCGGATGAACCCAATAGTGTTCGAGAAGGTATGTTTATGTTTCATTATAGTTCATGATTTTGTAATTGATTCCATCCGTTTGCTTATTCATATTGTTCCTTGGGCTGGGCTTGAAATTGGTTATAAGAAAGTGCTATGACTTTAAGCAGTGCCAGTTTTTTTATTCACAATAAGGTATACGTAACTAAAACTTTTTTAGGGAGCCAACGCTATGCTTGATAAGCTGTTGTATGAAGAAGCTAAAAAATGCAGCTCTACCTCAAAATTTTGGTATAAAGGCTTTGTTGTTTGTCTAGAACTATAAAATGTAGTTTTTCGTAACAGCACATGTTGAAAGCCAAGCACATGTTGAATGCCAAATGACGATGATTAACCATGTTTTACTTATGAAAAATGAATAATTTTTACTGATTGTTTTCCCTATATAATATTGTATCTATTTAGTCTTGTATCATGAACCACCGACCGATGTTTTTCGTACAAAGTTGACGAAAAGAAAAAAAAATTGTATTGATGTGTAGATGAATTACAAAGAATGACTCTTTAACAAGAGTATAATGAATCTCTATAATTGTAATGTCTGGGAACGATATCTGTGGAAACCTGATCAGCGCGCGATAACTTTGTTTCGTTGACGATCCGAACTCAAGATTCGATCTTCTTCTTTGCTGCGACAACCCAGGGTCTTTCTCAGATGTGTCTTGGTACCATTGAAATTGTACAAATTCCTTAGGACAACTCTCCGTAAAGACTATTATGGTATTCAAACCCTATTTTAGTCTATGGATTTTGTTCTTGTAAGAGAAACTCATAGCTTACGGACAAGCTGATGAGTTTTGGAGCAAAGCAATTTGCTAAAGCATTGAGGATGCAGGGGAACACTCTTTATTCTCTCTTGATAGCCAATGATCTCCAACACTCCCATATTCGGCTTACTATAGGCTATTTATTGAGTTATAGGGGCATAATGTACCTGTAACAGTATATGGCCAATAATCTCCAACCCTATAATGAGGCTAGCAGCGAGGCTAGGCTAAAAAGCTTTCACAACCTGCAGCTGGGCTGACATTGAGGCTGGCTTGTTAGTACGCAAGGCTCAACGGCATATATAGCATTTCCATTCCTTACGAGAATTATGGCCATAATGGCTAATTATTAGGACAAGAACAACCCACTAATAACGTAGGTAGTTACTTCCTAATTTTTTATTTTTCGCTCGTGGAGAGGGGAATATGTCAAATGACTTGTAACTACCATCCACTCAACAAATTTAGCGTCTCGCAATGCTAAATAGCCACATAGCGAGGTTGGTCCTACAACGAGGCATCGCTGGCTAGTAGGGCTGAGCATTCAATTTATTTGGTTCTAATCGAACCGAATTAACCGAAATTAAAAATATTAAAGCCGAAACTGAACCGATTAAATTGGTTCGATTTATTTGGTTGGATCGGTTTATTCGGTTGGACCTTTTTTATGCTAATGGACCGGGCCTAAAGTTGGGTCATTAGATATATAGGTCATTAGATGACACTGCTGTATTTAAACATAAATAATAAGGAAAGAATGCGATGAGTGAATCGATAAACAGTCACCATTAAATAAGAATATTCCGGAAAAATGCAGATGCATGCTGCTTGCCATACTAACCAATTTAACTAAATTGAATAAGCAAGGCGACACACCGCTGTAGGCATATGCAGATTCCTGATTACATAAATGTTTCTAAAGAAATGATGCATGTGGCACAAGCACCACGAGTGGCTAAATGAATTAATTTCCTCAATTTCCATACATCTTCTCCTAAACTAAGAAATTGGAACTGCAAATGCATCTTCTATTGATTGTCACTTTCTGGTTGCACATGCACTTTTGCAGCAACAAATTACTTTCGGTTCTTCGCCTTCATATCCAAAATGCTCAAACACACATGCAACCAACTTTGATATTTTGTGAATGTAATAGTGGTATTTGATATGTAATTACCATGTCCTGCTACTTCTCTGGCAATTCTAACAGTAGATGGGTTTCCTGCAGCCTTTCTTGCAGATTTGTAGAACATGAATGTCGAAAAATCTACATAGGTTGGATACATTGGCAAGAAAAAATATTAAACTTTGAAGGCTCAGATTGGCACGTTGTGCATCAATAGATGTAGTGTTCACTACTCACGCTAATCTCATCATTGCCCACTTTCTTCATATTGTGAGTAATTTATAATTGAATAAAAGAAGTAAACTATATTATTATAAAACAAAAGATTTACTAATTTGGCAATGTTTAGAGAAATAACCTGAGGTTTACTGCAGCCTTTCTATCAGATTTGTATAACATGAATGTCGAAAAGTCTCCATAGGATGGATACATTGGCAAGAAAAAAATTTGAACTTTCGGAGGCTCAGATTGGCACATTGTGTGTCAATAGATGCAGTGTAGTATATGTTCACTACTCATGAGTCACGACATATCATCATTGTCCACTTTTTTCATATTTGTTAGCAATTTATAATTAGATAAAACAAGTAAACTATATTATTATAAATAAAAAGATTTACTACTTTCTTTGGTAATGTTTAGAAATAACCTGAGCTACATCAATAGATGCAGTGTAGTATAATGTTTAGAAATAACCCGATCCGATGGTGCGGGGGGGGGGGGGGGGGGGGGGGGTTTGCTCCGCGGGCGGGTCTTTTGATCCGTCATGTATGTAAAAAATAATATATATATATATATATATATATATATATATATATATATATATATATATATATATATATTTTTATTTTTTATTTTTTTTTATTTTTTATTTTTTTTGAAGCAATGGGTACTTGTGGCGAACTCGCCTCCACTGAGGCTCGAACTCCCGACCCCTTAGGCCGCATGCATCTCTCTTAACCACTAGGCTAGAGGTCATTTGCTATATATATATATATATATATATATATATATATATATATGGGTTTTAGTATTTTGGTCAAAGCCCATTCAACTCGGGTATATATATATATATATATATATATATATATATATATATGGGTTTTAGTATTTTGGTCAAAGCCCACTCAACTCGGGTAATTTGATCAAGCTGGCTCGAACCTAACCCAGTCAAACTCGATCTAAACCGGGTCGGCCCACCCAACATCATTGGTTTTACCTAATGATACAAAGAGATGACGATTTTGTTTAGTTCTTATAATGATAATAATAATAATAATAATAATAAATGATGGTTTAGTGGGGAGGGTGGTAAATTAGTAACAAATTTAACAAATATATAGTTTTGTTTTCCGATTATTTACATAGTTTTTATTAACAAATTTAACAACTAAATGGTGGCTTAGTGGTTAAATTAATGGGATTCTAGCTTAGTGGTTAAATTAATGGCTTAGAGGTCCTTGAGTTAAATCCTCTAATTCTATTTTTTTTTTTTAATAGTTGTTTGTTAAACTTTTTCTTAAAACATTCTATATAACGTCCCTTGAAAGTCTTCTCACTTAACGTATTTTTGTCGTCCCCTTAAAAAAATTATAGGTCCACCCCTAGCAGCGGGTCATAAAAGTTCCTTGAACATATTTTGACTTGGATTCGTGCCTTTTAACCATAGTTTGCATTATTGACCGATACCGATACGGTTTGGCCGATACCGATACGGTTTCGCATATCTCGATCCGATAGTGACTGCTACTAATACCAATGTTGGGGGTCTCTTTCCTAATCAATTTGGCAGATAAAATAAATTGAATGAAAAAGATTAATCAATAAGGGTGTAAAAGTATAGTAAGGTTCTAAAATCATGTAAATGAAAAAAAAATATCGTAAGTAAACCAATCAACAAAGGTGACTATTATTTCATTCAATTTTCATTTTCAAAATTACTAAGAAACAACACATAAAATACTTAAAATTATGCTTAAATGTATTAAAAAAAATCAAATTTTAATAAATTATTTGCTTTTTGATACAAAAAAATCCGATACCCCGATCCGAAATCGTCGTTATGGCCTATCCCGATACTCATATGAAGGGCCTGATACCGATATTGATACTGCGAACCTTATAAGTTTTAACTGACATCATTTCTGGCGGGTGTAGAATTCTTCACAGCCGACCACTTCTAAATAGGGGGAAACTTTTTAAGGTGTCTACAATTTTGCTACTACATCTCCTTCGTACTTGAGTAGCTTTCGAAACAGTGTAACCTTTTCTTAAATCTCGTCTCTAAAGTTCTAGTATCTTGCAAATCAGTAACATAGCAAATGCACAACTTCAATTTCTAATGTATTCCTATCGCTACTTGGTACTTGTTATGATTAAACATCCATTTTATGTGGTGCAAACCCTGTGGGTTTAAAACTTAAGCTCAGTTCCTATGTTTTTCTGTTTATTGTCTTCTTGCCTTCTTTCCTGACCACTCATGTTAGGTGCTCTAGTTTGCAACATTTGACAAAAATCAGCTGTGCTTTCATTTTAAGCTATTGGTTCAGCTGCATGGATACTACTATTTTATTAGATATAAAGTCTTCTTTAAACATTAGCTACTACCATATACCTTCTTATAGTCTCCACCTCTCTAGTGCTGTCAACTCCATTTCATATTATGTCACTCATAACTAGCAAATTCCTTAGTCCATGTCGCTTAATATATTCCAAGTAGTATTATTTGTTACTACTACATTTTTTGGGGATGTCATTCTTTTACACTCTTTATAATGTCATAGTGATGAATATCCATGTAGCAAATTGTATCTATCTTATCTTTTCATCTAGAGTATTTAAGTCACAAGAACTAGTACGGTGCTCCTTGGTAGCAATAGTTTAACCTGCATAGCCAGAAGGTGGTCTGTCAACTTACCAACCTAAAGGGCTGCTGTCAGATTGACAAGCGGTCATAAGAACTTTGTCAATTCATTTATGTAGATTTCTTATGCTTCATAGCTGACCACATTATGATGGGAGAAGGTTTAGACGACGGCAAAGGCTAATTCTATTTTTATTTATTGATTGTTACAGGATGATGACACAAACTACCATATGGATTTCATAGCTGGACTTGCTAACATGCGTGCTAGAAACTATAGTATTCCAGAAGTTGATAAACTTAAAGCCAAGTTCATTGCTGGGAGGATTATTCCTGCAATTGCCACTTCCACAGCAATGGCCACAGGTTTTGTCTGCTTGGAACTGTATAAAGTTATTGCTGGCAATCACAAGGTGGAGGACTATCGAAACACATTTGCCAACCTTGCTCTCCCACTCTTCTCCATAGCTGAGCCAGTCCCACCCAAGGTGATCAAGCACCAGGACGTAAGCTGGACTGTATGGGACCGTTGGACGGTACAAGGAAACCTTACCATATCAGAGCTCCTGCAGTGGCTGAAGGACCGAGGCCTCAATGCTTACAGCATCTCCTGTGGTACATCTTTGCTCTATAATGTCATGTTCCCAAGGCACAAGGAACGGATGAACAAGAAGGTGGTGGATGTTGCAAAGGAGGTTGCCAAGGCAGAGTTGCCTTCATATCGTCGCCATCTTGATGTTGTGGTGGCGTGCGAGGACGATGATGGCAATGACATTGATATCCCACTAGCGTCCATTTACTTCCGATAGTTTTTAGAATAAATCAATACAATACAAGGTGAGGTGGTTATTTCATTGATCCATATATGATTAGGAAAGGACGACTTCTATAGGAAGAGTACAGATATTAACAAGTGCCCTTAGGAGGGACACGAGTGACTTTAGAAAACTTGTGGTGGTGTGTCCATTGCAAGGTTTTTAGAGTTGTGGTGGTCAATTTTGCATCTGCTTTCGAGTGTTTTGGTGAGTTTTCAAGACTTTGCGATCATTCTCTTCGTAGTTCTTGATGGGTAGGAACTATGGAACTCTTATTTTCGGTTGCAGTTTAAATATTTGTTGGATGCAATGTGGTTTAGTATTCTCAATTTGTAAAAGCAGACTATGGAAGTCCACGCTGCTGAAATTATAAATTTGTAGTGGTAAATCTAGTTGCATCTCCTATAATCGTACGGTAGGGGTGGATTATGAAGAAAAATAAGGAAAGTGTTAGTTCAGCAATGTGTGATTATATGTGGAAATGGTTAGGACCCACATATTGAAGTACAGTGCCTTGCTTAGTTTAGAAACTCAAGTAGGGCTACAGCTGACATGTTTCTCTTACCCGGTTTATTCTTGGTCTGTTGGGGTTTAATTTGAAAATGGTTTCTAGGAACACGGTCTGTGACTTCATCATGTGGCAAATTTCAAAGTGTGTATCAATATATGTATCATTATTTGTTTTGTACACATGGATAATTCGGTTGCTTGATATGGTTCGGGGTTATACTAGAGGTCAAGATCCAAATTCTTCAAGAACAATAGTCTTTTGTCAATCAATTTTTTTGGAATTAGTGACTTGGGCAATATGTACTTTGTACTTTACACGTCACACGTACTAATCGAACGCGTTTTGTGCGGATATTGTTGTGATGGAGCCGTGCAGAGTTGGTGCATCACCAGCAACGTTTGCGCAGACCGACGGTCGTAACCAGTGCGCGTTTAGCAACATTGGTGCAGTCAGGACCACCGGACCAGCACGTTACAACGGGCTTAGTGGGACCAGCGGCTTCGCATTCAATGCTGAACTCTGCAGTTCTCGACCGCTCAATGGAGAATTATTTTTCGATTAATTGTACACATTGATAGTTGGATGGGATTGGGTCGCAAAGCCATGAGTGGTGAAAATCTCATATGGATTATCGATCAACGACCTAATTATTTACAAATCCTGTGACAGTTGAAGGACCTCCAATTCTGCAAATGGACAGCGTGTGATGCGAATATTTGCCCAAAATATGATAACTGTAGTCAAATTTTACAATGGGCTCAAATGCTTGGGTGGTACTCCAACTTAAGACATAATAATGCTAAAGTATTCAATTTATTATTCCTTACATTAAATAACATATGTTTAATTAATGAACATTACAGTACCTGTGATAACATTTCGTCCAATTGCTTAACGGAATGCGGCTCAAATGCTTGGATGATACTCCAACTTAAGGCATAATAACACTTTTAGATTCAGAACGACTGCCAAATCGGATTCTACCAAACCATCCAAGCATTTGGACCACATTCTGTTAAGCGTTTGGACGGAATGTTATCACAGGTACTGTAATGTTCATTAATTAAACGTATGTTATTTTAATGTAAGAAATAATAGATCGAGTATGTTATTATGTCTTAAATTGGGGTACCATCCAAGCATTTGAGCTTTCCACAATGTGTGGTTATGGATGGTTTGTTAGAATCCGATTTGGCAGTCGTTCTGAATCTAAAAGTGCTATAAGAATGTACTCATCGACTCTTTGCAACTCACAAACAATTCAATTATGTAAAGCTAATGGTCCCCTATTTGCTAAATCAGACAATTTTCAACGTAAAACATGCATGCACATTAGTCCGAAGCTTCTTGCTATCATAATAGCTTCAGAAGCATTGTGCATTCACAATCGAAACCTTCGTTCTATATATATCATCAATAAATATTTTGTATCGATGATCAGTTTTTTTGGTTATTTTATAAGAGTTAAAAATATTAATAAAAGCACAACGATTAATTGCTTCAATCAATTAAATATGAAACTCTACCTATTAATGTCGTCCCCTTCCTCAATTCTTCCCCCACCCCCAAATCTCCTAATTTCTCTCTCTCTCTCTCTAAAATTACACAGAAAGGGAGGAGGCGAGATTGCCGAGACAAACAACAGTACTATATGTTTGCAGGGACACGACAAGTGTCCGACACGACACCGAATATGTCAGTGAGCAGGAAGAGTAACATCTTAACACTATAAAGCTAACATTGGGGGCAGCGGACAAGGCCGTTCTCGTTGCAGGCCGTGCACGTGAGGAAGGCCCCCTCCTCCGAATGGAAGTACTTGTGGCTCCCGCTGCAGCTCCCGCAGAGCACGAACCGGAAGCCCCCGCAGCCCTCGCAGGTCCCCCCCGGGCCGACGACGGCCGCCCCCTCGATGATCTTCTTCAGCTCCCCGGTCTCGTGCAGCATCTGCACCTCGTCGGCGCCGCCGACGTAGCGTCCGCCGACGAAGAGGCGGGGGAGGGACAGGTGCTCCTTCCTCCCCTGGAGCTCGTCGAGGAAGGAGGGGTCCATGGAGAGGTCGCGCTCGTCGATGGCGACGCGGAAGCCGCGGAGGATGGAGCGGACGGCGCGGCAGTCCTCGAAGGTCTTGCGGACCACGCGGAGGCTGGTGTAGTAGAGGACGATGCTGCGGTTGCTGCTGCCGGCGGCGGCGGACTTCCAGGTGCGGATGGCGGTGGAGGCGACGCGGACGCGGTGGAAGATGGTGGAGGAGGATTTGTTGGGAGCAGCTGCTGCTGCTGCTGCTGCTTCTTGATCTTGGAGGAGGACGAGGGACTGGATGTCCTTCAGGGACGGCGTCTTCGCGGTGACGGTGACGGTGACGACGGAGTCGGCTGCGGCGTTGCTGCCGCCGCGTGAGCTCTTGTTCCACCGAGGCCACATTTGTTTTGATTCGATTCGATTTGTTGGCAATGGAACGAAAGAGGAAGGAATTACTTAGAATGGAAATGAAAGGAAAGGAGGTCCTTGGCCTTTGGAATAAAGAGCGGTGCTGGCGTTTGATTTGTTTGGTTACGCGGTTGCTTGGTTGGCTTTATTTGGATTTTGTTTGGAGAGAAGAATGGGGAAATTTTGTTATGGGGATTGTTGCCTATGTGAGGAAAGATTTTTGGGAGGAGGACTTAAGAGCAATTTTTGGACAAGTATTGTTTTTTTTTTTTTTCATCCCCATAAATTAGAGGTGGGGTTTTATTCTACTAATTAGAATTTCTAGTTAATATTTTATAAGAATTATTATTTTTCACTAGTTAGTGATTATATGTTTATTTTGTAATGTCTAATTATACATCAATTTATTTTTGTATCCGTATTCTAAAATAAAATATTGTATTAATGCTACGAGCAACAAATTATTCATAACAATTTTAAGATTAATTAATTTATATAAAAATAATAATTTTATTAGGGATCGAGTGAAATGTTACATTCGTGGACTATATATGTTAAAGTCAAAACAATTGTAAGAAACAAAAATAATTTTATTAGGGATCGATGGAGGGGGTGGATTTTGTGTGGGTCACCGGACTTGCTAACAAGATGCAATTTTGTATGTATCGACTTCTTATGGGCAGATTTTTGACTCTGGACCGTGGCTAGATTTTGGGTACGAACTAATGGACAAATGTGTATCCTTCGTTACATTAGTCATCAATCAATTAGTCATCTCTTCTTCAACTGTATGACGACATGGGGTATCTGGCAAGAGCAAGGAAGGAAGCTGCAATTAACTGTTGGAGAAAATCGGGTGCTGACTTTAGTCATGGTGGAGATTAGCAGCGCTCGATGTAGGGGTCATTTGTGGTTCAGGGAAGCACGTCTTTGGTTAGCTTCCACAATTTAGCATATTTGGAAGGAGCGCAACTGACATATATTTGAGGGCTTTGCAACCTCGGATATTGGCATTTTACATAATATAGAACATGAACAACATTGAAAAACAGCCCTGAATAAATTCAAACTTAAATTACAAGATGGAGAAATTGATTGAAGGGTTAAAGATACAAGAAAGAAATACTTAAAACTTTTAGGATTATAATAGTCTTTTTACCTCCAATTAGTTGTTGGATTGCAAAGAAAAACAACATGCGACTATATTATTTCAGAGCCTATAATTAGTTGTCAAGTTCTAATTGCACTTAATTAGATATTAAAATAAATAAATAATATTATTCACCTCTAATTAAACTCAATTAGTGATTCACTTCTTACTAAATGTAAAAGCAATAACTAAGATATTAGGAATAACTAGAATCATACATAACAAACAACAAGTCAATTTCATAATTTTTATATAGTGCACCAAATTATCATAAACCTAATAAAACTAGAGTAGGAAATATGATAATTGGCTCTAGTTATAGGAGTTGAAGGGGAACTATGAAGTGAAACAAACAAAAATAAGAAAATGGTATATAATATTGTACCAAAATTCGACAAGTATTTACCTAAAGGCCTCCTTCGGTTTCTCAGAAGCGAAATCAATTCTTTTATCTTTTTCAAAGGGATGAAAATTAGAATTCATGTCATTTTTGCATATGTTTGATAAAACAAAAAGAAAACATTCAAAAAAGATAATTTATTTTTTCAGTGTTTGGTTGGTGCAAAATAATAATAATAATAATAATAATAATAATAATAATAATATCAAAGATTCAATAATATTCTTGCATTTTAAAATAAAAATAATATCATAAAAATCCAAAAATAATGGATAAAATAGGCAATAACAAGTTTTAGTAGGCCTATCATGGTCCTAAAATTTTATAATAAATGCTAAAAAATGAAAAAAAAAATCCAACTTTTTTTTTCCTAATTTCTTAAATCTGTGAACTAAACATGCCTAAGTTAATCTTTTGATAGTAAAGAACTCAAGTTGTGCATGAAAACACTATCCACATTGGCATATATGTAAGTTACGCAGAACCATCAACTCTAGCAAAACCAAGGTCAAACCTAAGCTCATGTCAAGTTTGAGTCTGGATTTTAGTTTAGTTTGACCGCGGTTCTTTAGATCGAAGAAATGAATCCATGAAATCTTTTTATTCTAGTCCTTTTAAATTTTTAGGGTTTTAATGAGCTTACACATGTATGTGGCCTTCTATTTTAAAGTGAGATATTAAATTAATAAATTGATGGAGTTTACTATTTGATTTCTCCTATTTCTTTCCCAAATTTGTGGTTCTGCCTTTTTTTTTTTTTAAATAAAGTTATTGGTAGTCATCGTTCACGCGAAAACTAATGTATTATATCAAAGTTACTAAAAAAACGGCCTTTCTTTAAAATAGTTGCAAAGTATTTTTTAATTAATTATATTGTTGAACCCAGGAACAGGTCCACATAGAAAGTTGCTTGGAATCAAAGTTTCTACTGGATTTTCGAAAAAAAAAAAAAATTACACTGTGTTTTTCTAATAATGTCATAAAAAATTATATACATAATCGAAGTCTTCTATTTCGATTGGTGAACTCATGAACCTATCCACATGGAAAGTTATTTCAGCTCAAGTTACTTCTTGATTTTCTAAAGAAAAAAAAAAAGTTGATACGTGTTCTTCTAAACATGTCATAAAAAATTATATATATACATAAAAAGTCAAAGTCTTGTAGTTCAAGTGGCAGAATGATAACAATATTCGATATAAGTCTCTAAGATATCCATGACAATTTCGAGGGAGGTCGATGACACCATGAATGATAGCGAGTCCGGAAGTGTGGTAGAGTGAGAGAGTGGTTATGTAATAAAATTTGTCCCGAGCTTCAAGCCAAATTAAATTTTGGAAACAAAGAATGGATGTACGTGAAGGTGTAATAAAATATAGAATTATTTTGCATGACTTTAGGATCTATTTAGAATTTGGATATTAAATTTGTCCGTTTTAGACTTTGAGATATTCGAATTGTTTTAGTGACACATTTTAGTGACAAACATTTATCATTAAAAGACTCAAAGTTCAATTTCGTCGCTATAATGTGTCACTAAAAAAATTCGAGTACCCAAAATTTAAAATAGACAAATCCAGTCAAGGCCGACTCCAACATTTTTGAGGTCCTAGACAAGTCTCATAAATGAGGCCCTCTCCTCGTCCCTCTATATAATTTTCTTATAAAACAAATCCAATAAATGTTGAATAAGGCCCTAGACAAGTCCTCATACTCTCCTCGTTTTTTATGTGCAAAATTATCAATTAAATCGTTGTGATCAAGTTTAGCTGTTATTTTTTTGTCAATAGACAACATGGTCAAACCGTTCAATCTATCTTGTGATATAGTTGATCGAAGATAAATTTTTTTATCAACTTCAGCTTGAAAAAACTTCTTTCAGTAGTAGCTATTGTAACCGGTATAGTCAATATTATTTTATAAGCTGCCCAAGCATTAGGAAAACCAAAGCGCAAATATTTGATATACTTTAACACTTCAACTGGTTTGGTTAACCTCTCCGGTAATACTTTTATCAACAATTGCAATTCTGAAAATAATTCAAGCGCATGCTCATGCTGCGGGAGAGGAGAGAATGATTAAATGGAAGAAAAAAAATACCTGCTACGGGAGAGGAGAGATTTCCATCCGACGGAGATGTCCGTTGGAGAGAGAGAGATCCGTTGTGTGTGTGTGTGTGTGTGTGGGGGGGGGGGGGGGGGGGGGGGGGGGAGATTTAGAGGCGGACACGGCTTGGAAATAGGTATTGTTCTCATTCCTATTTAGGTCAACCTTCAAAATGAAAATATAGAAGTTCATTTAGTAATTTGCATCCAGGATCTGTTGGCAACCACCATGGACTTTTGGCGTGGGGCTTCATTTTTTGGCCCTGGGCTATGAAAAAAATAGCAATAAAATTTAGTTTTGGAGGCCCTCCTAAGGGAGGAGGCCGAGGCCCTAGGCAGCTGCCTAGCCTGTCTCCCCTTGGAGCTGGCCATGAATCCAGTATCCAAAATCTAATTAAATCTAAATCTAGTATCCTTATACAAAATAATCCTAAAATATAACTTCATGCCGACAACAAATAATTTATCTTTCCAATAATATATATATATATATATATATATATATATATATATATATATATATATATATATATATATATATATATATATATATTGAAAGAAGGTAGTTTTGGCTAACGCTCCCATCGGGAATCGATCTCCTGATATATATATATATATATATATATATATATATATATATATATATATATATATATATATATATATATATATATATATATATATATATATATATATATATATATATATATATATATCAGGAGATCGATTCCCGATGGGAGCGTTAGCCAAAACTACCTTCTTTCAATATATACATGTGGCTCAAGTGATCAGGAGATCGATTCCCGATGGGAGCGTTAGCCAAAACTACCTTCTTTCAATATATATATATATATATATATATATATATATATATATATATATATATATATATATATGATTTTGTATTATAGAACCACTATATGTTTTATGGATTTGATTGAAATTAAAAGGTATAGACTCCACCACCTTTTAAAGTCATTTAATCTCAACCATACAATTCCAATCCAACGTGTAGAACTACCATATGTTTTTTTATTAAAGAGAACGAGGGAGAGAGAAAGTAGAGGAGAGAATTATAGAATGTGTTTAAAGATATAAATGGTAAACTTTGAAAAACAACCCTGTTATTTTTAAAAAAAAATATCCGAATGTTCTTTCAAACTCGGCCGTTGAATCCAATCTAACGGTTGTATTATATGTCGGTTTTTTATTATGAAACTGCGTGGCTAGTTTTTTAGCACTCCTCTATAGAGTTGGTAAAAAAGTTTTTAACTTTCTTTTTTTTTTCTAGGTCCTCGTTCAGAAAACTTTCTAGATATTTTGGGATTGAACAAAATTATATTATTTTTCACTTACGTTTTATTTTGTCTTTTTCCCAGCCAAGTAAAATTTGGCTCGAGCTGCAGAGTAGATTTAACAGTTGTATTGTTTGGTGTGTTCAAATCCTCGGATGGAAGGTCAATCATCGTTTCATTATCAATTTCAGTCGCCGGTGACCAAATTCTCGTAACAAACGTGTGTTAGAGCATCTCCAACCCTATTGTGAGTTTGAAAAAAATGGTTGCCACATAGGAATGACTACCATTTTTTTCAAAAGTACTTCTCAAATACAAATGTGAAATAAAGTGTGGAGTTGACATGGCAATGACATGGCAAAGACAATGTGAAGTTGGTTGTCTAGATCTAGACAGTGCACTTCACAATGACTTTGTCTCCACATCATCAATTATGAATAGAAATATTTATAAAAAAGTTGAATAAGTGGAGGAGTTGCCTTGGAAGTTGGAAAAAAATACTTTTTATTGTCCCCTCAATACTTTTACATTGGAGAGAGTTTTTCTATCTCATTGTCTTTTGAGATATAATTTTGCCACATAAACAAGACATTGTCTTGTGGCTCATGCCACATAGGAGCCACCTAAGACTCACAACACTTAATAAGACAATAGGGTTGGAGATGCTCTTATGATGGAGCGAGACCCATCAGATTTATTAGCCGACGGTGCATTTAATGAGTTTTAAACGAAGGTGTCAGGTGGAGAACATACATTCCGTGTTTTTTTTTTCCCCATAAAATAAGAGATGGATGCGGATCTTTCTTCTTCCATAATATATGAAGAATATTTAATTTTCTTAATTGACAAATTAGTCTTTAAATTCATACTGTTAGCTTAAGTGATACTTGATTTTTAAGTTGGTCTGGATACAAGATAATTTAGTTTTTAGTTATGTGTTATGTTACCGTGCATTTTAAGAGCACATGATAATTACGTGGGCATTTTCATCAGCATATTGATGAATGCACATTCTACATTAATAAATACATATTTTTAAATAAATATTATTTTATTTAATAGGCTGGTAGGAAAGTTAGTTTTACCGTGATTCTTTTCTACCAAATATGTCCTTACCTAACTTTACTAATTAAAATGTACTTTATAATATCCTTACCTAAATACACATTTAGAATGTACTTTTTATATTAACGTTTTTATTATTATTATTTAACACATAAAACAAAATTAATATTCATGAGGGCGTCGAGAGAGTGTCGAGAGACATGGGTCACACTACCAACAACATGGGTTATGACTAGTCTATATATATAACAAAATAAAGTGGTCTTTTCCTACCGAGGATAAGAGTATAAAGAACGGTCTATAACAAAATAAAGTGATCTTTTCCTATAGAGAATAAGAGTATAAAGAATGGTTGAGATTAAAAGATATGAGTAACTTGGATGGCTTAGAAATATGGCACGTGTATGTGTCATCTATATAAGTGTCATCATTAAATTCCAACAAATTATAAGTGTCACGGTTTAAAATATAGAAATAATTAAAACATGACATTTATATACACAACATAACTAAATACACTCCAATGGGACGGAGGAGCACCATGTGTGAAGTGCCCCACAACCTCAATTATGTAAGCTTGCTATCAAATCGTCAAGACAAATAAGTCATTTATATAGTATGGTTAAGCTTAACTATTGGTTAGCTTAGCTTAAATTAGACAAAATTCGAGGAAGAAGCTTATGTTGAAATGGACATAGATTTGAGATCTCCATCCTAATAACAAATTATGATGGTTTAATGGTTTAATTTACAGTCAGGAAGATGGGCTTATTTTTAAAAAAAAAATATTTGAAATTTTCGATTACCAAGTGAGAGAACATAAAGCTTTTTTTTTCGTTTTTTTAGATGCCTGACGATACGTACGGAACTTAGTACAAGTTGTACCAAATAAATGGAAGGAATAATTAAGTTATGTTGAAATTTTTATTGATTCAAATAAATTCTCTAATTTCTGATAAAATATGTTGTGGGTTCCAATATTTGCCCTCCTTCTCCCCTCGGTTTGTTTATAAATAAAAGGGATTTTTTGACTTTCATCCCACTTATTAATATGAATTTGTACTTACATCCCACTTTTAATTTTATTTGACTTACATCCCACTTTTGTCACTAAAAATATTTTTTGTGACAAAATAAATACTTTTCGTGACAAAATAAATACTTTTAGTGACAAAAAGTGGGATGTAAGTCTAAAAAATTAAAAAGTGGGATGTAAGTACAAATGCATATTAATAAGTGGGATGAAAGTCAAAAAATCCCTAAATAAAAAGTTGACCAATAAATTTTGAGATTTTTTGACTTCCATCCCATTTATTAATATGAATTTGTACTTACATCCCACTTTTTAATTTTATTTGACTTACATCCCACTTTTGTCACTAAAAATATTTTTTGTGACAAAACGAATACTTTTCGTGACAAAATAAATACTTTTAATGACAAAAAGTGGGATGAAAGTCTAAAAAAATTAAAAAGTGGGATGTAAGTACAAATGCATATTAATAAGTGGGATGAAAGTCAAAAAATCCCATAAATTTTTTTCTCCCTCCAATAAAATATTTCTGATTTTTAATTGGTTGAGTAGTTACGTGTACTCGTTTGCAGGAAATACTAATCTTCTGACTTGGAACAGTGGCCTCGCAAGTCGCAACAGCGAAGCAATGACCTGACCCATCCACCAATCACATGCACCCATGACTTAAGGAACAGCTTGCGGTCCTTCGCAAGCAACAACTTCTAATCTAAAGTATATATCTGTCGCTAAATCTCAATTCCAAACATGTCTCCTCCCCTAACTAAAATGGAACCAATTCGAACCGAACCGAACAAGAGATTCAGTTCGGTTTAAAAAAATTCGGTTCTGTTTCGATTTTGAAATTAGTAAATATATATATATATATATATATATATATATATATATATATATATATATATATATATATATATATATATATTCGGTTTCGGTTGTATGCTTCGGTTTCGGGTCCAAAACTAAAATCGAATAAGCGTTGTACAATTATGTAAATATCATCAATTCTATACATGTGTTACAATTAAATTTTCTATATTTTGAAACCAACAATTCTATTTATGTGTTTTAAAACCAAACTTTGCTAATTTGATAATTATTCTAACTTTGGACACAAATACAACAAATGTGTGTATAAAAATTATAATTTTTAATATCATTTAATCACGACTTCAATTTTATACCCTACACATTATACAATAGAAATAATCCAACCGAACAAACCGAATCGTTATTCGGTTCGGTTTCGGATTTGGAATTTTAGAATTTCAGTTTATTCAGTTTTGACTATTTCGGTTCGGTTGAAACAGAATAAGCTGAACGCTCACCCCTATCATAGCCTAATAGTTAAGACGGAGGCACCCGTCCCTCGTGGTTGCTAGCTCGAACAACTAGGATGCCATTTAATTTCTCTTAAAAGAATTAAGTAGGAGCAGCTCTGCAGTACGGTACAACTGCGGTCGCAGTTGCGTGAGGCCTTCCGACCGGATGGGGCAATCGGACTAAAGATTGTATATATTGGCATTCGGGTTGGGAGCGACTGCGGTTGCAGTTGCGTGAGACCTTCGAATCAGATGTGGTCTTCGGACTGGAATAGTACAGTCGGACTAAAGATTGTATATATTGACATTCAGACTGGATTAATTGTAAGCTTTTAGTCTTGAAGAGGCCTCAATAATTATATACACTTGTCATTTAAAATATTAATTAATTTTCTATTTTTAACCGAAGAGATGGTCAAGGAACATAATTGTGTTGTTAGAATATGGATATGGACATCCATTTGATCCTATTCCATTGTTATTGACTCGATAAGAACAAAATTTCCAGAAAATATCGTTCTAGAAGAGAAGATAAAACAAAGTAAACAGTAGCCACAGATGTCAAGATAAAAAGTCCGTGTTGTGACAAAAATTTATTGGGTCGTGATGGAAACAATAAGTTTTTAGTACTATGAACAAATTCCTGATTAAATTAAACTCTTATGCAAGTGCAATTGCATGGTTAAGATTAAATAACTTTAAAAGTTGGTGGGATCTACACCTTTTAATCTTAATCACTAAATTTCATATATATATATATATATATATATATATATATATAATTAAGCAATATATATATATATATATATATATATATATATATATATATATATGCTTAATTTTTTTTTAAAAAAATAGATATATATATGCTTAATTTTAACTTAATACTAGTTTTTCAACTTGATACCTTTTCTTTTTTTGACAATTTGCTAATCTAAAAAAATAAACGAAAATATTCGTGTCCATTTCTTTTTTTACAATCCATTATCTTTAGGTCCTAAGTATCTATGGCTGTTGTTATCTCTCATCTCGTAGTTATATTTTCTAACGAGTTTTTCTCTCGTGTCTGAATATTTTTTCTAACGCTAGGAGAAAATATATATAGAGAAGACAAACCGCTAACCGCCTGAATCTCCACGGATCATAGATGATTTATGTAGCTCCTAAGAGAAATTCTAAAGAAATGAGCTAGATGTAGCTTGAAAGTCTTCAACATTGTCCTCTAGAAATATACCATACCATACTAACCATATCGACTACCATTCCTCATTTGCACAAATTAATAAAAGAAGAATCTTATATATAAATACACACTTGGGGTTGATTTTAGGAAACCTCGTGGTGAAATTATAAGCATTATGCATATCATAAAATTATGAATTTAGGAAACTTCATGGTTGATTTACAAGCATTATGTATATCGAAAAATTATGAATTTATATATTACGTGTGACCTACATGAACTTTTTATATCCTATTATCATAAAGTTAGCAAATTATTAATTTAGCACCTTATTCACAGAACTGACCAAAAATATTATTTAGTCGAAGTTATTAGTTTATAGGATGGTGGTTCTAATGTATGCTGATTTTTGGGTTGAAAATTGTAATAGCTAATTTATTTCAGATAATAATAAAAATATTATGTGCTTAAGACAATGACACGAGGGTCCGATTTCGGTTTAAATTTTTAATAATTTATCAAACTTCTTTTCTAAATATAAAGATCTTTTTTACTTATTTAATAATTGTTTAAACAAAAGGTAAAAAGAGAGAGGATATGTTGCTTGATAAGATGTGTGAGATTTGGGTTGAATACCATAATAGTTAATCTATCAAAAATATTCTCTTTTATAAATTATAATTCAATTAGTCCAAACTTTATCTCTTATTTCTTTTATAAATAATAAGATGATAAGATGGTTTAGAAATTTAGTTCACCTTTTATTTCTTTTGTTACAGTTTTTTCACCCATTAAGGTACTGTTTGGGAAGGGTGGAAAGTGGGAGGAAAGAAAAAGTTGAGGAAAAAGTGAGAGAAAATTTTTAAATGATGGTGTTTGGAAAGGGGGAGAGAACATGGAGGAGGAAAATTTGAGAGGAAAAAGTAGGTGGGTCCCACAAAAAATTTTCCTCCCAAATGTGGGAGGAAAATGGAGAGAGATGAGAGGAATTTGGGTAAATTTACCCCACCACCCCTCAAAAAGTTAATATTAAAGCATCATTTGAGAATACCAAGGAGAAAATAGTAATTATAGCTATATCCATAAACAAATAAAAATTGTTTTTAAACTTTTCCTTCCCCTACTTTTTGTCCATCCAAACAAAGGAATGGAAAATTAACTTTCCTTTCATTTTACTCTCCTCCAATTTCCTTTCCCTCAAATTTTCCTCTCCCTCCCCACAAATGTTCCCAAACACAGTGTAAACAACTAAGCATATTTAAGTTACTTTACAGCCTCGTTTGGTGCACGGAATGGAAAGGAAAAGAAACTGATTCTTTGGTATTTCCTTTCCTTTAGAAAATTATAATTCCTATAAACTTTTCTTTCCGGTGTTTGAAAAAATCGGAATTATAGCCGGAATATGTCTTTACTTTTCATTATAGTGTTTGGTGTTTGTAAGAAAAGAAAACAAAATCAAGTCAATTTTCCAAAAATATCCTCGTGCTAATAAAAATAATTATTACTTAGAAATATTTTTGTCTAAAAGATATTATGGATAAAAATGGTAAATAATATTATGAACATGGATGTTTTGGTCAAAACTTTTTGTAATAAATACGGAAAAGTTGGAGGAAAAGTGATTCCTTAGATAAATGGGAGGAACCACTTTTTCCCCTATTTTTCTACCTCTTGGAAATTATTTTCTCTTTCCAACAACTTTTCTTTGGCTCCCAAACATAGGAAAGGAATCATTTTCCTTTTCCAAGTTCAAATTCCGGTAACCAAACGAGACCTACGTGTTAGATGGGGGTGGTTAAGTAATTTTTTTTTTTTTTTTGATTTAGTCAATATAGGGGTTTAAATGCTTAATCAACTCATTTTTGGGTAGCCTTGGACATTCTTAGCAACATTTTGGTCCCTGAACAAGTTTAAACCATTTATCATTATTTTTTTTTTATTTTACAGCAAGGTAGACTCAAAATATTAGGTTGTCTTATTTTTCGTAAAATTTCCTTTTTTTTTTTTTTATGTTTATGATAATACTAGATACAATATCTCTATATTATTTAAATCATTTATATAAAGTATTTGTCAGTATTTTATCTTTGAGTATGTGCCACATGTTAAAATGGCATATTATTTGGAATATGGAAGACGTAACGATAATGGATAAAAACTAAAAAACATGGAACATGTCATAGAATTTGCAATATTTTTTAAAATTAATATGTTCAATAAAATAGCTAATTATTTTTTGCTTCGTCTTTTCAATAGAGCCAAATTGAGCACGACCAATTCAATATCCATGTTTTATGTTCCTACTTATCTAACCTTTTCTATTAACATTATTTTAAAGGGTTATATGTTAGAACATAATCCCTTCCTTTTTATGTTCTTCATTCACTGTTTTTGTAAATATGATGATTTAAAAAAATAATAATTGAAAACCTTCTTCTCAAACTTTGTTAGAAAGTTATTAAATTTTTTTTATTTCATCAAACTATATGAAATATCGTAACTATACTGTGCTACCACTTATGTGTGAAACATGTAAGAATTCTACGAGTTGGCATAATATCACATAATAAATTGCCAAAATTCAGTATTATCCAATAAGACAGATTTTGTCAGGAAATTATTTTCCTCACACTTACTCTAATATTATACCATAGACAGCAATTTTATTTTATTTTAAAAAAAAATTTGGGATCAAGAAATTACAATTTGTAATTATACCATAGACAACAATTTTATTTTATTTTTAAAAATTTTGGGATTAAGAAATTATAATTTGTTGACGGAGATAAAAGAAAGATAAAATAAAAGTGGTGGTCAGAAAATATGGTACAAAGTACATAGAGAAGATCAGTAGATCCAACCATGATACCTTTTATAATAATAATAGAAGTTGAAAATAGTGGACCTAAAATTTATACAGTACGTCTTACAAATATTTTTTTGCATATCGTGAATATAATAAAATAAAAATTAAAAAAAAAAAGGGGGGGAGAAGAAGAAGAAGAAAGTATATAGAGAAGAATGACACCCATGAGCCAACTCTCCCACATAGACATTATCAACCCCACCATTTAATTTTACTCATTCCTCCATAGTGCACCTTCCTAGAAAGTGAGCACAACACCCAAATAAAATATTGCAACAAGGAAACATTGGTATCATCAAACCCATGATTATGCTGCCATTAATCCTGCTTTGAACATTTCACCACTTTCATCAACTCTGCGTGCCAGACCATTTCCGGAAGAAGAAGAAGAAGAAAAAAAAAATCCCTCCTTTTTCCTTGGTTTCCCATCAAAATCAAATCTTTCGTACAGAGTCGGGAAGAAAAAGAAGTTTGGAGCAGAACCCATATTTCCTTTTGAAGAATGGTGAGGTTTAGGCTTAGATTTGGTTGTATCTTGATGTGGGTCTCCTTGTTCTGCGAGCAGTTGGACCTATGCGCGTCCGTCAATGGTGAAGGTACGATCTTTCCGTCTTTTTCTGCAGAATTTGAGGTGGGTTTTCGTTGGGATTGGAAAGTTGGGATTTTTGATGGAATTTGTTGTTTTTGTTGATTGTGTGGATATACAGGGAAGGCTTTATTGAGATTTAGGGACATGGTGGAGAATGATCCTTACGGATCTCTGTCGAACTGGGTCGAGAGCGCGGTGGATCCCTGCGGCTGGTATGGAGTGGAGTGTTCTGACGATGGAGCTGTGGTTGCGCTGTAAGTAGTGCTATTTAATTGGAATTGTGTGAATTGTTGGTCAAATATTGGTATTTGTGTGATTGTATCGTTGGTCCTTGTAGGCAGTTAATGACCAATTGTTGGTGTCAAAATTGGAATTTCCCTTCAATTCCATATAGATTTTTTTTTTAGTTTTTTTTTTTCCATATACAAGTTATGCTACGAGAGTATAGTGAGATTGGAAATTTTTGGTGAAAATATCTGAAATTCAAATTGTGTATGGATGGGATACCCATAATATTGTTGAGAACTAGGAGTTACTGACCACAATTCCAATAGGAGATAAGGATGATATTACTTTCTTTAATTGCTGTTTAACGACATTCTTAGCAGCTTATTAGTGTTAGCATTTTGTGAAATGTTAGAGCTGAGATATGTTGCTTATGTCGGAGGTTTGAGTCGCTCTTGACCAAGAAATAAAGGATCCCAATTTGGCTGTTTTCTTGTCTTTTCCGATTATGTAATTGCTCTAGAGGCTCTTTTAAGTTTTAACTCCCACACATACATACTTGCTGTTATTCTTGAGAACTTCCATCATCAGTGAGTTAGCTATGATTAAACCCTATAATATACCATTCTATCCTAATTTATGTTATTTCATTACTTTTTATTAACCGTGAAGGTGATTATGGAAGATGATGCTAATATATACTTTATGTTCTACAGCATATTGTCCTGATGTTTCCAATTTGATGCAAATAATAATTTATATTGTTCTAAGCCTGTGTGGTTCTCTTTTTTCTAACATGATGTTTAATTTCTTGTAGGAACTTGAGAAATCTTTGTCTTAAGGGGACACTGGCACCTGAGCTTGGAAAACTTATTCACATGAAGTCTCTGTAAGCATATTTAAGCTCGTACTCGTCATGGTGTTGTCATGAGTGTTACTGTTATTCATCCTCTAGTATAGACCTCTGGTTGTGTCTCTGGCATAAAACTTCCTACTTGTATAAGCTGTAAGGGGAAAACATGGATGGCTGTATTGTTCTCTTAATGCTAAGCCTATTGGGAGCAATATTTTTATTTTACTATTATGCTTCATCCCCTTATCAAGCACTTTTGACCTTGAGGAACGATGTAGTTTCAGTATTTTAAATTGTGACTATATGGTCATATATTTCTAGATTATATTGCATCAAATCATGCATCTGAGAATAGTTTACATAACATCATAAGTTGCACCTGAGCATTATTATTCCACAGAAAAAAAGTTGAATATAGTAATTGTGATGCTTTACTTGTTTTAGTAGATTGTGGTTGGTATTTGGTCATATTTCCATAAGGGCTAATTAGTGTTTAGACCCTGGATTTTATGCCATCTTATACCCTTATACCCTTAACATGAGTACAAGGGCAACAACCAACACATGTTTGAAATGAGGGTATAATGGAAAAACAAAATAAAAATTCAGGGTCCAAACTTTCCAATTGGACATGTTAAGGCCTAAAACCTGGTATAAAATTCAGGGTCTAAACGCTATTAGCCCTTTCCATAAACTAGGCTCTGTCATCTTTGATGCACGGGAATTGGGTCACAAGATCTAGAAATTCAGTTTGGGACCGAAATTGCACATTAGCTAATTTTGAACTCGGCATCTTGGGATCCAAGTTAGTGTCTGGATGTTTAAGGAGACCTAGGGTCTCCTTGGGAGATATCCTTGTGCTTTTTGATGTCGACGGCCACCAATAGTTTGAGAGAAAGAAAGAGAGACCGAAGAAGAGGGAGATTGGGTTTCTCCTCGTGTCTTCTTGGATGTAACTTTTGGGGCTTTCTTGCGTGCTCGTGTGCTTTCTCTTGTCATGGGGTCGTGAAGTTGTGGTGAATCTTGTAAAAGCATTGAATAGTAGTTGTCTCGCTCTCTCCGCATTTTCTTCCGAATTTTGGGTTTTTCCAACATATTAGGTTGTTTCCTTGTACATTTCTTATGCATAAATCATTAGTACACTTACTACATTGGTTGGACCGGAGTAACATTTTTGTACTGTACTTTCCTGAACCTCTCTAATCATTTTACCTTTTATGCAGTGTTTTGCATAATAATTCATTCTCGGGAACCATCCCAAGAGAGATTGGTGAGTTGCATAAGTTGGAGGTACTGGACATAGGTCACAATAATCTAAGTGGACCATTTCCATCAAATATTGGGAGTATTTTGTCCCTAGAGTTTCTGTGAGTAGAAACCATGATTTTATTTTGTAACTGACTGGTGCATCTATTCTTCAATTTGTAACATCATGCTTACTCTGATGCAGTGTACTCAGAAGCAACAGATTTATGGGCAATATACCACCAGACCTCCTGGAGCTGATTACTCTCTCTGAGCTTCAGGTCGATGAAGAACTATCGTCCTTGAACAAGATATCTGGTACACGGTAAGCTTTGTCAATTTAAAAGGATTTGTCTTCATGTATGAGTTTGCTATATATGACCATACTCTCTCAATAACAACTTAAACCAGAAGCCTTCTTATGTCTAATTTTTTTAATACCTGCTCCATGCTTGGCTTTTCTTTTAACTCCACTTTCTATTGCTTTCTTCTTTGATAATCAGCATTATGACTGCAAGCTCAATTTTCATGTTTTCCTTGCTGATAATTACTAATCATCTTCTTCATCAGTTGGCCTGATAAATTGTTGTCAGTTGGGGGTCATGCAGTCAAACGGAAAGAAGAGAATTTGAATTTTCACTTTCATAGGTGGAAAGTGTATGGAAGTCCATACACTTTCTTGTCCCTTACAAATACCAAGAGGTGTTGGTTAGATGAGAAAGTGGAAGAGTGAAGGTGCATTAGAATAATATAAATATTAGTTAATTAACAATTTATTATATTAACAAATATATTTTATTAATTTATTATTAATTATCTTAATAATCAACTACCATTATTATATAATAAAATAATAGTAGTGAACTAATTAATTTAAAAATAATTAATTCTTAATTATATACATTTAACTAGCTTAATAGTAGGTAATGATTACCCCACCCCTACAAATCCAATGTTACCGAACAATGAAAGTGGCTCATTCCCACCCACCATCTTCAGGATTTTCTCCAAATCCTACTCCAAACACATGTAACTAAACAGCCCCTTTTTGTATCATTTCGGGATATGGAGCAATGTGAACCTAATAATTATTGTACATCTTTGTATTAAAATAGATAAAGTTGATAAACTAATGAAATATTTCATAAAACTTATCCACGTAAATAATAATTATTATGTGCAAGGGTACGTTGCTAATGTTTTTCTATACATGCACCCTATACAATGTTATGCAAAGGGGAATTACCTGGTTGGTTTGAGCATCTTCTGTATGAAATGCAAGTAATGGTGCATCCAATGCGCAGGTTGGTTTGAACATCTTCAGACATTTCATTTGTAGGTACCTTATACGCAGTTATCGTATCATTCAACTAGAAATATAACAATTTTCTATAGATTCCTCTTAACGTGCTGCTACTTTCTGAAAGATGCCAATATTTTTCAGCATAGAATGTTATACTTAGTATTCAACTAGAATACGGTCTACAATATAGCATGTTATATAAATTCCTCTATAACGAGGTGCTACTTCTTAAAGATTCCCATGTTTAATAGTGGCAGCATATGACAGGCAGAGAACGACGGAACATTATGTTTCGACTTTACTGGTAACACAAGAATCATGCCTTTAATCATTGAAATTTCTTAATTCAAAAGATCATTTACTCATAAAATATAAAGCCAACAAGTGATAGCTGAAGCCTGAAGATATGGATTGTGTTAGATCTTGTATTTGTAGTGAGTGATTTTAAATTCCTGAGCTGACTAATTATTAGTTTTGTAGCCTGCTATTTAACTCCGACTTCAATTTTTGTAGCTATTGAGTATCTCGTGTTGGTTCTCTAAAACTGATTTTATCATATAGGAATGTTGAAAATGCAACCATACGGAGGCTTCTGCAAGATGGCGTCAAACAGAGACACAATCACTCACCATCACCATCACCGTCGCCGTCATCATCATCACTATCACCCATGCCATTCCCTCCATCCGATTCACCAACTATTCTGCCATCTTCTACAGGATCTATTGCATCAAAATCCCCTTCACCATCCCATAACAATAATAATTTGACCCCCACACCCATGTCATCAATATCTAGAGAAGATTCTCTTGAGAAAGAGTTTCCTACCGAAAGTTCCAGAGGAAAACACAAGCATCACTTGATAGTCTATCTGTCAATTGCTGCAGGAGCATTCTGTATCATTGTTTTGTCATCTGTATATATCTTTTGTTGGCGATCCAATGAAATTGTCACCGTTATGCCTTGGAAAACAGGTCTAAGTGGGCAGTTGCAGAAAGCGTTTGTGACAGGTTAGTTTTCTTTTGATTACCTATAAAATATCTTGGAAGTTGATCCGTATATTCATGCCTACAAGTTCCCATGACAGGTGTACCTTCCCTCAAACGTTCAGAACTTCAAGCAGCTTGTGAAGATTTTAGCAATGTTGTCGGTACTTTATCAGATTGCATGCTGTACAAGGGCACACTGTCAAGTGGAACTGAAATAGCAGTGACATCTACCATGGTCACTTCTTCGAAAAATTGGTCGGATCAATCTGAACTTCAGTTTCGGAATAAGGTAATACTATTCTCTATGCTTCTCTTGCTCATTATTTGTGGTGGTATCTTCATGCCCTCTTAACCTTCAGGCATTTGTTGTTTCCTTTCCAGATTTCATTGATGTCCAAAGTGAACCACAAGAATTTCATGAACCTTATTGGGTACTGTGTTGAGGAAGAGCCTTTTACAAGGATGATGGTTTATGAGTATGCTCCAAATGGGACACTTTTTGAGCATTTACATGGTGAGTTTCTCATTTTTCTGCCGTCTCCGAAAGACAACAACACATTGAAAGATCATTTTGCTCCTTGGGTTGGATAATTAATTGCAGCTATATATTCTTCAGTCTTACAGCAGTTATAATGTCTTAATGACTATGTGCTGTAGTTATACTATAAACTCAGTATGATAGCTGTGTTCGGTAAATTTAATTAGGGTTAAGCAGTAGTCTATGAATCATCTTTTATGGGTCGAATGTGGAGTATGGCTCAAATGTTCCAAAAGCTCTACAAACGTGTTTACCAAGTTGTTATGACTGGCTGTTGACCTGATGTCAACCTCTTATGAGTTGGTGTGAGATAACTGTCCAAGGCAGTTAATGAGCAAGAGAGGGACTTGCCTTATGACTTGAACACAAGTTATCTTATCTAGACGCCTTTTGTGCTAAAGCAAATTAAGTTCTTCACTTCATGTAAACAACCTTGGATGTGTGGGTGGGTGTATTCTGGAAGAAGGGGGGAGGGGGGGATGTGATCTACCCGAACACACAGGATTCTTGTTTTCTGTGCACCCCATCTGTCTGCGCCATTCAGAAGAAATGCTATTGAAAATAATATTCAAGCATAAGTAGAGTAAAATTCTTCCTAATGTGAGTTTCAGTATGGCTGCTTATAACACTATAGATATTGTGATAGAGGTGGTGTTGGGCAGGTTATATCAAGGTCCTGCCTCATTTTGACCACCATTTTCATATTTTATCCATTGTTCACCTCCTCTCTCTATATCACACTTAATTTTTATTCAGATTGTTTGAAGTTTAGTATCCAACTTGTCTCTAAATTTGGTGGTGGTTGCAGTTGAGGAAGCAGAGCACTTGGACTGGCGTTTAAGGTTAAGAATAATCATGGGGATAGCATACTGTTTGAAGCACATGCACCAACTCGAGCCTCCTGTAATTCCCAAAATTCTGAACTCCTCTACCATATATCTATCCGAAGATTATGCTGCCAAGATATCTGACCTCAGCTTTGGGAGTGAGGAAAAAGAAGCAGAGAGAACTTCTCAAGGCTCAGGAGCCTTGGATGATCAAATATCCAATCAAGAAGGCATCGTCTACAAGTTTGGAATCATACTATTGGAAATAATATCAGGGAGGCTTCAGTTTTCCAAGGATGATGGTCTCCTTGTCCTTTGGGCTTCAAGCCATCTAAGTGGGAAGCGGCCCCTTAAAGATATGGTGGACTCGACACTCGAATCATTTAGTGAGGAAGATGTATATGCATTGTCCGAGGTGATCAAGTCCTGCATTAATCCGGACCCGAAGAAGAGGCCGTCATTGTTGGAGCTTGTTGTGCAGTTGAGGCATATCACAGCAATGTCACCTGATGCCGTGACTCCTAAACTATCCCCGCTATGGTGGGCAGAGCTTGAGATTGTTTCTACAGAGTCAGGCAGCTTGGAATAGAGTTGGCTCCAGTTGTGAACATAAACTCCTTTATTTTTTTTGTTCTTTTTTTTTCTTTCTATTTGAGGGTGATCTGTTACAAAAAATTTAAACCTCTGCGTCAAAGTGTTGATAATCTTGAAAAAAAAAATGTACATAATAGATACAGGGAAAGTTGGCTGCGGCCCGTCTGCTGTGTAGATAATTGATGATGGCTTATGAGTGATTAACAGGATAGAGTAAGCAATTGGTTTGTGACAGTAGTTCATGTTTTGATTAAATTTACGTCGTCAGGGTGACCGAAGAAAATGTGTGTTCGTCAAATATTAGCCTGGAATTTTCATCTCTTCTGTAGCTTATGATCAGGTATTTATAAGTTCTATATGATGACAAGATTTTGAACATTTGATGCACTGATATGGAATGTTGATGCTTCTTAGCTGCATGTGTAACCTGTTGTTATTTTGTTGTTTTTTCTGTTGCAATATGTATTACAACTACGGTACACAAAATATATTGCTTTCAGCTTTTATATTCGATTATTGATGCCATACATGATAATTACCTACTGTTTTATTTATTTATTTATGCGAGGCAAATTTGTAAAAATAATGCAATTTTATATATATATATATATATATATATTATCAATCTTCGAGGCATCGATGGCTATAGATACTGGTAGAGTTGGGATATCTTTTCATGGCAGTGGCTGCTGTTGCTGTTGCTGCTGCTTTCTTTTGGACAGTTCACAAGAACTGTTTGGTACACGAAACAACTTCTTAAAAACTAATTCAATTTTAGGAAAGCTTTTGAAAGTAATTAGTTGGTTATTTACAAAAAGTTGCTACTGTTGAGCAGCTTTTGACATAGGCCTCTTACTTGCTGTAAAAAGTTGTCCAAAATTGAGCTGATTTTTCAAAGGGTAAAATGCAAAAAACTCATCGTTAGATTCTCGCTTTTTGCACTAAAAGACCCCATGCTCTTAACAAACCCAAAAGTATGAAATATGTTCATTTAGCCCCTTTTCCGTTAACTGAGGTTAAGTGGCCTGTACAATGACCATTTTACCCCTCTACTCTCCCCCCCCCCCCCCCCCCCCCCCCCTCTCTTTCCGGTGGTGCGGGGAGGAGGAGGAGGGGGGCGGGGAGGAGGCGGAGGCCGGCGGGGAGGAGGGAGGGGGAAGGAGGAGGCTGGCGGGGAGGAGGGGGGAGGAGGAGGCCGGCGGGGAGCAGGGGTGCGGGGAGGAGGAGGCCGGCGGGGAGGAGGGGGGTGCGGGGAGGAGGAGGTCGACGGGGAGGAGGGGGGTGCGGGGAGGAGGGGAGTGCGGGGAGGAAGAGGGAGGGAGGAGGAGGCCGGCGGTGAGGAGGGGGGTGCGGGGAGGAGAAGGAGGCCGACGGGGAGGAGGTAGCTGACGGGGAGGAGGGGGATGCGGGGAGAAGGAAGCCGACGGTGAGGAGGGGAGTGCGGGGAGGAGGAGGGAGGGAGGAGGAGGCCGGCGGTGAGGAGGGGGGTGGAGGAGGGAGGGGGCTGTGGGGGGAGGGGGGGTGCTGGTGGGGAAGAGGGGGGAGGGGTGCTGGTGGGGAATGTCACGTCCCGATTCCGTCGAATCGATAGTCGTCCCCCGGGCGTGATGCCGTGCGAACCTAATTTGCGATCGCACAAGGCATAGTCATAAGGCAATCTGAGACACGAGATCTAAGAGAGTATGCAGACAAATTGAATCACACAAATAGTAAATAAACTTGATTCTTTATTGATAATGAACATCTTTTACAGACTCCGGTACAAGACTCATTGCCGCGCGGGCTACAACATGACTCGATTACAAAAGAGTGCCGATGAGATAACCGTTCCATACATTGCACACATCCCTCAATATACACAAGTGCTCCAATGACCTGGATGGGAGGGACGCTGAGCCATTTTTCTTGGACTGTTGAGAGTCTTCAAAAGCAGAGTCACGGACAAAGTCTTCGACGCACGGCCGAAGTTTCAAAAGTCACGAACGTCGCCGAGCTAGTTGGCGCGTCCTTCCTGGTTCGCGGGACCTGCAAAGAGCGAGGATCAGTACTATCACATGTACTGACGAATGACTAATTAGAAATCCAAGCTCTGCATTTGATTCAAGAAGTTTCGTAAACATGTTAGCTAGCTATTTAAATGATCTTTCTAACCATCCTGCTCGATTTGCATGTTAACATGTTTTGAGGCAAGCATATGAATTTGTATAACATTAAGCAACTATCATAATAATCCCGTGCCACGTGCAATTAATAAGCAGTACGAGGGTGTGAAGGCCACTGGCAATGTCAAGCCATCTCGGACTATAGCTGAGTTAGACGGCGACCCTTTCGTGTCGGGTAGCGAGCCCTGTGCGAAAGTTCCCGCATAACTCGCACCGATGAAGGGCTGGCGCTTGTTATACACTCGTTCCTCCCGGGCCGAATCGGTCCCTTGGCCTAGGTAACCGTTCGAGGAAACTACACCTTGTCGACAAGTTGTCCAATGACCATTTTCCTTTGAACTTAGTTGATTTACTCATTTAGCCGTATCGTTGCGATAAACGTTAATCGATTCATTCATTGTTTTGCATAGCCCAAGTATAATTGCATAAGGAAGCTTGTTTTCCATTTCTAAAACTGGCAGTTCGATAACAAATGTTTTGTGAAGAATCGTGCTATGATTTCTTTGATTCTACACTATTATGACAAGCATTCATTTTACTTCACATATTGAGTTTTGAAGTAGAGGGACGAGGCGAAGGAGGTCAGCCACTCGCCTTAGGCTTGCTTCAAGCGAGCGACAGGTTGGCTGCGCTGTCGTCGCCTACGCGATCACCTGCAATCGCATAAACAACTGATTAGAACACTGTATATTTCAAGGAATTTCGATATGAATGCGAGCTCGAAAATGCGTCACGAAAACCCATCGAAAACATTCACGAAAAGTGCATTCACGAAAACGAAAGCCAAAGCCAAATCAAGTGCGGCATGAAAACCAGAGCAACGGAAGGTCTCTCTCGACTCAGCCGCAGAGCCAATCCTCGAGGCGCAACCCGCTTAATATGGAACTTGGTTCCGAAGAAGCCATTCCATACCATGGAATGGATCTTAATTCAACCGTTCCCGTTCGATCGACTCGGCCAATTCCGACCTATCGGTCCCGACCGAATCGATAGCGACATTGTTCCTTTCTTGTCACGACCCGCACCCTGATTAGGGGCACGAGAACGTGGGTACGTCCAGCCTACGCCGCAGTGTCGGCGGTAGAACGCTGTATAGGTCATCTATAACATCTAACATCTAACAACAAGATATATAAACCTGTCATCTCCGCACGGAGGTATAACATAACATCTCAACTCTATATCTCAAACACAAGTCTAGGAAAGATAGAGCATGATATGGAATCAGATGAAAGGAAGAAACTGAATATATATAGAGTTATCACACCACACAAAGTAGATGTCCAACACAAATAAGTACAAGACCTGAAATATAACTAAGTCATAACTAACAATCGGAACAATCCGATACAAAATGAAAACTATAAACACTAGACTAGACTAGGCACCCTCTACTGAGCTAGATGCTCCTCAGGCTCCTGAAGGTCACCCTCATGTGTCCCATAGAAGGTGGGGCAGTCACCATCATCATCTGTAATATTTTCAACAGGTCCAGTCAGGACAGGAACGAGCACAATACATCTCACGCAGTTCATATCATGTTGGGAAATGTAAAGCATGCATAGAGTAAGATACATGGACTGTAAAGAAATATATATAAAAACGAGAGAGATTTGATAACTGGAAATATCTATATATATGATAAGTAAGAACTGTAGGTAACCTGTGATTTAGAGCATGAGATGGTTATATAAACGGGTTTAGGACATATACAAGATTTCACAAGATTTCACAAGATTTGTACAAGATGGGATTTTGATCACATAACCATTTCCTACTCACCCTCCCCAATCAATACACAAGGATCCAATCAAGTTACGTTACCTTATACAAGAGGTTTTTATCATGTTTGCTCACGTGATCATGAGAGTACAAGATTGCACAAGAGTATACATGAAAGCGGTGTACATGAAATACAAGATGTTCATGAAAAACACATGACAACTGTATCTGATGCACCCCGAGGGAGATAACATCGCATGACAAGATCCATATAGTACCAATCCGTGATAATGACGTGACAGCATCATGTAAGGTATTCTAGAGCAAGAATATAAATCCTAACAAGTATGAAATGATCAGAGAATGTACTCGCCTGTCACCCTGTATGACTGATATGTATAGATGTCCGAACTGGTGTCACAGAGTCCTATTTAGAGTAAAATAGGTCACAATATATCCACAATGGTAAAAATAGAGTATACAATGCATACTACATGATTCTAGGTCAATCTGGTTAAAAGTCAACTCTTGGTCAATTCTAACAGTCAAACTAGGTCAACTTAAGTCATACTAGGTCATAAGGAGTCAACTAAGTCAAACAAGGTCAAGCAAGTCAAGGTTAGTCAAATCTAGGTCAAACTTAGACTAACTAAGGTTTTGGTCAACATGGACTAGTCACAAGGTCATTAGGTTAAGGGTCAACCATTAACAATTTAAGTCAACTCCATAGGGCTAACCCAAATCATGACACAACTCCTAATTATCCCACTTAACCCCATACATATCTTCATCTATATAGGATTATCTACATAATCCTAGTCACAATATACTCATATAGGTTAAACCCTAATTAGCTAGCTAATAGTCTAGGGTTTAGTCAAATCTTAGTCAACTAGTCCCTTCTATGTCCATCCAAGTCATTTCTAGGTCAAGGTTGACCTATAGTTGACTTTGGTCAACAATGGTCAACAAGGGTCAACCTATTAGTCAATCTAGGTCTACTAGACCTATTGGTCAAGTCTAAACCTACTAACCATGAGCCATAGGCTATAAATCCTAGGGCACTATATACAGGTATCTATACCTATATAATATAAACTTAACTGACATCTATATAATATATATATACAAGGCCTATACTCATATATATCAAAAACATATATATATATATATATATATATATATATATATATATATATATATATATATATATATATACCCAAACTATAGATAATACAATATATAACCACTATATATAGTACTATCTATAATACATAACCAATATATATATATATATATATATATATATATATATATATATATATATATATATATATATATATATATATATATATATATATTGTATTATCTATAGTTTGGGTATATATATATATATATATATATATATATATATATATATATATATATATATATATATATATATATATATAACATATATTTAGAGGGAGGGTGAAATGAGAGAGAGAGGGTGAGAGTGTGTGTGCATGAGTGTGAGAGAGAGAGGAAGGGAGAGAGAGAACTGTGTGTGTGTGTGTGGAGAGACTGAACAGTGGGGGGGGGGGTTCTCAGTTCTCAGGAAACTGAGAACCACACACACACACACACACAATACATACATATATATATATACACACACACCTATACATACACATATATATACATACACATATACCCACACACTCATATACATATATACACGCATATACAGTGTATATACAGGAAAATACACATGTATATATACATAAAAAATCGATTAAAATCCATTTTCAAAATCTGTGAAATACTGGAAATATTAAAACTGATACACAGTGAAGGATATTAGGGGAAAACCCAAACCCGAGTCCAAAACGACCTAAGGCCCAAAACCCTAGGTTGGTAAACGTGTCCCACAGTGTCCTCTAGCATCTAGGGTGCCTGACACAAAGTCTAGACACGACACGACGTGTCTAAGATGAGAAAACCCAAATCGGGTAACACAGACACAGTGAATTGTCACCGCGTCGTGCACGCGTGCACTTAGCTCTAGGACACGACACGCGTGTCTAGGAGTCTCGTGCTCGTGTCCCTAGGTTCGCCTAGGGTTGGTCTAGGGTTAGGATAGCCTGTCTCGTGTCCACGTGTCACCAGGACGCGACACGAGACGCGTATCAGTCGAGAAAACTCGACTGATACACACTGTGCAGCGCAGTGTGGTGCGGTGGGTTCGACGCCTCGTGGACACGACACGCACCACGTGGGGCCACGTGGTCGTGTCCATGTGTAGCCCACGTGTTGGGCTACACACTCGTGCAAACACGAGGTGTCCAAGTGTCGTGTCTGCGCGACACGACGCATGCAAAGTCGGCTCTGTGCAGTGCGCACAGAGAAGTGTAAAACCCGTGCGAGTGCGATTTCTCACTCGACACGACACGGCTTGAGACGAAACTTTGGGGATGTCTTGTCAGACATTGCCCCTAGGTTTGTGTCGAGTTTCGCGTGTCCACGTGTCCAGGTGAAGGAGAAAAGGGGGTCGAGTAGCAGGACATTATGCATGTGCTGTGCGCAGCGTGTCCGTGTCGATTTTCGATACGAAAATGACACAGGGTCGTGCTCAGTGTTAGGGTTCTATGATATACACCTATAGGACTAGAAGATTGCTCAATTAGTTTTCGAAAATATTAACATTTAATTTACAGTGGCAATTCATCAAACACTTGAATTAAAACCCAGATACGTGTCCGATACGGACACCAAACCCAATCTATTTCCTACCGAACTTAGCCTACAGGTCCCTGGTACCTAGATGCATGCAACCATGAAGAGAAAACGCAATATTAATAGGTTTTAGGGCATGTTACCTATGAATGCAAAATCCTCACTAATAGGCCTATTTGAATGAAAACCCCCTTCAACTCCCAATGTCCAAAGCTCCACAAATCCTTGCTATCAAGCCATAACTGGTATCCTCTAGTGTAGGGGAGTCCAATGCAAGAAATTGGGCTCAATTTGGAGTCAAAATGATTAATTGGTGAGGGTGTGAAGGTAGAGGGAAAACTAGGTTTTTTTGTGTATGTAAAAAAATGGCATGAATGAGGGGGGGGGGGGGGGGGGGGTGTTCATATAGGATGGGGGCATGGTGTGGCCTGCCATGGGGGGGGGTAGGGTAGATATTTAGGGTTCCTACCACCTTGCAAACTTAGCCTCTAAGTCTTTGACTTGCTAGATATTCCTTTAGGGTTCTAGGAAATATCTTAGAAAGTTTATATCTAGATATTTCTAAACTAGATATTTACACATAAAGCTAACATCCTCTACTTAGTCTTCTAGGTTAGTGGCTAACCTCTAGATTAGGCTAAACTAGGTTAGGAGCTAGCATGACACTAATCAACTAATTAAATAATAATAAATCACATAAATCCAAATAATTCCAAATAAATTCTAATAAATTACCAAAATACCCTTTTGACTAAAAAGTGGTAATTGATATTCTAACACATGGTTAGGCTCACATGGTCATGGTTAGTCTCTAGGTTATGAAATCTCTAGGGTTTACACTAGGGTTATACTAGTAAAAATTACAAAGTCATAAGTCATGACTTAGAAAATAGTTTTAATTAACTAAAAATCACCAAAAATCATAATATGGTTTAAATATCATTATTAAATAAATAGAAATACAAAAGTTCAAAATTACCCTCATTTTAGAAACTGGGTGCTACAAGTCTACCCTCCTTAGAAAAATTTCGTCCTCGAAATTAGAATGGTCATACTCATTCTAGGTTAAACACCCCAACAATTACAGTCTCAAACACACAGTCCGATAATCATATGCGTCTGTCCAAAATTATGATACTCGAAATCTTCGTCATGCTAGTAAACAAGGCTACGATATTCACAGAGTCCTCGACTAAGGTACATACCTCTAGAATCATGGTATTTAAAATTTTCGCATTGCCGCATGCCTGGCCACGAAAACCTTAAATTCCCACATCCGAGAAATACGTCCAAAATCTGGCTATATGTCCTCACTATGCCAGCTAACATGACTATAGAAGACTCTAGATCCCATAATCGAGACGACCTAGCCCATACGACTTATCTCAGAAGAAAATAACTCATAATGAAATATTCGAACAAAATTTATCAACTACAAGGAACAGATAGAATCGAATTTCAAGACAGTTATAAGGAGGCAAATGCGGAAATAGAATCGAAAAGGTTGGAACCTGCAATCAGCTCTCCCTCTGCCTGTGCATCATCGACTGCCATGGCGAAAGCTCGCCCCGGCTGGCCTCCCTTGGCCTGCTGCTGATGCTGGACAAACCTCTGCTGCTGAGTCTGCAACGGTGGTCCCGTCTGCTGCCCTGTCGGAGCCCTAGCTCCTGCTGCTGCCTGAGCCAATCGTGCCAAGCTCTTGGGACACTCCTTCAACTAATGCTCTGCTGAACCACAAAGCAAACACAGGCCCTGCCTCTTCCTGCAGTCGTCCCATCCGTGACCTTGCTTCTTGCAGAAGTTACACATAGGGTGCTGTTGCTGCCTGGGTGCCTGCTGGTGAAGTACATGTCCCTGGCCCTGAAACGGCTGCTGAACTGGCCTCTGCTGTATGTGAGGGCGCTTGGCTGGCCCTGCACTAGAACTAGCCCCTAAGGTATCACTGCCCCTCTTCGGCTTGAGGCCGAAGTCCTCCTCTGCAATCTGCGCGTCCATCAATATCTGATCGAACGTCGCGTCACGGCGTCCCAAGGTACGGGTGCGTACTGCATGAATAAGTCCACTGCGGAACTTACGAGCCTTCTACCCTTCATCCTGGATCATATCAGGAGCGAACCTGCTAAGGCGGAAGAACTCAGCTGCATACTCGTCCACCGACGAGTTCCCCTGTACCAGACCCACGAACTGGCCCTCCAATGCTGTAAGAGCCACGTCCGGGAAGAACTTCTCCTTGAAGAGCCTCCAGAAGTTCTCCCATGTCAGCCCTCTCACCGACGCACGAGGATCCGTACGGTACCATGTCAGCGCAATGTCGAAGAATCGGCTGGCTGCGGCCGAAACCCAAAGTGCTCTAGGAAGCTCTGCCAGCTCCATGCTCCGCTGTACATCCTCTAGCCAGTCGTCTGCATAAAGGATGTCCTCCGTGCCTGTGAAGTCCCTGGAGCTCATCTTCCTAAAGTCTAGTACTGTCCCCGGCCTGGACTGCTGCTGGTACGGCTGCTGGCCAGTAGGGCCCGGCACCGCACCCGGTGCCACTCTCTCTACTGCTGCCAGTGCAAGCTGATGCAAGTTCTCTATACTCTGCCTTAGCATCTCGATCTAACGGTGTGACGCCTCCGACTGGCGCTGCGACGCCTCTGCCTGGGCCCGCTGTGTCTCCATCATCTGCTGAAGGAGAAGGAACATATGATGCTTATCCGTTGGTATCGGTGGTGGTGGCGGCAGTATCTCCGAAACGACGACTGAAACCCTCTGGGGTGGAGGTGGTAGACCTCCCTGTGCAACTGCCTGGGTCTCCGGAATAGTAGAATCACTGAGGGCAGTCTCGTGAACCTCCTCCTCTGCCTGATCAGATCTCTCAGGCAAGCTACTCGATCCAGTGGCCTGCGGGTACGTCTTCGTCATCCTGGAGACGAATTGAAACAAGAGATCAATATGGCACATGAGTAGATTTATCAAGGAAGGACAGTTAATTTAATACAAGGGAAGTAATCATAATAATCAAAAGATCGGAAATTTTCTAGGTGTGATTGAGAAACTGCTATCATGTCCTAGGTCCTACGTCCTAATTGCAGGCTCGTAATTAGTACTCTAAGTCGAGCACCATTACGAGATCGCACTAATTGCGACACAGACCTGCATGGGCCACCACAAAAACATGTCACAACCCGCACCCTGATTAGGGGCACGAGAACGTGGGTACGTCCAGCCTACGTCGTAGTGTCGGCGGTAGAACGCTGTATAGGTCATCTATAACATCTAACATCTAACAACAAGATATATAAACCTGTCATCTCCGCACGGAGGTATAACATAACATCTCAACTCTATATCTCAAACACAAGTCTAGGAAAGATAGAGCATGATATGGAATCAGATGAAAGAAAGAAACTGAATATATATAGAGTTATCACACCACACAAAGTAGATGTCCAACACAAATAAGTACAAGACCTGAAATATAACTAAGTCATAACTAACAATCGGAACAATCCGATACAAAATGAAAACTATAAACACTAGACTAGACTAGGCACCCTCTACTGAGCTAGATGCTCCTCAGGCTCCTGAAGGTCACCCTCATGTGTCCCATAGAAGGTGGGGCAGTCACCATCATCATCTGTAATATTTTCAACAGGTCCAGTCAGGACAGGAACGAGCACAATACATCTCACGCAGTTCATATCATGTTGGGAAATGTAAAGCATGCATAGAGTAAGATACATGGACTGTAAAGAAATATATATAAAAACGAGAGAGATTTGATAACTGAAAATATCTATATATATGATAAGTAAGAACTGTAGGTAACCTGTGATTTAGAGCGTGAGATGGTTATATAAACGGGTTTAGGACATATACAAGATTTTACAAGATTTCACAAGATTTGTACAAGATGGGATTTTGATCACATAACCATTTCCTACTCACCCTCCCCAATCAATACACAAGGATCCAATCAAGTTACGTTACCTAATACAAGAGGTTTTTATCATGTTTGCTTACGTAATCATGAGAGTACAAGATTGCACAAGAGTATACATGAAAGCGGTGTACATGAAATACAAGATGTTAGTAAAAAACACATGACAACTGTATCTGATGCACCCCGAGGGAGATAACATCGCATGACAAGATCCATATAGTACCAATCCGTGATAATGACGTGACAGCATCATGTAAGGTATTCTAGAGCAAGAATATAAATCCTAACAAGTATAAAATGATCAGAGAATGTACTCGCCTGTCATCCTGTATGACTGATATGTATAGATGTCCGAACTGGTGTCACAGAGTCCTATTTAGAGTAAAACAGGTCACAATATATCCACAATGGTAAAAATAGAGTATACAATGCATACTACATGATTCTAGGTCAATCTGGTTAAAAGTCAACTCTTGGTCAATTCTAGCAGTCAAACTAGGTCAACTTAAGTCATACTAGGTCATAAGGAGTCAACTAAGTCAAACAAGGTCAAGCAAGTCAAGGTTAGTCAAATCTAGGTCAAACTTAGACTAACTAAGGTTTTGGTCAACATGGACTAGTCACAAGGTCATTAGGTTAAGGGTCAACCATTAACAATTTAAGTCAACTCCATAGGGCTAACCCAAATCATGACACAACTCCTAATTATCCCACTTAACCCCATACATATCTTCATCTATATAGGATTATCTACATAATCCTAGTCACAATATACTCATATAGGTTAAACCCTAATTAGCTAGCTAATAGTCTAGGGTTTAGTCAAATCTTAGTCAACTAGTCCCTTCTATGTCCATCCAAGTCATTTTTAGGTCAAGGTTGACCTATAGTTGACTTTGGTCAACAATGGTTAACAAGGGTCAACCTATTAGTCAATCTAGGTCTACTAGACCTATTGGTCAAGTCTAAACCTACTAACCATGGGCCATAGGCTATAAATCCTAGGGCACTATATACAGGTATCTATACCTATATAATATAAACTTAACTGACATCTATATAATATATATATACAAGGCCTATACTCATATATATCAAAAACATATATATATATATATATATATATATATATATATACACACATAACCTATATATACCCAAACTATAGATAATACCATATATAACCACTAAATATAGTACTATCTATAATACATAACCAATATATATATATATATATATATATATATATATATATATATATATATATATATATATATATTATGTATATTTAGTTGGATTATATATATATATATATATATATATATATATATATATATATATATATATATATATATATATATATATATATATATATATAATCCAACTAAATATACATAATATATATATATATATATATATATATATATATATATATATATATATATATATATATATATATATATATATATATATATATATATATATATATATATACATACATATATATATACACATAACATATATATATACATACATACATACATACACATAACATATATTTAGAGGGAGGGTGAAATGAGAGAGAGGGTGAGAGTGTGTGTGCATGAGTGTGAGAGAGAGAGGAAGGGAGAGAGAGAACTGTGTGTGTGTGTGGAGAGACTGAACAGTGGGGGGGGGGGGGGTTCTCAGTTCTCAGGAAACTGAGAACCACACACACACACACACAATACATACATATATATATATACACACACACCTATACATACACATATATATACATACACATATACCCACACACTCATATACATATATACACACATATACAGTGTATATACAGGAAAATACACATGTATATATACATAAAAAATCGATTAAAATCCATTTTCAAAATCTGTGAAATACTGGAAATATTAAAACTGATACACAGTGAAGGATATTCGGGGAAAACCCAAACCCGAGTCCAAAACGACCTAAGGCCCAAAACCCTAGGTTGGTAAACGTGTCCCACAGTGTCCCCTAGCATCTAGGGTGCCTGACACAAAGTCTAGACACGACACGACGTGTCTAAGACGAGAAAACCCAAATCGGGTAACACAGACACAGTGAATTGTCACCGCGTCGTGCACGCGTGCACTTAGCTCTAGGACACGACACGCGTGTCTAGGAGTCTCGTGCTCGTGTCCCTAGGTTCGCCTAGGGTTGGTCTAGGGTTAGGATAGCCTGTCTCGTGTCCACGTGTCACCAGGATGCGACACGAGATGCGTATCAGTCGAAAAAACTCGACTGATACACACTGTGCAGTGCAGTGTGGTGCGGTGGGTTCGACGCCTCGTGGACACGACACGTACCACGTGGGGCCACGTGGTCATGTCCACGTGTAGCCCACGTGTTGGGCTACACACTCGTGCAAACACGAGGTGTCCAAGTGTCGTGTCCGCACGACACGACGCGTGCAAAGTCGGCTCTGTGCAGTGCGCACAGAGAAGTGTAAAACCCGTGCGAGTGCGATTTCTCACTCGACACGACACGGCTTGAGACGAAACTTTGGGGATGTCTTGTCAGATATTGCCCCTAGGTTTGTGTCGAGTTTCGCGTGTCCACGTGTCCAGGTGAAGGAGAAAAGGTGGTCGAGTAGCAGGACACTATGCGTGTGCTGTGCGCAGCGTGTCCGTGTCGATTTTCGATACAAAAATGACACAGGGTCGTGCTCAGTGTTAGGGTTCTATGGTATACACCTATAGGACTAGAAGATTGCTTAATTAGTTTTCAAAAATATTAACATTTAATTTACAGTGGCAATTCATCAAACACTTGAATTAAAACCCAGATACGTGTCCGATACGGACACCAAACCCAATCTATTTCCTACCAAACTTAGCCTACAGGTCCCTGGTACCTAGATGCATGCAACCATGAAGAGAAAACGTAATATTAATGGGTTTTAGGGCATGTTACCTATGAATGCAAAATCCTCACTAATAGGCATATTTGAATGAAAACCCCCTTCAACTCCCAATGTCCAAAGCTCCACAAATCCTTGCTATCAAGCCATAACTGGTATTCTCTAGTGTAGGGGAGTCCAATGCAAGAAACTGGGCTCAATTTGGAGTCAAAATGATAAATTGGTGAGGGTGTGAAGGTAGAGGGAAAACTAGGTTTTTTTGTGTATGTAAAAAAATGGCATGAATGAAGGGGGGGGGGGGGTGTTCATATAGGATGGGGGCATGGTGTGGCCTGCCATGGGGGGGTATTGTCACGCCCCGCTCCCGTAGGAGCGATCGTCATTGCTAAGGCGTGATGCCGCACGAGCCTAGATTGCGCTCGTGCAAGGCGGGTTCCATAACGGCCGATTACAGCGGCTGCGACGGGGTCGTCGCACAGAAGTCCCGAGCAGAGACATTGAACACGCAGCAAAAATTTAGAACAAACACAAGTTATTCAAGAAGCTCTTTTATTGGTATTGAAACAACGGTTACATTAGGGGCACAAGGCCAAGATTACAATCACTCAAATACACTCGTCTCACATTACAAATCGCTCATCTCTCTCTCATCTCTCGATACATATTGTCGATCTAGCGGAAGCTTCGGAAGGCGATGTCCATACATTATGTCCCGTATAAGTCTTCGAATCCATGCGGCCGCACGCTTCGAATCGCCAAGGAACTCCGTGCCTCGACGCATCCAAGCGAGCTCCGCGCCACGAGCTTCTACCTGTGCCTGCACATGGAAACTGTGTGGGTGTCAGTACCACTGTACTGGTGGAGTGAGCTCCTCGCCCACCCATACAAAACCAACACGTTCATTTACTTTGTGCAACACAAGCCCCCCCCTTTACGATTGTCTTTCTAGTCTTGCCTTAGGATCGATTTTAGGACCGACGCTCGGCCTATTTAGTGTCTTTAGACCATCTCTGTGCCTTGCACTAATAACGTACCCATACTTTGCCTCTAGACCTTTCTCGTGCTTGCATTGCCAACGTACCGACTCATACTTGCCTTTCGTACCATACTCTTGGGCGTAACGACTAGGTCGTGTCAATTACTTGCCCTACGGCCCTTCTCGACTTAACTCAAAACGTATAACCCAACTTGTGGAACCGATGTTGAGAACTCAAGTACGATAACGTATCTCGTGCCGAAGCACGTGTCTTTATGTATAACCGAATCGTAGACTTTATAATACTTTGGGTGCAACCGAGCACACATTTCAACTATTCAACGCATACCGTGCTTACACTTCCTTTGTTATGACCGACATCGTGCATGCGGATTCGCCGCTTAGCACGCCGATTATCTATATGAAAGGCCACTGGCATGACAAGCCATCGCGGACATAGCTCGGGCAGGCGGCGGGTCCTTCGATGCAAGGTAGCTAGCCCCATGGAAAGCCCCCGACTACCCACGCAATAAAAGCATGCGCGCTATAACGTCTACCCCCTAGGATGACTGGGCCCGGTGCCCCGGCGTATAACCAGTCTAGGCGGAAATCCTTGTCGACAAGGTGTCCAATGACCACGCACCTACGAGACATCTAAACTCACGTAAATGCATGGCCTACTTGTTGGTACGATCGGAACTATACTTAGCAACTCGTGCTCTGAATCACACTTGGCATAACGTGCCTCGGGACCGCGAGACTCCCAACCGAGGGATCGCCTCGAACTTCTTAACGTGGATAGGAACGCGAGACTCCCAACCGAGGGACCGCCTCGAATACTTAACGTGGATAGGAACGCGAGACTCCCAACCGAGGGACCGCCTCGAAACTTAACGTGGATAGGAACGCGAGACTCCCAACCGAGGGACCGCCTCGAAACTTAACGTGGATAGGAACGCGAGACTCCCAACCGAGGGACCGCCTCGAACTACTTTGAACTCGAGGGACCGACTACTACGTAGCCTTCCAACTTAACTTGGACAAAACGTATTCCTTAAGTGCCATGGGTCGTGGCTAACTTAACTTCGTGCCAACCGTGGCTCGTGCCTTTAACTGACTTCTGTCTTACGCAACGCTATCACCCAAGTCATACGTTATATGACGGTCCGTGAGATCGTGGGACTATTTGACTTGACAATCGCAGAACGAGCGGGACGGCACTTAGAATGACTTAGGTCGATCGGCATAATTTTGCCTAACTTACTCAAGCCTACAACTTAACCCGAGGGACGAGCCAAGGCTATGCCAAGCCTTGCGCAGTGGAAACGTGCATGCTTTATCGAGCATTTATACGGGCGACGCCTATGACTTAGGCTAACTCATCGTTTGTGTCGAATACCAACTTTCCTTCTCCCAAGCCACGGGACGAAGGACCGAGTGTCATTTTAAAACACGCTGAGCCGACTTCTATTGAGACCGTGGGACCATTTTCCATGTTCTAAAACATTCCGATGGGTCAGGATTACTCCCTTAGCTATGTGCGTTCGTAGCTTTTATATTAGCCTACTTGTGCAAGTTGAAACCACACGAATTATTAAGTGAAGGCAGAGATGAGGAAAGTTCACCGAAACTCCCCCACCTGAGCGATGTCTTCAAGTCGCCGTTGTAAGCTAAGTCCGAACGCCGTCAGCATTTTAATTCCTCCGATTGACTTTGCGGGACGGGGCACTACAACATACACCACTCAGAACAAGTCTCGTCCTCGAGACTTTCCTGAAGGCAAGCCATCCTACATTTCTATGGCCAAGACTCAATCGTACACATTCCGCCTACGCGTTTCTTCGATTTGGAGCCACGCTCATGCTATCGCTAACTTAGTCGTAAGGCACACTAATCGATCAACCAACATTCGAATTCGTTTCAAATCAATGATCGTATTATCACCAACATTTTTTCGAAACTCACGATTCCAAAATCCTCGACACTTTCCGGTTTCTCAAGTCTCACTTGATTCAACGTATCACTTAGTTGGATCGTGCACATATTCCAGGCGTCCCCAAAATACATGCATGTCAGCCAAGCCTCGTGATAGAGAATCCGCCATCACCACTCGAGTCGGATCGTGCACATATTCGGACGTCTCTGATATACGTGCATGTCAGCCGAGGCTCGCGAGTGGTGCCTTCGTAACACCTATCGCTTCGCGCTCGAACGCCTGCCTAACCACTAGGCTATGTCTTTTCGTCAGTACTGGAATCATAGTTCCCAAACAACGATATCAACACTGACCCCATCCTAAGGTCAAACCAAATCGATGGTACGGGGTTTTCTACCCAAGCTCGCATCACTCTGATTTCTAAACTTCGAGCATCGATTCCCTACGCACATCCCAATATTCGTAGCATGGGGTCCGAGTCGTTCAGTAAAGCCATCCTACGATAACTCACGTTTCAACAAATTTTACGTCATATCAATATCGTTCGTTCATCAAGCCGTTTCGTCTAGTCTATCTCTTCGAACACGTTCGACATAATCTGCCTATCAATCTTTCCAAGTCAAGCACGCTACAACACGATTCATCGCAAAACCATAATTTACATTTCATACTTCCAAAATCATCTATTCCAATTCACGTAATCGATCACAAGGTCGTCTGACTTAACAATATGTTGTGCTCCGATCTCACGCGAGTCCGATTATCCACGGTGGTTCATGAATCACCATACAACGCACCCGCAAAATAATCATTCTCATCGGGGCGTAACACTTGTTTTGGGTCTAGACTAAATCATTTTCGATGCGCGGATTGGACCTACACAATCCTCAAGTTTTCATTCGTCAATCATAAGTCCTAACATCCTCAAATTTTTCCTTCGCATCAAACCGACAAGTCAGGACAATCAAAGTTGCCGCGTCCTGATTTTCTGAGTTCGATTATTCCCGCGACATGAATCACCATGTCAGCGCTCACGCGGAATGATCGCCCCAAATTCGACGTAACGCATGTGCGAGGCTAGAGTTGCGCTCGCACAAGACAAGATCATCGACGCTGTGGTTATCCGCGTAACCATCAAAACACGATCACTTTCATCCAAAGTACTAAGTATAGCGTCCAACAGAATAATAGCACTTGCACGATCGTCATTCACCGAGTCAGAGTACCCCCGAGTTATCGCATATCATCTTTGATACGCCTCAATACCATCGACGATATACGTAACCTGACGATCTTCGTTTGCAACGAATTCTGAGTCGTGCGAATGATGCTATCGTCCGACTGGATTATCTCCTCGAATCGTTTACATCATCAATTTCTTCAACCCAAATTCACGTATCGTTTATCCGTCGATCTTAAGTCATCGACTACATATTTCTTCAATTCGCATCATTCCTTGCTAACTCAAACCATCGAGCACATCGATTTCAATCCTCAGAGTCGTTTGCGTAACTTCAAAGTCAAACCTTTCGTACACGCTATCTTCCCGTCGTGCTAACATTTCGTATACTATCCGTATCAATTTCTTCAATCAAGTCATCCATTTATTCTATCGTTTAGAATTTCCATTCAACCATTTCGTAATTCGCACTATCGTTTACAAATCGTTCGAACGGTATCACGTTTGCGACTCTCGAATCATGACCATCTAAGCGCTACTCGTTCTAAGGCTTTACGATATCATCGTTTGTCGACATACTCGTACTATCCGTAACTCCTCTGGTTCCGCTCGAACAATTTCTATAACGTCCATACACCACTCGGGTTCGAGCCATCCGATTTAGTCCTCAATCACGTTCGTATCGACGCACTAAGTCGTTCGCACAATCCTCAAATCCCAATCAATCCTTCATGTACGCCTAAGCGTTAGTCTGATTTCCTATCGATATACACACCAAGTGTATTTCCATTTCTGACCAAGCGGTACTTAATATTGGTTGCGACTCATTTGCACCAAAAGGTCGAGGTGCGCGATACGCGGACAAAGTTGTGCCGCATAACCATCCCGTATGGTCTATACTCCGAGTTTTCACGCTCATTTGCTAATGTAGGACTCGTTAGGCACGCACACGACTTGCTAACTTTAGCACGCATTTTCTATCAACTCAAGGTCGGCACCGTTCGGCCCAAAGGCCACCACCTATCGATGCGTTTCATTGAACGCTTGTACGAGCTTTCGAAAATATTAAACTTATTGTATGGACATGCCGAGGGATGTTTGAGAGAGAGCGCACCAACGATATCACGTTGCGGAAGCACAATTCAGAGTTTGCGGAACAACGGAGTTAAAGAATTCAATCGGTAGTTCAAGGACGTAAAGCCGTGCTCTGATACCATTATGTCACGCCCCGCTCCCGTAGGAGCGATCGTCCTCGCTAAGGCGTGATGCCGCACGAGCCTAGATTGCGCTCGTGCAAGGCGGGTTCCATAACGGCCGATTACAGCGGCTGCGACGGGGTCGTCGCAGAGAAGTCCCGAGCAGAGACATTGAACACGCAGCGAAAATTTAGAACAAACACAAGTTATTCAAGAAGCTCTTTTATTGGTATTGAAACAACGGTTACATTAGGGGCACAAGGCCAAGATTACAATCACTCAAATACACTCGTCTCACATTACAAATCGCTCAGCTCTCTCTCATCTCTCGATACATATTATCGATCCAGCGGAAGCTTCGGAAGGCGATGTCCATACATTATGTCCCGTATAAGTCTTCGAATCCATGCGGCCGCACGCTTCGAATCGCCAAGGAACTCCGTGCCTCGACGCATCCAAGCGAGCTCCGCGCCACGAGCTTCTACCCGTGCCTGCACATGGAAACTGTGTGGGTGTCAGTACCACTGTACTGGTGGAGTGAGCTCCTCGCCCACCCATACAAAACCAACACGTTCATTTACTTTGTGCAACACAAGCCCCCCCTTTACGATTGTCTTTCTAGTCTTGCCTTAGGATCGATTTTAGGACCGACGCTCGGCCTATTTAGTGTCTTTAGACCATCTCCGTGCCTTGCACTAATAACGTACCCATACTTTGCCTCTAGACCTTTCTCGTGCTTGCATTGCCAACGTACCGACTCATACTTGCCTTTCGTACCATACTCTTGGGCGTAACGACTAGGTCGTGTCAATTACTTGCCCTACGGCCCTTCTCGACTTAACTCGAAACGTATAACCCAACTTGTGGAACCGATGTTGAGAACTCAAGTACGATAACGTATCTCGTGCCGAAGCACGTGTCTTTACGTATAACCGAATCGTAGACTTTATAATACTTTGGGTGCAACCGAGCACACATTTCAACTATTCAACGCATACCGTGCTTACACTTCCTTTGTTATGACCGACATCGTGCATGCGGATTCGCCGCTTAGCACGCCGATTATCTATATGAAAGGCCACTGGCATGACAAGCCATCGCGGACATAGCTCGGACAGGCGGCGGGTCCTTCGATGCAAGGTAGCTAGCCCCATGGAAAGCCCCCGACTACCCACGCAATAAAAGCATGCGCGCTATAACGTCTACCCCCTAGGATGACTGGGCCCGGTGCCCCGGCGTATAACCAGTCTAGGCAGAAATCCTTGTCGACAAGGTGTCCAATGACCACGCACCTACGAGACATCTAAACTCACGTAAATGCATGGCCTACTTGTTGGTACGATCGGAACTATACTTAGCAACTCGTGCTCTGAATCACACTTGGCATAACGTGCCTCGGGACCGCGAGACTCCCAACCGAGGGATCGCCTCGAACTTCTTAACGTGGATAGGAACGCGAGACTCCCAACCGAGGGACCGCCTCGAATACTTAACGTGGATAGGAATGCGAGACTCCCAACCGAGGGACCGCCTCGAAACTTAACGTGGATAGGAACGCGAGACTCCCAACCGAGGGACCGCCTCGAACTACTTTGAACTCGAGGGACCGACTACTACGTAGCCTTCCAACTTAACTTGGACAAAACGTATTCCTTAAGTGCCATGGGTCGTGGCTAACTTAACTTCGTGCCAACCGTGGCTCGTGCCTTTAACTGACTTCTGTCTTACGCAACGCTATCACCCAAGTCATACGTTATATGACGGTCCGTGAGATCGTGGGACTATTTGACTTGACAATCGCAGAACGAGCGGGACGACACTTAGAATGACTTAGGTCGATCGGCATAATTTTGCCTAACTTACTCAAGCCTACAACTTAACCCGAGGGACGAGCCAAGGCTATGCCAAGCCTTGCGCAGTGGAAACGTGCATGCTTTATCGAGCATTTATACGGGCGACGCCTATGACTTAGGCTAACTCATCGTTTGTGTCGAATACCAACTTTCCTTCTCCCAAGCCACGGGACGAAGGACCGAGTGTCATTTTAAAACACGCTGAGCCGACTTCTATTGAGACCGTGGGACCATTTTCCATGTTCTAAAACATTCCGATGGGTCAGGATTACTCCCTTAGCTATGTGCGTTCGTAGCTTTTATATTAGCCTACTTGTGCAAGTTGAAACCACACGAATTATTAAGTGAAGGCAGAGATGAGGAAAGTTCACCGAAACTCCCCCACCTGAGCGATGTCTTCAAGTCGCCGTTGTAAGCTAAGTCCGAACGCCGTCAGCATTTTAATTCCTCCGATTGACTTTGCGGGACGGGGCACTACAGGTATGGTAGATATTTAGGGTTCCTACCACCTTGCAAACTTAGCCCCTAAGTCTTTGACTTGCTAGATATTCCTTTAGGGTTCTAGGAAATATCTTAGAAAGTTTATTATATCTAGATATTTCTAAACTAGATATTTACACATAAAGCTAACATCCTCTACTTAGTCTTCTAGGTTAGTGGCTAACCTCTAGATTAGGCTAAACTAGGTTAGGAGCTAGCATGACACTAATCAACTAATTAAATAATAATAAATCACATAAATCCAAATAATTCCAAATAAATTCTAATAAATTACCAAAATACCCTTTTGACTAAAAAGTGGTAATTGATATTCTAAATACATGGTTAGGCTCACATGGTCATGGTTAGTCTCTAGGTTTTGAAATCTCTAGGGTTTACACTAGGGTTATACTAGTAAAAATCACAAAGTCATAAGTCATGACTTAGAAAATAGTTTTAATTAACTAAAAATCACCAAAAATTATAATATGGTTTAAATATCATTATTAAATAAATAGAAATACAAAAGTTCAAAATTATCCTCATTTTAGAAACTGGGTGCTACATTTCTCGCGCACCCCGTGGACGGAGACGGGGCACGATGTAGGGACGGGGCACTGCACCATAACCAACTAATAAAAAGTTTCGTCCTCGAAACTTAAGGATAGAACCTACCTCTACGAGAACAATGAAGGAAATTTCTCCTTCATTTCTGATTCAAGCTCCCACGTCGACTCTTCGACCGAATGGTTCTTCCAGAGGACGCAGACGAGAGGGATCGCTCGATTGTGCAGCAGCTTATCCTTGCGTTCTATGATTTGAACTAGCTCTTCAACGTAGGATAAGTCGGACTTTAGCTCCAGCTGGCCAAAATCTACCACGTGGCTCGGGTCGGGCACGTACTTCCGCAGTTGAGAGACATGGAAGACATTGTGTACACCTTCAAGCGCCGGCGGTAGGGCGATTTTATAGGCCACTGGGGCGACCCGCTCGAGTATTTCGAACGGCCCAACGAATCTCGGACTCAATTTTCCCTTCGCGCCGAACCGAGTAACTCCCCGCATGGGCGACATTTTAAAAAATACGTGATCGCCTACTTGAAACTCGAGGGGGCGACGATGAACGTCCGCATAGCTTTTCTGACGACTCTGTGCAGTCTTTAGTCTTTCCCGAATGAGCCGAATTTTCTGTACGGTCTGTTCCACCAGCTCTGGGCCGAGAATCTGCCGCTCTCCGACTTCGTCCCAGCAAATGGGTGATCGGCACTTGCGTCCGTACAAGGCTTCATACGGTGCCATTTGAATGCTGAATTGATAGCTATTGTTATATACAAATTCGGCCAGAGGTAGATGATTGTCCCAGCTTGATTTGAAGTCAATTGCGCAGAGTCGTAGCATGTCTTCGAGAATCTGATTGGCGTGCTCCGTTTGGCCGTCGGTCTGAGGATGGTATGTCGAGCTGAACTGCAACTTGGTACCCAGTGTAGTGCCCCATCCCTACATCGTGTCCCGTCTTCGTCCATGGGGTGCGCGAGAAAGGAACACTGTCGCTATCGATTCGGTCGGGACTGATAGGTCAGAATCGGTCGAGTCGATCGAACGGGAACGGTTGAATTAAGATCCATTCCACGTTATGGAATGGCTTCTTCGGAACCAAGTCCCATATTCAGCGGGTTGCACCTCGAGGATTGGCTCTGCGGCTGAGTCGAAAGAGACCTCCCGTTGCTCTGGTTTTCATGCCGCACTTGATTTGGCTTTGGCTTTGGTTTTCCTGAATGCGTTTTTCGTGAATGTTTTCGATGGGTTTTCGTGACGCATTTTCGAGCTTCGCATTCATATCGAATATCTTTAAATTATACAGTATTCTAATCAGTTGCTTATGCGATTGCAGGTGATCGTGTAGGCGACGTCAGCACAGCCAACCGGTCGCTCGCTTGAAGCAAGGCTAAGGCGAGTGGCTGACCTCCTTCGCCTCGTCCCTCTACTTCAAAACTCGATATGTGAAGTAAATGAATGCTTGTCATAATAGTGTAAAATCAAAGAAATCGTAGCATGACTCTTCATGAAACACTTGATATCAACGGCTGGTATTGGAAATAGAATACATGTTCCTTATGCAAATCCACTTAGCCTATGCAAAGCAATGAATGAATCGATTAACGTTTATCGCAACGATACGGCTAAGTAAGCAAAACGGTCATTGGACAACTTGTCGACAAGGTGTAGTTTCCTCGAACGGTTACCTAGGCCAAGGGACCGATTCGGTCCTGGAGGAACGAGTGTATAGCAAGCGCCAGCCCTTCATCGGCGCGAGTTACGCGGGAACTTTCGCACAGGGCTCGCTACCCGACGCGAAAGGGTCGCCGTCTAACTCAGCTATAGTCCGAGATGGCTTGACATTGCCAGTGGCCTTCACACCCATTCTTCACTGCTTAACAAGTGCACGGGACACGGGATGAACGTGATAGTTGCTTAATGTTACACAATTTCATATGCTTGTCTCAAAACATATTAACATGCAAATCGAGCAGGATGGTTAGAAAGATCATTGAAATAGCTAGCTAACATGTTTACGAAACTTCTTGAATCAAATGCAGAGCTTGGATTTTAATTAGCCATTCGCCAGTACATGTGTTTGTGCTGATCCTCGCTCCTTGCAGGTCCCGCGAACCAGGAAGGACGCGCCAACTAGCTCGGCGACGTTCGTGACTTTTGAAGCTTCGGCCGTGCGTCGAAGACTCTCTCTCTGCGACTCCCCTTTTGAAGGCTCTCGACAGTCCAAGGAAGATGACTCAGCGTCCCTCCCATCCAGGTCACTGGAGTACTTGTGTATATTGAAGGATGTGTGCAATATATGAAACGACTATCTCATCGGCACTCTTTTGTAATCGAGTCATGTTGTAGCCCGCGCGGCAATGAGTCTTGTACCGGAGTCTGTAAATGATGTTCATTATCAATAAAGAATCAAGTTCCTTTAATTATTGTGTGATTCAATTTGTCTGCGTACTCTCTTAGATCTCGTGTCTCGGATTGCCTTATGACTATGCCTTGTGCGATCGCAAATTAGGTTCGCACGGCATCACGCCCGGGGGACGACTATCGATTCTACGGAATCGGGGCCTGACATAATGGTATCAGAGCACGGCTTTATGTCCTTGGCCTCCTGTGTCGAATTTTAGTCTCCAACCGTTGACCTCGTGAAAATGAGAAGAGTTGTTCCATACGCTGAACCCAGGACATTTTTCGAAACTAACGAGAGTTGCCTTTCCTTTTTCTCTGCAGTTACGGGAGCTCAGGCGAAAGATGAGACGAGCGCTTCCAGCAGCTCGAGTGCTTCTAGATCCGAGCATTCCGTCAACCCAACGGGAATGACGCCTACCGTAGCCGGACCTTCCGGCGACCCGATGCAACGTATGCTGTAGATGCTTGAAATGCAGCAACGTCAAAACGAGCTCCATCGTCAGCAAGCGGAGGCTCGTCAGACTCAATTTGAGAATCGGTTCGAGGCTCAATTCAAGCTGCAGCAGCAGCAGCTGAATACCCTCCAGCAGATCGTACAGTCAGTCGTCGGCAACAACAACAACTCAACGATGACACCTGCCGTAACCCAGCCTGCGGTTAGATCTAACGAAGCTGAACCAGAGGCGCCCGTGCTCTCAACTGCGGCACCGAGAAGTTCTAACTTCGATGTGTCAAAATTCACTAAAAGCTGCCGTACTTCCTTCAACGGTACAAAAGATCCCTCGATGGCGATCGACTGGCTGGAGGAGCTGGAAGATAAGTTCGAGCTTCTGGGTGTCGAGGACTCAAAAAAAGTCGCGTGTGCTCAACTTCTACTTCGAATGAACGCGCACGATTGGTGGGCTTACAGAAGCGGGCTATTCGACGTGAAGACGAGACGGCGGCGATCTCATGGGCGACATTCAAAAAGGCGTTCGAGACTGAATATCTTTCTGCAGCCGTGCGACAGGAAAAAGAAGATGAGTTTATACAGTTAAGGCAAGGCAATATGACTGTACGACAATATGCGACCAAATTTAACAAACTGGCCAAGTTTGTTGGGGACTTTCTACCTACCACTGCAAGTCGAGCTCGACGATTTGAAGTGGGTCTACGTTCCACTATCCGCGCCCACGTTTCAGTGGGTGAATACCAAACTGTGGACGAGGCACTCAACCACGCCATCCGTCTGGAGTCCGAGTATCCTCCTACTACTATCGGCGCTGTTCATTTTAATAACAAACATCATAGTAATGCAGGAGGCAACAACGCACACAAGCGTCAAAATCGCGGCAACGGAGACGGCAACCAGACGAAGGATCGAGTATTTTGCACTTTCTACAACAAGGAGGGGCACTTGATCAGCGAGTGCCGATTGAAAAATGGTACGTGTCTCGGGTGCGGCCGAGCCGACCATATCGTACGCGACTGCCCGGAGAAGTCAAACCAGCGCCCACGACAACACCAACAAAACCGAGGCCAAGCACCTCGGGCTCCATCGACCGCACAATCGAATGGCCAGGACCGTCGCCCCAATGCTCAGGGCCGCGTCTACACCATGACTCGTGACGAAGCACTCGCATCTGATACAGTCGTGACAGGTATACTGTAATTCAATAATAAACCTGCTCGTGTATTGTTTGATTCAGGTGCCACGCATAGTTTTATATCGGCGGACTTTGCCGCCGAGCACAAATTCTTCTTGACACCCCTGGACCTCGATCTCTCTGTTAACATACCGTTGGGTATGCCACTACTTGCAAACTTAGTCTGCGGAGGCGGAATCATCTGTATAGGTGGTCAAAAGGTCAGTCTCGATACGATAGTTTTAAATATTAAGGACTACGATATCATTCTGGGGATGGATTGGCTCGGTCCGTGCAATGCAACCATAGACTGTGCTGAAAAGAAGGTCACATTCCGCATACCTGGAGTGCCTGAATTCTGCTACTCGTGTGGTGAGGCATCGCCGACCTGCATGGTGATCTTTGCAATATCTGCTCGACGGATGCTGTATTCCGGGTGCGAAGGCTATCTAGCTTCCGTTCGAGACATGCGATAGGATGGTACAAACGCGGGTCAGACCGACGTTGTGGCAGAATTTCCCGATGTGTTCCCGGACGAGCTGCCCGGCATGCCGCCCGATCGAGAGATTGAGGTCACTATCGATACATTCCCCGACACTCGACCGATCTCGAAAGCCCCATACAGAATGGCCCCTGCAGAGCTAAAAGAACTCAAGGTACAGTTACAAGAATTGCTCGACAAGGGATTCATCCGACCCAGCGTCTCGCCCTGGGGAGCGCCCGTGCTGTTTGTCAAGAAGAAGGATGGCTCTATGCGTCTTTATATCGACTACCACGAGCTGAATAAAGCCATCGTCCAGAACAAGTACCCCCTGTCTCGCATAGACGATCTGTTTGACCAGCTTCAAGGAGCCACGGTGTTCTCTAAAATTGATCTGCGTTCGGGTTACCATCAACTCAAGATCAAGCCGGATGATGTGCCGAAGTCTGCCTTCCGCACTCGATACGGCCATTACGAGTTCCTGATAATGTCGTTCGGCCTAACAAACGCCCCTGCTGCTTTCATGGATTTAATGAATCGGGTGTTCCGACCCTTCCTCGGCAAGTTCGTAGTAGTCTTCATCGACGATATACTCGTTTACTCGAAGAATAGGCAGCAACACACTGAGCATCTGCGGACCGTGCTTCAGACTCTTCGAGAAAATCAACTATACGCGAAGCGAAGCAAATGTGAATTCTGGCTTAGCAGCGTCGCATTCCTCGGACACATCATTTCTGCTGAAGGCATTGCGGTCGACCCAAAGAAAGTTGAAGCCGTTGTCGATTGGAAACGGCCAGCGTCCGTCGGCGAGATTCGAAGTTTCCTTGGCCTAGCAGGATACTACCGACGCTTCGTGAAAGACTTCGCGAAGATCGTATCGCCTCTGACTCGCCTCACCCAGAAAGGAGTCATATTTGACTGGTCAGACGACTGCGAAGCTTCATTCCAAGAATTAAAGCAACGGCTCGTCTCGGCCCCGATACTCGCACTTCCAGAAGGGACTGAGGGTTTCCAGATATTCAGCGATGCGTCCGGTCAGGGCTTGGGGTGTGTGCTGATGCAACGGAACAAGGTGATATCTTTTGCTTCCCGACAGCTACAGCCGCACGAGAAAAATTATCCCACGCACGACCTGGAGTTAGCGGCGATTGTGTTTGCGTTGAAATTATGGCGTCACTACCTCTATGGCGTGGCGTGCACGATCTACACCGATCATAAGAGCCTCAAGTATCTATTCACGCAGAGGGAACTGAACTTGCGGCAGAGGCGCTGGCTTGAACTGATCTAGGATTACGACTTGATTATCGACTATACGCCGGGAAAGGGAAATGTTGTGGCGGACGCCTTGAGTCGGAAGTACATTGTCTCGTTATCCATCGACCCCAGACTGCTACGTGACCTAGAAGAGATGGGCATCGAGCTCAGAGTTAGATTCCGGAATATGCAGTTGGCAAAGTTGCAGTTAGAGCCGAGCTTGCTTGATAAGATCAAGACCGCTCAGACGGACGATTCATACCTGAAGAAAGTGCGAGAGCTAATTTCGACAGGCAGAACGATCGACTTTGCAGAAGACGAAACCGGCGTGCTTCGATTGAAGGGTAGGCTATGCGTTCCGGATGATTCAGAACTCAGAAAGGAGATACTGTCGGAGGCGCACTATGCGAAATACACCTTGCATCCCGGTAGCACAAAGATGTACAAGGACCTCCGCACAAACTTCTGGTAGCACGGGATGAAAAGAGACGTGGCACTCTTCGTGTCGCAATGCATGGCCTGTCAGTAGGTGAAAGCTGAGCACCAGAGACCGGGCGGGGAGATGCAGAATCTGGCAATTCTAGAATGAAAGTGGCAGCACGTGTGCATGGATTTCATTGTTGGTCTGTCGAAGACGCCGTGGGGAAATGATGCAATCTGGGTCATCGTCGATCGATTAACCAAGTCAGCGCACTTTATTGCCATCAAAGTTACTTGGAGCATTGATCGCCTGGCGCAGATATATCTTGATGAGATAGTACGGCTGTACTGAGTTCCAGTATCCATCGTCTCTGATCGGGATTCACGGTTCATATCGCGATTCTGGAGTAGCCTTCAGTCGGTACTGGGTACCAAGTTGCAGTTCAGCTCAGCTTACCATCCTCAGACCGACGGCCAAACGGAGCGAGTCAATCAGATTCTCGAAGACGTGCTACGACTCTGCGCAATTGACTTCAAATCAAGCTGGGACAATCATCTACCGCTGGCCGAATTTGCATACAACAATAGCTATCAATCCAGCATTCAAATGGCGCCGTATGAAGCCTTGTACGGGCGCAAGTGCCGATCACCCATTTGCTGGGACGAAGTCGGAGAGCGACAGATTCTCGGTCCGGAACTGGTTAAACAGACCGTGCAGAAGATTCGGCTCATTCGGAAAAGATTAAAGACTGCACAGAGTCGCCAGAAAAGCTATACAGATATTCATCGTTGCCCCCTCGAGTTTCAAGTAGGCGATCACGTATTTCTCAAAGTGTCGCCCATACGGGGAGTTACTCGGTTCGGCACAAAGGGGAAGTTGAGTCTGAGATTCGTTGGGCCATTCGAAGTACTTGAACAGGTCGCCCCAGTGGCCTATAATTGCCTTACAGCCGGCGCTTGAAGGTGTACGCAATGTCTTCCATGTCTCTCAACTGCGGAAGTATGTGCACGACCCGAGCCACATGGTAGATTTTGGCCAGCTGGAGCTAAAGTCCGACTTATCCTACGTCGAAGAACCAGTTCAAATCATAGAACGCAAGGATAAGCTGCTGCACAATCGAGCGATCCCTCTCGTCTGCGTCCACTGGAGGAACCATTCGGTCGAAGAGTCGACGTGGGAGCTTGAATCGGAAATGAAGGAGAATTTTTCTTCGTTATTCTCGTAGAGGTAGGTTCTATCTTAAAGTTTTGAGGACGAAACTTTTTATTAGTTGGTTATGGTGTAGTGCCCCGTCCCTATATCGTGCCCCGTCTTCGTCCACGGGGTGCGCGAGAAAGGAACACTGTCGCTATCGATTCGGTCGGGACTGATAGGTCAGAATCGGCCGAGTCGATCGAACGGGAACGGTTGAATTAATATCCATTCCACGTTATGGAATGGCTTCTTCGGAACCAAGTCCTATATTCAGCGGGTTGCGCCTCGAGGATTGGCTCTGTGGCTGAGTCGGGAGAGACCTCCCGTTGCTCTGGTTTTCATGCCGTACTTGATTTGGCTTTGGCTTTGGTTTTCCTGAATACGTTTTTCGTGAATGTTTTCGATGGGTTTTCGTGACGCATTTTCGAGCTTCGCATTCATATCGAATATCTTTGAATTATACAGTGTTCTAATCAGTTGCTTATGCGATTGCAGGTGATCGCGTAGGCGACGTCAGCGCAACCAACCGGTCGCTCGCTTGAAGCAAGGCTAAGGCGAGTGGCTGACCTCCTTTGCCTCGTCCCTCTACTTCAAAACTCAATATGTAAAGTAAATGAATGCTTGTCATAATAGTGTAAAATCAAAGAAATCGTAGCACGACTCTTCATGGAACACTTGATATCAACGACTGGTATTGGAAATAGAATACATGTTCCTTATGCAAATCCACTTAGCCTATGCAAAGCAATGAATGAATCGATTAACGTTTATCGCAACGATACGGCTAAGTAAGCAAAACGGTCATTGGACAACTTGTCGACAAGGTGTAGTTTTCTCGAACGGTTACCTAGGCCAAGGGACCGATTCGGCCCGGGAGGAACGAGTGTATAGCAAGCGCCAGCCCTTCATCGGCGCGAGTTACGCGGGAACTTTCGCACAGGGCTCGCTACCCGACGCGAAAGGGTCACCGTCTAACTCAGCTATAGTCCGAGATGGCTTGACATTGCCAGTGGCCTTCACACCCCTTCTTCACTGCTTAACAAGTGCACGGGACACGGGATGAATGTGATAGTTGCTTAATGTTACACAATTTCATATGCTTGCCTCAAAACATGTTAACATGCAAATCGAGCAGGATGGTTAGAAAGATCATTGAAATAGCTAGCTAACATGTTTACGAAACTTCTTGAATCAAATGCAGAGCTTGGATTTTAATTAGCCATTCTCCAGTACATGTGTTTGTGCTGATCCTCGCTCCTTGCAGGTCCCGCGAACCAGGAAGGACGCGCCAACTAGCTCGGCAACGTTCGTGACTTTTGAAGCTTCGGTCGTGCGTTGAAGACTCTCTCTCTGCGACTCCCCTTTTGAAGGCTCTCGACAGTCCAAGGAAGATGACTCAGCGTCCCTCCCATCCAGGTCACTGGAGTACTTGTGTATATTGAGGGATGTGTGCAATGTATGGAACGACTATCTCATCGGCACTCTTTTGTAATCGAGTCATGTTGTAGCCCGCGCGGCAATGAGTCTTGTGCCGGAGTCTGTAAATGATGTTCATTATCAATAAAGAATCAAGTTCCTTTAATTATTGTGTGATTCAATTTATCTGCGTACTCTCTTAGATCTCGTGTCTCGGATTGCCTTATGACTATGCCTTGTGCGATCGCAAATTAGGTTCGCACGGCATCACGCCCGGGGGACGACTATCGATTCTACGGAATCGGGGCGTGACACCCAGCGCCGACTGAAGGCCACTCCAGAATTGCGACATGAACCGTGAATCCCGATCAGAGACGATAGATACTGGAACTCCGTGCAGCCGTACTATCTCATCAAGATATATCTGTGCCAGGCGATCAACGCTCCAAGTAACTTTGATGGCAATAAAATGTGCTGACTTGGTTAATCGATCGACGATGACCCAGATGGCATCATTTCCCCGCGGCGTCTTCGGCAGACCAACAATAAAATCCATGCACACGTGCTGTCACTTCCATTCTGGAATCGCCAGATTCTGCATCTTCCCGCCCGGTCTCTGGTGCTCAGCTTTCACTTGCTGACAGGCCATACATTACGATACGAAGAGTGCCACATCTCTTTTCATCCCGTACCACCAGAAATTTGTGCGGAGGTCCTTATACATCTTCGTGCTACCGGGATGCAAAGTGTATTTCGTATAGTATACCTCCGACAATATCTCCTTTCTGAGTTCTGAATTGTCCGGAACGCATAGCCTACCCTTCAATCGAAGCACGCCGGTTTCTTCTTCCGCAAAGTTGGTCGTCCTGTCTGTCGAAATTAGCTCTCGTACTTTCTTCAGGTACGGATCGTCCGTCTGAGCGGTCTTGATCTTTTCAAGCAAGCTCGGCTCTAACTGCAACTTTGCCAACTGCACATTCCGGAATCTGACTCGGAGCTCGATGCCCATCTCTTCTAGGTCGCGTAGCAGTCTGGGGTCGATGGATAACGAGGCAATGTACTTCCGACTCAAGGCGTCCGCCACAACATTTCCCTTTCCCGACGTATAGTCGATAGTCAAGTCGTAATCCTTGATCAGTTCAAGCCAGCGCCTCTGCCGCAAGTTCAGTTCCCTCTGCGTGAATAGATAAGCTGCTGCGCAATCGAGCGATCCCTCTCGTCCGCGTCCTCTGGAAGAACCATTCGGTCGAAGAGTCGACGTGGGAGCTTGAATCAGAAATGAAGGAGAAATTTTCTTCATTGTTCTCGTAGAGGTAGGTTCTATCCTTAAGTTTCGAGGACGAAACTTTTTATTAGTTGGTTATGGTGTAGTGCCCCGTCCCTACATCGTGCCCCGTCTCCGTCCACGGGGTGCGCGAGAAAGGAATAATGTCGCTATCGATTCGGTCGGGACCGATAGGTCGAAATCGGCCGAGTCGATCGAACGGGAACAGTTAAATTAAGATCCATTCTACGTTATGGAATGGCTTCTTCGGAACCAAGTCCCATATTCAGCGGGTTGTGCCTCGAGGATTGGCTCTGCGGCTGAGTCGGAAGAGACCTCCCGTTGCTCTGGTTTTCATTCCGCACTTGATTTGGCTTTGGCTTTCGTTTGATCGAACCGCAGGCTGGGTCACGGCAGGCGTCAACGTTGAATTGTTGTTATTGCCCACGACCGACTGTACGATTTGCTGGAGAGTATTCAGCTGCTGCTGCAGCTTGAATTGAGCCTCGAACCGACTCTCGAATTGAGTTTGTCGAGCCTCCGCTTGCTGACGGTGGAGCTCGTTTTGACGTTGCTGTATTTCAAACATCTGCAGCATACGTTGCATCGGGTCGCCGGAAGGTCCGGCTACGGCAGGGGTCAATCCCGTTGGGTTGAAGGAATGCTCGGGTCCAGAAGCACTCGAGCCGCTGGAAGCGCTCGTCTCGTCTTCCGCCTGAGCTCCCGCAACTGCAGGAAAAATGAAGGCAACTCTCGTTAGTTTCAAAAAATGTCCTGGGTTCAGCGTATGGAACAACTTATCTCATCGACACGAGGTTAACATTTTGAGACTATAAACTCGATACTGGAGGCCAAGGACGTAAAGCCGTGCTCTGATACCATTATGTCACGCCCCGATTCCGTCGAATCGATAGTCGTCCCCCGGGCGTGATGCCGTACGAACCTAATTTACGATCGTACAATGCATAGTCATAAGGCAATCCGAGACACGAGATCTAAGAGAGTATGCAGACAAATTGAATCACACAAATAGTAAAGGAACTTGATTCTTTATTGATAATGAACATCTTTTACAGACTCCGGTACAAGACTCATTGCCGTGCGGGCTACAACATGACTCGATTACAAAAGAGTGCCGATGAGATAACCGTTCCATACATTGCACACATCCCTCAATATACACAAGTACTCCAATGACCTGGATGGGAGGGACGCTGAGCCATTTTTCTTGGACTGTTGAGAGTCTTCAAAAGCAGAGTCACGGACAAAGTCTTCGACCACGGCCAAAGTTTCAAAAGTCACGAGCGTCGCCGAGCTAGTTGGCGCGTCCTTCCTGGTTCGCGGGACCTGCAAAGAGCGAGGATCAGTACTATCATATGTACTGGCGAATGGCTAATTAGAAATCCAAGCTCTGCATTTGATTCAAGAAGTTTCGTAAACATGTTAGCTAGCTCTTTAAATGATCTTTCTAACCATCCTGCTTGATTTGCATGTTAACATATTTTGAGGCAAGCATATGAATTTGTATAACATTAAGCAACTATCATAATAATCCCGTGCCATGTGCAATTGATAAGCAGTACGAGGGTGTGAAGGCCACTGGCAATGTCAAGCCATCTCGGACTATAGCTGAGTTAGACGGCGACCCTTTCGTGTCGGGTAGCGAGCCCTGTGCGAAAGTTCCCGCATAACTCGCGCCGATGAAGGGCTGGCGCTTGCTATATACTCGTTCCTCCCGGGCCGAATCGGTCCCTTGGCCTAGGTAACCGTTCGAGGAAACTACACCTTGTCGATAAGTTGTCCAATGACCGTTTTCCTTTGAACTTAGTTGATTTACTCATTTAGCCGTATCGTTGCGATAAACGTTAATCGATTCATTCATTGTTTTGCATAGCCCAAGTATAATTGCATAAGGAAGCATGTTTTCCATTTCTAAAACTGGCAGTTCGATAACAAGTGTTTTATGAAGAATCGTGCTATGATTTCTTTGATTCTACACTATTATGACAAGCATTCATTTTACTTCACATATTGAGTTTTGAAGTAGAGGGACAAGGCGAAGGAGGTCAGCCACTCGCCTTAGGCTTGCTTCAAGCGAGCGACCGGTTGGCTGCGCTGTCGTCGCCTACGCGATCACCTGCAATCGCATAAGCAACTGATTAGAACACTGTATATTTTAAGGAATTTCGATATGAATGCGAGCTCGAAAATGCGTCACAAAAACCCATCGAAAACATTCACGAAAAGCATATTCACGAAAACGAAAGCCAAAGCCAAATCAAGTGCGACATAAAAACCAGAGCAAAGGGAGGTCTCTCCCGACTCAGCCGCAGAGCCAATCCTCAAGGCGCAACCCGCTGAATATGGGACTTGGTTCCGAAGAAGCCATTCCATAACGTGGAATGGATCTTAATTCAACCGTTCCCGTTCGATCGACTCGGCCGATTCCGACCTATCAGTCCCGACCGAATCGATAGCGACAGTGTTCCTTTCTCGCGTACCCCGTGGACGGAGACGGGACACGATGTAAGGACGGGGCACTACAGGGAAGAGGGGGGGTGTGCAGGTGGAAAGGGGGGGTAGTTTAGGTATTTTTGTTTTATTTTTTTTGTATAAAAAATCACTAACAGTCAACTAACGATAAAAACTAACGGTAGGGGGCTGACCGAGCAAGTCATAGATTGCGGGGGTCTTTATTTGCTAAATATGACTAAAAGGTCTTTCTACGCAAAATGTATACATCTAACGAGATTTTTTTTTGCAATTTACCCTTTTTCAAAACATAAATAAATTAGTTGACAACTTTTGAAACTATTTTTTTATAAAATAAAAACCATGACAAGCAATCCCCATGTTCACCCACACATATACAACACCACATAGTAAAGAGACCAACACGGATGCAACACCTATTTTGATATGTGTCCTAGTGTAGATGTGTAGTCGTAGCTTGATTTCATCTTGATTTTGCTTGATTGTGAAATCACTTATAATCGGGTGAGTTAAATTTTGTGATTCTGAAATCGGCAGAAATCGTGTGAAGTCGGACTAATATTGGGTGTAGTCGAACCAAAATTGCTTGCGGTGAGAAATCTTTCTTAGTTCATTGCAATTTTATTTGTTTTGGTAAAACATAAGTTAATCCGTTGTGAACTCAAACATAATTCAAATCCGTCATTCAAATTTAAGTTTGAAAGTCAGGATAAAATCAAAACGAAATCAGAAATACGATCACACAAATCAGAAAGAAATCAGACAAATTAGAATAAAATCATGATAAATCAAGCTACCACTACACTCTTTTAAATGTTTAATATTACAATTTTTTTGATGTGTCCTAATATACTTTAAAATGTATAAGCTATATCCTAGGACAAGATCCATAGGTTAATAGTCATAGCTTAAACATTTTAAAATATTCTACATATTTTTTGATGTGTCCTAATATATTTTAAAATGCCCTAGGACAAGATCCACATGTTAAGAGTAGCATTTTTTATGTATAGACAAGAGTCCACTGCAGTTAGTAGATGCTACAAAATTTGACTTAGGGACTGTTTGGATGGCAGGAACTGCACTGTAACTGGAGTTTTCTGTTGCAACTGGAGGCATCAAGTGGCAGTTCACTGTTTGGTTTGCGGTGAAGGCGGGAACCAAGCGTCGATCTGGCTCGACGAGATCAGATCCTGCTCGATGACGTCTAGCAACACCAACACCGCGTGTGACCACCGCCCCTGCAAATGGTGTGATCATTGTCATCGTAGAGGAGACGACGTCGGCGGGAGGTCCTGTCGTCGTTTTTGTTGGATCTCCTTGTTTGAGAGAGAGAATGAGTTTGGTGGAGAACGAAAAGAATGTATTTTGTTGGACCTCTCGCCAACTGCAATCTCTCTCCCAGCCGTACCTTTTTGTCATCCGAGCCGAGCTTCGTCGCAACCGTGCCTTTATATTTACTAATTATATCTCAATTTCTTTTGTGAAATAAAACTTTATATTGCAATATTTAGGTTCAAATGAGAATTATTAGTAAAATTTTTTTTGGAGTAAGCAATGCTAAGTTTACCACATCTCTAACCAAATCCACTTTCAACAACCTGCCAAACAATCAAACCACTTTTTTTTTTCCACTTTTAACAACCATCCAAAAAATAACAGTAATCTTTCTCACTTGCGGGGAACAAAAATGTCTGTATCCAAACTAATTTTGAAAAGTCATACATTCAGCAAGTGCACTGCAAGTCAATATGCTGCAATACCACTTTCACACTTTCGGATGAGTTACCGCTATCCAAACAGCCCCTTGCCTCGTTTGGTTCGTGTAAAGGAACTGAAACCAATTCTTTGTTGTTTCCTTTGGGAAATTGCGATTCCAAATAATTTTCTTTCACTCTCCTTCATTTTTCTTTTCCTCTCCAAAAAAGTGAATACTTAGATGGGTAAAGTGCAAAAAAGTCCCTCGTTAAATATATGCATTTTGCGTAGAAATACCTTTTAGAATTTTTTGGCAGTTTGCCCCTCCTTAGATTACAAATCCGCTCGATTAGGCCCCTCTAGCCAAATTTTAAAACTTTTATACCTAAAATGTCCCTGCCCCATCTAAACCCCCCCCCCCCCCCCGCGACGGCGGCACCGGCGAGCCCCCAGCCCCCCCGATCTCCCCCCTCGCCGGCGAGCCCCCAGCCCCCCCGACCCCCCTTGCCCGACCCCCCACCCCCCTCCTCCTCCCTCACCGACCCCCCCCCCCTCCTCCTCCCTCGCCGGCGAGCGCACCCCCTGCTCCTCCTCGCCGGCGAGCGCACCCCCAACCCCCCCCCCCCCCAACCTCGCCCGGCCCCCCACCCCCCCTCCTCCCTCGCCGGCCCCGACCACCCCCTCCTTCCTCGTCGGCGAGCGCACCCCCCTCATCCTCCTCGCCAGCGAACGCAGCCCAAACAGTCGGGGAAGGAGGGGGAGGGAGGGATAAAATTGTCATTTGGGGACAAAATGAACATATCTCATACTTTTAGAAATTTTAAGAGCATGGAGTCTTTTAGTGTAAAAAGAGGAAATCTAACGAGGGGTTTTTTGCACTTTACCCATACTTAGATTGGTGGGGAGAATCATTTTCTTTAATTTTTTTCCTCTTAAAAGGCATTCAACACAATTGACATGAATGACTTTCTTTTCCAAGTTCCTAATTTAAAAAAAAATAATTAGCAGTTCAAAGTGGATGATTTTACGCCAGGGTTAGGGAGCTGGGATTAAAGAAACCTCCTCAATCTCCACGCCAAACAAGACCGTTGGGCGCTAGCTTCGTTCACTCCGCCGCCTACTTCTCTTCTTCTTCTTCGTCCTCATCTCCTCTCCGACTCTCTCTCTCTCTCTCTCTCTCTCTCTCCCCTTCCATTCCTTCCGCCATGTCGTCCTCCGCCGCCTCCTGCTTTCTCTCGCCATCGCTCCCCCTTGCGAAGCTCTCGAGAGCGAACGGAGCTCGGAGCTCCCTCTGGAGGTGCCATCCATGGAGATCTAGGGTTTCCATGACCGTCTCCGTCAGATCGCAGCAATCCGACGCCAGAGACGCACTCTTCAGCGATTACAGCCCTAACATCGCCTTCCTCTTCCCAGGCCAGGTATGAATCGATCGTCTTCCTCGATCCGGCTTGTTTCGATTCGCCATTGGCTTTCGTTATTTCGCGCTATTTTTCATTTTTCATTTTTTATTTTTTATTTTTTATTTTTTATTTTGGAATTTTGAGTAGATAGCTTCTAATTTCAAAACTTGGAATCTTGAGATGAAAATATTCTCTTTAAAAAAAATATTACATAAAAATGGTACTTTTTATTGAATTGCTTTCTCCGTTGTCAATCCACGCAAACGTGATTTTAACTGAGCTCACCTCTTTGAAAAAAAAGAAAGAACTTTATAAACACCCAAAATTGGTGGGTGTCGAGAGGTTTTATTATTTTATTCCATTTATATCCTCATCAAAAATGAATAATTATAAATACTAATACCCTTCCCTATTTAATTTTATTCGTGTAAAAAAAATTTCAGAACCGCTCGTTAGTGAAGGCTTTTTATATGGGCACATCACTTTGTTATCAAGGCTAACCCATTTTTATTTTTGGTTTATTTACAAGTTTGCTATTGGAAAATGTTATTAAGGCTATCCCACTTTGTAGTATAAAAGTGAAAAACAAATTTTTTCCTTTTGTCTTCTTCTCCAAAATTCCATTCCCACTTTCCCAAGAACCAAGAACCCTAGAATATTCTTCTTGTCCCCCACTCAATCTTCTTGTCTTCAAACGTCGAATAATTATCAACGAATATTCCTAGTACTCGGTATGATTTCGACTACTAGATGACACTATTTGTTTTAAAATTTGTTCATTCATAATTATTGAAGGTGTTTGTAGGATCGTTGAGCACCTCTAGAGGGGGGGTGAATAGAGTGCGTGTGTGCAGCGGAAATAAAATCACCAATTAAAAATTAAACTATGGCAATGATGTAAGAGCAGTAAATAAAGATAGGAGATTCAAACTCAGTAACACAGCGATGTATACTGGTATCCCTCTGAGAGGACTAATCCAGTCTCGAGTACTCTTGCTCGATGTTAATCCACTAAAGGCACAAGCTTTAACTGAGTGCTTGCAACTCTTACACCACCGTGCTTGTTGACGAGTGCACGACCAACTCCAACATACACCGTGCTTGGTGACGAGCGCACGACCAGCTCCACAACGAGAACTTGTTGTTGAAACTTGACGACCTCTTTACAACTCTGAATAACCAAAAGACTTCTAAATCAAATCTGATAGTACTGGCTTTTGGCTAAGAGAAGTATAGGTGAGATTTGAAACTTTTAGATCACTAGAAAACACTTGAATGGATAGAGAAGAGAATGAAGAATGAATTGATGTTTTGAAATGAAAAGTTCTTCTCTATTTATAGGTGTTTTCACCAACCGAACTCGGGCAGAACTCGGACAGAGTTCGGATGCAAATATCTCGCAAAATAGACGTTGCTCGCAGATTTGGAGGCAACTAAAGTTTGAATACAAACTGACCGAACTCGGGCCGAACTCGGCTAGGAGTTCTGTCAGGAGATATAATAAAATTCTTTTGTAAAAACAGTTTACAAACATGTTTTTGGTAATTTGTAAAATCATTTGAAAAGGAATATTTTCGAAATACATTTTTGAAATATTTGTAATCGAAAATATGAAGGGTAAAAATAGGTTTAGAGAAGGAGAATAATTTTAACCCTAAGCCAGTAATACCATACTTGATTTTACAAGGAAATTCCTAGACTCAATAAAGTGTAAAAATACAGAATAAAAGTAGAAAAGAGTCTTCAGAATTTTTGATGACTTTGACGCTTGGATTTATGCAGTACATCGTCCGTTGAATAAGATTTCATGTATCCTGAAATAGTTAGCAGCATTTTCTATATTTTGTGTATGGACTAAAGTATAAGTTGATTATCGAAATCGGGTGTGACCATGGAATGGGCCAACAATCTCCCCCATTTTGATAATTGACAAACTTGAGTCTATACCAAAATATATTTATATAAAAATAAAACAACATATCAAAATACCTGAAAAAAAAATTTGTTCTAGCCTTGCATTTGTGATATTTTGTTCTAGCCTTGCATTGCATTTGTGATATTTTTGGGTATACTCTTTTTCTCCCCCTTTGTCAAGTAGCCAAAATGAATAGGCTCCCCCGTAAATCATGAAGCCAACAATAGAATAGACAAGACAAAGTGAAGTAAAAGAAACAATCACAGCATAGACAACTGGAATGAAATGAACTATCATAAAAAGTTTTCCACTAGAAAGCCAAATAATACAACTGATAAATGTCTAACTAAAGAGTTTAGACATGAAAGAAAAAAGTACTACATGAACAGCATCAAAACTAAACAAAACTAAATCCACTATCCTATGGCTGAATCCACATCACATCTCTGCGTCGTCTGCACCGGGAGGATCATGAGGGAAATAGGCAGTGGTCGGGTCGAAGTACTGAAAAGTAGTCTCATCAGTAAAACGAGGACCAGGGAAAGCAGGATGTGGAAGGATAGTGAGTGGATGAACTGGATCATGCACCAGGCTGTAGTGGAGATCGGCAATACTGTTTCTCAGCACCTGGGCCTGAGAAATATGCCGGAACTCGGAGTCCTGATAACGTTGCGTGGATACGGCAACGAAATCATCAAACCGCTGGTAGAATGCCTGATCGAGTCCAGGGGCAGGGGCCGGAGCAGGAGGAGCATCTGCTGGAGGGGCCTCAGCATCAGCTACTGGGTCAGCAGGAGCAGCACCGGGAGGTTGAGGAAACCGACGAGAGCGGGTCAACTCAACAGGTAGAGAAGAAATAGCACACGTTTCAAGATCAATCTCGAAACGGCGAAAAATACTCGCAAGGTGCATAGGAAAAACAAGGTTCCTACCTGCATTCTTACAGTTGAGCATCCAAGACATCATGGTTTTTGGAATGGAGAAAGGAATTCCAAAATGAATGTGATACATAGCAGAGAGTTCCAAAAAAGTGACCTCATCGGTAGAGCCTTTCTTCGGAAGAAGGGCCGAAAAAATCATACGATGAAGTTCGTAAAAATTCTGGTTAAGATGTCTAGAAAATAATCTCCGAGGAGGAGGAGTAGGGTGACAAATCAATTCCCTAAAAGAAGCTAAAGTGACATCGGCAGGGAACTGAATGTGGTGGATGTCAACAAGAGCATCACCAAGATCAGGAACGTGAAAATATTCACTGATATCGGTGGCACTAAATTCTAGTTCCTGTCCAGCAACGCAGGAATAGAAATTTCCGTTTTGTTGTACTTGCAAATTGCAGTAGAACATACGGACAGCATTGTCGAAAATACTATCTTGGACCTCGAAAAAGTCGCGAAATCCAAGTTGATCAAAAACAGGAGCATATTCAAAGAAGGTTGTAAAGTTGACAAAGGCTCCAGTACAAATACGACGTAAAGAAAAGGAATCAAACCAGAGATTGGAGAAGTCTCTGTCGGGAAACAGAGTGCCATCAAATTCCTCGGGATCTCTAGGTTTGGCTGGACTGAAGAGACTAGCCGGAGTGTAGTCGGATGAGGAGGAAGCACCCTGAGAAGAATTTCCTCGTTGACGCTTCGGAGCCATGAAGAGATGGAGGAAGATCGTCGATGCCTTGCAAAGAAGGAGGAGGAAAGTCTTCTGGAAGGAGGTGGAACTATTTCACGTTTTGGTGTGGAGAAATAGTGGAAGAAAGGATGGGATATATAGGTGCTAGGGCCGGCTGTTCGGTTCTGGAGCCATCACAGCGCCGACCGAACTCGGTCCGAACTCGGTCAGAGCTCGGGCCGAGTTCGGCCACTTGCATTTCCGAGATAGTTAAAGCAGTCAGGTAAGTAAAGATTGTAATAAATGATGTTTGACTGGTTTATTAACTAATTGCTGTTATTTTTAGGTTTACTGTAGGGATTGTCCCAGCTAACGGTGGTTCACCGGGGAACTCTTAAGTACCGCTTCGCTTCGACCGTAGCCGTGGTGACAGACATATCCTTTGTAAGTTTGTCCCCAAAAATAATTTTCATTAGATAATAAATTATCAAGTCATAAATACAGTATTTAATTACCATATGTTTTAAGAATCCGAGAATTCAAGAATGCCGAGCTCACGCCTCAAGATGTTAAAACGGTCTTCAGCCAATGGTTTAGTGAAAATATCTGCTAGTTGATGTTCAGTATCAATAAATTCTAAGCAAATATCCCCGTGTTGTTGATGATCACGTAAAAAATGATGTCTAACTTCTATGTGCTTTGTGCGTGAATGACAGATAGGGTTCTTAGTCAAATTAATTGCACTAGTGTTATCACAATATATAGGAACATTTGTATAGTGCAGATTGTAGTCCTCTAAGGTTTGCTTCATCCACAAAATTTGAGCACAACAACGTTCTGCGGCGATATACTCAGCCTCAGTTGTTGATAATGCTACTGAATTTTGTTTCTTGCTAAACCAAGAGACTAAGGCCTTTCCCAAGAAATGACATGTACCACTGGTACTTTTACGGTCCACTTTGCATCCAGCAAAATCCGCATCCGAGTAACCTATGAGGTCAAAGGATTTGGTTTTGGGATACCATAAGCCAACTGTAGAAGTTCCTTTAAGGTATCGGAAGATACGCTTAACGGCACTAAGATGTGATTCCTTAGGATTTGTCTGATATCGTGCACATATGCAAACACTAAACATAATATCAGGACGACTAGCAGTTAAATATAATAAACTACCAATCATACCTCGATACTTACGCTGATCAACAGGTTTGCCGCTTTCATCAGCATCAAGCTTTGTAGATGTAGCCATAGGAGTCCCAATTGGCTTCACATTCTCGAAGTCGTACTTCTTTAGTATGTCCTTCGTGTACTTGGCTTGGTTGATGAATGTTCCGTTCGAGTGTTGTTTGATTTGCAATCCTAGGAAGAAGTTCAGCTCTCCCATCATGCTCATTTCAAATTCACTCTGCATACACTTGGCAAATTCTTGACAGAGTTGTTCATTAGTGGAACCAAAGATGATGTTATCTACATAAATTTGCACTAGAAGTATATCATTATTCATAGATTTAATAAAAAGAGTAGTATCAATCTTGCCTTTTGAAAAACCATTATCAAGTAAGAAGGCGCTTAGGCGTTCATACCAAGCACGAGGTGCTTGTTTGAGTCCATAAAGTGCTTTCTTAAGCTTGAAGACGTGATCAGGTTTTTGAAAATCTTCAAAACCAGGGGGTTGTTTCACAAAAACTTCTTCTTTCAAAAATCCATTTAGAAATGCGCTTTTCACGTCCATTTGAAAAAGTTTGAAATCATTAAAACAAGCAAAAGCGCAAAACATGCGAATGGCTTCTAGTCTAGCAACAGGAGCATAGGTCTCATCATAATCAATTCCTTCTTCTTGATTATAACCTTGTGCAACTAGACGTGCTTTGTTGCGTAGAACTTGACCATCTTCACTAAGTTTATTTCGGAACACCCATTTGGTACCAATTATCGATTGACCAATAGGTTTAGGAACGAGTTCCCAAACTTGGTTTCTCTCAAATTGATTAAGTTCCTCTTGCATAGCAGAAATCCAAAATTCATCAGAAAAAGCCTCATCAACATTCTTAGGTTCTATTTGAGAAATAAATGCTACATTAGCTGCTACTTCAGAATCTCTAAGAGATGAACGAGTACTTACACCTTTGGATAAATCACCTATTATGAGAGTTTCTGGATGATCCGGTTTGAATCTCAATGATTCGAATCTTTGGGCCATACCTTTTACAAGGCTCTTCTCAGTTCCTGCATCTTCGGAACTTTTATCAGTTCTTGCCTCTTGGGTAGGATCTTTTTCAGAACTCTTCTTTGTCTTTGTAGGTGCATCTTCATCATCACTGTCGCTAGATCTATGACTATTCAACTCATCAAAGGTGACATTAATACTTTCTTCAACAATCAAAGATCTTTTATTAAAAATTCTATATCCTTTACTCTTAGCAGCATATCCGAGAAATATTCCGTCATCTGCTTTCGAGTCGAACTTACCCAAGTTATCCTTGGTGTTCAGGATGAAACAGCGACAACCAAAAACTTTAAAATAAGATATGTTTGGAATTCTTCCAAACCAAAGCTCATATGGTGTTTTCTTCGATATAGGTCGAATTAACACCCTATTTAAAATATGACAGGCTGTACTAACAGCTTCTGCCCAAAAATATTTAGGAAGATTATGCTGATTAAGCATGACTCTAGCCATTTCGCTTAGAGTACGGTTCTTCCGCTCCACAACACCATTCTGTTGGGGAGTTCTAGGACAAGAAAATTCGTGGTAGTATCCACTATCATCACAAAACTTTTTGAAATCAGTATTTTCGAATTCGCCACCATGATCACTTCGGATACGAGTAATCATGAAGCCTTTTTCGTTTTGAACCTTTTTACAAAATATCTGAAATTCAAAAATTGCATCACTTTTGTTTGATAAAAAGTAAACCCATGTAAAACGAGAGAAATCATCAACAATGACAAAAGCATAGAGTTTACCGCCAAGACTAGCGACTCTACTAGGACCAAATAAATCCATATGAATCAACTGCAAAGGTCTCGAAGTACTTACAGCGTTGATGGATTTAAAAGAAGACCTATGTGCTTTGTTCTTTTCACAGTCAGCACATACCATGTCTCTCTTGAAAGGAATTTCTGGGAGTCCTTTTACCAACTTCTTTGTGTTCAGACGTGAGATAGTATCCATGTTTGCATGTCCTAGTCTCATGTGCCATAGCCAGCTTTCATCTTGATTGGCTACTAGGCACCTTCCTGCATTATTAGTACTCTCCAAAAAGAAAACATAAATATTGTCTTCTCTAATCCCTTTATATACGGGATCACCAGATGACATATCATATATAGTACATTTATCTTTCACAAAATTGATACCATAACCATTATCTGCCAAATGACTTATACTCAATAGGTTATGTTTCAATTCAGTTACTAGACAAACATCTTTTATTATTGGATAAGGAGACATACCTACAGTACCATTACCTATAATATCACCTCTCAAGTTATTTCCGAAGGAGACGTATCCTTCTTTCTTCATCGATAGCGTAGCGAATAAAGATGCATCACCAGTCATGTGTCGCGAACATCCGCTATCGAGAATCCACTTGCTTCTAGCATGAGAGGGTTGAGGGTCCACCTACAAAACAAGTAGATGAATCCTTTGGTACCCATTTTCTGAAGGGTCCACTCAGATTAGCTTTAGGTTTCCAAACTAGAGTATGGTTATCAACAAGCTTTCTTGCCATACAGTATTGTGATATATGACCGTGTGTACCACAATATGTGCAAGTCAGTTTAGTGGAATAAACTGTGTTTGCAGGCTTGTTCTGTTTGGAAAACCTATAAGTGAAAGCATAATAGTGTTCGTGTTTCCTCTGTGCTTTCTTGTGTTTAGTCCTTTTTGGTGTATGCTTTGCATTAGGACTAATCTTGGGCTGTGTCACAGGTATTGCCTGTTTGCCCAACTTGATTTCTAACTTTTTAGAAATCGCTACAGACTCTTCGTATCTTGCAGTCATATCAAGGAGTCTTTGCTCAGTTACTAGGTGCAACTTCTTCTCTATGTCATAAAGTTTGTGTATTTTGACATAGTCCTCTTCTTTCTTTTCAATGTTGAGGATAGCCTCATGATAGTCTACTTTAAGTTTGGCTATCTCTTCCGTGTTACCGGTAGTAGATGTCTCTTTAATGTCTTCAAGTAGATTAGACAATCTAGCTATCTCGGCTGTGTGTGCCTTAATCTCTTTTCGAGATTGCTTATACTTGTCGAGCACAGTTTTGTGATCTTCAAGTAAATCGCTAAAGGCAGTCTCTAGTTCATCAAAAGTAAAATCATCAAACAGAGGATTAGATGATACCTTTTCGAATGCCATAAGACAAACATTTGCATTGCTGCAGGGTCTGTCTTCTTCTTCTGAGTCACTGGCATCACTCTCGTGCCAGATGCTTGTGTTGGCATACTTTCGGCCAGATGTGGATCTTCTGTTTGATCTTGATCGATCATATGGACTGCTCTTCTTGGTAGCTGGACAGTCCCTCTTCATGTGCCCTGATTTCTTGCATCCGAAGCATATAGTCTCGTCTTCATTGCTTTCTTGGATGTCTTTCTTCTTTCTGCTTGTGAACTTTAGATATTTCTTGAAGTTCTTCACAAGTAAGGCACGTTCATCACCACTTGATGATTCTTCATCTGAGTCGTTGCATGTTGATTTTCTTGCTTGAGCTTTGAAGGCGATGGTCTTTTCTTTTGGAGTGACCTCTTCAAAGTCTTGCAAGTCGAGCTCATGAGTCATCAATTTGCCCATCAGTGTTTCTAGAGTCATCGTGGTGAGATCGTTTCCTTCAATGATTGCTGTGGCTTTTGGATTCCAGTTCTTTGTTAGAGCCCTCAGCACTTTCCTGATTTTCTCATGGTTGCTGTAATCTTTACCAAGAGATTGAAGGGGATTAGTTATATCAAGGAAACGAGTAAACATCTGTGTAATTGACTCACCAGGTTTCATTTTAAAAGATTCATATTCCTGAGTCAGTCTACTGATTTTGGATTCCTTGACTTGGGAAGTCCCTTCATGGGTTACCTCAAGGAGTTTCCAAATTTCATGAGACGTCTTGCAGGTAGAAACTCTATTGAACTCGGTTTTGTCAATTGCACAGAATAGTGCATTGATGGCTCGAGCATCAAGACTAGCCTTTGCTTTTTCAGCATCGGTGTACTTGTCATGCGTCTTTTCCATAAGAATACCTTCAACCACAGTAGGTGGTGGTTTCTTATACCCATCAATGACTATTGACCATAAATCAAAATCTAGAGACTTTAGAAAGAAAGTCATACGTGTTTTCCAGTATGTATAGTTTGTTCCATCAAATAGGGGAGGTCTATTTGTGGATTGCCCTTCACCGTTGAATATAGATTTCACGGCTGCCATATATATACTCTGTAGGATATGTTATATAAGAATATAACCTGCTCTGATACCAATTGTAGGATCGTTGAGCACCTCTAGAGGGGGGGTGAATAGAGTGCGTGTGTGCAGCGGAAATAAAATCACCAATTAAAAATTAAACTATGGCAATGATGTAAGAGCAGTAAATAAAGATAGGAGATTCAAACTCAGTAACACAGCGATGTATACTGGTATCCCTCTGAGAGGACTAATCCAGTCTCGAGTACTCTTGCTCGATGTTAATCCACTAAAGGCACAAGCTTTAACTGAGTGCTTGCAACTCTTACACCACCGTGCTTGTTGACGAGTGCACGACCAACTCCAACATACACCGTGCTTGGTGACGAGCGCACGACCAGCTCCACAACGAGAACTTGTTGTTGAAACTTGACGACCTCTTTACAACTCTGAATAACCAAAAGACTTCTAAATCAAATCTGATAGTACTGGCTTTTGGCTAAGAGAAGTATAGGTGAGATTTGAAACTTTTAGATCACTAGAAAACACTTGAATGGATAGAGAAGAGAATGAAGAATGAATTGATGTTTTGAAATGAAAAGTTCTTCTCTATTTATAGGTGTTTTCACCAACCGAACTCGGGCAGAACTCGGACAGAGTTCGGATGCAAATATCTCGCAAAATAGACGTTGCTCGCAGATTTGGAGGCAACTAAAGTTTGAATACAAACTGACCGAACTCGGGCCGAACTCGGCTAGGAGTTCTGTCAGGAGATATAATAAAATTCTTTTGTAAAAACAGTTTACAAACATGTTTTTGGTAATTTGTAAAATCATTTGAAAAGGAATATTTTCGAAATACATTTTTGAAATATTTGTAATCGAAAATATGAAGGGTAAAAATAGGTTTAGAGAAGGAGAATAATTTTAACCCTAAGCCAGTAATACCATACTTGATTTTACAAGGAAATTCCTAGACTCAATAAAGTGTAAAAATACAGAATAAAAGTAGAAAAGAGTCTTCAGAATTTTTGATGACTTTGACGCTTGGATTTATGCAGTACATCGTCCGTTGAATAAGATTTCATGTATCCTGAAATAGTTAGCAGCATTTTCTATATTTTGTGTATGGACTAAAGTATAAGTTGATTATCGAAATCGGGTGTGACCATGGAATGGGCCAACAATCTCCCCCATTTTGATAATTGACAAACTTGAGTCTATACCAAAATATATTTATATAAAAATAAAACAACATATCAAAATACCTGAAAAAAAAATTTGTTCTAGCCTTGCATTTGTGATATTTTGTTCTAGCCTTGCATTGCATTTGTGATATTTTTGGGTATACTCTTTTTCTCCCCCTTTGTCAAGTAGCCAAAATGAATAGGCTCCCCCGTAAATCATGAAGCCAACAATAGAATAGACAAGACAAAGTGAAGTAAAAGAAACAATCACAGCATAGACAACTGGAATGAAATGAACTATCATAAAAAGTTTTCCACTAGAAAGCCAAATAATACAACTGATAAATGTCTAACTAAAGAGTTTAGACATGAAAGAAAAAAGTACTACATGAACAGCATCAAAACTAAACAAAACTAAATCCACTATCCTATGGCTGAATCCACATCACATCTCTGCGTCGTCTGCACCGGGAGGATCATGAGGGAAATAGGCAGTGGTCGGGTCGAAGTACTGAAAAGTAGTCTCATCAGTAAAACGAGGACCAGGGAAAGCAGGATGTGGAAGGATAGTGAGTGGATGAACTGGATCATGCACTAGGCTGTAGTGGAGATCGGCAATACTGTTTCTCAGCACCTGGGCCTGAGAAATATGCCGGAACTCGGAGTCCTGATAACGTTGCGTGGATACGGCAACGAAATCATCAAACCGCTGGTAGAATGCCTGATCGAGTCCAGGGGCAGGGGCCGGAGCAGGAGGAGCATCTGCTGGAGGGGCCTCAGCATCAGCTACTGGGTCAGCAGGAGCAGCACCGGGAGGTTGAGGAAACCGACGAGAGCGGGTCAACTCAACAGGTGGAGAAGAAATACTCGTATTAATTATTATCCATATTAATTATTAAAAAAAATACTTGTACTTAATATCGGAAGTTTTATTTGTAAATTTTTTATTTGCAGAAAAGCTCGCGCCTTTTGAGGGTAATAAACCATGCGAAGATGTGCAGTACGTGATGATTTGACAAGTTGAAAGAGAGTGTGAAGGCCAAAATCATTCCCACCGGATTGCAAAATTTGGCAAAATACTCATATCAGCTATTGGACCACGCAATGATATCTGCGTTTGTGGAGCGTTGGCATCCAGAACCAATAGTTTCCATTTCGCAGACGGGGAGTTGACAATCACCCTTGATGATGTGTACCACATTTTGGGGGTTGCTTAGAGTTGACGGTCGTCAAATGGCGATGGATTATTCTGAGGGTGACTTCGAGATGTATGATGAGCTTGTGGGACTGGTCGCCAATTCTCTTGGGGTTGAGACGGAGACTTTCGTCAGCCTTCCCGAATTTAAGAAGTCATATGGAGTTCCGTTAAGTTTTTTGAGGAATACATTCTATTCTGACGACTCCGACGACGACGATGCTAGTGACGACTCCGTGGCCCGGGCATACATACAATTTATCCTAGGGGCCGTCGGCGTTACCGACAAGTCCGGGATCGCGATACATGCCAAATATCTAAACAATCTTACGGACTTGAATACTGTGGATGAAGTATCATTCGGAAGTAGTATCCTAGCACATCTCTACCGCGAGCTTGGTGTTGCATCTCGAGTCGAGTCGAAGACAATAGCTGGTTGCCAGACTCTGTTCCTTGTAAGCAAATAATACCCTATAGTGTTTATAGGTAGTATATTCTTTTGATAACGATGACATTATTATATTTGACATTTACAGGCGTGGATATACGATCATTTTTCGACGCTGAAGAGGGCGACTCTTAATAGAGATTATGATGAGCAGATGCTAGGATGTGTAAATGGAATCCGGCTAAGATAGATACCAGACATCCACATACGTTGGCAACCCTACGTGTCGCTCTAGAAGATATGAAGGCGAAGGAGGTGAAACAATTTGCACTATTTAGAGACATTAAGTTAAAGTAGCATTTACGTACTACTATAGTTTTTCACATTGATTAATAATTCCTTAAGTAATGATTACATATTGTAGATTATTTGGGATCCATATCGGGATATGCAAAATACTACTCGTGCGGTGCAACCGTTTGCACTGTTTAGAGGCCCGATATTTTGTCATGAAACTGAGGAGCCTCACATCTCAGACCGAGTGCTTCGTCAGTTTGGTTACGTACAGACTATCCCTAGCTCTTTAAAATTGAGGACTGCTGCCAAAGGGAAGAATGCAAGGACTTATGTCCCGCCGTACTACCCTTGGGATTCTATGTTTTTCACTGAGTGGCAACGTCATGTTGTCGGTGAAACCATACGAACTCCGGCCGTGGAAATGTGGGATTGTAGTAAGGATTATATGGAGTATTACGTGGATGCCGGGCATGGGATGATGTTGGATCCGGATAAGCGAAGTGCTAAAGTGCCGGTAGCAGCTCCTCTACCATCCAAGTCAGTACTATATGAAGCACTACAAAAGATGGTAAGTGTCTGTAACCCAGTCTCGTATTGATGAGTATCAGTACCTTAAGTTATAATTTTTATTCGTGCATGCAGGCTAAGAAAGTTAAGAAGTTAGGGAAAAGTTTGATCAGATGCAAGGGCGAGAATTACAAAGATGTTGGCCTGCAGATGCAAAACATCACAGATGATTATCCATTTTTCGAAGAGGAGCGACGCACGAAGATGCGTCATGACCAAGAATGACTATGTGACTAGTATTATTCGTGACTTTGTGACAATGTGTATGTGATTTTGTAACTCTTTACTGACTTCGTGACTATGTGACTATGTGACAAGTGTATGTGCATGTGACAAGTGTATGACTATGCGTATCTGAATACTCCGTGACTATGTGTATGTGACTAGTATGACTATGCGTATCTGAATACTCCGTGACTATGTGACTATGTGTATGTGCAAGTATTGAGATGTTGCAAGTTTTGAGACTATTGAGACTCAGTATAGAGAAAAGTATAGAGATGTTGCAAGTATTGAGACTCTTGTGACTACGTGCATGTGACTAGTATTTATGACTAGCTGAATCAATTTGTTGCAAGTATTGAGATGTTGCAAGTATTGAGATGTTGCAAGCATTAACATGTGGACTGCCCAATTCCTGGGCAGTCCATCTCACAGCAAGTATTGAGATGGACTGCCCAGTTTCGTGGCAGTCCACATTTACATGTGGACTGCCAGAAACTGGACAGTCCATCTCAATACTTGCTGTGAGATGGACTGCCCAGTTTCTCGGCAGTCCACATGTTAATGTGGACTGCCACAAAACTGGACAGTCCAACTCACAGCAAGTACTGAGTTGGACTGCCCAGTTTCCTGGCAGTCCACATGTCAATGTGGACTGCCAGGAAACTGGGCAGTCCAAGTCAGAACTTGCTGTGAGTTGGACTGCCCAGGAAACTGGACAGTCCAACTCACAGCAAGTATTGAGATGGACTGTCCAGTTTCCTGGCAGTCCACATACTCATATGGACTGCCCAATGTCTGGACAGTCCAACTCACAGCAAGTATTGAGTTGGACTGTCCAGTTTTCTGGCAGTCCACATTTACATGTGGACTGCCAGGAAGCTGGACAGTCCATAGTCCATACCAATACTTGATGTGAGTTGGACTGCCCAGTTTCATGGACAGTCCATATTGCAACATTCAGTAACTAATGATACTAACGATCCAAAATAATACTCATGAATACTTGTTACATTCATCAATACTTGATAGGAAAATGATACAAAATGATACTCATCCATATTGCAACGGTCATATACATGATGATACTCATCCGTATTGCAACATTCATATACAAAATGATCATCGTCTATACTTGTAACATTCTTCTGTTCAAAATGATACAAACTATTACAAAATGTGATATATTGCAACGATCTTCTATACAAAATGTGATATATTGCAACATTCTTCTATACATCAGTCAATTAATACATCGTAGTGTCCCTCCGGCCTTGGTATAGGTTCTACGTAATTCGTGATCTTCTTGTAAGCATTTATAGCATCGGTGTATGGTGCTACCCAGGAGATCGATTCTTCCGGAGCATGTTTATACCAAACTGAAGCAGGGGGAGGAATAGGAGAGTGACCGATCAACCGCGGGATAACGAAGTGATTTTTGTCGAGTCCAATGGTATGTAGGTTGGATATACTGTACTCTGCGGGAGGAGCGCACATTGGAAAGAATGTATTGTTGATGTTCTGGAAAAGAACGATAATTGGTAGCTTGTACTTGTTAGCGAACAGATATGCAGCAGATGGTACGTCCAAGTAATGTTCTGGCCCAGTGGTCTGGGTATCGCAAGGAATGCTTGTCAACAATTCTCCAATATGTTCTTGGCCAAGTATTTTGCTGTAGAATGGAAGACGAGACACCAACTCAGAATATAGCTCTGCTCTGACTTGTCTCCATCCGTCTTTGGGGGGGTAGCCTAGATGTCGTGCAAGCACATGAAATCCACAATGGCCGTCTTTCGGCACATCATCTATAGACCAAATATATTTTTGTATGGCGGGCAAAAAAGCACCAATGTACACATCAAGCGCTGTAACAACACTAGTTTTCTGCATCTTTCTGTGAGTAGGGAGCTTGTTCATCCTCTTCGGAATGACTACACGTTCCACGCTTCTTTCAATATGCTCAAATAGTGAGGGTTCTCGCTTAGTATCCTGGAGCTTCTTCTTATGTGTTCTTTTTGGCGGTCTACCCTTCAGAACAATGACAATAGATGGCTCCTGTATATGACTACTTGCCGGATTGGCAAGTTCTTGGATTTTGAGCTCAATAGACCTCCTCTCAGGTTCTAGTGCGGCACACCATCTTGCATGAAGAAGTTTCATCTGTGGCATGGAAAAGAAATCATCATGAATGTCCACTATTGGCATGATCGACAGCTGTCTCCAACGTTGATCAACAACCACTACTGGAATAGGTGTACATTGACGTCGATATTCGTTGATCTCGTGTGCACAAGGGAGGCCGAGACAAGTACGATATGTACAACCACATACTTCGGTATCCAACCCGACTGAATTCGCACGACCAGTCTCATGAAGTAGTAAATTCAATGCATAGTGGGACACTACATGGATTAAATCAGACAAGAGATGTTCTTTCTTATGTTCGTGCATCACAATATTGAGGCTCATCTCAAATGAAGCATTTATCTCGTTCACGGTGGAATTGGTCATTTGATTGATTGCTTCCCAAACTGACACAAAACCCCCGACCGATGAACAAAGATGTCTTTTTAGTCTTGAATGTGATCTTTCGGCACGGTTGGTAGTGGTCGTGCCGTAATGTTTCTCCGTATTCGTCCATGCCAAGACAAAATTTTCTTTATGTGGATCAAGCCATGTGTCTTTGATATAAGATATACATGCCAGGTTGCTCTTTTCCCACTGCTCTTTGAAGATGTACCATGCTGCATCGAAAGTTTCCTTAGTACTTGCTCGCCATACAAGGGTCCAATCTCTGTAGAATTCTTCGAAGCGTTCCATGTCGACTTTGCCATCTACTTTCTCGAACTTTATCTTGCATTGTGCTTGAATATTTCGATTTACATGTCAACTGCATAATAATCTACGAGCATGAGGAAATACGATATCAATAGCATTCATCAATGCATATTCCCGGTCGGTGACAAAAACAGACGGCTCTCTCTGTCCAGTGTAAAGTGACTTCAACTTTTCCAAAGCCCATGTATAGTCCTCTACTGTTTCGTTCTTCATGAAACAAAAGGCAACTGAAAATGTTTTACCGGTAGAAGTGAAGCCGACAATGTGAAAAAGAGGCATCTTGAATTTATTAGTCTTGTACGTGCAATCAACAACCAAGACATCGACGAAAGACCGTGCCAATTGTGTGCAATCCGGATGGGACTAAAACATAGAAATGACTTCATTGCTCTGCGGAAGTCTTCTATGGTATTCCATGTAATGATTTTCGCCAAGTACCTTCAACACTTGCTGCATCGCCATTCTTCCTTTTAGAGTGTTTGTTCTCGACCTAGCAAGTGCATTGTATATTGTCCTCAAACTGGACTTGTTCTTATCATTCTTCTCACGCAGTACGGAATAAATTTCTTTAGGACCAACTTCGGAAGTTGACAATTCTTTAACTAACTTTTTCTTTTCGTCGTCCAATCTTCTAGCGTAGGGATGACCAACAAGCGTGTCCGACACAGGATGATTGTGCATCCCATTCCTCACCACAACTGTCCACTTCTCATCATTTTTGCATACCAACACTAACTTGAAGGGACAACCACATTTCCTTGTCCCTGCCGCTTTCTTCGGAGTTTTTGTTACGAGAAGTTCATCTTTTTTACGATGATCCCTATACTGCCCACCTCTTTCACAACCAAGATCTACAGTTTTTCGCTTCGCCCGGTGCCTTAACGACCTTGAAATGACAAGGATTGTGTTCGACCGCCTTCCAACTTCTCTGCACTATTCTAATACTGCGTCGTAAGTGTTAGCCCAATGATTACATCATGTTTTTGAATATGGCTAATCAATTAAGTTTAACTAGTGATGTCACTAATATTCATGTAATCTCTATCAAATTGCTACTTAAACTTAGCATTGTCCTAAATGTTATATATCATATTGCTATGCTTGTATCATACTGCATCATATTATGTTGTTCGTCTAACATGTACTTGCAGACAAGCAGTAAGCATGATAAAACCAGGACATATGCAATGGAGAATTATTGATGGGCCAAAGACGGCGTTATACATGAAGTTTTCTCTGAACCGCCTAACGACCTATCCGGGGCCTCGCATCGGGGGTTCCGCTGCCCGGTCAGCGGACAGGGGTCGAGGGGGCAGCGCCCCCCGTCAGGGGTTCGGGGGCGAAGCCCCCGAAAGGTATTCAGATTTTCAGATCTGTTTATCTTTGGATGACTGCCGTCAAGGAAAAATGCGTCTTCTATGTCAGGAAAAAGACGTCTTCTATGTCAGGAAAAAGACGTCATCAAAAGGGCTATTAGTTTTCATATTTATCTGTATTTTTCCCTTTATTGAGTCTAGGAAAAATGTGAGATTGATCGGATCGGTACTGGCTTAGGTTTTTCTCAGTCCACAAACAAAAATAAGCCTACCTAAGTATCCCAAAAACCCACAATTCCAAAAAGCCCAAAACCTATGCAAATTTGGTTTATTCTTTACTGTTCTGAACCAGCAGAACTCTGACAGAACTCTGACCGAGTTCGGTCCGAGTTCGGCCCGAGTTCGGTCTGGGTTATTTGAATTTCAGTTCCCACTAAATCTGCATGCAACGTTCGTATGCGAAATCCTAGCATCCGAACTCTGCCCGAACTCTGCCCGAGTTCGGTTTCCCAAAAACACTATAAATAGAGTTGAGATTACCATTCATTTCAACAATCCAATTTCATCTCTAATCTTCTCTATCTAAAGTGTTCTGAGCTTTTAATTTCATATCTAAGCCTTTACGACTCTTAGCCAAGCCAGTACAGTTTCTGTTTAATCTAGAGTTTGGTGTTGTATCGGAGGTTGTATTTAGAAAACGTTCCAGTTTTTCAATTGCCTTCTGGAGTCGGTCGTGCGCTCGTCACCAAGCACGGTGTTGTGGAGCTGGTCGTGCGCTCGTCACCAAGCACGGTGTTGTGAAGTCGGTCGTGCACTTGTCGCCAAGCACGGTGTTGTAAGAGTTGCAAGCACTCAGTTAAAGTTTGTGCTATAGTGGATTAACATCGAGCAAGAGTACTCGAGACTGGATTAGTCCTCTCAGAGGGATACCAGTATACATCGCTGTGTCACTGAGTTTGAATTCTTAACTCTTACTTTACTGGATTTATTTACTGCCATAGTTATTGCTTAAAGTTTTTTATTGGTGATTATTTTCCGCTGCACACGCACACACTCTATTCACCCCCCCTCTAGAGGTGCTCAACGGTCCTACAGTAAGATTCAAAAACCATATCCGTCGAGAATATAGTCCTCAAATCAATGCACATAGGAGATGGGGTGCCCTACAATAAATTTCCGATTTTTTTAATAACTAAATCAACGACAAGTGCAAAGACAATATCCAATTCAGGACTCACATTGCAGTTAAACTAGACTGCCAGAAATTCTGACAGTCCTAAGTGGTTGATGGACTGCCAGAAAGTGTGGCAGTCCAGTTAAATAGGGTATGAACACTTGGACTGCCACACTTTCTGGCAGTCCATAAAGTACTATGGACTGCCAGAAAGTGTGGCAGTCCAGTAAAATAGGGTATGAACACTTGGACTGCCACACTTTCTGGCAGTCCATAAAGTACTATGGACTGCCAGAAAGTGTGGCAGTCCAGTTAAAGAGAGTATGAACACTTGGACTGCCACACTTTCTGGCAGTCCACGTGTTCATACCCTACTCAACTGGACTGCCACACTTTCTGGCAGTCCATAGTACTTTATGGACTGCCAGAAAGTGTGGCAGTCCAGTGGAGCAGAAGCTTAACTTCTGGACTGCCACACTCTCTGGCAGTCCACCAAGTACATGGGACTGCCTTAGTGTGTGGCAGTCCAAATGTCGACTACGAATTGGTTCCACGTAACTAGGTCGGGGACCTACCGGGACTTCTTCGGAGAGAATGTTGTGTTCTTCGGAAGGATCGGACTGATCGATTGCTACATTTGACGTTCCTATTTCTTCCATATTTCCTACATTATGATCTATGTTACCTGGACTCGGGTATGGGTGTCGGGTACGGGTACATATCCAAGAGTCGGGTCCTTTAAACTTATAATTGAAGGACACACGGACTCGGCTAAAAAGGATCCAAATTTTGGATATGGGTACGGGGATATGACTAAGGTTTCACAGAAAGACAACCTGTAATTATAAATTACTAATAAACTTTACTGAACTAGTTGGATAAGTCCCTAAGGGACTGTCCCTTCAGCTCCCCTACGACTTTACTACCAATCTATCATATTAAGATAAACTATCTACATCACTACCACATTAAAATAAACTATCTACTTCACTATCAATCTCCTAATTGTCGCCATGAAGGATTCGATTGTCATCATGGAGGATCAGATACGGATTCCATACCCATATCCATGTCCTACCCGATCGACACGGGTACTTCTCCTTAAAGTGGAGAGTCCGGACAACATAGATTATGATAACACCTTCAATAATTAGGAATGAACAAACTTTAAAACAAATAGTGCCATCTAGTAGTCGAAATCATACCGAGTACTAGGAATATTCGTTGATAATTATTCGACGTTTGAAGACAAGAAGATTGAGTGGGGGACAAGAAGAATATTCTAGGATTCTTGGTTCTTGGGAAAGTGGGAATGGAATTTTGGAGAAGAAGAAGACCAAAGGAAAAATTTTTTTTTTTTTCACTTTTATACTACAAAGTGGGATAGCCTTAATAACATTTTCCAATGGCAAACTTGTAAATAAACCAAAAATAAAAATGGGCTAGCCTTGATAACAACGTGATGTGCCCATATAAAAAGCCTTAGTGAATTATCCAGCATGGATTGGACTGGTTTAAAAGCTGCTAGATAAAAACCACCCAAAACCAGACCTCTTATACCCGGTACTCTAAAAATACCTCATAACCGCTACGGTGCTACCCCTACAATTGCCAAGCAGACCCTAAAGCTCTGAAAGTATAAAATCCACGAGTTTGATAATCTCGTCTCAAATGGGTCATTCAAGAGGAAACATTTAGCTTTCAAACATCTTAATTAAAAAAATCCATGGTACTCAGCGTACCATTGAGATACTGCATTATCGGCCGGTTTGGGTTCGAGTCACTTGCCGCGACGCATTTGCATCCTAGAGGATGCGGGCGGAAATAGCCTCTCAGTATATTAGGGATAAGGTTGCATACATTTTGGCCTTCCCAGACTGTGTCCTAGTGGGAGCTTCGTTGCACGGGTGTCACGTCCCGCTCCCATAGGAGCGATCGTCCTCGCTAAGGCGTGATGCCGCACGAGCCTACATTGCGCTCGTGCAAGACAGTTTCATAACGGCCGATTACAGCGGCACATTTAGAAGCAAAACATTGAACATGCAACAATGAAACATTGAACATTGAACAGTTTCATAACGGGGTCGTCGTACAGAAGTTCCAAGCAGAAACATTGAACATGCAACAAAAATTTAGAAGCAAAACACAAGTTATTCAAAATGTGCTCTTTATTGATATTGAACAATAAGGTTACAATGGGACGCAAGGCCCTGATTACAAGTCTCTCGAGCTCACTTTTCTCTCATTTTACAAGTCACTCTGCTCTCTCTCATCTCTCGATATAATGCTTTAAGGTGACGAGTGCGGATTCTGCAAGATTGCGATGTCCATACATTATGTCCCGTATAAGTCTTGACTCCAAGCGGCCGCATGCTTCGAATCGCCAAGGAACTCCGTGCCTCGATGCATCCAAGCGAGCTCCGCGCCACGAGCTTCTACCTATGCCTGCACATAAAAACTGTTTGGGTGTCAGGACTCAACTGTACTGGTGGAGTGAGCTCCTCGCCCACCCATACAAAACCGACACGTTCATTTACTTTGTGCAGCTTAATCCCTTTTGATTGTCTTTCTAGTCTTGCCTTAGGATCAATTTTAGGAACAAGACGTCTTGGCCTATACTTGGCAACGCAACGACAGGGTCGTGCTATACTCTATTCGTGACTTCAATATATTCGAGGCAATGCCTCGCCGAGTAGAACTTATGCAACTCGACCGTACCAAGACTTTCACTTGTTTTACGTGCCTCAAGACCATTCTCGTGCCAACGACGTCAAGGGGACGACTCGTGCTGGTCGTGCCAATACACTTGTTCGTGCCTTACGATCGAGGCCGTGCCTCCCAAGTATCACCCAGACTTAACCAACTTGCCTTACGGCCCTTCCTGACTTAACTCGAGATAACGTCACATTCATGACGAAGCACGTGTCCTTGCTATAGCCAACTCTTAGGCTCTAGAATGGTGATGCAATCGTGCACCCCCTAACTCGTGTCGATTCAAGGTTAGCGCTTGCTCTAAGCGTAACCTGATAACCCAACTCATAACCAGCTAGTACTCGACGCAATCCAAAGGCATACACGCGGATAGCCGCTCTTGCCGACACATCTATATGAGTGGTCACTGACAATGTCAAGCTATCCTGGATCTTTTGCATACGGTGACCATTCGCGTGGCGAGGTACGAGCTCCTACCGAATGACCCGCAGCCTATATTGTAACGGTTCACTTCAACGAGTCGTACCGTCGATGAGGGTCGTACAATATCTGCAATTCCTCCTAGGCCGACACGAACCCGGCGCCACGGGATCGCTCGAGAATTTTCGCCCTTGCGCGCAAGTTGTCCAATGACCATGCAAGACTCAACTCGATCTATCATGTCCTTCCTTATTCATGACCATGCTTTCCATCTTTCTATCGAGACTCCCAAGTAGCGGGACCGATCTATCGTGATTCCTTATCGAGACTCCCATGTAGCGGGACCGATCTCGCGAACTCCCTTATCGAGACTTATCGAGACTCCCAAGTAGCGGGATCGATCTCGTGTGTTTTCTTATCGAGACTTAGCGAGACTCCCAAGTAGTGGGACCGATCTCATGTACGAGACTTATCGAGACTTAGCGAGACTCCCAAGTAGCGGGATCGATCTCGTGTACGAGACTTAGCGAGACTCCCAAGTAGCGGGACCGATCTCGTGTACGAGACTTATCGAGACTCCCAAGTAGCGGGACCGATCTCGGCGACACCTAGTCGCGTGGACTTTCTTTGTCCGTGGCATGCTTTTCACTAAAACCTACCGTGGCTCGTGCCTTAGACAGACCTTGTTCTCTAGGCGACGCTATCGCTCTAGTCATATACTTTATACGACGAGCCTTGCTCTCGTGGACTTGACAACCGCAACCAACAGGGGACAGTGCTAGAATTGGCTTCGATAGCCCAGCAAAACTCTTGTTTAACTTATTCGGGCAACGACTTGACGAGCAAAGGCTACGCCAAGCTTCGCATCGAAGGAACGTGCCGTCCACGCGTTTGACTTGAACAACCAAGTTCTAGGGTGTCTAGACTTAAGCCACAAGCCGTGCAATACGACTTAACCCACGGGACATGCGAAGGCTATGCCAAGCCTTGGACGACGGGACCGTGCATGCATTATCGAGCATTCACGCGGGCGACGCCTATGACTTAGGCTAATTCGAGTGTTCTGGCAACTTAGCAACTTAGGCCAACTTCCTTATTCCAAGCAACGGAACGAAGGATCGAGTGTCATTTTTGAAAGCACGCTGAGCAGACTTCTAAGCAGATCGTGGGACCTTTTTCCATGTTCTAACACATTCCGACCCGTCGGAATTATTTCCTTAGCTATATGGATGCATCTCTTTTGTTATTAAGCCTAACTTGTGCGAGTTAAAAACATGCGAGTTATTATGTGAAGGCTAAGATGAGGCAAGTTCATCGAAACTACCCCACCTGAGCGAGGAGTCGCCTCGACCGAGCGAGTCTTCGAGCAGCCGTTGCAAGGCTAGGTCCGAACGCCGTCGGCGTTTTGATTCCTCCGATTGACTGCGCGGGACGGGACACTACATCATACACCACTCAGAAAAAGTTTCGTCCTCGAAACTAAGTACTTACTTTTGGACTACTTTGCTCAAAGGACTATCGTACATACTCCGCCTACGCGTTTCTTCGATTCCGAGCCACGCTCGCACTAGTATCAATCCTTCTTTTAACACGATTTTAAAATCCTCGACACTTCTCCAGTCCTCAAGTCTCACTCGAATTCAACGTATCACTTGGTTGGATCGTGCACGCATTCCAGGCGTCCCCAAAATACATGCATTTCAGCCAAGCCGCATGATAGATAATTCGTCATTCTCACTCGAGTCGCATCATGCACATATTCAGGCGTCCCTGATATATATGCATGTCAGCCGAATCTCGTGAGGGGCATTTCATACTCTAGAATTATTCTATCCATCCAAACCAATCCTCAAGATCAATCCTCGAATGCTAACTCTTGAAACAGGGGCGTCTCGCCTAACCGCTAGGCCATTTCTCAAGGCTAAAGTCAATGTCAGGATTGGAATCATAGTTCCCCAACAATAATGCCAACACTGACCCTAATCCTAGGGTCAAACCAAGGTCGATAATACAAGGTTTTCTACCCAATCTCGCGTCACTCAGATTTTTAAACATCGAACATGATCACCTAATTCGCATCAAGGCATACGTTGCACAGATTCGAATCCGTTTAAATCACCAATTTGCATAGTCTATTCCTTCTGACATGTCGACATGATTCACATATCCATTCTAACCAATTCATGTATTCGATTACGAGGTCGTCTAGCACAACAATTCGTCATGCCCCAATCTCACGCAAGTTCGATTATCTACGTTGGACATGAATCACCATGCCACGTTCTTGCAGGATAATCGTCCTTATTGGAGCGTAACTCTTGCTTGAGTCTAGACTAATTCATTCTCGATACGCGGATTGGACCTACTCAATCCTCAAGTTCAATCGTCAAGTACACAGAGTCATTCTCGAGTCCACCTTCGCGTCAAACCACAAGTCGAAGCAATCAAATTGCCATGTCATGCAAGTTCGATCACCCCCGCTGTATGAATCACCATACCAACGCTCACGCGGAGTGATCGTCCTAATCGGCGTGACGCATGTGCGAGGCTGGAGTTGCGCTCGCATAAGACAAGAACGTCAACGTTGTGGTTATCATCGAAGCAATCCAAACATTTCATTTCCATCCAAGCCAAGATCTCAGTTCGATAGTCTGTTTGTCATTCGTTCAACTAGGAAATCCTCGAGCCAAGTCTATCTTTTTCTCGACATATTTCAACATCCCGAGTATAGCATCCATCGGAACAATGACATTTTACACGATCATCGTTCCTCGAATCAGAGTACCCCCGAGTTATCGCACGTCGATCTTTGATACGCCTCAATACCATCGATGATGTACGTAACCTGACGATCTTTCTTTACAACGAACTCCGAGTCGTGCAACTGATGCTATTGTCCGAATTGGATATACCACGATTCTATTCGACCAAGTCCGAAATCATAAGTGCGATCCTCTAAGCTTCCTCGATCAAGACATTCACTTTTTATTCGTCATTCCAAATCATTTTCTAACTCGTGTTGCCCATTCACAATTTGTCCGAACGACATCTCGTTCGGGACCTTCGAAGTCACGACCAACTAAGTATGACGCGTTCTAAGGCTTTGCGCGATCGCATCGCCTCGCCGACATACTCGTTGTTACCCCTAATCCTCAATTTTCGCTTGAATGATTTCCAAGACGAACCATACACCACTCAGGATTCGAGCCATCCGATTTAGTCCACAATCACGTACACATTATTCGCTAAACATCTTTCAGATTCGTTCGACGAATCTCTAGCGTAATCGCTCACGTCGTCTCGACGTACTAAGTCGTTCGCACTATTCCTCAAAATCTAAACCAATCTTCCGTATACGCCTAAGCGTTAATTCGATAGCATTTCTATCGATATACACTCTAAGTGTATCTCCGTTCTCGACCGAGCGATACTTAATATCGCTCGCACTTCGTTTGCACCATAAATTCTATGTGCGTGACACGCGGCACAACTTAGCCAAAAGGCCGTGTGCATAGCCTTTCTATATCGATATACACTCTAAGTGTATCTCCGTTCTCGACCGAGCGATACCTAATATCGCTCGCACTTCGTTTGCACCATAAATTCTAGGTGCGCGACACGCGGCACAACTTAGCCAAAAGGCCGTGTGCATAGCCATCCCGTACGGACTATACTCTGATTTTGCACGCTCATTTGCTAATGTCGATGTAGGACTATTTAGGCACGCACGCGACTTGCTAACTTTAGCATGTGTTTTCTATCAAGTTAAGTTTGACATCGTTCGGCACAAAGGCCATCGTCTATCGATGCGTTCATTCGAACACTTGTACGAGCTTTTGAAAATATTTAGACTTATTGTATGGACATGCTGTGGGACATTTGAGAGAGAGCGCACACTTCTTTTTCCATGAACGAGCTTTCAAAACTGAGAGATTCGACTTGAAGTCCAAGGATGTAAAGCCGTGCTCTGATACCATTATGTCACGCCCCGCTCCCGAGCGATCGTCCTCGCTAAGACGTGATGTCGCACGAGCCTAGATTGCGCTCGTGCAAGACAGTTTCATAACGGCCGATTACAGCGGCAACGACGGGGTCGTCGCACAGAAGTCCCAAGCAGAAACATTGAACATGCAGCAGAAATTTAGAAGCAAAACACAAGTTATTCAAAATGTGCTCTTTATTGATATTGAACAATAAGGTTACAATGGGGCGCAAGACCCTGATTACAAGTCTCTCAAGCTCACTTTTCTCTCATTTTACAAGTCACTTTGCTCTCTCTCATCTCTCGATACAATGTTTCAAGGCGACGAGTGCGGATTCTGCAGGATGGCGGTGTTCATACATTATGTCCCGTATATGTCTTGACTCCACGCGGCCGCACGTTTCGAATCGCCAAGGAACTCCGTGCCTTGACGCATCCAAGCGAGCTCCGCGCCACGAGCTTCTACCTGTGCCTGCACATGAAAACTGTTTGGGTGTCAGTACTCAACTGTACTGGTGGAGTGAGCTTTTCGTCCACCCATACAAAACCGATACGTTCATTTACTTTGTGCAGCTTAATCCCTTTTGATTGTCTTTCTAGTCTTGTCTTAGGATCAATTTTAGGAACAAGACATCTTGGCCTATACTTGGCAACGCAACGACAGGGTCGTGCTATACTCTATTCGTGACTTCAATATATTCGAGGCAGTGCCTCGCTGAGTGGAACTTATGCAACTCGACCGTGCCAAGACTTTCACTTATTTTACGTGCCTCAAGACCATTCTCGTGCCAGCGACGTCGAGGGGACGACTCGTGCTGGTCGTGCCAATACACTTGCTCGTGCCTTACGATCAAGGCCGTGCCTCCCAAGTATCACCCAGACTTAACCAACTTGTCTTATGGTCCTTCCTGACTTAACTCGAGATAACGTCACATTCATGCCGAAGCACGTGTCCTTGCTATAGCCAACTCTTAGGCTCTAGAATGGTGATGCAACCGTGCACCCCCTAACCCGTGCCGATTCAAGGTTAGCGCTTGCTCTAAGCGTAACTTGATAACCCAACTCATAACCTGCTAGTACTCGACGCAATCCATAGGCATACACGCGTATAGCCGCTCTTGCCGACACATCTATATGAGTGGTCACTAGCAATGTCAAGCTATCCTGGATCTTTTGCATACGGTGACCATTCACGTGGCGAGGTACGAGCTCCCACCGAATGACCCGCAGCCTATATTGTAACGGTTCACTTCAACGAGTCGTACCGTCGATGAAGGTCGTACAATATCTGCAATTCCTCCTAGGCCGACACGAATCCGGCGCCCCGGGATCGCTCGAGGAATTTCGTCCGTGCGCGCAAGTTGTCCAATGACCATGCAAGACTCAACTCGATCTATCATATCCTTCCTTATTCATGACCATGCTTTCCATCTTTCTATCGAGACTCCCAAGTAGTGGGACCGATCTCGCGTGATTCCTTATCGAGACTCTCAAGTAGCGGGACCGATCTCGCGAACTCCCTTATCGAGACTTATCGAGACTCCCAAGTAGCGGGACCGATGTCGTGTGTTTCCTTATCGAGACTTAACGAGACTCCCAAGTAGCGGGACCGATCTCATGTACGAGATTTATCGAGACTTAGCGAGACTCCCAAGTAGCGGGACCGATCTCGTGTACGAGACTTATCGAGACTTAGCGAGACTCCCAAGTAGCGGGACCGATCTCGTGTACGAGACTTATTGAGACTCCAAAGTAGCGGGACCGATCTCGGCGATACCTAGTCGCGTGGACTTTCTTTGTCCGTGGCATGTTTTTCACTAAACCCACCGTGGCTCGTGCCTTAGACAGACCTTGTTCTCTAGGTGACGCTATCGCTCTAGTCATATACTTTATACGACGAGCCTTGCTCTCGTGGACTTGACAACTGCAGCCAACAGGGGACAGTGCTAGAATTGGCTTCGATAGCCCAACGAAACTCTTGTTTAACTTATTCGGGCAACGACTAGACGAGCAAAGGCTACGCCAAGCTTCGCATCGAAGGAACGTGCCGTCCACGCGTTCGACTTGAACAACCAAGTTCTAGGGTGCGTAGACTTAAGCCACAAGCCGTGCAATACGACTTAACCCACGGGACATGCGAAGGCTATGCCAAGTCTTGGACGACGGGATCGTGCATGCATTATCGAGCATTCACGCGGGCGATGCTTATGACTTAGGCTAATTCGAGTGTTGTGGCAACTTAGCAACTTAGGCCAACTTCCTTCTCCCAAGCCACGGGACAAAGGATCGAGTGTCATTTTTGAAAGCACGTTGAGCAGACTTCTAAGCAGACCGTTGGACCTTTTTTCATGTTTTAACACATTCCGATCCGTCGGAATTATTTCCTTAGCTATGTGGATGCATCTCTTTTATTATCAAGCCTAACTTGTGCGAGTTGAAAACATGCGAGTTATTATGTGAAGGCTAAGATGAGACAAGTTCATCGAAACTACCCCACCTGAGCGAGGAGTCGCCTCGACCGAGCGAATCTTCGAGCAGCCGTTGCAAGGCTAGGTCCGAACGCCGTCGGCGTTTTGATTCCTCCGATTGACTGCGCGGGACGGGGCACTACAACGGGGATGCTCGTTTTTTAATCAGAGTATCACGGAGAAGGATGTGATTGGATACTGGAGGAAGGGTTCTCAGCTTATGCTGCCTAAATTACACCACATACGATATGCCTACTGGTTGCAGTTGTGGTAATTTATTAGTCAAATATGCATCACTTGTAGAATGAAGATCTTTAGTCCTAGTTGCTTCCTCCTCCTGGCCTTTGAAATCTTATTTTGCATGTTTGTTGTGTTATCAGAATTAATTCCAACTCTGTATTTTTATTCTGAAATTATAATATAAGTAAAATAAATAAATGATACCGAGGCTTGAACTTGGTTCAATGTCCTTAAGACAATATTCGTCCCGCACTGGTGCTTACGGCTTAATGGCGATTAGTCTCCCAGGATACAACGGTTCTTTCCTTCGGTAGCAGCACTTCGCACCGTAGGAACTTGTCGAAGCAACATTGGTTGTCTCTCTCTCTTAGACTAATTAATGCTATTGATTGAAGGAATGAATGCTCCAAACACTTGTGCATTTATAGAAATAAAGAGACACGGTGGAAAGGACACACCTTTCCAATAAGTAGATTCGTACACCTCTTCAAAGATTCGTTGCCATAGATTCGTTGATAGAAAATAATTAATATTATTATTATTACAAATATACATTCACTTTTTCCAACATGTTGTTCTCATGGGGGGGGGGGGGGGGGGGGGGGGGACCGGGGGATTTGCATATTGTTGGGCTGTTCAAGTGGGTGCGTTGAGTGGATAGACTTTGGTTGAATGTCAAGTGTCAAGCCTTCGTGGTTGCGATTGGGCTTTTAAATTTCTCTCCTCTGATTTTAAAACATGAGGGAGCATTGGCCTCCATTTTCTCGTGTAGGTAAAATATATTACATTGTATTAGACAAATGTACAATTTACAGAAGTACACATTTGGGAGGTAGCTTTGCGACCTTCTTAAGTCGTAGGATATGTAACCCAATACCATTCAGGTTGACCGGACAATCAACCTTATCGACCATAGTGGTTCGTCTCCATTCTACCCTCCAAACTTTAGTACTGGTTGTTATACTCTACGAGCTTGGCACCTTGCCCTCCGAACTTATGGACATCGTGGATAATACCGATGATGCATCTGTCTTCATTACGGCAATTTCCGTTGACTAGTACTCATGATTGATTCAAAATCCAAACAAGTTGGCGAAGATTCAAATCCAAATTCGAAAAGATAGAAACTATTTCATCCCATATTTACACCAGTTACATTTTTTAGAAAGGGAATTTGCTTATGGATCTATGAAACACATTATATGTATTCATAAAATGAGCTGATTTTGATATGAGTCAGTATCGGATTTGAGCTGAGCCCCGTCGAAAACCACACATAAAATTAGTATAGGTCAGTATCTTTTGTATCATGCTAATATTGGAAAGTTTCAGCCTATCTTCATATTTGGCTTTAGCTTACATTGGTCTTTGGCTGTTGAAGATTTGTGTAATGGACCAGCACACTTGCTGAAACCATAGTTCGCAGTATCGGCCGATACCGATCCGATACGGCCGATACCGATACGATTTGGCATGTCCCGATCCGATATCGACCGATACTGACATTAGGGGCCTCTTCTCCGGTCAATTTGGCAAAGAAAATTGAACAAAAGAAGGCCAATGAACAAAGGTGTAAAAGCATAGAAAGGTTATAAAAGCATGTAAAAGAAGAAAACTTAACTATAGTATGTAAATCAATCGGTAAGGGTGACTACTACTTCATTTAATTTCAAAACTACTAAGAAACAACACAGGAAATATTAAAATTGTGCCTAAATGTATAAAATATATTTTCTAAAATGTTAATAATTATTTGTTTTCCGATACCAAAAAATCCGATATTCCGATCCGAAACCTCCGATACTGCCGATCCCGATACTCATAGGAATGTTCCGGTACCGATTCCGATACCGATACTTTGAACCTTGGCTGAAACATTTACCTCAAGGGACTGTTTGCCAGCCAACATTCAAACTTTTTATCCTAAGGGACTTCATATTTGGTTTTATCTATGAGTTAATCATGTTCTTTGAAGAATTGTTTATTCCTTGTGCTATAGTTGGTAACACATAAAGATAATACCATAAAATTAGGCACCCTCTGTCACTGGTTACCAATAAGCTGTAATCTTGTTTTGGAAGCAATCAGGGTGATATTGCTTTGTATAGCTCCTGCAGCATATGATATAAGTTCTACTTTGAACATTAGGGTGCACAAACTATTGGAATGGGGAAGGAAGCTCAGAGCGTGCAGGCTGCTGCTGAATTATATGATAAAGCAAATGATATACTTGGGTAAGCTGATTACTACGTTTACATTCCCATTTTACTGTTGGTTGGTTTCTGATGTTACATGTAGCCAATTCATCCTCTTGTGGATATTGAAAGTGGCAAGAACCTTTGCAGTATGCTCAAAATGTCTTGATTTTTCAGTTTCAATCTTTTGGATGTGTGCAATAATGGACCGAAAGAAAAACTAAACTCAACAGTTATAAGCCAGGTAATGTGATGCAGATCTTCTCTTGTTTATGTTGAAGTCTTTCTCCATTATGGCATATCTAAGTGTGATATTCTAATGGATGTGGTCTTGTAACTGCAGTTACTTGTTAAAGTTCCTTATTCATTGTAACAAAAACATTCACAATCACATTTCCATATTACAAATACTTTCTCATATACTGGCAATATTTAAAATGTTCCATCTTTAATGTAAATCATAGCAGAACAGCTAATCTCCAGGTTATATTGCAGAATGGATGTAATATGAGATGTGATTACCATCAGTGCTACTATCTCCCCTGATATATTTTTTTATCACTAATTATAAGAAACACATAAAATATTAACAAAAGGGATATTTGTTAACTGCAGCCTGCGATATATGTCACAAGCTTAGCTGCTGTTGAAGTACTACGTGCTCGTGATGGAGGTCAGGATATAATCAGCTCTGTAGATGTCACCTGTGGTCTAAGCTTGGGAGAATATACAGCCCTTGCATTTGCTGGAGCATTCAGGTATACCAGATCTGTAGTGTTGTAATTATATAAAGGTTAAGTGCAGTGTTTGAGATAGGTAGTGAATTTTTTTGAGTGTCCTACTGGTCAAAACATATGAGGACATGACAAGTGCATGAGAATTTTAAGATCTCTCTTTCTAGTTTCTACCTTTCTTTTAACTGTTTTACTGCATGTGTTAACTTCTTATGTTTAATTCTTAGCTTCGAGGACGGTCTCAAGCTTGTCAAGCTTAGAGGAGAAGCTATGCAGGTTAGGAGTGAAACTGTTTTTTGAATTGTCCAGCGCATTGAGCATATATGTGCCTACTTAAGTCATGGTACTCACTGGCTTCCTTTTTCAATTTCAGGATGCTGCAGATGCTGCTAATAGTGCTATGGTTAGTATCATAGGACTGGATGCAGAAAAAGTGCAGTTGCTATGTGATGCTGCCAATGAGGAAGTAGATGAGAATGAAAAAGTACAAATAGCAAACTTTTTATGCCCGGTAATATTTCTTTAATCTTAAGCTACATTTTGACATCGTAATAGCACATTAGTCTTTGCCTTCTAACTTAAAATGGCTTCTTGTAGGGTAACTATGCTGTCTCTGGAGGTGTTAAAGGAGTGGAAGCAGTTGAAGCCAAGGCAAAATCATTTAAGGCTCGGATGACGGTCAGTTGTAGACAAATGTTCAAGTCTTCATATTTTGTATGGTTTTTAGATTTACTATTCGAGAAAGAAGTAGAACTGGACAACCTTTATTATAATCTTATTTATCTGAGTTTGGGTTGTATGTAGCAATCACAGGTTCATCATATATTGTCATTTAACCTTTCAAAAGTCTGATCCAACCAAAGGTGCAGTCTCCTTGTAAGAAAGTATAACATTTGTTTGTCTTTGTAACGACACTTCCATACTCACGAACGAGGTTCTCAATGTGTACAACATTGGCTCCCCATACCTCATTATAAATACATAACAAATGCAGTTTAACAGCAATTGTTCATTTACAGTAATTCCTATGTACTAAAGAAATTTGATGTTGGTGGCATCATACGAGGGAAAACAATCTGAATTGTGAAGATGTGTGACTGGAGCCATGTGTAGATGACAACCGTATCCTTATATAAAAACCAGTATTTGGTCGATTTGGACCCTATTATTGGTTATGCTCTAGAAAATTTCTGGAGATGGATACACATTTGACTAATATATTTATCTATATTTGATATCTCATACATTGTTTATGCCATGTTTAGATAACTTATGTAATGTGCTAGGATTTGTAAGTTCATGGAAACATTCTTCTTATAAAATAGATATGAATGCTGATGCGTCCTAAGATGGATGCTCTACATGCTGGGAAAAAAGTCTTCATGTGTTTGATCTGTGCTTTCTATGTGCTTTCTGTCCGTCATGTTTGCATTGCAGCTTACTGTGACAGATTATCATAAATATTTAATTGTTGTGGGATCATTTTCTCAAGGAAGTTAATGACTTTACTGAAGTAAAGTAGCATATGTTTCTTGGTATGTATGATTTCATTAGGTGCGGCTTGCTGTAGCTGGCGCTTTCCACACACGCTTCATGGAACCAGCTGTCTCGAGATTGGAAGCTGCATTGGCGGCAACAGAAATAAGAACCCCCAGGATACCGGTCATCTCAAATGTGGATGCACAGCCACACTCGGATCCTGATACAATCAAGAATATTTTGGCTCGTCAGGTGGTTATTAACCTTATTAGTTTTCATCTCTCACCAGTAAACTGTTCCCTCTAGATTATCAGTGGTTACTGTTACTCTCTTCAAATCACAGGTGACTTCTCCAGTTCAATGGGAATTGACAGTAAAGACACTCTTGGACAAAGGACTGAAGAAAAGCTACGAGTTGGGACCTGGCAAGGTACTGCAAATGTCACCTTTCCAATTCCCTTTTCTGTCTCTGCTCTATATATGTCTTTGTGTGTGTATTGGTGCACTCGTGTAGATCTCTACCTATGTATGTACGCTTGTGTGTGTGTGCATTGCTGCACATGTGTAGATAGATAGAGAGCTCGAATTCTAATATCGCACATTATGCATTTTGGGCTTTGAGTGGAAAAATTCAAACCTATCATGATCTATATCACTTGAAATATCAGCTAACTAAAATATCTAATAATCTACTAAATTTATTGTGCGCAAGTATTTCAACATGTAGATCATGACCCAAAGGTTGGCTTCTCAATATCCATACTATTTATGCATCGGTATAAAGAATCCAGACAATATTTGCTTATTTTTTAGGCTATATATGTATGGTATAACCTCTTCCAAGAGAGGATTACGAGTTTTGAGCTCTAATATATAGTTTCCAACTCCTAGGATTTGACTTCAAATCCAACCGACAGTATCCCAGATGTCTATATATATGTCATGAATTGTAAATTGATTTGCATGCTTTTTCCTGACCCTTTCATGCTGCTACAGGTTATAGCAGGTATTGTTAAGAGGATGAACAAGACTGCTGATCTTGAGAACATTGGTGCTTGATTACTCCCTTGCCTGTGCACCGACTTTAAGCCTGACAGTTCCAAGTTTCATATTTTGGTTCATTTGTGGGTCATGGGATGCATTGCTGTTCCAAAGTTCGTAAAGTGGCTGAACGTGCAAAGCCTCGAGCCGGATGAGTGTAGATGTAGAATCAGGATTCACACCTTAAATTATTGATGTTGATAACTATAATGCGGATTGCAGAGGCCTGCATGGGTTAGGTTAGATTAGGAATGTTATGGTCATGAAATAATGCTTCTAGTGTTTGTGGGGCTTACTGCTCTCTCTGTTAGTGCTTTAGTTGAACCATAAGTCCATTGTGATGCTGAGAATTTTGTTCCCTTAGTTTTGCAATAAAATTCTGTTTGTTTTATCATCAAAGCTAGTCATGGTACCTACAAAAGGTCATCAACTACTGAGAACAAGAAACATCTTATCGATGCCCCATTGTTACATGCTTGGCTGGCTGTCTGCATAACATGATTTGGAACCGAGAGTTGTTTAGCTTGTTTTAGTAACTTTTTTGTTGACAGAGTTAAATGCATGCACAAGCCAGGGTGTAGTATGGGATAATAAAGCATATACCCCCACTATTTTAAAGATCATTATAGAAGAAAGTTTTAAAATAAAGAGCATTGTAGAAGAAAATTTGCCTCAAGAATTAAAATAAAGATCATTGTAGAAGAAAATTTTAAAATACAGATCATTCCGCTAGACGGTCTGACGGAAATCATGCTGCTTCTTTTTTTTTTGCGACTTCCAAACAAACAGCCAACACACATACTAAACAAATAGGCAACCGAGCAAAAAAAAAATTGAATACACGATTTTCGCCAAATGATACGAACCCATCTTCCTTCTTAGTAGCAATCAGTAGCAATGTCGTTAGCAGCAGTTGCAGTATGAAAACAGAGCTCCAGAAAGATCCAGTCAGCAGGCATCGACCAATCAGATAGCAGAGGCCACGTCACAGGTCCAGCTCAGCTCCAACCGCCTAACTGCCAAGGAGTATGAGCTTTCTCTGGATCTCTATAAATAGCATAGAAGGATAGAGGAGAGGACAGCTTGGAATGTAATCGGTTAGTTTTAATTGTTAGTTTTACTTAGCTATTGTAATGTCTCCTCCTTCTTCCTTATTACTCAAATAAAAACTCTAGAATTCTCAATTCTCCACTGTTCTTCCTCAATTTCTGATCTATTCTTGATAATTCATGATGAATTCCACTGGAGCTCCTTCAAATTATGCTATGGAGGGAAAATGAGCTTATCACCAAACCGTCTCATGATATTGTTGGGGTTGAATATTGCAGCATGTGGTGTTTGGTTGCTTGTAAGTGGTGCTTAACATCTACAAGATTTTTAGTGTTTGTCCTCCTTTTAGTAGTTCCGACTGTATCCAACATTTCTATTTACTTACCGTTACATTTCTATTTACTTACGGTACCGTTACAAACTTACAACCACACAATACCAAAAGGGCTGGATTGGGATTGTTTTTCGGCTTATTTTTTTTCCAAAAGCAGTTTTCCAAAAACTGTTTGCTAACAAAATTACTTTAATTCTTGAGGCAACTTTTAAAAACAGGTGGAAGATTATTGTAAAAGGTTTGATTTGGGTCCCTGGAACTGTTGCTGCTTCTTTGGAAAGTGGCAACAAAAATAGCTTTCGACAGAATTTTTTTTAATTCTTTTTAAAATATGTTCAAAATTGAATTTACTTTTTTTTTCCCCTCAAAAGAACAGTTGTTACCATACAACAGGAAAAAACCAAAAAAAAACAAAACAAAACAGAAGCACCGAAACATATACAATCCACCAATTTAGAGTTTAACACCACACGTATCCAATTGGAGAGTTTAGACTCTGAATTTTTTTTCCTATTATATCCTCCCTTCATGTTTCATAATAAAATTTTCATGTATAGGTTAAGGGAGGGTATAATGGAAGAAAGAAAAAATAAATTATCTAATTGGACATGTGAGGACTTAAACTCTAAACTGGTAGAAAATTCAGTATCTTCTTTTTATTACGGAATATATGATCAATCATAAGAATGATAAGGATATAGTAAAGGGAACTAGGAGCACTCTTTCTTTAAGAAGCGAGCTATGGAGGGAGAAAGGGAAAAAAGAAGTCCTTGGAGCGCTAGGGCATTCAAGTGCGGTACGAAGAGATATGAATCTTATCTCCCGCTAACAAACTTGATCTTATCGGATTTTAAGTTCAAGAATCCAGTCATGGTTCCGACTAAAGCCAAGTCACGAGATAGAGAATATCTCAACGAATTAGATTAGGAGGCTACCGGAGATATCTCCAACATATTTAATTCTATTGTTTAGATATCATAAGATTTTCCAAGATAAAGAAGACCCTAAACGATCTCTTCCCAATTATACCAACATATCCCACAAGTATATCTCATATATTAAAGGTTCTCAAAAGATCTCTAAAGATATAAAAAAATGATACTATAAGAATTGATTTGATATAGCATGAGACCTTAATGGATAATCACAAAGATCTCTGGTCCTCTTCAACCAGTCCATTAAGCAAGCCTCTCTTCTAAACCCAAATCCAAGGGTCTAGCTCGGACTTGAGTCCAAACCGACAACATATACAATCCACCAACTCGTTTGGTACATTGTAATCTAATCGTAATCGTAATCGTAATGTAATCAAAATCAAATGAAAAAAAAAAAAAAAAATCTATTTGATTACATTACGATTACGATTATATTACAGTGAACCAAACAGGGTTAGCCCACATGTCGTGCTCGGCTCGGTCCAAGCTCGTTCATGGACTAATCGATACCGAGTTCGACCATAGGTTGTTTGACTCGATCTTGTTCGCAAACATGCTCGAGCTCGGCTCGGTTTCTCATATTAGGACTTTTCTATATGTTATGTTTTTTTCAAAGATAGAAATACATTTTGTCTTAGAAATTTTACTCATTTTTTTTGTTCTTTATATGGTGGTATATTTATGATGTAAAGAGCTAAGTAATTCAATAAAAAAAATCGTTAAAACTTGAAAGAAACAATGTGATAGTCTATACAACATGTTCTATAAATACTCACTACTAGGACCGTAAAACGATTCAAACCGTTTGCATTCAGCTCGGTCCAAGCTCGGCTCGAATCAAACTCGTTCGATAGTTAAGTCAAACCAAACTTGAACACTCTTTGTTTGAGCTCGTTCGTTCGTTCGATTTTCAGCCCTATTGATAAGTTAAAATTCAAACCCGATAACTAAGACTTGCATCGAGTCGAAGGTGAACCCACCCACCCACCGTCGAGCCATAGAAACATCGCATAAAACCAGGTTAGAACCGAGCATTATAGATAGCAATCCGAATCACATTGCATTGCATATAAAAATCTAACTATAGCAAGTTACAAGCTATAGCTTATCAAACTGATATAATTGGCATTTCATGAGAGCCTCCAAACCGCCCGCATATATAGACCTGCACCTTCGTTCCTCCGGCCGAGTACCCTTCGGTCGTCTCCGCAGCGTGGTCGGCTTCTTGCTCTTCTCGGATCCTTCTAAGTCGATGCAGACGCATGCACAGACCGAAAGAGAAGACGACGAGCGCAAAGAGAACCACGAGAACGAGCAGCATCACCTTCCCCTGCTCCGAGTAGCCCCTCCGGTCTTCTGTCAGGTCCACGCCGCCGGTTCCTTTGACATAGCCACTCTCCATGACCTAACTGTCACGACTACATCACAACTAGGAATATATACATCCTTGTTCAATATATAGAGGAAGAGGAAGAGGAAGAGGAAGAGGAAGAGTCTCTCTCTAGGTGAGCATTATTTGGTTTTGGACCGAAAATCGAACCGAACTGAACCGAATGGAATAAGAGATTCGGTCCGGTTTAAAAAAGTCGGTTTGGTTTCAGTTTTGAAAATACTAAATTTTTTTATTTGGTTTTGGATTTCGGTTTCGGTCCAAAACCGAAAACTGAATACGAAAATTTAGTTTATATTATAAACAAAAGAAACGTAAATAAACAGATAAATCGAAAACCGAACCGAATTATTCCGGTTCGGTTTGATTCAGTTATGGGTCAATTTGGTTCGGTTTTAATTTTATTTATTCGATTTTCGGTTCAATTCGATTTTCGGTTATTCGGTTCGGTTTCAATTTTACTTATTTAATTTTCAGTCAAATTCGATTTTCAATTATTCGGTTCGGTTTGAACCACACCCTAGGACAACAGTAATCACCCCTATATCTCTCCTCAACTTTCATGACATGATCATGTGGAGGGGCAACACTTCAATTTGTGACCCTAGCCTAGGACAACAATAATGCATAGAATGACCCCTCCCTCTCCAAGCAAGAATAGTATGCACAGCTAACATGACCCAAAGGTCCAGTGGCTCTAATAGGACTCATACAATGTGTCAAGTTCCTATTGCAACATAGGAAGGGCCATGGATGAGATGGATGGATCCAGTAGAATGAGTGGGAGTTTCTTTATGAGTTACGTAGAATCGAGTCCCAGAAAACATCTTCATATTCATCTTCGTCTTAATTCTGTCAATTATTGTACTATCAGAAAACATCTTCATATTCATCTTCGTCTTAATTCTGTCAATTATTGTACTATTCATGTCGAGTTTTTTTGTACATACATACATACACAACTGCAGGCTAGGTAGTAACATCTGGTGCAGGGTGATCTGTGACAGCTATAGATGCCGAGAAAGACATGACTACTTTGTTGATTTCAAACAAGACAACCGACACGGGTTTCAACAGTATCATGATAGGATACGTACATTCCGGCATTGTCGATTTATCATTAAATCACACAATTTAGATTACTTTTCTTTTTTATTCCAACCCCACACATCTACACGTCTGATGATGTCCGTATTATTTTCCACATAAGATACAAGTGCTGGCCAATTATCTAAAAAATGAGACATGAGAACTACGTATGTTATAGGGATGAATATTATATATATATATATATATATATATATATATATATATATATATATATATATATATATATATATATATATATATTTGCAAATGACCTCTAGCCTAATGGTTAAGAGAGATGCATGCGGCCCGAGTGGTCAGGAGATCGATTCCCGGTGGGAGCGTTCACCATAATTACCTTCTTTCAAAAAAAAAAAAATGTATATATATTTGAAACAATGGGTAATTGTGGCGAACTCGCCTCCACTGGGGGCTCGAACTCTCGACCACTTTGGGGGCATGCATCTCTCTTAACCACTAGACTAGAGGTCATTTACTATATATATATATATATATATATATATATCACAACCACAACCACACACATTATCCCTACTCCCTACAACACAAACTCAACTATAAATATTCACCATCTCAAAAATAAATTTACTTCACCACTAATAATTACACACTTCAAAATATGGAATTTAAAATGTGTTTGAGGGGTGATTTTCCTACAGTAGAGGACCCATTCATGGAAGGGCTTGAATGATATCTGAACTAGGATCTCTCTTATTTGTTGTTTCTTTGAGATGCAATTTGTTTTTAGGAAGTTCTTGATGACCTTTTTTTACTGTTGGAGATACTGCACTTCATGGTCCAAGTGGTTTTCCAGATCGACCCCTCTTTACTGTTTGAACTGATTTTGGTTTTTGGGAACATGAGCAGTCTCTATTCAGCACTCTGTTCAGTTAATAAGTTTCTCTTACAGTTTGAACATGAACATCCAATCCCAGCACAAGCAGTGGAAGAATTATTGAAGAAATTATGCCTGCAGGAACTGTCTGGAGACTGGATATGGCAGTTATACATCAATCTTCCTTCCCATCACAAGAATTCTCGTACCATTAAAAATGACTAGAGAGCAGTTAGTAACTGGAGATGCAGCATTTTATTCATTGGCAAGAGGCCAGAAGAATAATCAAATGATGTGCATGCTTTTAAAACTGAGAAAACATGCTTCAAATGAAGAAACGAATTTGGTTTCAGAGAACAGTGCACAATATATAGGGAGATTCTTATAGCAGCCTGACACAATAATATGTAGGACGCACATCACACGTATAAGAGCTCCATGGCTCCCAATGACCTTTAAAAGGGGCTAGTTAAGTTTAAGGACCACGAAAGGATTGCACTAGTCAAACTGTTCCCAGTCATTGGTCTCTTTAGTAGTTGACGGGATCCGAGGCGGATTCAGGCTTCCCTCGCCGGAGTCGAACGTCTCCCATTGGGTCACGACGGAGACGGCATTGCTGTTATTGCTGAACGGCTTGGAATTTCTTGCCTTCAGCGTGTCAAGTTTGTCCACGTAACTCTGTATGCGACGAACCTGTACGCACCATGGTGTTTGCCAACCATTTTCAGTAAATCAAAATAAGTATCATGGTTGGAAAAAATGAAGGAAAAAAAAAAGAACCAATAATAACATTCATGTGTTCAACCTTCATACATGTTACACATCTCATTTACCCTTCCACTAAGTTTAAGCTCCTGTTAACTCCTTCGACCTTCTTTGTATCTCTCCTATAATAACTGAGTCCATTCTCCTTCAAATATGGTTTCATCTCCTCTGGGACTGCGTGTCACGGACTTAGTGTTTTAGGCTACACTTCGACCCGTGCGGCGCACAAGTTTCCTACTCGAAGACCCGAGCCAGCCTTCCCCAAACGCTTAGCTAGATCGCTAAGACGATATTGAGAACAATATAGAACCAAAGAGAGTGATTGGAAGTATGAAAACTTCACTTTACTAGAGAGATTACAACTTTGGGTGGTGAGGAACAAATGGGGCCTCCCACTTATTTATAGTGCCCATGGGGCTTACAAGAAACTTCTGGAAATGGAATATTCCAGAGATTATTCTATTACTAGATAACTACAAAGAAGCTTCTACTCTATCCAGAAAGATCATGGTCCACCTAGGAAGATCTTGGACCTTCTGGAAGATACTCGGACCTTCTGGAAGGGCCTCCGGCCTTCTGGAAGATTCTCGGGTCTTCTGGAACATTCCATCATCTTCTTGAATATTCTGGAAGCTTCCCACATAACCTCGGTCCGTGGAGAGTTATGCAAGTCCGTCTCGGTGGGACGCAAACTTTTGTGCGTGACATGTGGCTTTGCCGGTCCACTAATGAGATCCTTCTAGTTAGGGCTTTTGTCGTATCTTACTTTGGGTAAGGTTCTTGCTTTCCTAAGGTTCCGACGGTGTCTCATTGGTAGAATCAAGAACTCAACCCCACGCTCAAAGAGGTGACAGAGAAGACAGAACAAGCAACTAAAAACTTCAAGTAAAACGGGCAAACCAAGAACGATTAAGTACAGAACGAACAAGACATTGTAGACTCAGATTCTGTAGGGTTGAATTTTGATTTGATACTGTTAAGGATTTATGACATGTTATCCGTGATTTTTTCTGGAATTGTTCCATATTCTGTAACATTATGGTAGAGTTGGTGAACTGTATGTATATTATTATTTGCACATAATTCCTCCGCAACATATTTCATAAATTTTCTTCAAAAGAAATCTGGGTAGTTCTAATTGTTGGCCCATTGGTCATGGTCAAACTGATTTTAATAATTGATCAAACTCTGTCTGGATATATGAAGTTAGTCAGGATATATCGGACTCTTGAACATGATCAAGAACAGCTATCTACACAGTTCAAGACCGAAGCAATGTTTGCCTGTTCGAATCTGTATTTCTTTGAGCAATGTATTTTTCATTTTATTGAGTCTAGAAATACGTTGTACACCGAGTCGTACTGGCAAATAAGCTATTCCAAAATGTTTTCAAAATGTCTTTTAAAATGTCCTTTGTTTTGAAAAACATTCTTATTAACAAAAGTTTCAAAAAGGTTTTTCAAAAAGGTTTTCAAAAATTCCCAAAATCTATTTTTAAATACCTAACCTAACCCTGACAGAACTCGGCCAGAGTTCGGCCAGAGTTCGGTTGGTAGCCGTTTTGATTTTTGAATTCTTCTGAACTTGGTCCTCCTGCAGTTGCGGATTTGACCGAGATTTCCTCATCGAGTTCTGCCCGAATTCTGTTCGAATTCTGCCAGAATTCTGTCTTTGAAATTCCTATAAATAGAGAAGGATTTCGATCATTTCAACTCACTCATTCACTTTCAATCTTCTCTCTATCTAAAGCTTTCAGTCTTCCAAAGAGTTTTCTTGAGCTTTAAATTTCAGATCCCAAGCCAATTACAATCCTCTAGTCGATTTGCCAGTGCGGTGCGGTCTAGAAGTTTCTGAGAGATTGTAATCAGAAGGCTTGATTGAAGAATACCTCTTCACAATTGAAGTTGGACGAGTTCTTCGTATCAAAGCTCGCGTTGTAGAAGTTGCAAGGACTTCGTAAGAAAACTTGTAGTTTTACTAATAGTGGATTCAACTGGTAGAACAAGAGTTCTACCGACTGGATTAGTCCTCAACAGAGGAAAACCAATATACATCGCTGTCTTTGCGTTTGCTTTCTTATCTCTGCCTTTACATTACTTAGTTGTGATTATTATTCTGTGATCTTGCTGCTAACATTTTTTAATTAGCATATTTTCGCTGCCAACTCTATTCACCCCTCCCTCTAGAGTATTGTGCTTTACGATTTCGTTCCTACAATTGGTATCAAAGCGGGTGTTACAGGTAAAGCAAGGTAACATTGCAATTATTTATTCATTTAATTAATTGTTATATAGATCACAGCACAACACATGGCAACTGTGAAATTCACAAGTGAAGGCCAGGCCACAAACAGACCTCCACTATTTGATGGTACGAACTATACCTATTGGAAAACACGGATGAGTTTCTTCTTGAAATCTCTTGACTTTGATTTATGGTCTATTGTTATTGATGGCTATCAAAAGCCACCTCGTATAAATGTTGATGGAGTTTTAGTTGAAAAATCCCATAGCAGATATACAGAGGAGGAAAAGAAAAAGGCCAGTCTTGACGCACGTGCTATTAATGCTCTATTTTGTGCTTTAGACAGAACTGAATTTAACAGGGTGTCTATCTGCACAACGGCTAATGAAGTGTGGAAGCTACTTAAAGTCACACATGAAGGCACGACTCAAGTCAAAGAATCAAAAGTCAGCAGACTTACTCAAGAGTACGAGGTGTTCAAAATGAAGCCCAACGAAACAGTTACTCAGATGTTCGAAAGATTCTTGGATATTGTAAATCCTTTGTCCTCTCTAGACAAAGAGTACAGTAACCATGAAAAGATTCGCAAACTCCTGCGAGCACTTACCAAGAACTGGATTCCAAAGACTACTGCAATCATTGAAGGGAACGACCTCACAACTATGTCCCTCGAAGTACTCATGGGTAAGCTAGTCACTCATGAACTGGAGCTACAAGATTTTGAAGAGCCTGCACCAAAGGAGAAGACGATCGCTTTCAAGGCTCAGCACAGAAAAGCTGCTGAAGGTGACTCAGACAACAGTGAATCTGATGCTGAAGATCAAGCACTCCTAGCAAGAAAATTCAAGAGATTCATGAGACATGAGAAGAGAGCCAAAGAAAATAACAGCAACAACTGGTATCAAGATGATGCTGTCTGCTATGGCTGCAAGAAGAAGGGACACATGAAGAAGGATTGTCCTACAAACTCATCATCAAGCAAGAAGAGCAACAGGTATGAAAAAGGGAACCTGAAGAGATCAACATCTCAAAGATATGCCAATACCAGCATATGGCATGAAAGTGAAGCCAGTGACTCAGAAGACGAACAATCAGAAGACGCTGCAAACGTATGCTTTATGGCATCCGATCAGGTACCTACTGAACCTGTAGTTGATACTTATGATGACTTCACCTTTGAGCAATTAGGAGATGCCTTCAGTGAACTGATGACTGATTACAGGAAACTGCGTAGCAAATATCAGACCTCTAAGAAGGTACTCAAAGAGTACAAAGGAGAAATAGGAAGACTTACCGACCAACTAGCTGAGATTAGAAATAATGTTAGTGAGTCTGGTGAGCTTTCCTCTATTAAGCTCTTATTACACGAGACTACCAAGTCATCTGAAGAGAAAGACAAAGTTATTGACCAACTCAAAGAAGAACTTTCTATAGAGAAGAAAAGTCTTCGATGTGCACAAATCAGAATGGAAGCACTCACTTCTGATTATACTAAGTTGTTTGACACTTCCAAAAGATTGGAAATTAGGTTAGGAAAACAGCATGAGACTGCTGCTTCCTTCCCTAATACGAGTCACTTACCGAAAAATCGAAACATTCCCAAGCCAAACACTGTCAGACCTAACCCTATTAAACCTTTACCCCAAAAGGTTAAGCCCAAACAGGATTATAGGTATGCTTTCTTCTATACTAGAAAACCTAAACCTACCAACCATGCACACCACTCAGCTTTCAACACTCGACATGCAAAATGTCATTATTGTGGCCTCATTGGTCATATTTCATCTGCATGTAGAATCAGAAAGCTTGTTGATTTAAATATTTATGCTTGGATACCAAAGGCTAACATTTCAGGACCCTACAAGAAATGGGTACCAAAAGTTTCATCTGCAAACTGTTTTGTAGGTGGAACACCTTTCACATGCTAGAAGCAAATGGATCCTCGACAGCGGTTGCTCACGGCATATGACCGGTGACGCTACACTATTTGCAACACTGTCGAAGAAAAAGAAGGAAGGCTATGTCTCCTTCGGTAATAACTTGAAAGGATATATTATTGGTATCGGTGATTTTGGTAAGTCTCCCTATCCTGTTATTAAAGATGTCTGTCTAGTTACCGAGTTGAAACATAATCTACTCAGCATAAGTCATTTGGCTGATCATGGTTATGGCATCAACTTTGGCAAAGACAAATGTATTATAGTTGATAGCTCAACTGGTAGTACTATCTTTGAAGGTATCAGGGAAGACAACATATATGTTTTCTATGTGTTAGAAGAAACCAACATTTCAGGTAGATGCTTAATGGCTAAAAGCGATGAGAGTCATCTGTGGCATATGAGACTCGGTCACGCAAATATGGACAAAATATCAAGATTATCCACAAAGAAGCTAGTACACAGTTTACCGGACATTACATTCAAGAAGGATTCGGTATGCAGCCAATGTGAAAAGAACAAAGCTACCAGATCCACATCCAAGTCAGTAAACGCAGTATGTACTACTAGACCTCTACAATTGCTTCATATGGACTTATTTGGTCCTAGCAGAGTTGCTAGCCTCGGAGGTAAGCTTTATGCTTTCGTAATTGTAGATGATTTCTCTAGATACACGTGGGTATACTTCTTGACACGCAAGAATGATGCATTATCCGAATTTGTCGCCTTTTGCAAGAAAGTTCAGAATGAAAAAGGTTACATGATCACTCGTATAAGAAGCGATCATGGAGGCGAATTCGAGAATGCAGAGTTTGAGCATTTTTGTGACACACACGATTTTGTACACGAGTTCTCCTGCCCTAGGACTCCACAACAAAATGGAGTTGTGGAACGTAAGAACAGAACTCTATCCGAAATGGCCAGAGTAATGTTAAACCAGTTTAGTCTACCCAAATATTTCTGGGCTGAAGCTGTCAATACAGCTTGTTTTGTTCTCAATAGAGTTCTAATTCGACCCAAATCGAAGAAGACTCCATTTGAGTTATGGTTTGATAGAATTCCATCTGTTTCATATTTTAGAATATTTGGTTGTAAATATTTTATTCTTAATACTAAAGACAATTTGGAAAAGTTTGACGAAAAGGCCGATGAAGGTATATTTTTAGGTTATGCGGCCAAAAGCAAAGGATACAGAGTCTTCAACAAACGAACCATGATCATCGAAGAGTCAATCAACGTCACTTTTGATGAACTGAATCAAATGACTATCGATGACAATGACGAAGATCCAACTGTACCAAGCTCAACAATAGCTGATTCTCAACCAAGCTCGGCACCAGCTGATCCTCCTAGAGAAGATCCAGGAACCAGCTACCTTTAGAGTCTGCCGAAAAGATTAAAATTTACGGCTGATCATCATAAAAACTTGGTAATTGGTGACATTACCAAAGGTGTAAGTACTCGTACATCCAGTAGAGATATTGTTTCTAGTGTTGCTTTTATTTCACAGCTAGAACCCAAAACTATTGATGAAGCATATAGTGATAGTTTTTGGATAGATGCTATGCAAGAGGAATTAAACCAATTTGAACGGAATCAAGTTTGGGAACTTGTTCCCAAGCCTATTGATCGTCCGGTCATTGGCACCCGTTGGGTATTCCGAATAAACTGAATGAGAATGGTTTAGTGACTCGTAATAAGGCTCGACTCGTAGCTCAAGGATACAATCAGGAAGAAGGTATCGACTACGATGAGACTTATGCCCCAGTTGCGAGATTAGAATCCATTCGCATGTTATGTGCATTTGCATGTTTTCATAATTTCAAATTATTTCAAATGGATGTCAAGAGTGCATTTTTAAATGGTTTTATAAAAGAAGAAATTTTTGTAGCACAACCTCCAGGTTTCACAGATTTTAAAAATCCTGATCATGTTTTCAAGTTGAAGAAAGCTTTGTACGATTTGAAACAAGCCCCTCGTGCTTGGTATGATCGTCTAAGCTCTTTCCTACTTGATAACGGTTTTTCAAAAGGCAAGGTTGACACTACACTTTTTATTAAGTCCTTTAATGGTAAGCTTCTTTTAATACAAGTCTATGTAGATGATATCATATTTGGATCTACTGATGAATCTCTGTGTCAAATTTTTTTAAGTGTATGCAGAATGAGTTTGAGATGAGCATGATGGGAGAGCTGAAATTCTTTCTCGGACTGCAAATCAAACAAACTGACAATGGGATGTTCATAAATCAAGCCAAATACACAAAAGATTTGCTAAAGAAGTTTGACCTGGACAATGTCAAACCTATTGGCACTCCGATGGCAACTTCAACAAAGCTTGATATTGATGAACAAGACAAGCCGGTCGACACACGTAAGTATCGAGGTATGATCGGTAGTTTACTTTATTTAACTGCTAGTCGTCCAGATATAATGTTTAGTGTTTGCATGTGTGCACGTTTTCAAACTAATCCAAAGGAATCACATCTGTGCGCAGTTAAGCGTATCTTTCGATACCTTAAGGAAACTTCTTCTGTTGGCTTGTGGTATCCCAAAACTAAGTCCTTTGACCTTACTGGTTATTCGGATGCAGATTTTGCTGGATGCAAAGTTGATAGAAAAAGTACCAGTGGCACATGTCATTTCTTAGGCAAAGCTTTAGTCTCATGGTTTAGTAAAAAGCAAAATTTTGTAGCCCTATCAACAACAGAGACTGAGTATATCGCCGCAGGACGTTGTTGTGCTCAGATTTTGTGGATGAAACAAACCTTAGAAGATTATGATTTATTTTATACACATATTCTCATTTTTTGTGATAACACGAGCACTATTAATTTGACTAAGAATCCTGTATGTCATTCTCGTACAAAACATATCGAGATTCGACATCATTTTCTTAAAGATCATCATCAAAATGGAGATATTGACCTTGTATACATAGATACTGAGAATCAATTAGCTGACATTTTCACAAAACCTCTAGCAGAAGATCGTTTCAATTATTTACGTCGAGAATTAGGAATTTTGGACGTCAATAATATTAATTGATTTTATTTTATGATTTTATTTCAATATGCAAAAACTGTGTTAGAGATAAGCCAATAAAGAGTCTGTCTGTCACCACAACTACGGTTGAAGCGAAGCGGTACTTAAGAGTTCCCCGGTGAACCTCCGTCAGCTGGGACAGTACTCCTACAGCTAATCTGAAACAGTCGCTGTGTAATGATATTTAATCTATAAAATAATATTAATTATGTTAATTGAAGGTTGAAATTACTAATCTTTGAATTAAATATTTGAAATGAGCCAATGAAAAAGAAAGTGTTCCAAACCAAACCCAGGCGAATTCGGCCAGACTTCGGACCGAATTCGGCCCGAGTTCGGTTGAAGGTATCAGGTTATATAACCAGAACCCGAGAGCCTTTCTTCCTCATTGCTTCTAAACCACATCAACAGCAACAAGCAGCCGCGCGAGGAGAACCCCAAACCCTAGTTCTTCATCACTCCCTCTCTTCCAATCCAAGTGGTGAAATCAATCCAAACTTTGGATTCGTGCGGAGTTTTTCATTCTCTACAACATACTCCGATCTCGGGAGGTATAACTCCTTGTTTCCTCTCCGTTCAATTTCGTGCTATTTCCTTTTATTTTCACAAATGGCACCTAAGGGATTCAACCCCTTTAAGAGGAAGAAGACAACCAACCCAAGTGAGGAAGGTTCATCTTCGGATCCACCCACTAATTTCCTATTTTCGCCAGTCCAATCTAGCGACGGCGCGCTCGACGGGTTTTACTTTCAAACCCTAGACCAAGCCTTACTGTGGTATGGAGACTTCTCCATGAGATCCATATGCACAGGCGCACCCATCAAGTGGACTGTATTTCCTGATCATCGTCATTTCTTTGAGGCATTAGGGTTACAGCATTTTGTTAAACTCTGTTTTCCCGTAGCAACTAATGCCATTAGATTGTTTTACTGCAATATCATATTAAACACTTTTGATGTAAGCACACGTGTTGGAGGATTAGATATCAATTTTAATGATGTTCTCTTAGCGGAGATCCTTGGTATTCCCAACGAAGGTGAACCGCTTGTTGACATCACTGAGTTTGATTTTTCCGAAGGCACGACACTTACCAGTTTCAAAGCTGAACTTTGTGCACCTGATTGAGTTCGCTCTGGAAAGTTCAAGACAAACAACCTGAACTTGTTTAATTATGAATTGCACCGTATCATTTATTCCACTCTCCTTCCGAAGTCTACTTCGAAGGATGATGTCACGTCTCTTGAATTATCTACTATGTATCACATTCTTATGGAAATTTCATTTTCTGCCCCTAAGACCATTATTCAGATGATGGGACGTTGTCGTACAAGAGATAGAAATCTCTCTTATGCGATGATTCTCCCACGCATCTTCCAGCGTTTCGACATTGACTTATCTACTTGTGCTCAAGACCCTGAGCCCAAGTTTCTCAAGTTATCTCGTCGCAGTATGACTGCATCTGCTCCTCCTACTGCTCCTGCTACTGCTCCTGCTACTGCTCCACCTCCTCCACCTCCTCAGCAGTATGCTATGACATTTGAGAGCATACACCAGCACCTTTCAGATTTGCGCGTCTCCATGACGGACATGGCTCGCGAACGTGAGTTCCGCGACGTCACCCGTTATCAGGCGATTGCAAATTCATTAGCTGATCTTCGTTTCGTCCAGACTGGACATTCAGCCGGTTCCATCCCTAAAGATCCAGCTTTCTCTGGTTACCGCTGTGAGGATGAGGCTGTTCATGCCTACTTCCAGCCCGGTAACGCATATGATTGGTACCGTTCTGACCGTGCTCCTCCTCGTAATTATGTCGGTGAGTTCTACACTGGCGCTCCTCCTCACCCTTCTGGCGCGGGTACCTCTGGAGCTGGTCCTTCTGGCCATGCTGGTCATCATACTGATGATAATGATGATGATGATGAGGAGTTGTGATATGTTAGTTGATATGAGACTTAGACATTATCTCTTGTATACTTGGAAATGCTCCGACATTCCAAATTTTTCTATTTTCAGACTTTATTATCAGTATTTTTTAGGACTTGTACTGGATTTGTTTCATTTGATGTCATCTGAACATCTTTATCTTTATCTTTATGGATTTCGTAGTTTATGGTTCACATCAGTTTATTTACTTAGCATCTTTTTCTGCTTTAATAACTGCCTGTGAAATAATTCTTAGTTTATTATAAACTGCCTGAGTACAAATACATGCCTGTGATGTCATTTAAATTTTCTTTACTATTTCTATCATTTATAATGATTATTTTCTTGTGTTTCTTCACTGTCTGTTATTTATGCATTGATTGCGGGAGAGTTTTTCTCTTTTGCAATTATTTTGCTAAATGACAACGGGGGAGAAAAATAAAGATCTAACATTTCTTTTGAGAAAATGCAGGACATGAACAACAAGCTTAAATGTTATATCATTCATAGTTTGTCAATTATCAAAATGGGGGAGATTGTTGGCCCATTGGTCATGGTCAAACTGATTTTAATAATTGATCAAACTCTGTCTGGATATATGAAGTTAGTCAGGATATATCGGACTCTTGGACATGATCAAGAACAGCTATCTACACAGTTCAAGACCGAAGCAATGTTTGCCTGTTCGAGTCTGTATTTCTTTGAGCAATGTATTTTTTATTTTATTGAGTCTAGAAATACGTTGTACACCGAGTCGTACTGGCAAATAGGCTATTCCAAAATGTTTTCAAAATGTCTTTTAAAATGTCCTTTGTTTTGAAAAACATTCTTATTAACAAAAGTTTCAAAAAGGTTTTTCAAAAAGGTTTTCAAAAATTCCCAAAATCTATTTTTAAATACCTAACCTAACCCTGACAGAACTCGGCCAGAGTTCGGCCAGAGTTCGGTTGGTAGCCGTTTTGATTTTTGAATTCTTCTGAAATTGGTCCTCCTGCAGTTGCGGATTTGACCGAGATTTCCTCATCGAGTTCTGTCCGAATTCTGTCCGAATTCTGTCTTTGGAATTCCTATAAATAGAGAAGGATTTCGATCATTTCAACTCACTCATTCACTTTCAATCTTCTCTCTATCTAAACTTTCAGTCTTCCAAAGAGTTTTCTTGAGCTTTAAATTTCAGATCCCAAACCAATTACAATCCTCTAGTCGATTTGCCAGTGCGGTGCGGTCTAGAAGTTTCTGAGAGATTGTAATCAGAAGGCTTGATTGAAGAATACCTCTTCACAATTAAAGTTGGACGAGTTCTTCGTATCAAAGCTCGCGTTGTAGAAGTTGCAAGGACTTCGTAAGAAAACTTACGATTTTGCCAATAGTTGATTCAACTGGTAGCAAGAGTTCTACCGACTGGATTAGTCCTCAACAGAGGGAAACCAGTATACACCGCTGTCTTTGCGTTTGCTTTCTTATTTCTGTCTTTACATTACTTAGTTGTGATTATTATTCTGTGATCTTGCTGCTAACATTTTTTAATTAGCATATTTCCGCTGCCAACTCTATTCACCCCCCCTCTAGAGTATTGTGCTTTACGATTTCGTTCCTACACTAATGTTCATTTCTTCAAATCTCACGTCCTCTGGAGCCCATTCTGCCGTGAATACACTTTCCATAACCAACTCGCATGAAGTACCAAATAGAGAGTAACTAGTACTTGTTTTAGTAAATCTCAAGATGTTTCAACCTCACAAGTGATGCATGCACATTGTTGGCACCAATTATGCCCTTCTCAAACAGCGTCACCGTAATATCTATAACTTCTCAACATAGTTTGGTACAATTGTCTAATCTCAACATAGATGAAAACCATATCACCTGGGAGAAAATAAAATATACATATAAGAAAACCATCCATACAAACGTGTCTTAACAGATTTGGCACAATTGTCTAGTCTCAACATATCACCTGGAACGAAGTTCCATAGATATAGTATGCGCCACAAAGATGTTTCAGTTTCAGTTTATCTTTTTGGTGTGTAGATGTTTCAGTTTCAGTTTATCTTAATGAGAGGATCAACAATCATCTCTTTGGTGGGTAAATGTTTCAGTTTCAGTTTATCTTTTTTCTTCCTTATGAAGTGATGACTAATCTCGATACGTTTGGTCCGTGATACTTGGTGTATGCAATCTCTATAACATCATGCAGTGCCACCACGAGTGATTCTCTCTCAATCTGAAAACGGCATCGAGGGACCGTTACACGGAAGCTTTTACGAGGCTCTTGAGATTTCATTGGTGGTACTGAATCCATCATTAGAATATCGCTCCCACTCTTTCCAAGTGGATGAGGAACTACTTCCTCCTGCCTCATTGAGGAGTTAGAGGCGCTTAATATATGTCGTAAAAACTAAGTCCTGGTGTACTTCTGAATTTCACAAAAAATCCTCCTCGAGGAACGTATCTCGTGACTCTCAATCACGTTTAATCACGTTGCTTGCCTACCAGCACATATTTGTTACAGTGCTTGGAATAACGTGTGTATATAGAGACACACACATTCCCTCTATCGCCCAGCTTCCCATACGGAGCTTCCCATATGGATGAGTAGTGTGCATGAATGCGACGCATCCCCATGTACACCAAGTTGGGCTTCTTGCTTGTCCATATCAACTTTCACATGAGGCAGAATCAGCGGTTTTAGAAAATACACAGTCGAGTACGTAAGCAAACAATTATATTGCGTCTCCCCAATATGAAATCGGAAGATTCGCCTGCACCATCATACTCCTGACCATATCCCGTAGTGTTATGCTCCTATGAACAACACCCTTTTGTCGTAATGCTTAAGGAATAGTCAATTGCTGGACTATCCCCTTACTCTCACATAGTTCCTGCCTCAGTATATTCGCAAAACCTTGATCTTCGAGCCAGTTAATTCTCCACTTCGTTTCGTTTTGTTTCGTTTATGTAGCGCTTGAAACAATCAAGTGCTTCATAACGGTGTGTGATCAAGTATACATGGCCGTACCGGAAATAGTCCTCTATAAAAGTGACGAAGTAGGGGATTCGTTTCTGGTCTTCTGATTTAGCGGTTTACAGATATCCGAGTATATTAATTGCAATTGTGCAATACTCCGTTTGTCCTTGCCAAATAGTTTCCTTGTGGCTTTGTCCGCCCGAACGTATCAACCTCAGCCACCGAGTCCAATAGCTTGGTCTTGGCCAATCTGGTTAGTTTGTCCTTACCGATGTGTCATACTCTAGTGTACCATATATTACAATCAACATACTAAGCATCTAAGACAAAAGATGGATCACTGATACCCATTAAACTATTATCTTAACTTTCAATACACTCATTGTCTAAAATGAAATTAACAAAAGTTCTACTAAAACTAAATCCTAGTCCTAGAAGTAATAATCGATAGTAGGTTCCACCGAATTTCCGGAGCGTGGATTATGTCATGAAGAAGTCGTAGTCGTTCCGGACGAGCCATCAACTTGTACGTCCCGATGCTTAGCACCTCAGCGCATATGTTGTTCCACGTTAATGTTCTTATGCTCTCGATAGGTACCCGTCAGTACTCCGTGGATCCATTTATATCTCTCGTTTTGTAGTAAGTGTCGTTGAAATCTATAACCCACAAAAGAGGAGAATCGGTAGCTACAACAGCTTGCGAACAAACCATAACGAGAGAGGGTCTCAGGCTTTTCTTCCTCGTCTTCGGAAGGTTTCGAGCATAGTAGCCCTTTTGGCCAAAGTTGAAGCACTTCACCTGCTTCTCGCTTTTCTTGCCACCCCTCTTGCCTCTGTTGGCGAGTTGGGCTTTAACCGCCTCTACCTTCTTCTTTCCATTTATACGTCCTGTGGCATGGACTATGGTTCACGTATATAACCTTCGTAGTCATTGTAGTTGCACCTCAATGCATTGGACCTCGAGTTCGATCTTCTCTCGAATTGAACTTCTCAATGTCCAACGAATTTGTCACAAGTAATCTACACTTGGCTCTGGTTTCATATGTTGGCATTGGAACCAAAACCGGTCTGATCCGAACCGAGTTCGATTCAGGGTGACCAGTCTATAAGTGGGCCGCAATAGGAATTGGTGCACCCGTTAAGATTTCCTTTTATATATATATATATATATATATATATATATATATATATATAGGGATTCTCATATAGGGAAACCCTAAACCCTATTGTCTTCTTCGCCGACCACCATGAGTTTCTTCTTCGTCGTCATCATCATCAAGCATCCCTAAAATCCTAATGCCGTCTTCATCAACGACCATTGTCCCCCTATTCAACCGCCATCGTCCATTGTTAACAAACTCTATTAAAGTTTGCTGCACAACAGCTTCGCCAACCCTTAATCATCCTCAAACGAGTTCCAGTCGAACTCCGACAATCTCCTTCACCGTTGTATCCACCTAAACCCTAGCCGGTCCTTTGTTGACGCCGCCCTTACCCTAAACTCGCTGACAATCCACCTGACCCCTCGTCTCACGCAAGTCCACCACTAACGACTAGAGTCCAAGTCCTGACGTCCATCAGACCTTCTTCCTTTATGTGAAAGAAAAAAAGGAAACATAAACAGTCAACCAATACTAATGCATTAAAGCACTTTTTCAACGCCATGTGATACTTATCCCTTTTACATTAACAACCTCTATTATGTTGGAAGGTTCGTTCATAAGGATTCAAATTCTGGAGTTTCCATCTTGCTAGTTCTTTTGCATATCACCCACATGATACTTATCATTTTAAGTAAACAACCTCCACCCAATTACATATTACGTTGGCTTAAAGTTCATTACATGAGGATTCAAACCCGAAAGTTTCCGTCTTGATCGTTCATTTGCGTATCGTCCCTCCGCAAGATGGGTAACTTCTAATCTTACTTAGAATTCAATTTAGTTCCTCAAATTTGTTTAAGATATACATCGTTTACATATAATAGTAATTTACCATTTCAAGCTTCCATGCAAATTCTTATATATTTTTTGAATCATATTCGTGTCAGTGAACCCTATAGTTCTGTAATTTATCATTTGGGCGGTTTCCTAGACAATATTCACTTTTAGCAAGGAGATCCACGAGCATGTTCCTCGTGACATTGGTCCTTGGATCCTCAAACCAAACAAGAGTAACGCCATCAAGACACTAACAAGTAACAACCAAACAATAGTAGTGCTATAAATTTTAGGACTCTAAAAAACAAAAAGAAGGTCAATAGATTCTAACAAGAGAGTTTGTAGCGTCTAACATCCTGATGAGTACTGAAATTATACTGAATTAAATAATACAAAGCAATATGCACGAGTTAGGTTGCGTTTGGTTCATTGTAATTGTAATGTAATCGTAATCGTAATGAAATTGGATTTGTAATATAATTGAATTTGTAATGTAATGGAATTACAATTACATTACTATGTTTGGTTGAAACATGTATTCAAACTATGTAATGTAATGTCAATTGCATTCATATGTTTGGTTTACCATGTAATGTAATTAAGTTTCTAATTTAATATTTTTTTTAAATACAACATAAAATTAAAAAAGTGGATCACTAAATTTTTTTTTATATTTAAAAAGAAAAAAACTAAAAATAAATAATAAATAAGGGAAAAATGGTTTGTTTTCTGCTAAAAAAAGACCAAAAACGAAAAACACGACAAAATAAAAATACAAAAAATGACAAACGAACAAAACAGAAGGAAAAAAACAAAAAATGAAAAGGCGATAAAAAAGAAAAACGAAAAAAAAATCAAAAATGTGAAAACCATAAAAAGTGACCAATAATGATTTAAAAATGACTAAAAACAAAAAAAAATTACAAAAAACAACAATAAATGAAAGGAAAAAAAAGTCGAAAAACGACCAAAAGAGCAAAAATGAACAAAAACAACAAAAAAAAGAAAAAAAAATGACAAAACGATAAAAAAGAGCAAAAAATTAAAAACGATAAAAAAGAACAGAAATGACAAAAAAACGAAAATACGAAAAAAGACCAAAAACAAGAGGTAATTAAAACGAGCAAAAAACGACAAAAAGATTAAAAACTTACAAAAAAATCCAAAAACAACAAAAAAGGGAACAAAAACGACAAAACAACAAAAAAAAGAGCATAAACGACAAAAAAAAAGTGAAAAAAATACCCCAAAAAAAGCAAAAAAGGATGATAAAAAAAGCGACCGAAAACGATAAAAGACGATAAAACGTGAAAAATGGTCAAAAACGTACAAGATCGACAAAAATCGATAAATAACATGCAGAAATGACAAAAAAATGTGCAAAATCGACAAAAAAATGATAAAAAAAAACGTAAAAAATTGACCAAAAACGAAAAAAAAGCGTACAAAAAGGCAAAAGACGTGCAAATAAAGCAAAACCAATAAAAAAAGTGTAAAACCGACAAAAATGTACAAAATCGACAAAAAAGATTCAAAAGTGCAAAAACGACAAAAAATGGCCAAGAATGTGCAAAAAACGACCAAAAATCGAAAAAACCGGCCCAAAACGAGCAAAAACGACAAAAAATAAACAAAAACGAACAAAAATGACAAAAAAAACACAAAATCGACAAAAGATATTTAAAAGTGCAAAAGCGACAAAATAAATGGCCAAGAATGTGCAAAAACGACCAAAAATCGAAAAAAAAGGCCCAAAACGAGCAAAAACGACACAAAATAAACAAAAATGAACAAAAATGACAAAAACAAACACAAAATCGACAAAAAAAATTTAAAAGGTGCAAAAGCGACAAAAAAGACCAAAAATGTGCAAAAACGATCAAAAATCGAAAAAAAGCTCAAAACAAGCAAAAACGACAAAAAATAAACAAAAATGAACAAAATGACAAAAAATAAACAAAAACGACAAAAAAACCAAAAACTAAAAAAGAGGCAAAAAACGAATAAAAACGACAAAAAAGGATAAAAACAACAAAAAAGGACAAAAAAACAAACAAAAACAACCAAAAACGAACAAAAATGACAAAAACGAACAAAAACGACAAAAAAGGACAAAAACAACAAAAAAAGGACAAAAACGACAAAAACAAACAAAAACAACAAAAAACGAACAAAAATGACAAAAAACGAACAAAAACGACAAAAAACAAACAAAAACAACAAAAAATGACCAAACACGAACAAAAATGACAAAAACCGAACAAAAACGAACAAAAACGACCAAAAACGACCAAAACAAACAAAAACAACAAAAATTGACCAAAAACGAACAAAAAGACCAAATTATAGCATACCAACCTTCCGCTTAAGTTGTAATGTAATTGCGATTACATAGGTTTTATGATGTAATTGAGTTTAGAAGAAACTGATGTAATGTAATCAAACTTGTAATCGCGATTACATTACATCTATTTTTTTTGTCCAACCAAACACCCGAGTTAGATTGACAACGTAATGCCAATTACATTATGTTGTCCAATCCTGCAAACCAAACGGGCCCTTAGTTTCACATGATTGATATACTAATATTATTAGAGGACTTGGAGCCAAAGGAGGCAACGTATTTCTCTCTAGAACTCCAGTTTAAGAATTTTTTTGTCGGTACTGCTTGACATATATATATATATATATATATATATATATATATATATATATATATATATATATATATATATATATATATATATATATATATATATATATATAATTAATGTGTTGGTATGCGTGACAGAAGTTGCGTTGTAAGGGTGGTAGGCATTTCAGCCATACCATCCATTTTTGGAAGCAATATATAAATTATCCTTTTTTTCATATATATATATATATATATATATATATATATATATATATATATAAAATATATATATATATATATATATATATATATATATATATATATATATATATATATACCACCTTTACAATGCAACCTCAATCACGCATAGCAACACATAATGAACTATTAGAAGAATTACTTAAACATTAATCTCTTGTTCCCTTTGATAGAAGGGGCACTAACCGGGTAGATTGCACTACCTCCTGTCTTTTACGTCTAGCCCTCTCCTTGAATAGTGATGATCCTTCCTCCTGTATAAGCTTCAACCAACGCTCGTTAATCTTGGTAAGTTTTTGTGCATCTTTACTCTCCTCCCCATCCGCGAATCAGCTTGGTCGGCCGTAGCTTCCTCGGGGACATCCGTCAAACTCTCCGCAGGTTGCTAGCTTTTGAAAATATATCATATTTCAGCCTTTAAGGGGAGCTCTTGAATTGGGATGACCAATCCCTCCTAGTTATGGTGTTACACCCGACATACGGGGGTCAGACATGACTGCAGGACCCGAAACATGTGGACTGGAGTCCCGTATCAACGTATTAAGTCCTCCCTGCCTACATTCTTGCCTGGATTAAGCAAGTTTTCTGGACAAACTATAGGGGGTGAGCCATGTCCGATGCCACTCCGTACCAGGCTGTCTGCTCTAGCAAGGGAGCTGGCCTTGGTGAACAGTCCAGATTCCGGAGGTTTAGGAAAGTCATCTCAACGAATATCACATGAATTTGTCTCCATCATCAAGTAATTAGGGAGCATGTGCACCGCTATCTCCTCTGATCTCTCACAGAATGCTTCCATCAGCTCTTTTCGATTAGACTTTCCTGAAGGGTCAGGATAGTGCGCCTCTTCATGCCCACATCGACATACAGGGCACATAGGAGGGACCCACTCATAGACCACATGGACTACTAGGTGTTGTTCCTCCGGAAGACGAACTTGCACCTTCTGTCGCAAATCTCGCTCTGCTGAGACTTGCACAAGATTCCGGGCAAAGGCAAGACACTTTTGGAAGGCCGTAGGCATGTCCATCCTAAGCGGGACTCCAACAACATTGGCTACCTTACAGAGGGCCGATTTGTTACACATCACCAACGACAGATTCGAAAATTAAATCCAGTCAGATATTGCTGCTAGAAGGTCCCTCCCCAAGGAGATTTGTGGATCCCATCTCTTGGTGATGACGAGTCTTTCTTGATACATCCAAGGTCCTCTCGCAAGAACAACCTCAAGATCACTTTCTTTCTGAAAACGAACGAAGAAGAAGTCATTTTCAAGAGAAAAAAACCTCCACTTTGCGGAGAGGGCGCCAAACCCGTCAAATATATGAAAGGACAAGAGGATGTCAGTTGGAAACCAACCACATAGCACCAGAGTCTACTGCTATTCAGAGATGGTTGCCGCTACATCATCAGACGTAATGTCCGCAGTGCGAACGCCCTCCATCAAGGTTGGCTCCTCGAAGTCCATTTTGAGCGCATCTTCCATCTCCATAAGTTTACACAGGGCTGCCAAAATTTGCGGTTTAGACTTGGTGAAGGATTGATCTCCGTTACATAGAGGGAAAAAGATCCTTTTCCAAGGTTGCTGCTCACGCAGGTCGTATGGAAGTGATGGATCATTTACTGCTGAGTTGTCTTAAGCCAGAGCTGAGAGGTTCCCCTCTCAACATAGGGCTCTATCCCCATCGTGATACCCGCTTAATTAGACGTCGTTGGCCGCTTCTTAGACTCTGACGTGCCGACTTTGGAGGCCCCATCGCCATCTACGATGATAGCAAATTGGGGGCAGCCAGTCCTACTACTCTGCTGTTGTTGCTTCTTCCCCTGACGACCAATCATAGTGGTCCAGCCATTAGTGAGGTCTAACATCTGACCGACCTCCTTCCCCTTATCGAGACTTGGGGGTGGTTCGCCCAAGTTATCCCCCATATGACGAGTAAAGTGCATGCTGGAAACCATCAGCGCCCAAATTTTTGTCGTCGCCCTGTCGCCCTTTCTCCAGGATCGCTCTTTATTAATTCTAGAGCAACATTCTAGAGCAACAACTCTTCACCCTAAACCTGGAAAATCCACTTCTCTCAACACTTTACATCTCTACGTATCTCCGTGGGTACTTCGTTGAGGGATGTGTTAGATACGCACACAAGGAATTAGGTGAAATGTGAATATGTACTCGCCGCTCTTTAATAGGTTGGAACATCTCTCTCTCTCTCTCTCTCTCTCTCTCTATATATATATATATATATATATATATATATATATATATATAAAAGAATAAGCCAATGACCACTAGCTCAAGTGGTTAGAGTGAGGCACATCCTCCCAAGAGGTTGCAAGTTCGAGCAATGGGAGAAGCACATTTAATTCTATGTGGAGGAATAAATGTGAGTGCGGGCCGGATGCGGTGAGATACAAGTGTTGGTGCGGGTCTTCGGGTCGAGCCTGATGCGGTGAGATACAAGTATGGGTGCGGACCTTCAGGCCGAGTTTGTAGGCCTTCGGACCAGGAGTCTATAACACAATTACCTGTTCCAATATATATATATTCAAAATGAGGTAATTATTCAACTCAATATTCAAAAAAAGGTAATTATTCAAAATGAGGTAATTATTATTATTCAAAATGAGGTAATTATTCAAAATGAGGTAATTATTCAATATATATATATATATATATATATATATATATATATATTCAAAATGAGGTAATTATTATTATTCAACTCAATATTGTCCGACGTGAAGCACAAACAACACATTACAACTCACACATCAATTCCTACTTGGCGGTTACACATATAACACTCACTGTATAGCAGCCTCACTTGCTGCATCTTCAACCTTCATTCTCTTGTGGCGCCACCTGTTCTTCCTTACTTGTACCTGTTCTTCCTTACTTGTAACCCGTACATCGTAGTGCATCACTCGGCCCGAAGTCCTGCATCACCCGGCCCAAAGGCCCTACACCACTACAGCCCAAGAGGACCTCCTCAGGAGGGCTCGTATCTCCACTTCCATCATTGTTAATTAAATGGAAGGAATAATGTTGTCCCCCCCCCCCCTCGAATCAAACCCGGGTCACGAGGGAGAATGCCTCCCACCAATACCACTTGAGCTAGGGGTGATTGGCAATTGTTATATATATATATATATATATATATATATATATATAGTGGGGGAGAGGAAAAAATGAGTTTAAAAACATCGATGAGCATGTTATAATTAACATTGTTGTAACACGTGTAAGTTTCTTGCCTTCTTGTTAAGTATAGGTAATTGGTATGGGCACTATGTGTTATTCTCGGGGCTTGATCAAAGATGGTAGACTCGATGTCGAGATCAGAGGTTCAACAAACGTTCACCTTCTGATTATTCTCGAGATCCAAGAGGAACTCTATAATATGAATCTGATTACAAAAGCAACAATAATCAGAAAGTAAATCTCACGTTCTACCTTGCAATCGCAGTTGCAGACGGACAGAACTGAGTTACAACTCAGATGAAGGAGAAGAAAGAAGAAAGAAGAAAGAAGAAAGAAGAAGAGGAAAGGTTCTTGCTGGGGTGATTAAGATCACCGTTGCTCAAAGCAAAATTCGCCCTAACACGATCTGCTCCCAGGAACCAGCAAGTTCACGAAGAACTTCTGGAACGCTCGTAAGTCAATATTTGAGACTTGAACGGGCTTCCTGGACTTTACAGACTCCCTTAACTCTCTTCTTGGTGCATCTTTCAAAGGAGGCCAAGGGGCTCTATTTATAGAGTGGAGTTGAGACTTCACCTCTTCTCCTATCCGATGTGGGACTAAAATACCAATACTCAAAAATAGAGTTTGATATTTTAGATCATCCCACAATCAGCATAGAAGTGTGCCAGTCCACGCCTACCCCCCGAACACTCCCGTGCATGCACGAGACATCCTGGAGTCCGTGTCCGAATCCGAGTCCACACAATAAAAATTAACTTGCATCCTTGTTGGATTTAATCCTTTTTCTTCTAGGAAAATACTCCCACATGGCACAAACTTGTGCCCCACTACACCTCATGTGCACACCTCAACACAAGCAATGCATTATATTGAGATACTCACCATTTGGTGTAGCCGATGTGGGACTATCTTTTCTATTTCAAAGGCAAAAACACCAACAATCTCCCACATATCTCAATATATGGGTTGAGCGTTCCCCACAGTGACTGCCCATCATGCATTAGGAGAGATGTCGCTACGACTTGAATCTTCCCGCAAATGTTAAATAACAGCATGATACAAGAATGGACTAAGCCTTGAATTCTGCACCATAACTGTAATTCTTCCTACTCACATAATGACATCAACTGTGCATCTGGCTGCACATTGAAGGCCTTGTGCAAGCCTGGTTTCAGTGTATAATTTTTGGGCGTCTACAAGTTTACCCTCAAGAGACGGCCTGATATCTCTGTCCATACACTATAGGTGAGTTCTTTATAAAGAGTCATGGCATGAAGCATTGCGCTTCTTTGCGGTGCTACGCCGCTATGACATGGCTTAAAGCCGAGACTTTACCCCACCTGGGTACCTCATCGTAGTGTCATACTACTGTAGCATGAGGTCACAGGCCTCTTTGTAGTGCCAAACTACCCAGCATGAAGCCTTGCGCTTCCGTGCGGTGTTACGCCGCTATGACATGGCTCGCAAAGCCGAGGCTTTACCCTACCTGGTACCTCTTCGTAGTGTCATGCCACTGTAACATGAGGACATCGTCCTCTTTGTAGTGATGTCTACCTCTCTTTATTACGATTATCATACATCATTATGCTACCTGCCTATTTGCGGTGCTACTCCGCTGTGACTTGGCTTGCAAAGCCGAGGCATTACCCCTACCTGGGAACCTCATGGTGGAGTCACCCCACTGTAGCATGGAGTTACTCCTTGTAGTGCTGCGCTACCGTGCTTCCTGTAAAGCACTCCAGGCATTCACTCTGCCTGAGAACTCATTAAGGCATTTAAAACAACATTCCCACAGGATCCGTTTTTCGCAGAAAACAACAGTAGACAACAGTGGTTGTAGGTCCGTAACCTCTCTATGTCACAGAGGACAAGTACCCACCGTTCCTGATATTCTTCTGGTTAATAGTCCTCCCTTGAACCAAAAGCTAGATGCCTAGTAAATTTCTCTTTGAACTAATAGCATAAAACTCTATGGTAGGAATGTAATAACACAATATCAGAATGCCTTCAAGCCCATTTTACAAGCTGTGTCATCGACCAGCTGGCGGTTGAGGCCCTTGGTGAACGGATCCACCAGGTTCTCCTGACTCCGAACATCAATCACTGCAATGACACCTCTCTTGATGAGATCATTCACTGCCTTGTGCTTCAACCGCACAGTTCTCTTCTTCCCGTTGAAGAGATCATTCGATGTCACCGCTGCAGTCGTCTGGTTGTCGCAGTATATCAGAATTGCCAGTATCTGCGCCCCAACCACTGGAAGATCATACATGAGCTCCCGAAGCCACTATGCTTCATCTGCTGCGGTATCAAGTGCAAAGAACTCAGATTCCATAGATGATCGCGAGAGCATAGTCTGCTTCTTCGACTTTCACGATATAGCAGCTCCACCCATTGTGAAAATGTATCCACCTGTGGACCTCTCGCTCTCCACTTCTGAGCACCAACTGGCATCACTGAAACCTTTCACTACCGGCGGATCTCCGTTGTAGTGCAGTGCATATGTCTGAGTCTTCTTGAGATATCTCATAACCCGTTTCACAGCTTTCCAGTGCTCAATGCTTGGATTGCTCATGAAACGACGCAGCATTCCCACGACGAAAGCTATGTCAGGCCTTATGGTAGTAGTAGCATACATCAAACTCCCGATTACGCTTGCATACTCCAGTTGTCTGACGCTTTTCCTTGAATTATGCTTCAGTTTCAGATCACACTTGTACGGCGTATCGATCCCTGGAAGATCCTGATACCCGTAACGAGTGATCATCTTCTCAACATAATGAGACTGTGATAGCGCTAGTCCAGTGTCTGTTCGGATGATCTTGAGTCCCAAGATAACATCAGCATCCCCCAAGTCCTTCATACTGAACTTCGTCGAGAGGAACTTCTTTGTCTCCGTGACACAGCTTATATCCGTACCTAGGATTAGCATGTCGTCCACGTATAGACAAACGATGACTCCTCTTCCGTCAGCAAACTTCGTATAGACACTTGTCTGTTTCACTGACCCTGTAACCATTTGACCTTATGACTTTGTCAAACTTCTCATGCCACATTTTGGGAGCTTGCTTTAAACCGTACAGAGATTTCACCAACTTACAGACTTTGTCTTAAAGGCCTTTGACGATAAACCCTTCTGGCTGTTGCATATAGATCTCTTCGGTCAGCTCGCCATTCAGGAATGTCGTTTTCACATCCAACTGATGTATCACCATCTTATGTATCGTTGCGAGAGCAATCAACATTCTGATGGTGGTCATCCGAGCTACTGGAGCATACGTGTCAAAGTAGTCGATCCCCTGCTTCTGAGAAAACCCCTTTGCCACTAGCCTGGCCTTGAACTTGTCAATGGTTCCATCAGCTTTCATCTTCTTCTTGAAGATCCACTTGCATCTGATAGGTTTTGCTCCTTCAGGAAGATCAACCAACACCCAAGTGTTAATTGAGGTGATGGAATCAATTTCATTGTCAATCGCCTCCTTCCAGAAAACATCATCTCTGGTCTTCATCGCCTCATCATAGGTAAGCGGATCTGCTTCCACATGATAGGTGATGAAGTCATCTCCGAAGTTCTTCGGCCTCCTCGCTCGCTTCGACGACGGCTCAGCGAGTTCTGGTTCAACAGTTGTTTCAACAACAACATCTTCTTGGACTACTTCTTTATTGAAAACTTCAGTTTCTTGCGCACCCTTATTGTTCTCCAGTTTATCCGTAAGAACAATATTCTTGTGCCTTGCAAATTGTCTTCACGAGATTCGATGATATGATTTGACTCAATATCAAGAAATCTCCGAGCATCACTCTTCTCGGCATACCCCAAGAAGATCATCTTCGTAGTCCTAGTCCCCAGCTTCTGAATCTTCAGATCTGGGAGCTTCACATAAGCCATAGACCCCCACACTCGAATGACATTCAAGTTAGGTCTGACTTTGAACCAGTGTTCATGAGGAGTTACGTCCGAAGTTGCATACGACACTCTATTTAGAATAAAAGTGGTCGTCAATGCAGCTTCTCCCCATTAGCATTTAGGAAGACCCGTAGTTAGCAGCATTGAGTTCATCATTTCTGTCAACGTTCTGTTCTTCCTCTCTGCTATCCCGTTAGATTGAGGAGAATACGGAACAGTAGTCTCATTGATGATTCCATATTCTTTGCAGAACGATACGAATTCATGAGACCTATACTCTACATCTCGATCACTTCTGATTAGTTGTAGATCGGTTTAACGTTCAGCTTCAGCCCTGAAGTCTCTGAACTACTCGAATGTTGCATCCTTCTACTTGAGAAGTCATGCGAACGTGCACTTCGAGAAACACTTCGAACCGGCCTCTGTGGAGAATTGATAAAAGTCACAGATATCTGAGTGTACTAACTCCAGATGATCAGTACTTTAGTTCAATCGTCTGAGCAGCTTCCCAACAGTCTTGTATCTGCACAGACCTTAAACTCCTCCACCTCCTTACCCCCACATTCCGAAGATAAGGTCCTGGTAGGACAGCTTGAGTCTGCTTCTGTCATAGAACAACTCTCAGTCCACTCAATGAAGTAACTTCATCGCCATCAGCAGAAGTTCGAACATTCCTTCAGCACCGAACATCTTTTCGAAGCATGTTCCTCGCCAAGAAATTACCATCTGGCTAGTACGAATGTCCATCTTTCAAGTCTGTATCAGATAACAGACTTTCTGAGATCAGATCGCCAAAAAATCTCTGGTACGTGCAACACGCATTCCAGTGTCCTTGTCGGTGGTTAATAACCACTGTCTCGATCTTCAAAACTTCTGCTAGATATATGTTCGCCATCGAGACCTTCGTCATAACATGGCTCGTCCTTGGTGAACAGCTCTTTTGAGAGCACACGTGGTCAGATGCACTAGTGTCAGACCACTAGTCAGCTACCACGCTAGATAACTCAACCTGTGCAACAATAGCAACCAAGTTAAGTAATCAAAATAACCAAGTTTAGCTATACCTGCTATTTTGGTTTGGGCTTGGATTTGTATTCACTTATGTAGTGGCCATTCTTGTCACAGTTGAAGCAAGTCACGTGGGACTTGGACTTCTTTTGCTTGAACGAAGAATCGTTCACTTTTAGATTGGTGGAGTCCTTCTTGTGATGAGAAGCCACCTGCTTCCCCTTGAACTCTCTTGTCTGCACCAAGTTGGCATTAGCCAGTTGCTTGGACAGAGAGTCCATCTTTTGTTGAGATCGCATTTCGTCCTCAACGTGGATCTCTTGTAGAAGATCTTCCAAGCTAATGTACAGCTTCTTCCGATGCATTCTAGCATAGAAGTTGCTCCAACCAGCAGGAAGTTTCGAGACTATCCCTCCAACGACAAACTTGTCGACGAGGGGCATCTTCTCGTCATCTAATTTCTGACGCAACTTCAGGAATTCCTTTACTTGAGGTAGCATCGCCATCTCGTCTTCGAAGAACCACTTGTGGTACTTCTCGACGATGAAAATTTTGGACATTTTCTCATCATCTTCATATAGCTTACCCAAAGAATCCCATATCTCTTTAGCATTCTTCTTCTTGGAATATGACTCGGCCAGAGAGTCTTCCACAGAATTGAGAATCAGCAGTTTACATATGTTGTTTTCTCTCTTCCATTTGCTCTGCTTGACGAATGCAGCAGCATTAGCATCGGCAGTTCCTCCTTCTGGAATCGTCGGTTCATCCTCAATCAACACATGGTCTACGTCCACGAGTTGAAGATTAAGGGTGACCTTCCTCTTCCAGATTTGGAAATGTTCTCCGTCGAATTTTTCCAACTTGTTAAAGCTGGTATCGATGAGAGAAGCACGAGAGTTTTCCATCTACAAGGATCTTGCTTTGAGATTGTTATTCCCGGGACTTGATCAAAGATGGTAGACTCGATGTCGAGATCAGAGGTTCAACAAACGTTCACCTTCTGATTATTCTCGAGATCCAAGAGGAACTCTATAATATGAATCTGATTACAAAAGCAACAATAATCAGAAAGTAAATCTCACGTTCTTCCTTGCAATCGCAGTTGCAGATGGACAGAACTGAGTTACAACTCAGACGAAGGAGAAGAAAGAAGAAAGAAGAAGATGAAAGGTTCTTGCTGGGATGATTAAGATCACCGTTGCTCAAAGCAAGATTCGTCTCAATACGATCTGCTCCCAGGAACCAGCAAGTTCACGAAGAACTTCTGGAACGCTCGTAAGTCAATATTTGAGACTTGAACGGACTTCCTGGACTTTACAGACTCCTTTAACTCTCTTCTTGGTGCATCTTTCAAAGGAGGCCAAGGGGCTCTATTTATAGAGTGGAGTTGAGACTTCACCTCTTCTCCTATCCGATGTGGGACTAAAATACCAATACTCAAAAATAGAGTTTGATATTTTAGATCATCCCACAATCAGCATAGAAATATGCCAGTCCACGCCTACCCCCCGAACACTCCCGTGCATGCACGAGACCTCCTGGAGTCCGTGTCCGAGTCCGAGTCCGCACAACAAAAATCAACTTGCATCCTTGTTGGATTTAATCCTTTTTTCTTCTAGGAAAATACTCCCACATGGCACAAACTTGTGCCCCACTACACCTCATGTGCACACCTCAACACAAGCAATGCATTATATTGAGATACTCACCATTTGGTGTAGCCGATGTGGGACTATCTTTTCTAGTCCAAAGGCAAAAACACCAACACTATGGTAATCTTATAGTTACTAGAGGTGTTAAGACTAAATATATATGTAACACAATTTTAAAGAAGCTTTTGAGTCTTGGACATGCTTTAAGAGGAATTTGCTTTAAGTGTTAATGTAGTAAAGTTCCTATTTACCAGCTTAGGAGGAATCACATCTCCCAGAGGATTGAACCTCCTGGTTTGTAGGGTGAGAATGTGTCCTGCCATATTTCATGTGAACTTGAGGTAAGCCGTCATGAGAATGGTTATTATAAAAAAGAATGGACATCCAACTCCCCAGCTACCTTAATTTGCACTCAACAATTCTAATCTCTTCTTAATAATTGTTTCAATGTGATAACCTTTGTGGTGATTAGTGTGCAAAATCAGTTAGCTCGGGGCTATCAGGCTTTTGGAGAAAACAAAACTCATTTAGTTAGTTTGCAATTTTATGCAAATCAATAACGCTAGGAAAGAAAGGGCTTCAGAGTTTTTGGAATTTGATGTTGGTATTGAAGTGATATCCATATGAAACACTATATACTTCTACTGATCACAAAAACATGTTCAGTGAAACACACACCACAAATATTATGGACTGTACTCTTACGTTCATATAGGCAGAAGAAAATGTTGGTACGATAATTAAAGATGGAAGACTGGTAAAATGAAAACTCAGGATAGCACAAGAGAAATGTAACTTAGCCAACAGCAAAGATGATAGAAAAAGAATCCATGACGATGTCAAGAACTACTAGAAAGCTAACTAAACATGAAGGTTACCTCAATTCTCCTTTGCACCTTGGCTTCTCCCTCTGCCTCAATCCCATCTAATTTCAGCAACTGTACCATTAGTAATTCAGTCAACACGAGAAATTCTTTATCTGCAACTTTCATGCCCGCATGCACTGCTGACTCCAACGCAGTAACCTACACAAAATCACATAACAGTTATGTGTAAGAACCGATTACTTCTGTAAGGAAATTGTTGTTCTTTAGAATTCATGCAAAGGTGCCACACCTTCTCAGCGAGCTTATCCACCTCAGATCTTACAAGGACCATTGCTTCACAAGCCTTAGAGATCCCCTGGTCCCTTTTCATCTGCTCAAGCTTTCGCTCTCTGCTTGCTGGGTCCTCCAAGAGGACCAACTTAGACGTGTCTTTAACTCCAGCCATGTGCAAACACTCCTCGTTCTCCTTCTCCTTTCCTCTGAACAGCAACCTCTGTTCCTGAGGCTCCAAACCAGTCACCTGGGCAAGAACCCTCTTCAACTCCCCTTACCACCAAGAACGAAGAGCCCAAAATTTGTACGATTCAGTAAGAGAAAAAAATTACAAAGCAAACTGAAAGCTCACACTCAAACAATTCAAAGAAGTGCATGAGCAATTATAAACAAAATACCACAACGAGTGTCCCTAATCCTTACTAGCAAAACGGGAACTAGAGAATAAGTTTGAGTACAAGGTATCAGCACGATAAGAAAACAAAAAACTAATAGTACATGAGTCCAAATTTCTATAGGTATTAGTTAACATGTTACTGAAAAGAAAAACACAGAAACACGCCCAATAATAATACCAGGCACTGGGATTTTGTTTAAAAAGTAATAATCAAGTAAAAAACAATAAAAGATTCACATATACCAGCTACGTCAGTAATGACAAAAGTTGTCAAGAAACCAATAATTCTAAAAGAAAATAAAGAGAGAAATAATAATAATAATATTATAGCCAAAAAAAGTATAAACTCAGTCCTAGAAAAATAAACAATTATGGTTTATCTAGTTTTAGGGTCTCGTATAATATTAAAAATTTGAGTTTAGGTCCCCATATTATCCTACCATCCAAAATGGAGACCTAGACGCAAATTTTAAATATTATATGACACATTTAGTTTCGCATGGTAGGGGTTGAGTGACTTGAGCTACTTAGTTTTGTTGCGATCAATTGAGAATGAAACTTGTGACACTTATCCTGATCTCAACAATCACACAACCGTCTTTGCGGTAGTTTCCATGATGACGACTTCATGGGTATAATGTAACGTCAGGTCAGATGTCTCTCGTCTTGATCGCATTGTTGAATGCTTACAAGTCAAGCGCCCCGGAGGGTTGTGTGGATAGAAGCAAGTCACACAACCCTCGCATATTTCGGTTTTGTTTTAGGCTCTCGTATAATATTCAAATTTTGCATTCTATTTTGGACGATCAGCCCAAGTCATCAGTCAGAGGAGACCCAAATCCTCTCCTCGACAATATAAAGAGCTAAAACTAAATTTCCAATTTTAAATAAGTAATGGGTTATTTAGTAATAGGGTCTCACACACACACACACATATATATATATATATATATGAAAATTAGGGTTTGGGTCTCAAAAATGACCAAAGTTGGAAAACAGTGATTTCGAGACCCAAACTCTAACATTGGTAATTCGAGACCAAAACCCTAATTTTCATATATATGTGAGACCCTATTACTAAATATCCCAAATATTATACGAGAATCTAGAACTAAATAACACCGCAAATGCACAGAATCAACAGATAAAACAATAGCATGTAAGAAAATAGATGAAACTAGCAAATTCTTTTGTTCCCCATATAAATTGAAAATTCCGTCAGAAACAACATCCCTATAATCATAAACTCGTGCATAAGTAGTAGCGAAAAAAAATATGACACACCGAAGGTGGATTGTGCCGGCACGGAGAGTTCGTGCTGGGAGGTGTTGTGGAGGACCTTGATCTTGATGGCGGGTCCGGCGGGGCCTACTGGCCCGTCCCCGCCGCCCCTCCTCTGCACCAGCATCCCTCCGGCTCCGGGCATCGACTCCAAATCTCTCGGGGCCTCCTCGCTCTCTGAAGCTGGCTTCTTCGAATCTGGAGATGACTTTCTCATCTCTCTCTCAGGCACACAAGGAAGAAGAAGTATATAGCAATGGATCAATCAATGGATCGATGGTTGGTTGAAGGTCTTCCTTCACTTTGACTCCAAAAAGGAGAGGGAGAGGGAGGGATTTGTTGGAGAGGACGATCTATCGTGGTGTATCTGCTGCTGCGGGGCTGGTGGAGACATTGATTGACACCAATGCGACAACAAATATAATACCGACTTCTCATTGGCATCCTTCGGTCGGTTACCTATTTACACTTCCAGCCCAATAAATTAATATTAGGGCCCAACTAAAGGAGGCCTACATTAGTAACGTGCACGTGCTTTTAATATAAAAATAATTTATATTTAGCTTATTTATTTTTTATTTTTAATTTGATATATATATATATATATATATATATATATATATATATATATATATATAATTTTTATTTTTATTTTTATTTTTTATTTTTATTTTTATTTTGAAGCAATGGGTACTTGTGGTGAACTCGCCTCCACTGCGGCTCGAACTCCCGACCACTTGGGCCGCATGCATCTCTCTTAACCACTAGGCTAGAGGTCATTTGCAATATATATATATATATTATTTTTTATTTTTTACTATATAATGAGGTTTCAAAACGGCTCAAAAGTGAGCCGTCTAAGTCGTATGTATATCATTGTCCATTTTATTTAAAAATAAATTATGTAAAAAAAACTGTTGAAAAAAGCTTATATTTGTTATGTATATTCAATATGGAAATAGAACTAAATCAAACAAGAAAATACCTCCCACCTTAACCACATGAGTTAGAAGAGATATTTGACTATAATTGGATAATATTTTTATTATACGTGCAAAGCATGTGCAGTTACTAGTATATATATAATGCGACTTAGAAACGGCTCAAAAGTGAGCCGTGTCCAAACCGTATATATATCATCATCCGTTTTAAACAAATTTTAAAAAAATATAACTAAACAACTTCTGTCACTCCCCGTTCCCGGAATGCGTATTCTAATACGTATATTGCCTGAATGTATTTATTTAGTATTTATCATGTAGTATCCTGTATTTAAATTCCTATAACTTCATGTTAATTAATTATCTGCATTTTATTTTCTGCACTTTATTTTTCTGCAATTCTATTATCCGCTCTTTAAATCTTCATGTTAATTAATTAGCTGCTCTTTAATTTTTATGCTAATTAATTCCTGCAATTTTATTTCTGCATTTCTTCCTGTAATTTTATTACCTGTATTTTAATTCCTGCTTTAGTTTTACTTTCGGGTTAGCCTTGTTGGACCCGTGCAACCCGACCCATTGGACCCATTGGACCCGGCCCAACTCCCACCTACCACCACCTTTTATTTAAAGCCACCCTCTCTCTTCTCTCTCCTCGTTTACTTTACTTCTCACCATTACTCCTCTTCTTCTTCTTCATTACTCTCTCCACCTACCAAACCGTAGGCAAGTACAACTTGCTCTACATGAGAACCCATATTTTTGTAGTTTATTTTTATTCCTCGTAAGATCCTAAGAAAGTTTAGAACTTGGCATTTTTCATTTCGAAGTCTTAATCTTTGTAGATCTAAAAATTAGTTATTTTCGGAGTTTGGTGGTTTTGATCTATCAAACTTCTTTGTTTGCAAGTTTTGATGGTTTCATGTTGTAGAGAAGTTTGTTCTACCCAACTTTGACCTTTGGAAAGTTGGATTCGGACTTATTTTGACCAAGTTATGGACTTTTGAAGCTTTGGGGTACAACCATGGAGTTCTTGCTGTTTGGAGAAGACAATGAGCAGTGTATGCTAGCTTTTTAGCTGCGTCACTGAGCTGTGCGCGCTCTTTAGCGCAGCGCAGTATGGAGTCCATACGCTGCCTTTTTAGGAAGCGTGTGTCTTGCATACGCTACCTTTTGGGAGCGTATGACTTGCATACGCTGACTTGGATGGTCAGGAGTCGTATGGAGTTCATACGCTACCTTTTGGGAGCGTATGACTTGCATACGCTGACTTGGATGGTCAGGAGTCGTATGGAGTTCATACGCTACCTTTTGGGAGCGTATGACTTGCATACGCTGACTTGGATAGTAAGAAGTCGTATGGAGTTCATATGCTGCCTTTTGGAAGCGTATGACTTCCATACGCTAGCTTGGCTTGAGCGTAGTTTGACCTGAGCGTACGCTGACATGAGCGTAGGCTGACATGAGAGTAGTCTGCTTACCCTGGATCTTCTATAGCCCTGTATATTGATATCTTATTAGATGTTTAACGTCCATTTTATATCCTTACGCCTTTTTGCATAAACTTGATATAATCATGATATGTTGATATTTCTGTTAATTATAGATTGTTACGTGGGATGTACCATGTGTCATAAATTGAGTTATAGATACCCGGATTGACTAGAATTAAACCCTGAGAGTTGTAGACTCGACCCCACTGAATGCTAGTTGACTTTCATGCCTTGCCACCATTAATAATGATTGTGATCTTGACTAAATTGATCATGCGTTCCTAATTGGAACTAAGAGACTGGCTAGTCGTCTTATTGAATGAAATGAATGAGACACGTTCATGTTATGAACTATTGTACTCGACTGGCTGATCCCGAATATTGACATACATGCACATGCAGGCTTCAATCTATTTATTTATTTATTTAGTTATTTTTCTACAAAAGAAGCATGTGTACTTTATGGTCAAGGCATGATTACCGTGGATAGATTTGATTGTTGCATTACGCTATGTAAGACCTGCAACCTAATCGCACTGGTATCGTTGTAGAGTTGTGCATATCGTACCCCGTACGAAAGTACTCATTTGAATGACCATGATCCACGGCATGGGTCTTCACTCAACGTAGAGACTATTAAGTTAAATAAAATAATAATTGCATGAAGAGAATGGATTCCCGAATTCTTACATGGCAGCCCCCTTGGGACGAGTAGTACCCGACGGGCCGGCTGGTTCCCACAGATACTGTAAATCTGCCACACGGGCAGGGAACAGTATCTGCTTTTATTATTATTGTATATTGTATATTGACGGGCGTCCTGCTAGGACTCGTCTAATTCATGCATGGGCCAATTGATCGACTGGATAGACTAGCCTTGCTTGCACATAGTAAGAACTGAGGAATCCCTAATTGCATTATTCCAGGATAACTTGGGACTCATAATAGCAAGTCGTAGGAGTTGATTGGCCGTTCAAGATGATTTGTTTGTGCACTGTACTCTGTTACCTAACTGGGATGATCAGAATGTCTGGACATGACGGGCCAACTTCTGTCCTTGTTTGGTTGGGAGGTTGGTTCGAAGTATCTTGATGTGATGTGAGTTCTAGTAGCAAGCAGAGATCTATTATTATATTCTCTTACTTACTGGTTTTAATTCTCATGTCGTGCTCCCTTGTGGTACTTGCTATTAGAGGTCTAACCTCTCTGGTTTTGCATGGCCAGATTTAGAGCCAGTTCCCGAGGACTCAGCGTACTTCCACCTCCAGGATGGTCAATACTAGAGGAATGATCGCAGGAGGCCTCGAGTGGGTTCCTTAACTTCACCACTCGTTTTGTTATCTACTTTATACCTTACCGTTTGGCACCGACATGTTAGTCGGATTGTCTTGTACTTACTTTTGCATAATTGTAATTAAGTCAGACTACAGCTGATAACAATTGTGTACGCTTGCTATATCATCTGGCTATGTTTTGTAAAGCCAGATCTCAAGAACATTTTGACTGAGCGTTTGAGACGCCTTACTGCTTTACCTTACATGTTCTATATTTCTGTTTCTTATTTGAATGATTGAGACAATAGATGTGTAATGACCATAGTAAGACTTTTATGTAGTATGCACCCCCTCGTCTGGTTAGACAGCATTGATCGTATTATACGGTATTCATCTACCCGTAATACGTAGCTGGCTGAGTCATTCTCCCGCTCTCCAGTATTCTGGTTCTGGGGCGTGACAAGGTTTTAGTGGTGGCCCATGCAGGTCTGATTTCAGACTTGTGGGGTATTTTGATTTATAGGATGTCTCAATCACATGTGTTCTCCTTTGATCTCATGATTCGTTGTTCTCAACCCTTGCTTAACATTCCGGTATCCTTTGACTTTATTGATCCTTCATGTCCGGTCGTTTGATTGTTCTCTTGTCCCTTTTCTTAGGGGCACCTCGTCCGCATCTGTCAGAGCTGGACAGCAACAACATGGACAGCAACATGGACAACCTGACCCTGTTGGTCAGCAACAAGAGCCGGTACTAACTCAGGAGGCTACTCAGGAAGAAGTGATAGTAGAAGCAGCAGCTGGATCGCAGTATCCGGATGTTCCACCACCACCAACAGTTCCATCTACCCCTGCGGAGATGGACACACCAGCCCTTCTGGAGATCATGAGAGGGATGATGGCTACTCAGCAACATCAGATGTTGGCCCAGCAGCGCATGCACACTCAGCTACAAGAGCAGAATGTGTTGCTCAACCAAGGATTGCAGACGGCTTTGGAAAGAGGAGTGAGGACTGATTCAGGAGCATCAGCCAGGTTTTGCAAGTACAACCCCCGCCGTTTCGAGGGCACGGAGGATGCCATCTCAGCAGATGCATGGCTTAAGGATATTGAGGCTATTCTGACAGCAGCTAAGGTACCGGCAGAAGAACGTGTGGATCTAGTGAAGTTGTTACTTCAGGATCTCGCACGTGATTGGTGCGAATCAGAGGAAGTAGGCATTAGACGTCCTGTTGCTTGGGACGATTTTACTGCAAGGTTCAAGACAAAGTACTATGGAGTTGTGGCACAGTTTGAGCTACAACAGAAGTTTATCAGCCTCAGGCAGGCTAGCAAGACGGTAGATGCTTATGCAGCGGAGTTCTGCAGATTGAGTAGGTTTGCCCCAGAGATGGTAGCAACGGAACGCCAGAGGGCGATGAGGTTCTAGCAAGGGTTTCATCTTGAGCTCTTGCAATTGATAGAGGGGCACAATTATCAGACTTTTGATGAGATATTGACGGCGACTCGAAGGCATGAGATCACCATTCAGAGGCTTGCGGCAAGGACTGGGGGTCAGAAGAGATCCCACAGTCAGATTGAAGGAGGAGAGGGAGCAGCGCCCCGAACAACAGCACCATCCCCTGGCATTCGTATCCACGATGTGGCGATGCGAGGGCCAGCACCACCACCCAGGCAGCAGCAACAGCAACAGAGGAAGAACCGGCAACCCCCGGCGGGCTGCACTTATTGTGGAAAGATGGGGCACACTAGAGATGTATGTCGGACATTGAATGGACTGTGTCTGATATGTGAAAACCCAGATCATCGGGTTACCACATGTCCCATGAATTCGAGGTCAGGAGGACCAGGGCAGCAGTTTCCTGCTCTGCCAGCACCCGGGGCAGGGCAGTATCGAGGACCAGCATTGGCAGTGAGGCCGTTGGCGCAGCGTCCGTTAGTATCACAGGCTCAGATGTTTCGGCAGCAGGGGCCGCCGATGCAGCAACACCAGCATAGACCACCCCAGCATCATAAAGGCAGGGGCCAGCAGCAGCACCAGGCTAGGCCACAGCATGGGAACCAGCAAGGAGGTCGAGGGCAGGCATTCACACTGTCCTTGGAAGAGGCATTGGCATCGGAAGATGTTGTGGCAGGTAACATTCTCGTCGCCTCATATCCCGCAGTAGCATTGTTTGATTCGGGAGCATCCTATTCATTTATATCTGCACAATTTGCGACACGACTAGGAGTGGAGTTCGAGGCATTGCCAGGGAGGTTGAATATACTCACTGGTAATGGGCTCGTAGGAGTTAGTAGAGTAAGTTTAGCATATAGTGTTGTAGTGTGCGGGCATCCTTTACCCGCCCGGTTGATAGAATTTCCTGTTGGAAATTTCGACGTTATCTTAGGCATGGACTGGCTGAAAGACAGTCATGCGACAATAGATTGTCGTAGTGGAAGTGTATCTTTTGATATTCCAGGCATGGAGAGGTTCACCTTGGTCAGGTCAGAGGCAACTCAGCAAGAGCAGGAAGTAGTAACAGCAATGGAAGAAGTTCAGATTCCGAAGGTAGTTGAAGAATTTCTAGACGTATTTCCCGAAGAACTTCCAGGTTTACCACCGGTTAGAGATATTGAGTTCAGCATAGAATTGACACCTGGAACTAAACCAATATCAGATCGGATTTACAGAATGGCGAATTCAGAGCAGGCCAAGGTGTATCAGCACATAGAGGAATTGAAGGAGAAAAAGTTTATCCAAGCTAGCATATCGCCATGGGCAGCACCAGTGGTACTTGTGGGGAAGAAGGATGGATCATCCAGATTGTGCATCGATTACAGGAAGCTTAACGCGGCAACAGTAAAGAACAAGTACCCATTACCCAGGATCGACGACTTATTTGATCAGTTGAGCAAGGCTAGAGTTTTCTCCAAGATAGATCTTCGTTCAGGGTATCATCAGGTGAGGGTTCGGAAGGAGGATATTCCCAAGACAGCATTCAGGTCGAAGTATGGGCATTATGAGTTCTTAGTAATGCCGTTTGGTTTGACCAATGCTCCAGCAATATTCATGGATTTGATGAATTGCATCTTTATGCCATACTTAGACCAGTTTGTCGTTGTGTTTCTTGACGACATTCTAGTATACTCTGCTAGTGAAAAGGAGCATGAAGACCACCTCAGGAAAGTGTTGCAGGTTCTAAGAGAGAACCAGTTGTATGCCAAGCTCAGCAAGTGTGAATTCTGGACGGATCACATTTTATTTTTGGGTCATATTGTATTAGGAGCTGGAGTAGCAGTGGATCCCAAGAAGGTAGAAGCAGTAGAGAGTTGGCCAGTACCCAAGACCGTGGCTGATGTACGAAGTTTCTTGTGATTGACAGGATATTACAGAAGGTTTGTGTCAGACTTTGCAAGGCTTTCAGCACCCATGACCCGCTTGACCCGGACGGATGTACCATTCGTTTGGTCGGCAGAATGTCAGGCATCATTCGAGACTTTGAAGCAGAAGTTGATATCAGCGCCTATTCTTACATTGCCAGTTGGACCCAGAGGTTTTACTGTATATTGTGATGCATCAGGTAAAGGACTTGGATGTGTCCTTATGCAGCATGGGAAGGTGATAGCGTATGCATCTAGGCAGCTTCAGGACCACGAGAAGAATTACCCAACTCATGATTTGGAGTTAGCAGCAGTAGTATTTGCTTTGAAGCTATGGAGACATTACTTATATGGTGACCGAGTGGAAATGTACACAGACCACAAAAGTCTGAAGTACATCTTTACTCAGAAGGAACTGAACATGAGGCAGAGATGGTGGCTGGAGTTGATCAAGGATTATGACGTGGAGCTTCAGTATCATCCAGGCAAGGCGAATGTAGCAGCAGACGCCCTTAGCAGAAGAGGCGGCACATTTATGTTGACAACACAGAGGCATATCTTAGAAGACCTTCAGGAGATGGGCATCGAAGTTATACTTTCTAGTGATGTAGGAGTTCTAACTAGTCTACAAGTTCAATCCGACTTGGTAGACAGGATCAAGGCAGCTCAGGCACAAGACCCAAGGATTCAGAAGCTTAGGGCAGAATGTGAGTCAGGACTCAGAAAGGAGATGCAAATTCATGAAGATGGTACGCTTAGGTTTGGATCACGTCTATGTGTACCTAGTGGAGATATCAGACAGGAAGTTATGGCAGAAGCTCACAGTTTCCAGTATTCTATACATCCTGGAGGGACCAAGATGTACCAAGATATCAAGCAGCACTTCTGGTGGAACGGGATGAAGAGGGAGATAGCTAGGTTTGTTTCCCGTTGCTTGATATGTCAGCAAGTAAAGGCAGAACAGCAGAGGCCAGCTGGATTATTGCAACCGCTTCCTATTCCAGAATGAAAATGGGAGCATATCACAATGGACTTCGTGACCGGTTTACCGAGATCACCAAGTGGTAAGGACGCTATTTGGGTGATAGTGGACCGACTTACGAAGGTAGCACATTTTCTTCCTTTCAGAGTAGGACAATCTACAGAAAAGTTGGCAGAGTTGTATATGCAACAGATAGTCAGGCAGCATGGAGTTCCTGTCAGTATTGTGTCGGATCGGGATACCCGCTTTACATCGCATTTTTAGAAGAGCTTACATCATAGTCTGGGTACCAAGTTAAGATTTAGCACGGCTTACCATCCGCAGACGGACGGGCAATCAGAAAGGACGATTCAGACTTTAGAAGACATGTTGCGAGCTTGCACTCTAGATTTTGGAGGGTCTTGGAAGAGTCACCTTCACTTGGTCGAGTTCTCATACAACAACAGTTATCAAGCCAGTATCCAGATGGCGCCATTTGAGGCACTATATGGTAAGAAGTGTAGATCGCTACTAGCATGGGATGATATCGGGGAAAGGAAGATACTAGGCCCAGAAATGATTATCCAGACGGTTGAAGTGATTAAGGGAATTAGAGAACGACTTCGTGTTGTGCAGGATCGGCATCGTCATTGGGCGGACCAGCATCGTAGGCCGCTAGAGTTTTCTGTTGGGGACCACGTGTTCTTGCGGATCTCACCTACCCGTGGGGTCATTAGATTTGGCGTTCGCGGGAAGTTGAGTCCACGATACGTAGGCCCATTTGTTATTCTTGATAGGGTAGGCGATGTTGCTTATCGTTTATCACTCCCACCTTCGTTACGAGAGTTGCATGACGTATTTCATGTATCTCAATTACGTAGGTATGTATCGGACCCAAGCTATGTCCTCGATCACTCTGAGCTGGTTGTTGGTACCAACCTGTCTTACGAGGAACAGCCTGTGTCCATTTTGGACCGAAGAGAGAAGATACTCAAGAACCGAACAATTAGTCTTGTCCGTGTTGCTTGGGGTCATCACTCCTTAGGAGAGTCAACGTGGGAACGTGAGGATGATATCTGATCACGGTATCCACACCTGTTTGACTCACAAGGTATATCTTTTTCTGTGTACCTTGATTGTCTTGATTCCTCATGCTTATCACCTTATGGATAAAATTGCTTGATATCGTAGATTGATGGATTTACATATATGTTACTTGCTATGGACATTGTAAAATGATTGCTTTATTGAATTGCTTGTACTTAGATTAGTTTAGCCCCGATATTTCTATCTTGCTTGAATTTGAAATTCCGAGGACGGAATTTTTTCAAGGAGGGTAGAGATGTCACTCCCCGTTCCCGGAATGCGTATTCTAATACGTATATTGCCTGAATGTATTTATTTAGTATTTATCATGTAGTATCCTATATTTAAATTCCTATAACTTCATGTTAATTAATTATCTGCATTTTATTTTCTGTACTTTATTTTTCTGCAATTCTATTATCTGCTCTTTAAATCTTCATGTTAATTAATTAGCTGCTCTTTAATTTTCATGCTAATTAATTCCTGTAATTTTATTTCTGCATTTCTTCCTGTAATTTTATTACCTGCATTTTAATTCCTGCTTTAGTTTTACTTTCGGGTTAGCCTTGTTGGACCCGTGCAACCCGACCCATTGGACCCATTGGACCCGGCCCAACTCCCACCTACCACCACCTTTTATTTAAAGCCACCCTCTCTCTTCTCTCTCCTCATTTACTTTACTTCTCACCATTACTCCTCTTCTTCTTCTTCATTACTCTCTCCACCTACCAAACCGTAGGCAAGTACAACTTGCTCCACATGAGAACCCATGTTTTTGTAGTTCATTTTTATTCCTCGCAAGATCCTAAGAAAGTTTAGAACTTGGCATTTTTCATTTAGAAGTCTTAATCTTTGTAGATCTAGAAATTAGTTATTTTCAGAGTTTGGTGGTTTTGATCTATCAAACTTCTTTGTTTGTAAGTTTTGATGGTTCCATGTTGTAGAGAAGTTTGTTCTACCCAACTTTGACCTTTGGAAAGTTGGATTCGGACTTATTTTGACCAAGTTATGGACTTTTGAAGCTTTGGGGTACAACCATGGAGTTCTTGCTGTTTGGAGAAGATAGTGAGCAGTGTATGCTAGCTTTTTAGCTGCGTCACTGAGCTGTGCGCGCTCTTTAGCGCAGCGCAGTATGGAGTCCATACGCTGCCTTTTTAGGAAGCGTGTGTCTTGCATACGCTACCTTTTGGGAGCGTATGACTTGCATACGCTGACTTGGATGGTCAGGAGTCGTATGGAGTTCATACGCTACCTTTTGGGAGCGTATGACTTGCATACGCTGACTTGGATGGTCAGGAGTCGTATGAAGTTCGTACGCTACCTTTTGGGAGCGTATGACTTGCATACGCTAACTTGGATGGTCAGGAGTCGTATGGAGTTCATACGCTACCTTTTGGGAGCGTATGACTTGCATACGCTGACTTGGATAGTAAGGAGTCGTATGGAGTTCATACGCTGCCTTTTGGAAGCGTATGACTTCCATATGCTAGCTTGGCTTGAGCGTAGCTTGACCTGAGCGTACGCTGACATGAGCGTAGGCTGACATGAGAGTAGCCTGCTTACCCTGGATCTTCTATAGCCCTGTATATTGATATCTTATTAGATGTTTAACGTCCATTTTATATCCTTACGCCTTTTTGCATAAACTTGATATAATCATGATATGTTGATATTTCTGTTAATTATAGATTGTTACGTAGGATGTACCATGTGTCATGAATTGAGTTATAGATACCCGGATTGACTAGAATTAAACCCTGAGAGTTGTAGACTCGACCCCACTGAATGCTAGTTGACTTTCATGCCTTGCCACCATTAATAATGATTGTGATCTTGACTAAATTGATCATGCGTTCCTAATTGGAACTAAGAGACTGGCTAGTCGTCTTATTGAATGAAATGAATGAGACACGTTCATGTTATGAACTATTGTACTCGACTGGCTGATCCCGAATATTGATATACATGCACATGCAGGCTTCAATCTATTTATTTATTTATTTAGTTATTTTTCTACAAAAGAAGCATGTGTACTTTATGGTCAAGGCATGATTACCGTGGATAGATTTGATTGTTGCATTACGCTATGTAAGACCTGCAATCTAACCGCACTGGTATCGTTGTAGAGTTGTGCATATCGTACCCCGTACGAAAGTACTCATTTGAATGACCATGATCCACGGCATGGGACTTCACTCAACGTAGAGACTATTAAGTTAAATAAAATAATGATTGCATGGAGAGAATGGATTCCCGAATTCTTACATGGCAGCCCCCTTGGGACGAGTAGTACCCGACGGGCCGGCTGGTTCCCACAGATACTGTAAATCTGCCACACGGGCAGGGAACAGTATCTGCTTTTATTATTATTGTATATTGTATATTGACGGGCGTCCTGCTAGGACTCGTCTAATTCATGCATGGGCCAATTGATCGACTGGATAGACTAGCCTTGCTTGCACATAGTAAGAACTGAGGAATCCCTAATTGTATTATTCCAGGATAACTTAGGACTCATAATAGCAAGCCGTAGGAGTTGATTGGCCGTTCAAGATGATTTGTTTGTGCACTGTACTCTGTTACCTAACTGGGATGATCAGAATGTCAGGACATGACGGGCCAACTTCTGTCCTTGTTTGGTTGGGAGGTTGGTTCGAAGTGTCTTGATGTGATGTGAGTTCTAGTAGCAAGCAGAGATCTATTATTATATTCTCTTACTTACTGGTTTTAGTTCTCATGTCGTGCTCCCTTGTGGTACTTGCTATTAGAGGTCTAACCTCTCTGGTTTTGCATGGCCAGATTTAGAGCCAGTTCCCGAGGACTCAGCGTACTTCCACCTCCAGGATGGTCAATACTAGAGGAATGATCGCAGGAGGCCTCGAGTGGGTTCCTTAACTTCACCACTCGTTTTGTTATCTACTTTATACCTTACCGTTTGGCACCGACATGTTAGTCGGATTGTCTTGTACTTACTTTTGCATAATTGTAATTAAGTCAGACTGCAGCTGATAACAATTGTGTACGCTTGCTATATCATCTGGCTATGTTTTGTAAAGCCAGATCTCAAGAACATTTTGACTGAGCGTTTGGGACGCCTTACTGCTTTACCTTACATGTTCTATGTTTCTGTTTCTTGTTTGAATGATTGAGACAATAGATGTGTAATGACCATAGTAAGACTTTTATGTAGTATGCACCCCCTCGTCTGGTTAGACATCATTGATCGTATTATACGGTATTCATCTACCCGTAATACGTAGCTGGCTGAGTCATTCCCCCGCTCTCCTGTATTCTGGTTCTGGGGCGTGACAACTTCCTAAATGCTCCATTACTTATTAAAAATTAAACTTAACTAAATATTTAACTATCTAATATAATTTATTTACAACTAAATAATTTTAACTCAAGTTATTAAGGTTGGAGGTACTTTTCTTGGTTGGTTTAGTTTGATTCCTATGACATTTTTTTACACTAAATTTATATTTAATTTTTTTAATTTTTTTTTATGTGCAATGCACGTGTACATTACTAGTATATATAATGACTGGTTTGAATAAAATGAAATATTAGAATAAAATGAAATACTTACGACCAAAGCCACAAATCTTAAAATAATTTGGAGGCCAACCCCCGGAGTGTTGATAAAATGTACAGAATATCTCATATATCTGGAATGTCATAGAAACAGCTATGTGTTGGAGTGGGTGGGGTTCCCAAACTATGTGGAGAAGATTCCGGAGTGCGACGAGCGCCGTTCGATGTCGAAGAAGCTCGGGAAGTAGACAACAAGGAGTTGCTGTTGCTGCTGCTAACCCGAAGGGAGGTTCTGGACCGTAGCCACCGAGTTCGGGCCGAACTCGGTCCCAGGCCGAGTTCTGGCCGAACTCGGTCTGGCTGTTCCAGAATGTTGCTGGTAGGTTCTGTTTGTCCGACACAGAGTTCTGGCCGAACTCTGTGTCGTCGGGGCTGAGGCGAAAATCTGGGTGATTTTTTACCATTGGATCTAATCAAACGGTCCAGGTTTGTTGCGGAATTAGGGAGTTAAGTTGGGATTTCCAAACCCTAATCAAGTGTAACACAATTGTAGCACAAAATAAGAGGAGAGAGAGGAAGGAGGCAAGAGTGTCATTGCAACTTTGGAAGAGAAGACGGAGGATTGAAGGTGTTTTTCGAAGGAGAATCAGATTCGGGTAATCTCTACTCGTCGTTCTCGCTCTTCGTAGCCTTGTAATCATTGTTCTTTCTTCTAAGTGTTGTGGGGATCCGATTTGGATCGGGAGGAGTTTATAGAGGGTGTAATTCTTCTATTCCATTAGTGGAGGCTTCTCAGGGTTGGACTCTGATCGTCCCGTGATTTTTCCCGCAAGGGTTTTCCACGTCAAAATTTCTCTGTGTCTGCGTGATTGTGTTTGGTGTTTTGGTTTGTGCATTGTTTGCTCGGTTCTCTCGCATGTACTCTCTAATTTGGGGAAAGGTTTTCGCGTTTCTTTTCCAACAGAGTGGTATCAAAGCCAGGTTCTGAAATTCAGAAGGGTGTCAGAAGTTGACAGAAACTAGAGAGGAGAGATGGACGCGAAGTCGGTGCGCATGGTGAACCTGAACGACACAACTATCACTATTGGCGGAGCAAGATGAAAGATTTGCTGTTCGTCAAGAAGCTGCATCTGCCCATATTTGCATCCGAGAAGCCCAGTGATAAATCCGAGGAGGACTGGAAATTCGAGCATATACGGGTGTGCGGATACATCAGGCAGTTCATTGACGAGAACGTGTACAACCACGTTGCCAATATTGAGCACGCGAAGACATTATGAGATAAGCTTGAATCTCTGTACGCGAAGAAGACCGGGGTAAACAAGTTGTTCCTGATCCGGACGATGATGGGTCTGCGGTACAAAGATGGGGCGTCTATTACGGATCACTTGAGTGATTTCCAGGGCGTTGTTGACCAGCTGTCTTCAATGGGAGTCAAGTTCGACGACGAAGTTCAGGGACTATGGCTGCTGTGTACATTGCCAGACTCGTAGGAGACCGTATGAGTATCTATGATCGCTTCTGCTCCAGAGGGCGTGGTCAGTCTGGAGTTTGCCAAGAGCGGGATGCTGAATGAAGAGATGCGGAGACGTTCTCAGGGCACTTCATTTACATCCCATCACTCAGAGGCATTAGTTTCAGAGAGCCGCGGAAGGAGCAAAAGCAGGGGTCCAGGTGGTGGCAGAGACAAGAGCAGGAGGAAGTCCAAAGGTCGTTACGAGGACTCAGAGTGTTACCATTGTGGTAAGAAGGGCCACATCAAGCGGAACTGTTTTGCTTGGAAGAGAGAGAAGAAGGGCGACAAGAGGAAGCAAGAAGAGAACACTACAGCGGCGGCCTCGATGCACGGAGGCGATGTGATCGTCGTAGGTGATGAGGTCATCACAAACCTCGCCTGCGATGACAATTCTTGGCTGGTGGACTCAGGGGCTTCAGCACATGTACCTCATAACAGGGCACTATTTGCCACTTACACAACAGGCGACTGTGGAGTGTTGAAGATGGGCAATGGAGATGTGTCGAAGGCGGTTGCCATTGGAGATGTGCATTTGAGAACGAAGACGGGTGCGGTTCTTGTTCTCAAGGATGTTCGTCATGTCCCTGATATCCGTTTCAACCTGGTATCGGTTGGAAGGTTGGATGACGATGGATTCTTCAGTCTCTTCGGGAACAGTCAGTGAAAGCTTTCCAGAGGTTCGATGGTGATTGCCAGAGGAAGCAAGAAGTTCGGTCTCTACTATATGGAGGGGAGCGCACAGGGGGTACAAGAGGTGAATGCAGTCAGTGATGCGTCTACCGAGTTGTGGCACAGGCGGCTCGGCCATATCAGCGAGAAGGAGATGAGCTACTTGGTGAACAGGAAGGTGATTCCAGGGCTCAAGTATACAAAGTTGGAGAAGTGCACGCACTGCTTAGCTGGAAAGCAAAATAGGGTGTCTTTCCAAAGTCACCCAAGTTCAAGGAAGCCGGCGTTGGTCGAGTTGATTCACTCGGATGTCTGCGGTCCTATGAAGGTAAAATCTCTTGGTGGTGCTTCTTACTTTGTAACCTTTATTGATGACTGTTCCAGGATGGTTTGGGTCTATGCTGTAGAACCCTAGAGGGGGGCTGAATAGGGAAATAAAATATAAACTACAACAATTGATGCAATAAAGGCAATTTAAAGTAAAGAGTAGAAAGATCAAACGCAAACGCAAGGATGTATCCTGGTATCCTCTTTTGAGGCAATCCAGTCCCGGAACTCTCTCCGGCTTTAATCCACTATTATCCAAATAGTACACACGAGTTTGGATCCGAAGAACTCGCCAACTTCAACACGAGTTTGGATCCGAAGACTCGCCAACTTCTACACACGAGTTTTCTTACGAAGGCTCGCCAACTTCAAACAACAGAGAATGAAAGCTTGTTGATCTTCTAACACTTGAAGATCGAAAGTGTACAACTCTTTAATACTCTAGCACTTAGGGAGAGGATGACAATGAAAAGCTTTGGAGAGTATTAATGGTGGAGCTCTTGGTTGTTGGAAAATTTATGAAGGAGTTGGTGAGGAAGCTCAAGAGAGAGAGAGCTTCCTTTTATAAGAAAACCAAGAGTGGGTGGCATTTAATGCTTCTGAATGTACGCAGACCGGCATGCCGTCGGTATGCCGCGGTATACCGCCGGTATGCCGTCCAAATAGTAACGGTCATATTTATGACCGTTCAAGAGCATTAAATGCGGCCATTAATGCATGTCAGATCAAATCGAAAACTGACTATTCGAAATTCAGTATATCGCCGGTATGCCGGAGCATACCGCCGGTATGCCGACAGAAGTCACAGAAAGTTTTAGAGCTGCTAGAAACGGCATGCCGCCGGTATGCCGTAGCGTACCGTCGGTATGCCGACAAAAAATCACAGCAACTATTGTGTTGCTAAAAACGGCATGCCGCCGGTATGCCGCAGCATGCCGTCGGTATGCCGACATTTCGAGACAGCAACTTTCTGGAGTCCAAAAAGCGGTATGCCGCCGGTATGCCGAAGCATACCGTCGGTATGCCACTTTTTGTCACAGAAACTTTTCTGGACGCGAAAACGGTATACCGCCGGTATGCCGGAGCATACCGCCGGTATGCCGTTCTGAATGACTTGATTTTCGATTTATGCTTTAAGTTATCATCCATCCTTTAGTGATTACAGAAATACCTAGACCAGTACAGACTCGAAGACACTAAGCAGGAAGACGCCGACTTTATGCAGGGAACGCCGGTGACTGCTACAGTCTTCAAGAAGGAGGAAGCCCTTGATCTTCTGAGAAAATATGAATCTGAAGAACAGAAGACTAAACTACGAAGATGCTGTTAATTACTCAAAATAAAATGTGCCAACAAACTCCCCTATTTTGATAATTGACAAAATAGAGAGATAGCATCTTCAGGGAGTATCTCCCCCGTAGGTAGACAGCTCCCCCTCAATACGATTTCTCCCCCTTTGTCACTTAGTCAAAGATGGGAATAAGTAAAGGAGACAGTGCATTAAAAAAAACGAGAGTATAGATAAAAGCATGCAGGAATATATTGAAGTAAGAACGATAATACATGCTTGACCCATACGTAGCAATAAGATAAAAGACTCTCCATCATGAGAGTCGGACATCAAAGACAACCATAGATAATGTCCCCGAAGGACAGCAAACACTGAAAACAACCATAAACCGGTCCCCGAAGGACCACTAAAGACAACAAACAGAAAACACACATAAAAACTAGAACCACTAAAACACCGTAACCATCACCAAAGGAAAACCATCCCTAATCCTCTGCCGGATCATCATCACCATCATCATCCTGAGCCTGCTGGAGGGCGCCAAAAGGATCAATGCCGTCCGGGTATATAAATCCATAGGCATTGGGGTCAGAGAAACGCGGGGCCGTGTACATAGGATCCTGAAGATTAAGATCCAGAAAGGCATCCCGGTCTTGCAGAGTGCGCTGGATGAAGTAGCCCTGATCGTGGAAGCGAGACTGGATGAGGGCGCCAAGTCCACGAGTGTGGGTCCGCATCTGCTCCTCCGCCTGGGCCATCCTCAGATCAAAGTGGTGCTGAGTAAGTGGCATATAGCGGCCCGTAGAGGGAGGGGTAGATGCAGGGGCAGCAGGAGTGGAACCTGGTTGCTCTTGGGAAGAGGAAGCACGGGAAGAAGAGGCGCCAGCAAGGGTACGGGAAACAGCAAGAAATGAGGGAACCCCATCCGAGGAGCAGAGAGACAAGTCAACTTGTTTGGCCTCCATAAGCAAGGTGATGAAAGAGCCATAGTAGAGGTTCTGCTTCCCGGAAGGCAAGGTACGCCGGAATTGCAAAAGCAGAGTCTTTGGGAAGGAAAAATGCTTCCGGGCATAGAGATGATACATGAGGACAAGAGCATCACCGGTGATTGCGTCATAGTTCCCGTCCTTTGGGAACAGAGTGTGGCACACGATACGATGGAGCTCGTAGTAGAATGGCTCCAGCTGGGCTGAGAGGGCCGGAATGGCAGGAGGGTTGGGACCCTTACAGATGATACGGCAGAAGTCGTTGAAAGGAGACGCCGCCGATGAGGTGAGAGCACCCAAAAGAGGTAACGCATCCCCTCTGTCCGGGACGCCCAAGATGGCCCCCACTTCCTTGGATGTGAGACGGAAGTGACGGTCATTGAGCATGGATTGGATGGCGGTAGGGTCGTCGTCATCCCCTCGCATGTTGTAGTAGAAAAGGCGGACAGCAGCAGAGTAGACAGGAATTTGCCGCCGAAGAAGGGAGGAGAGACCGGCATCGTCAAACAACGGGACGTGACCGGGGAAGAGGTTTCAGTTGATAGCCCGTCCTTTGAACACGTTCTGGTTGACGAAATGCTGGAACCAAAGCTCAGCCGCCAAAGCGTTGGAGAAAACGCGTTGGTCAAAGCCGGAGGGTAGCGCCACCGGGACGAAAGGGTTAAAAGAGGAGGAAGAGGATCGGGGGCGCTTAGGGTTGGCCATGAAGAAGGATTTTGGGCTTTGGTGTGAGAGGAAGAAGTAGTAGTGGAGGAGAAGGAAGAAGGAGGGTTTTTAAAGAAGAGGGGGAATATGAAGAGTTTTATTTGAAAAAGGGTGGGGAGGAGGGAACGGTTAAAGAGGAAGGGTGATGGGGTAGTTGAAAGGGTGATGGGGTGAATTGATGTGTGGAGTAAAAAGAGGAGAGAAAAGGGGAAAGGTGATAAGAAGGGTAATTAAGAGGAGGGGAGTTGAGGAGATGGGTAGTTAATGAGGGATTTGATGGAAGAGAGGGAATAAAGATAGGATGGAAGGAATAAAGGAGGAGAGATACCAAAATAAAGGAGTGGGCCCGCATATCAGTTCAGGATTCAAGTCTGCCGCCATCCGGCATGCCGGCGGTATACCGACGTGTACCGACGGTATGCCGAAAATCGAAACAGAACATCATCCTGATTCGAAAAACGGCATGCCGCCGGTATACCGCAGTATACCGTCGGTGTGCCGGACAAAAAGAAAGGTTATGGATCAAAGGATAAAATGCCTAGTTCACGGCAAAGGAAAGAGAAGCGGTCTTCCGGGAGAGGCTTAGTGAAGATATCGGCTAATTGATAAGTAGTATCTATAAATTCAAGACGGATATCTCCTTTCTGCTGATGGTCACGAAGAAAATGGTGTCTAATTTCTATGTGCTTCGTGCGTGAGTGACAAATCGGGTTTTTCGTGAGATTGATAGAGCTAGTGTTATCACATTTAATAGAGGTGCAAGAATGAGAAATGCCATAATCTAAAAGTGTTTGTGACATCCAAAGAATTTGTGCACAACAACAACCAGCCGCAATATACTCTGCCTCAGTGGTGGAGAGAGCGACAGAGTTTTGCTTCTTACTGAACCACGATACCAAGGACTTCCCGAGGAATTGACATGTGCCACTAGTGCTTTTTCGGTCAATCTTGCATCCGGCAAAATCCGCATCCGAAAAGCCGTGAAGCTCAAAGGATGAGGATTTCGGATACCAAAGACCCATGTTAATGGTGCCTTTGAGATAACGAAAAATACGCTTAACGGCACTCAAATGTGATTCCTTTGGATTGGCTTGATATCGTGCACACAAGCAAACACTAAACATGATATCCGGACGGCTAGCCGTTAAATAAAGTAAGCTACCGATCATACCTCTATACTTACGAATGTCGACCGATGTGCCATCTTCATCATTGTCAAGCTTGGTCGTTGTAGCCATAGGGGTCCTCATTGATTTGGATGAGTCAAGGTCGAAACGCTTGAGGAGGTCCTTTGTATATTTTGCTTGATTGATGAAGGTTCCTTTAGGCCCTTGTTTGATTTGTAACCCCAAGAAGAAGGAGAGTTCACCCATCATACTCATTTCGAACTCTTCCTGCATAACTTTGGCAAATTCTACACAAAGTGTGTTATTTGTAGAACCAAAGATGATATCATCAACGTAAATTTGAACTAATAAGAGAGTTCCATTATGGGATTTAATAAAAAGTGTGGTGTTAACTTTTCCCTTTAAAAAATCGTGAGAGACAAGAAAAGAGCTAAGACGCTCATACCAAGCACGTGGAGCTTGTTTGAGGCCATAAAGGGCTTTATGGAGTTTGAAAACGTGGTTAGGAAATTGAAAGTCTTCAAAACCGGGAGGTTGTTTAACATAAACTTCCTCCTTAATAATACCATTAAGAAAAGCACTCTTAACATCCATTTGAAATAGCTTAAAGTCATTAAAGAAAGCAAATGCACAAAGCATATGAATGGATTCAAGACGTGCAACCGGAGCATAGGTTTCGTCGTAGTCAATGCCTTCCTCTTGGTTATAGCCTTGAGCAACCAATCGGGCTTTATTACGAGTCACTAACCCATCTTCATTTAGCTTGTTGCGAAACACCCATTTAGTTCCAATAATGGGATGATTGCTAGGTTTTGGGACAAGTTCCCAAACCTTGCTTCGCTCAAATTGATTAAGCTCCTCTTGCATAGCTATCATCCAAAATTCATCAAGAAAAGCATCATTAACATTTTTAGGCTCTATTTGAGAGATAAAAGCCACATTGGCACAAAGATCACGTGTGGCGGATCTTGTACTAACACTTGAGGAAGGATCCCCAATGATAAGCTCCTTAGGATGATTGGTGACAAATCTCTATTCTCTTGGGAGATCCTTTGGAGGAGGCTCGAGAGGAGGAGACTCTTTTGATGGGGTCACAACTTCATTGTTAGATGAAGAAGGACGATCCTCAATAGAGGAGTTCTCCAATCCAAACGAGATGTCATCAATATCCTCGGAAGAGGAGAATGTAGAAGAGTTGAGCTCATTAAAAGAGACATTGATTGACTCTTCGACAACAAGACTTCTTTTATTAAAAACACGAAAACCTTTGCTATGAGTAGAGTATCCAAGGAATATTCCTTCATAGGCTTTTTCTTCAAACTTGCCTAGGTTATCCCTGGTATTCAAAATAAAACAATTGCAACCAAAAACCTTGAAATATTCAATAGAAGGAATTTTGTTAAACCAAAGCTCATAAGGAGTCTTCTTAGTAATAGGTCTAATTAAGACCCTATTAATAACATGACACGCCGTATTAACGGCTTTCGCCCAAAAATATTGGGGGAGCTTGTATTGGTTTAACATGACCCGGGCCATATCGCCAAGGGTTCTATTCTTTCTCTCCACAACACCATTTTGTTGAGGAGTACGGGGACAAGCAAATTCATGTCCAAAACCATTCTTTTCACAAAATCTTTTGAAATCAACATTATCAAATTCACCTCCATGATCACTCCTAATTTTGTTAATGGAAAAACCTTTCTCATTTTGAACACGTTTACAAAAAGCAACAAATTCACGAAAGGTATCACTTTTGCAAGCAAGAAAAATAACCCAAGTAAATCTCGAAAAATTATCAACTAAAACAAAAGCATAAAGTTTGCCACCAAGGCTAGCTACTCTACTAGGCCCAAAGAGATCCATATGAATAAGTTGGAGGGGTCTAGAGGTACTCACAGAGTTGATGGATTTGAAGGATGACTTGGTCAACTTACTTTTCTCGCATTCTTCACATACCATATCCTTTTTGAAAGGGATGCTAGGAAGTCCTCGTACAAGCTTCTTGGAGGCGAGGCGAGAGATGGTATCCATGTTGGCGTGTCCAAGCCTCATGTGCCAAAGCCAACTCTCATCGTTCTTTGCAACTAGGCACCTGTCATTGTTAGTACCTTCAACAAGATAAAGAACATAAATATTGTTTTCTCTAATGCCTTCATACACAATAGTTCTATTGGAGCTATCGGTAATGTAGCATTTGAGTTTAACAAACTTGATATCATAACCATTATCGGTAAGATGGCTAATACTTAAAAGATTATGCTTGAGATTAGTAACAAGACAAACATTATTAATACAAGGGTAAGGAGGAGAACCGATATTACCATTTCCAATAATATAACCTTTAAGATTGTTACCGAAGGAGACGTGTCCTTCTTTCTTCATCGATAGCGTTGTAAAAAGTGAAGCATCACCGGTCATGTGCCGTGAACAACCGCTATCGAGAATCCATTTGCTTCTAGCATGAGAAGGATTCGTCACCTACAACATAAGTTGAAGATGAACATTTTGGTACCCATGATCTTATGGGTCCATGAGTGTTAGTCTTAGGAACCCACTTAAGAACTCTCATGTCAACTTGTTTTCTTATATAACAAAAGTTAGAAGTGTGACCTACTAAACCACAATAATTGCACATCAAGGAAGATTTAGAAGAAGAAGTGTGAGTGTTGTGCATGTGTGAGTTACTAGTGTGAGAAGTTCTACCATGAGTGTTATGATGATAGTAAAAAGCATGATGAGAGGTGTTCTTCTTGACAAAGGGTCCTTTTCTTGTGTTAGAAAAGGAGTTGTGTGTAGTGTTCATGTAATGATTGTGCCTAGCATTGTGATAAGTGTGAGGGTGTCTTGGAGCATGCATGTGAGTGGTATTCTTATTACCTAAATTCTTACTTCGTGTAAGAAGATCATTATACTTAATAGAGGTGGAATATTCTCTTCTATTAGCATCTTGACATTTGCGCATGTCATAGGAGCTTCTCATGGATTGAATCTCATCATCCTTTTTCTTGATGGTGTCAAGAGATTCTTGAAATTTGAGTCGCAAAGACTCCATTTCATCCGTGTCGGAAATAGGAGATTTTCCCTTCACATCAATGATGATGTTTGAGAGCCTCTCTACTTCAAGTTGAAGAGCCTCAACCTCCTTGAGAGATTTCTTGTATTTATTCCGAACACCTTTGTGTTCTTCATGTAATTCAAGAATGGCTTTCTCCAAATCATCATAGGTAAGAGTGTTTAAAGAAAAATCATCAAGTACCTCATCGGTTGCCATGAGACAGACGTTGGCATTGTGTTTGCACTCCTTGTCGTTGTCGGAGTCGCTTGCGTCGCTTTCACACCAAATGCTAGTGTTGGCGAACTTTCTAGAGGATGAGCTTCCCTTGCTAGGTTTTTCGTACTTGCTTGAGTCTTTTCGTATCATCGGACAATCCCTCTTGATGTGTCCGGGTCTTCTGTATTGATAGCACGCCGGGTCTTCTTCATTGTCCCGTCTAGAGCGGTTGGCCTTATTGAACTTTAAGAACTTCCGGAAGTGCTTAGCTGTGAGAGCTATTTCTTTATCGTCATCCGACTCATTGTCGTCGGAGCTATCCTTGGAGTAGGACCTTGAAGCTTTGAGAGCGAGAGTCTTCTCTTTTTCTTTGGTCTTCTCCTTCTCCTTCTCTTGAATGGAGGATTCCTCTTGATCCTTCATGTCGAGCTCGTGAGTCATTAGCTTACCCATGAGGGTCTCTAGGTTCATGACTGTTAGATCGTTCCCCTCAATGATTGCGGTAGCTTTAGGACTCCAAGCTTTCGTCAATCCTCTAAGAATTTTCCATATCTTTTTATGAGCGGGATATTCCTTTCCAAGAGAAGAGAGAGGGTTAATAATGTCACCAAAACGAGTAAACATGCTGGCAATAGATTCAGCATGCTTCATTTTAAAAGACTCATATTCTTGCGTGAGTCTACTAATCTTGGATTCCTTCACTTGTGAAGTTCCCTCGTGTGTGACTTCAAGTAACTTCCAAATCTCATTGGAAGTCTTGCAAGTAGAGATCCGATTGAATTCACTACTGTCAAGGGCACAGTAAAGAGCATTCATTGCCTTGGCATCTCGACAAGCAAGCTTCTTAATATTTTCGGCAAGTGTTTTTCGAAGGGTGTCAGAAGCAATATCCTCAATAGCTCTGGAAGGAGTAGGAAGGCCATTTATCACGCAATCCCATAAGTCGAAATCTATGGACTTGAGATAAATGCCCATCCTAATCTTCCAGTAGTTATAGTTGGTACCATCAAATAGGGGAGGCCTATTTGTGGAGTGTCCCTCATTGTGAAACGTGTTGACGCTAGGGTTAGAGGCCATGGATCACTCAAGGAAGTAAATCCAAATCAAGAGAACAAAGCTCTGATACCAATTGTAGAACCCGAGAGGGGGGTGAATAGGGAAATAAATATAAACTACAACAATTGATACAATAAAGGCAATTTAAAGTAAAGAGTAGAAAGATCAAACGCAAACGTAAGGATGTATCCTGGTATCCTCTTTTGAGGCAATCCAGTCCCGGAACTCTCTCCGGCTTTAATCCACTATTATCCAAATAGTACACACGAGTTTAGATCCGAAGAACTCGCCAACTTCAACACGAGTTTGGATCCGAAGACTCGCCAACTTCTACACACGAGTTTTCTTACGAAGGCTCGCCAACTTCAAACAACAGAGAATGAAAGCTTGTTGATCTTCTAACACTTGAAGATCGAAAGTGTACAACTCTTTAATACTCTAGCACTTAGGGAGAGGATGACAATGAAAAGCTTTGGAGAGTATTAATGGTGGAGCTCTTGGTTGTTGGAAAATTTATGAAGGAGTTGGTGAGGAAGCTCAAGAGAGAGAGAGAGCTTCCTTTTATAAGAAAACCAAGAGTGGGTGGCATTTAATGCTTCTGAACGTACGCAGACCGGCATGCCGTCGGTATGCCGCGGCATACCGCCGGTATGCCGTCCAAATAGTAACGGTCATATTTATGACCGTTCAAAAGCATTAAATGTGGCCATTAATGCATGTCAGATCAAATCGAAAACTGAGTATTCGAAATTCGGTATACCGCCGGTATGCCGGAGCATACCGCCGGTATGCCGACAGAAGTCACAGAAAGTTTTAGAGCTGCTAGAAACGGCATGCCGCCGGTATGCCGTAGCGTACCGTCGGTATGCCGACAAAAAATCACAGCAACTATTGTGTTGCTAAAAATGGCATGCCGCCGGTATGCCGCAGCATGCCGTCGGTATGCCGACATTTCGAGACAGCAACTTTCTGGAGTCCAAAAAGCGGTATGCCACCGGTATGCCGAAGCATACCGTCGGTATGTCGCTTTTTGTCACAGAAACTTTTCTGGACGCGAAAACGGTATACCGCCGGTATGCCGGAGCATACCGCCGGTATGCCGTTCTGAATGACTTGATTTTCGATTTATGCTTTAAGTTATCATCCATCCTTTAGTGATTACAGAAATACCTAGACCAGTACAGACTCGAAGACACTAAGCAGGAAGACGCCGACTTTATGCAGGGAACGCCGGTGACTGCTACAGTCTTCAAGAAGGAGGAAGCCCTTGATCTTCTGAGAAAATATGAATCTGAAGAACAGAAGACTAAACTACGAAGATGCTGTTAATTACTCAAAATAAAATGTGCCAACATATGCCTTAAAGACCAAGGATCAGGTGCTGCCTACTTTCAAAGAGTTTCAGGCCTCTGTTGAAAGAGAGACGGGCAAGAAGTTATTGTGTGTTCGGTCCAATAATGGCGGCGAATACATCGGTCCCTTTGATGCTTATTGCAGAGAACATGAGATACGACACCAGAAGACTCCGCCAAAGATACCTCAGCTCAATGGTGTAGCGGAGCGCATGAACAGGACACTGATGGAGAGGGTGCGGTGTTTGCTGTCAGAAGCAAACTTGTCGGGCAGTTATTGGGGTGAGGCTATTCTCACAGCTGCTTATGTTATTAATTTGTCTCCTAGTGCTCCTTTGCAGGATGATGTGCCTGACAAAGTATGGTACGGCAAAGAGCCGTCATACAATCACCTGCGAGTGTTTTGCTGTAAGGCCTTCGTGCATGTACCGAAGGACGAGAGGACTAAACTTGAGCCGAAGACGAGGCGATGCATCTTTGTCGACTACGGTCGGGATGAGTTTGGCTATAGACTCTACGACCCGCTGGGAAGAAAGCTATACAGAAGCAGGGACGTGGTGTTCGTCGAGGATCAGACTATGACCAACACTCAGGATTCTGAGACGCCTTCTGAGGCTGAGGAATTGCCTGAGTTAGAGTCATTTTGCTTCGAGCAGTTTCCAGAGGACATCGCAGAGGATCCAGTTATAGGGGAGCCAGTACATAGAGTTGCTCCCAACCTTGATCATCAGCCTGCTGATGGTGGTCAGGGTGTCCCTCAGGAGGATGAGCATGCCGGGGAGGCAGTTCCTGAAGGAGAGGAGGCTGTCGGTATACAGCCAGCACCAGTGGCTCCACTGAGAAGGAGCGACAGAGATCGTCGACCATCTACGAGATACTCACCGAATGAGTATGTGCTATTGACTGACGGGGGAGAGCCCGAAAGTTTTGCAGAGGCTCTGGAAGACGAACACAGGCAGGAGTGGATGGAGGCCATACAGGAGGAGATGAGTTCCTTACACACTAATTTCACTTATGAGCTGGTGCGGTTGCCAAAGGGCAAGAAGGCTTTGAAGAATCGGTGGGTGTTTAGAGTGAAGCAGACGGATGATGCTACTCGCCCTCGATACAAAGCGAGGCTGGTAGTTAAAGGCTATGGTCAGCGAAAAGGCGTGGATTATGATGAGATCTTTTCGCCTGTCGTCAAGCATTCGTCTATTCGGGTGGTGCTAGCATTAGCAGCCAGTCTCAACTTGGAGGTCGAGCAGATGGATGTGAAGACGACATTCCTCTACGGTGATCTTGAGGAGGAGTTGTACATGGAGCAGCCAGAGGAATTCTGTGAGAAGGGCAAGTCACATTTGGTCTGCCGGTTGAGGAAGAGCTTGTATGGTCTGAAGCAGTCTCCGAGGCAGTGGTACAGAAAGTTCGAGTCGTTTATGGGAGAGCATGGTTATGCACGGACGACGTCGGACCATTGTACATTTGTGAGGTATTTTGTCGATGATGATTTTATTATTTTATTGCTCTATGTTGATGATATGCTATTAGTGGGTCGGAATGCAACTAGGATAGCGGAGCTCAAGCGCCAACTGGGCGTGGCCTTCTCTATAAAGGATTTGGGCACAGCGAAGACTATTCTTGGGATGGAAATCAGCCGATAGATAGAGTCCAAGCTGCTACACTTGTCCCAAAAGAAGTACATTCACCGGGTACTTCAGCGTTTCGGTGTGGACGGGTCGAAGAAAGTGAGTTGCCCCCTTGCGGCTCACTTTAAGCTCACTGAGGAGCAGTATCCATCTACCGAGGACGAAAAGGAAGATATGGAGCGGGTTCCATATGCCTCAGCTGTGGAAAGCCTTATGTATGCCATGGTGTGTACGAGGCCAGATATTGCTCATGCAGTTGGTACGGTTAGCAGATATCTTTCAAATCCTAGAAGGGTACATTGGAGTGCGGTCAAGTGGATTCTACGATATCTTCAGAGCACTGCTGGTTGGAGACTTTCCTTTGGTGGTGACAAGCCGAAGCTGGTTGGGTATACCGACGCTGATATGGCTGGAGATGTAGACACGAGGCGATCGACTTCGGGCTACGTGATGATGTTTGCGGGAGGAGCGGTGTCGTGGCAGTCGTGGTTGCAGAAGTGTGTTGCCTTGTCAACGACAGAGGCAGAGTACATTGCAACGACGGAGGCTTACAAGGAGTTGCTGTGGATGAAGAAGTTGCTGCAGAAAATAGGACTGAAGCAAGAGCAGTATACTTTGCTTTGCGACAGTCAGAGCGCTATTCACCTTGTGAAGAATCAGACGTTTCATAGCCGGTCCAAACACATCGAGACTCGGTATCATTGGATACGGGATGTGATTGAGAAGAAGGACGCGGAGCTTGAGAAGGTTCATACAGATGACAAGGGGGCTGATATGTTCACGAAGATTCTACCAAGGAGAAAGTTTGAGTACTGCAGGCAGATCGTCGGGATGACGATATCCACCCCATAGTTGTGAAGGGGAAGATTTGTTGGAGTGGGTGGGGTTCCCAACCTATGTGGAGAAGATCCCGGAGTACGACGAGTGCCGTTCGATGTCGAAGAAGCTCGGGAAGTAGGCAACGAGGAGTTGCTGCTGCTGCTGCTAACCCGAAGGGAGGTTCTGGACTGTAGCCACCGAGTTCGGGCCGAACTCGGTCCCAGGCCGAGTTCTGGCCGAACTCGGTCTGGCTGTTCCAGAATGTTGCTGGTAGGTTCTGTTTTTCCGACACAGAGTTCTGGCCGAACTCTGTGTCGTCGGGGCTGAGGCAGAAATCTGGGTGATTTTTTACCATTGGATCTAATCAAACGGTCCAGGTTTGTTGCGGGATTAGGGAGTTAAGTTGGAATTTCCAAACCCTAATCAAGTGTAACACAATTGTAGCACAAAACAAGAGGAGAGAGAGGAAGGAGGCAAGAGTGCCATTGCAACTTTGGAAGAGAAGACGGAGGATTGAAGGTGTTTTTCGAAGGAGAATCGGATTCGGGTAATCTCTACTCGTCGTTCTCGCTCTTCGTAGCCTTGTAATCATTGTTCTTTCTTCTAAGTGTTGTGGGGATCCGATTTGGATCGGGAGGAGTTTGTAGAGGGTGTAATTCTTCTATTCCATTAGTGGAGGCTTCTCAGGGTTGGACTCCGATCGTCCCGTGGTTTTTCCCGTAAGGGTTTTCCACGTCAAAAATTCTCTGTGTCTGCGTGATTGTGTTTGGTGTTTTGGTTTGTGCGTTGTTTGCTCGGTTCTCTCGTAGGTACTCTCTAGTTTGGGAAAATGTTTCCGTGTTTCTTTCCCAACACTATGTAAGATCATTTCACGATTTTTTTTGTGTAATGTGTCTTCAACATATAAAAGGTTAAATCCATAAACTTAAAAATATAACAGCTAATTGTAAAGTAATTTGGGCTAAGGCTGTGTTTGATTGGGCTTTTTTCCATGGAAAATATTTCCATCACAAATTTTCCACCAATTGTAGTGTTTGATAGTTTATATTTTCCATGGAATTATTTTCCAAAAAACTATCATTTTTCATATTTTCATCTAAAATGGTGGAAAATGAAACTTGTCCAACCCATAGGTAAATATCATTTTCTATGGAAAATAACTATTTGGAAAATAGTGGCAATCAAACACCCAAATTAATTTTTCCATGAAATTTTTTTAAAATTTCATGGAATTTTTTTCCTAGAAAAATAATTCCATGAAATTAATTTCTTTTCTACGTATTTTCCACCTTGCAATCAAACGCACCCTAAGTGTTTCAATCAAAGTCTAGGATTCTTAGAAACTACTAAAAAATGGTCATGTCATTTAGCTTAAAGAAAAATGCAAAGTGATTTTACAATTATATATGGCTTTAGCTTGACGTATTTGGGACTAGAGAAACCATCGAATATTTTATAATATATTTGTTGATGTAATAGTCGTGAACCTGAAATTTTTTTAAAAATAAATAAAGTTCATGTCATTACCAATTTTCATAATTTTATAGATTTTGAATAATTTTTCTCATTAATTCTTAATTGTCCTAATTATTTCCTCTTAAATCCCAAATTTCTTCCTCAAAAATTCCCTATTATATCTTTAACCAACCTACCTAATTAATCCCACTTTTTTATTTTCTAATTTCAATTAACTTCTTTTTGCGCCCCCCCCCCCCCCCCCCCCCCCCCCCCCCCCCCCCCCCCCCTTTCAATTTTTATTTTACCATACCAGCTAAGAGGCATGTGTAAAGTCGAAGTTGCCTTAAGGGGCTGTTTGGCAAACCGTAGGTGTTGTAAGTATTGGATTTGCACTTTCCAGAGGAAAAAGGGGTTTGAAATCCATGCACTTCCTTATCCCCCTAGTAGGGGACAAAGCTGTTTGGTTAAGATCCTTGTTAGCAATTCGGCAAACGGGAAAAATTCGGGACGACAAAAATACGAGTATAAATCGGCACAATATAAGTAAAATACGTTCAAAAATTCGGTCAAACATTCGTCTAACGGAAAATATTCGGATTAGATTTAATTCGTGTTTAGTACGTTTTATATGAAAAAATTCGGCACTAAAAATTCGTGTATATATATATATATATATATATATATATATATATATATATATATATATATATATATATATAATGCTTTCTCTTCTCTCTCCTTAAAGTTTCAGAACCCTAATGATGGTTTACAGGTGCAAATTTCTGAGAAGAAGAGGAGGATGGGGGAACATTTTATAAAGAAAAAAAAAGTGGAGGTGGGATGGATTCTGGATTAAACGAAGTGTTGCTTTAATTGTTGCAAACTTGCAATTGAACCAGCAGGTTGTTGGACCGTTGGAATTGGAGAAAGACTCTTGGAGACTCTTTGCTTCTTGTTCTTTGCTTTTGATAAATTTTTTTGAAAATTGTGCCATCCTAATTCCTAATGCTTAATAGCAGCAGACTCAAGCGGTTAAGTGTCCAAGAAAAAGAGTGGTGTGGACCCTGGCAATTACTTGATAGCAACGCTGCAACTGTTCAGTTTTCTCATTTTTTTTTTCCGAATTTTTTAAAAATTCGTATAATACGCGTTTAATACTCTAACGACTTAAAATTCGCGTATTAATGCGAATTTTTCAAAAGTACGCAAGTATTATACGTTTTTTAAAAATACGGAAAAATTCGCGTATAATACGCGTTTAATTCGGGTGATTGCTAACAAGGGTTAAGATAGGGTGAGAGTGGGAAGTGAAAAATTAAACAAATATGTTTGGTTGAGATAGGAAGTGAAAACTGAAAAGTGGAATAGTATATCATAATTACTAATTAATTAAGAATATAAAATCTATGAACCCAAAATTAATTACAAACTAATTAAGAATTAAAATTTTATAAATTAATAAGTAATTAATTAATTACTAACTAACTAACAAAAATAATAATAACACAATCACAATAATAATAATAATTATTTTCCTAATAAAATTAATTAGTTTTGAAAAGTAATTTATAATAATAATAATAATAATAATCGTAGAAAAGGAAGGAGAGAGAGAGAGAGAGAGAGAGAGAGAGAGAGAGAGAGAGAGCAGTTCATTCATCCCCCAAATTTTTTTTCTACAGAGAATGCCTCTCCATCTCCCTTCATTCCTTCATCCAAAAAAGGATTTTCTTCTCCGACTCCCTTCATCCGGCAGCAGCGACTGGTAGCCGCGCCCTTCGCCAGAGTCCTCCCCTCTCCACCTCCTCTCCTCCTTCCTCGACGCCGCGCCCTCCGCCGGCGTCCTCCCCTCTCCGTCGCCTCTCCTCCTTCCTCGACCGGTAGCTGCGCCTTCCGCCGGAGTCCAACACCGACAGGCCATCTTGTCCGTTGACGACGACTCATATTCTTTGTCCACTTTCAACCCACCTCCTCTTTTTTTGAGAGAATGTGGGAACCAGCATTTAGAGGGGGACATGAACTGCACTTCCTCTTCCCTCTAAATTTTTGTTCCCCTAATTCCTATGAACCAAACGTTGTATTTGTATTCCCCCCACTCCAATTCCTAGTGAAGACCAAATCCACTTCCAAATCATGTTTACCAAATAGGTCCTAACCATGACTCATCCAAGTGCCATGATGAGTCCTGACTCTGTCCCTCTACAGGACCCACGTTTAGGGCTGGAAATCGAACAAACGAGCTCGAACAAAGAGTGTTCAAGCTTGGTTTGACTTAACTATCGAACGAGTTTGATTTGAGCCGAGCTTGGACCGAGCCGAACACGAGCCGAATGCGAACGGTTTGAATTGTTTTACAGCCCTAGTAGTGAGTATTTATAGGACATGTTGTATAGACTATCACACTGTTTCTCTCAAGTTTTAAAAATTTTTTTATTGAATTACTTATACTCTTTACATCATAAATTTACCATCATATAAAGAACAGAAAAATAAATAAAATGTCTAAGACAAAATGTATTTCTATCTATTAAAAAAAGGCATAACATATAGAAAAAGTCCTAATATGAGAAACCGAACCGAGCTCGAGCCTGTTTGCGAACAAGATCGAGTCGAACAACTTATGGTCGAATTCGGTATCGATTAGTCCACGAACGAGCTTAAACCAAGCTCGGACCGAGCCGAACACGAGCCGAATGCGAACGGTTTGAATCGTTTTACAGCCCTATCCAGGTTAGAGCTGAATAGAAGAAAAGGGTCCTCGTTAGAGCTGAAGTGAAAAAAAAAAAAAAAAATTAGTCGGCCCAATAATTCAGAATATTTGTTTCTTTACTGTTTAATTTAGCATTAGCAACTAGACTTTTAGCTTTTAGGCTTTGGCTATGCACCAAATAAGTGGCAGTACTACTACTTTTGATTGACAAATTCAACTGAGATTTTTCAATTTATAACACGCAGTACATCGTTGTAATGTTAACTAAACGACATGAAAATAACAAAGGATACTCCTAGTTAAAACTAATCTATAGCCATCAATGGCTAATCTTAGTCCAATGGAACCCCTAGACTTTTCCTTCTATAGTACACCTTTCACCAATATAAAATGGGCAGGACCAATCATCTATTCGTGCATACTTGTTTATGCACAATAAGAAGGTCCTAAGGACACATTTGGACACTCACATCACTATAGGGACACATAGAGGTAAATACATGAGAAAAGCACCATCAGAATAAAATTGGATCAACTTATTTGGGCTAAGAAAGATGTTAGGCTATTCAAGAACAAAGAGAAAATTTTCGAACGAATGATTACCAATATTCAAACAAACTTCATGCATATATTAGACAAAAGACGGCATCCGTAAAAAAAATTAAAAAACTAAAATGGGAGACAACTATATGGAGAACATTACATGCTAATAAATTGACAAACATATAATACTCTTATTTCATTCCAAAATTCGTAATCATGGCAACCACATAAACTCTTGAGAATATTCCATTTTCACCAATTATTTTGTTTTAAATTTCCTTCGGGTGTCGGTTTTGATGTGTCTGTGGGTGTGGGTGTGGGTGGTGGTGGTGGCACTGGCGCAACATACCCGTCCTTATTTCTTGGAAGTAGTACATAAAACAATTTTTTCAATTAATTAGTCAGAGGTGCATGCAAAGACGGAATCATATAAAAAAAAATTGTAAAATATAATTAGAGAAAAATTGAGGGTGGGCTACAGCTCACCTTAGCCCTTGAGATAGTTCCGCATATATATAGCTCCGCATATAATAAAGTTTTATGTGAAGCCTATATTTGGCTCATATATGACAATATAGTAAAATATAATTAGAGAAAAATTATAGTCAAAATTTTAAGTATGTTAGAATTTTCAGATAAGAAAACTTATGTCATATCTGCTTAGAATTAAATTTTTATAAATGAAGACATGACATGCTATATAAAGGATATCTTATTGGATGTAATTTATAGGATTTATTGGGTTCTCTATGTATGCTTTCTTAATTAGTATTGGGGGTTATCAAGTTGTAGTGATCTTATAAAGCTTTGAAATATTATTAGTAGTGACCTCGTTCTTCTAGTGATTTTTTACTGGCTAGTACTTTCCACGTATATTCTTACATCTTTTATGTATGTTGTGATCTTTATTTTCTGTAATAACCAGTGACCATGTTTGGTGTAGCAGGTGTTGGTTCCTCATGAACACGTATCAAGAAAAATAATTTTTGCTTTTATTTTCGATAAAGTGGTATCAAAGCTTCGAAGATCCAAAAGTTCGACAATAACGACGATTCTACGACAATGCTAAGACAATTTGAGATGAAGAAGTTCAACAATTAACAAATGGAATTTCATATTGTAGCAAAGAAGGGTCAAAGATATTTTGGTGCAATAAGACATTAAAAGTATTGTTGAGAAAATTTAAAGCCATAGACAATGAAGGATGACGAGTGGGAGGACATGTAGATGAATGCTACGAGTTTTATCAAATTGTGCTTGACCGATAATGTTCTCTTCAATATAATAGAGGTTTTCGAAAAAAAAAATGGAGACGATGTATATGGCGAAGTCTGTCACGTTAAGATACTGTAACACCCAGTTTTCCAGAAGAGGGTAGTTTTGAAATTTTGAAATTATAATTATTATTTAATGGTATTTATATCATATTATGATTTTTAGTGATTTTTAATTATTTTTGAACTATTTAAATTCATGACTTGTGATTTTAGTATTTTGCTAGTAAACAGTAGAGACTGCCTACCCTAGAGCCTAGCCATGTGATTAGGGTATTTAGACATTTTGGGGTTATTTGATTTATTAGAATTTATTTGAATTTATGGGAATTTTTAGGAATTATTTTGGAATTGTTTAGATTAGGTTGACTTTGACTAGTCTTGACCCTTGTAGACAAACCTAGGAACTAACCCTAGTTAGTTGGACTTGGTTAGGCTAAGTGACTCTAGTCTAACCTAGCATGACTTAAGTTAGTGAGTTTAGATTCATTAGAAATTGACTTAAGGAATTAGGAATTAAATGGGTTGAGAAATGACTTGTGGTTTCACAAGTCATTTTGTGACTTAACCTAATAGGACTAGCCAACCTAGTTCAAACCCTAACCTAGCCCATCATGGCCAGCCACCACTAGTTAACCTAGGGATTCCCCCACTATAAATCTCCTCATAAAATCTAGGACTAGCCTCCCTTCCTTAGGAAATTTATTTCAAGAAGAAAGAGGTGAGTTCCTATCTTTAAAAATTCATTATAAATCCATTTTAGGTCCTTTTTCCCCCAAACTAGTTGCATTAGATCCTAATATCAATGTTTTTGCTGTTGGTATTGATTGTTTGCAGGAAGGAAACAATTTGTGAGATTTTGGTGGTTGAGGAAATCTTTCCATTTGGGGCTTTTTCACCCATAGTTCAAGAATAGGTAATCTCTTCATTTCTCCATGGATTTTTATTTTGTCTTCATCAATAGGAAGCCCTAAGGGTCCCCTAAGAGTTGGATAGGATTCGTGTCGGGTGTCAGAGGTTTCGTGTCCGTTCTGGACACGTATCAGACCTAGTCTGAACTGTTTGTCGAAATACCTCAAAGGGCATTTCGATCTTGTTTGTTTGATGTTTTTAAATAGGAATATTAGTTTTACTGTTGCTTATGCATTTTTGATCCTCTGTGGTGATTATTGTGTCACTGTGTGTCGGTTCTGTTGTTTGGACACGCGCCGCACACGCTCGCGCGCGTGCTACAGGGATCCCCTGCCTATCGGGGTCTGTAGCGGACACGACACGACACTATTTAGGATGAAATTTTGGTGACACTTAGGACACATGACTGACATGACACAGACCAATTTTCAGCTCATCTTATCGAGCGGATTGGAAGAAATCCCACCCGCATCGATTTCACACTGTACTGTACACTGTTGATTTTTGCCACTGATACGGACCTCGTGTCCGACACTGACACGTTGTGGACACTGGCCAATGGGCCTGTGAGGTAGTCCTATAGGTGGGCTACCTATGTGGGTGACCACGAGACTCCTTCGTGTCTTGTGTCGTGCACACGACACAAGTGCACGTGTGCACGAGACTGCACTCAATTTCTGTGACTGTGTTGTGCTCGTTTTGATTTCTGTGGATTGGACACGTCGTGTCACACTATGGTGGACACGAATTGGATCCTAGGACACGTGCACATATTTGTGTATCACTACCAACCTTAACCCTATTGCTAAGTACTATAATTTAATGTGGAATGGGAAAAATCCCATTCGACTGATACATCAATGTATTAGTGTATAATCACTGTTCCTTATTTTTCTTCATTATTTTCATGATAATGCCATGTGTTAGTTATGTTTTAAATTGTGAGAACATTAGACATCATGCTAGGATTCAATTCTTAGTTTTTGGGTTGATTAACATAATCGAATTCACATGGACTGGTTGAATCATGAATTGGTTTTCCTATTTAATGTTCATTGTTTGTTAAAACCTGAGGAATTCTTGTATGCACTGATATTGAATATTAAAAACTGAACTTTCATATGTTTATTTAGATTTTAGTTGTTGTATTCCTATGATATATTAACTATTAGTTAGTTTAGATGTAAACCTATAACTGAGATCCAGTGCCATTTTGTTAACCTGAGAATTCCAGGAATGTGTATATGTTCCTGAGATTTCCTGAGAATGGGATATTGACTTGTTGATTGGGATTCAATGTTGATACATTGATTTCCTTCCCTTCGAATGCTACTTAACTTGAGATTGGTAGGGACTGAAATGAATTTGAAAACCTGAGTTTGTTTCCCTAAAATTTCTTTGAATAGAAAACCTGAGAATGGTTCTTAAATATCACCTTAATTGATTCCATTTATGTTCTCTATTTTAGTTCTAAAAACTGAGACTAAGTCCCATACCTGAGAGTGTGTTCCTGTTTTTTTTCCAGTCTTCACATTAACCTGAGAGTTCATTAAGGGACTATTTTGATAGGTTTTATTGAGTTAGCATGATGTGGTTGAACTGTTGTTTGATTCTTAAATCTGAAAATGCATGAAGGGACTGTTAAGTGACACTATTAACTGATTTTTGAGTTCACTGTTTTGGGTTGAATATTGTAGGATATGCAATGTGGTTCTCTACTTCCCCATTTTGCCACTATTAGCCTATTGTCACTGATTTTTTTCACTGTCTCACCACCACACACACCAGTCACTAACACACTAGCATACATGGTTTCTCTCTCTCACTGTTTTGTATGTGACACCATACACTCACACAAGCCTCACTAGTTCACGCACCCTAGTGTCTAACCTACACACTAATGTGTATCACACACACCCTCTAATCTATCACACACCTATGTAAATTGCCTCACTGTCCTCTACACATACAGATGGCATCACACTCTCTCACATACCATATGTCACTCTCACTTTCACTATTTGACACACACCCAATTTCCATGACACACACACACACACATACACTTAGACACATGTTTATGTGTCCCCCTCCCTATACCTATGCATATATATATATATATATATATATATATATATATATATATATATATATATATATATATATATATATATATATATATATATATATATATATATATATATATATATATATATGTATTAACATGTAATGTTGTATGGTATGCACATATAGCCTATGGGTTATGTACTCTAAGTTATTTTGTATAACACATCAATATGTAATTTTCCTACTAGTTTATATAAATAAATTAATGTGTGATTTCCTATATTAGAGTATATAGTCATATTGTAAATTGTGTATTATTTTAGATGTAGAATAGCCTTGTGTGGGTGTGTTATAGGTTGGGTTAGACTTGACTTAGCCTATGGCCTAGTCTTTTAGCCTATGGCCTATGGTTGTGCCTGTGTGTCAGTGTTAGCCTAGAATAGACTAGTGTAGTCTTGTTAGACTGGGAATAGCCTAGTTAGACTAGTATAGACTAGTTTGACTTAGTTTGACCATAGTTGACCTAGTTTGACTTCTTGAGTTGGCCAGAGTTGACCAACAGTTAATTTTGGCCTAGATTGACCTAGAATCATGTAGAATGCATATTAGGACTTTATTATATCATTTTAGGCTTGTTGTGACTTGTGCTGTTCTGATTAGGAGCCAGACACCTCTCCTCGGACAGTACATTTACTTTAGACATTCAGATACGAGGCGAGTACATTCTCTGATCATTTCATATCCTGCTTAGAATTATTTCCTGCAGTAGATTACTTTACTTGTACTGTCACGATGGTCACACGGATTGGTATTATATGGATCCCTTCTTGAGATGTTATCCTTAGGGAGCATCGGGTACTCTACGTTCTGTGCGTTTCACTTACATAGCGTACCATATGCTTCTTTGGTTCTTTGATTACTTGTGACATATACCCTTATGATCACAGAGTCTCCTAGAATCTCTTATCTCATTTACTGGGTATCCTAGAATCTCCTAAAATTCCCATTTTTGGGACTACTATGTACCACCCTTCGGGGGTTATTACATAGAATCATAACATAACCTGTTTGGATCCTTGTGTACTGATTGGGGTACGGAGGAGTAGAAGTAGACATGTGAATACTATCCAAGTAGTGTAGCATCAGAATCTCTTCTATAGTGTAGCATCAGAATCTCCTATGCCATTTACATGTTGTAATGTCCCAAATTCGTGATATGTATTTAGTGTACGTATACGTATTTTGGACCCATATTTTATTTATTCATGGTTAGTTATCTTGGTTTATTTTGCATTGGCATGGTTTTATTGGCATTGATAGTTTAATTGGTTTTAATGGTTCATTGGTTTATTTGGGCTTGGTTTATTCCTGGGTTGGTTCGGGTTGGTTTGGTTTGCTTGGTTCATTATGAACCATAGGGGTGAACCCCCTACCTACCACCACCATCCCCCTTTATAACTCACCTAACTTTTCTCTCTCCTCCACTTTCTTATTTAACTCTTCTTCCTTCTCCATTAAACCCACCACCAACCAAGAACACCCCTTAGGCAAGTGCAACTTTCTTCCACAAGAGAGCCCATTTTTATTGTTCCATTAGCTTCCCCTCGTGTTTCTAAGACACATTAGAACTTGTCATTTTCCATTTTGAGGCTTTAATTTTTGTAGATCTAGAAATTGATTATTTTTGGATTTTGGTAGTTTTGATCTATCAGACTTCCTTGTTTTCAAGTTTTGATGGTTCCATGTTGTAGAAAATTTTGTTCTACCCAATTTTGACCTTTGAAAAGTTAGATTTGGACTTGTTTTGACCAAGTTATGGACTTTTGAAGCTTTGGGTTCAAACCATGGAGTTTCTGCTGATTTGGAGAAGACAGTGAGCAGTACGCGAGCTTTTTAGCTTACGCCACTGAGTTGCGCGTGCTCTTTAGCGCAGCGCAGTCCCCATACGCTGCCTTTTGGAAGCGTATGTCTTGCATACGCTGCCTTGACAAGGAGTCGTATGGACCTCATATGCTGCCTTGAAGAGGAGTCGTATGGAGTCCATACGCTGTCTTTTGGAGGCGTATGACTTTCATACGCTGACTTGGGTGACAAGGAGTCGTATGGACCTCATACGCTGCCTTGATGAGGAGTCGTATGGAGTACATACGCTGCCTTTTGGAAGCCTGACCTGAGCGTATGCTGACCTGAGCGTATGCTGACTGAGCGTATGCTGAGCTGAGCGTATGCTGGCCTGAGCGTATGGCCTGAGCGTATGGCCTGAGCGTATGGCTTGAGCGTAGCTTGACCTGAACGTAGCTTGACCTGAGCGTAGCCTGGCCTGAGCGTAGCCTGACCTGAGCGTAGCCTGATTACCCTGTGTTTGCCATTAAAATCGTTTGATTGCAAATCTTAATACAAACAGAACAGTATTACAATATAGGACTTAGATGTAGTCCTAGGAGCACACTTTTGTTTAATCTGGGTCCTAAGTGCCAATGGAGCGAGTGGTAATACGTTGACTCCGTTGACGGGCTGACGACGGTTATCAGTTCTCTGAAGGTGTAGATTGCTCTGGTTGCTGGAGCTTGTTGAGAGGAGGAAGACGTTGAGTGTCTGTATCTGCCTCTCTGGTGGTATATTTGTTCGTCTCCGTCTGTCTGTCCCTCTGTGTGTGTAGAAAGGAAATAGTCCCTCCATTTATAGCAGGACAGGTTGACTGCGCATGCGCGCATATGTAGGATGCGCCGGTGCGTGGGGACGCCACGTGGAGATTGCTGATGGAGGCGCATGGATGATGCGCCCTACTCGCGGGGTTGAATTCTTCATACTGCTGTTATGAGCCGGCACGTAGCAGAAGAGAAGATCTTTCTGTTGCTGAAATCTTGGATGAGTTGAGTCAAAGGACACGTGTCGTCGACTCTTGGCTCGGAGATCTCGGATTTGGTGGGGGGATGATTTGGGGGGATGCGCCTTGGATTGGGCACATGATGAGATTTTGGCTCATGACCTTTAGGAGTCACGAGCCGTTCTGGGCACATGGCTTTTGAGGCGCATGCGAGCGACTTTCCTTCTGTCTTTCGGGATCAGAGATCAGTCTAGGGCGCATGGCTTTTGAGGCGCATGCAAAGCTTCAACTGGAGACTCTTCTTCTGTCTTTAGGGATCAGTGAAGGGTCTGAGGCGCATGGCTTTTGAGGCGCATGCAGGTTTGGGCGCATGGCCGCGGAGGCGCATGCGGGTGGTCGAGTGGCCACGTGGCAGTAGCCGTCGGGATAGAGTCATGATGATGCTGACGTTGTGGACGCTTCATTTTCTGTAAAAGCTGTCAGCCGTTCAGACTTGGGAAGGCGTGCTGCCAACTCTGTCAGTTCAGCATTTAATGTTGGTGACATTCGATGGACAGCTGAGTGGGCGCGTCGGTTGACGTTCCACTAGGCGTATGGGGACGTATGGGGGCGCATCCCCTGTGATGCGCTCGGTACAGGGCGCATCTGTTTGATGTTTGAAGAGGTGTGATGCGCTGTCCAGCCGGCGCATCCGACACGTCTTTGATGATGCGACTGTTTCGCTTCTCGAGTGCTTTTAATAGCCGTTTGGCTGAAGTCGAGGCGTCTGGTTCATCCATTTAATGTGAGTCCATTGTACGAAATTCGGAGAGCCATCCACTTGGCGCATGGGTTTGATCTGCCCGGCCTATAAATAGTGGCATGGAGAGAAGGTTGGCCTCTCATTCCCTCACGACTTTCCAATATGAACTCGGGTTCTCGGGTGCATTCTGTTGACGAAGTGCTCCCGAGGGTGAAGAGGAGACTCCATGTCGTCGTTAATGCTCCTGAAGGTGACTGTTACATCCAAAAGACGGAGTCGAGGGCTTCTGAGGCAGGCGGAAGGTGCTTGTTGCATCCAAAGATAGGGATGCTCGGGCCTCGTCTCCGTTGTTCCGGAAGAGCCGTAGATCGTAATGGCGGTGCTAGGCTCTCTCTTCCTTCAAAGTGGGTGTCGCCCACTCTGAAAGCTGCTCCTTTAGCCGTATTTCGATCACGGTCTTCCTTGGCCTTTGGAGGCTCTTTCGAAGCCTCCCCTGGCCACAGATTTGCGGTGCTCTTCTCTTCCTTGGTTCCAGCCAGAGGGTTAAATGCTTTGTGTAATCGAAGCACTTATCAGGTGAGCCTGGCTGGAAGAGCGGCACATAACTGGGCTCCTGTTCGGCCAGGTGAGCCTGGTTGGAAGAGTGGCACATAACTGGACTACTGAAGGGATGCACATAACTGAGCTGCTGAAGAGATGGTGGGATGCGCCTGGTTAGAGGCGCATGGTATCTGCTGCGCTTAACTGGCAGCGCATGGTGACTGCTGCGCCTATCTGGAGGCGCATGGTGACTGCTGCGCCTATCTGAAGGTGCATGGTGGCCGCTGGCTGTAGACTTAGGATCTTTCCTTTGTAGAAATTCTCCTTTGTACAATATTTTCTAGACATGTAATAGACTTTTATATATAAATGAAAAGTCCTTCTTCAAATGTCTATTGGCTATTGACTTTGCTGTTTGAGTTCTGGCGTATGTAATGTCTGGCGCATGGTCTTTCTGGTTGTGAAATTCCATGCTTCTACAAGACCCCCTTCAAAGTTTTCAAAACTTTTGAATAAGTTTTGGAATACTTTGAATAAGAAGCATGGCGATCAGGGCGCATGACTGTTGGGGCGCATGCCTATTCAGCCGCATGCTCTTCTCATTTAATGGATATGATAATGCCTCGGTAACCGAAAAGATTAATGATGATCTTTTGGTTTTATCTGCTGTTATCTTCATAAGACCCGAGGCGACGGCTGAGATCACTCGTCATCGGTTCACGCGTACGACCACGGCCTATAAATAGGTGAGAGGTGGAGAGAGAGAGTTCTTCTACTCTGTGCCTTTGCCACCTTTAGAGTTCTTTCTTCAAAACCCTAACTTCTTCCTCTCTGTTAGAATGGCTCCCAAGACTCCTCGCGGCGGTGCCGGCAAAGGAAAGGGGAAGGAGAAGGAGCCGACAGAGTTCGTCGACGAGGATGCTCCTGCCACCATTGCGACTCCGGCCGATGTTCGCCCCGGGGTGACAGGTGGGTGTCGACTTTTGCTATCTAATGTGCTCTAACTTTCTGCTGCCGATGCGTATGGGCTTCTGTCCTTGATATGCTGGGGTTTTATCCTGCCGACGTGCATAGGCTCAGGCCTTTATCATGCACCAAGGTTTAGTTTGCTGACGCGCATGGGTTTTATACCCTGATGATGCGCTGAAGCTTTCGCTGACGCGCATGGGCTCACGTCTTGATGATGCGCCGAAGCTCCAATACTGACGTGCATGGGTTTATGCCCTGCTGATGCGCCGAAGCTCCAATGCCGACGCGCATGGGTGATGTGCTGAAGCTGACGCGCATGGGTTTATGCCCTGACGCTGCATCAATCTGTTGATACCTTTTGTCTTTTTGCCTGACCTCCACTTTTGTTGTGTCAGTATCGATGACGATCCCTCTGTTGAACGAAGTCCTCTTGGATGCTTCTCTTTGCCAAATGGGGGTTGATTTTGATGAGGCGGTGATCAACCCTGCAAAGGATGCTATCTTACAGAACCAACCTCGGGAGAGAATGCTGCAAATCCAGAACCAGTTGCCACTTTTCCTCCAGAGTATGATGGAGAGTGGTAAACTGAGGTCTGCTGAATCTGAAGATGTGACTTTCTTAAAACCTGCCTTTCTGTTTGGCGACCGACTAGTCTCTTCTGAAGCGAAGATACTGAAGATCAAAGAAGACTGGTTCTTCACTGCCAAAGGCATGGTTTTATACATGAGGCAGGTTGACCGCCAGTTGCCGCTGACGGCTTTTTACCGTTTGGCTTCGAAGAGAAGGATGGGTTGGGAACTTACCCCTTCTCAAGGAGGGGCCTTGGGAGGTACCCTTTCGATCGATGCCACCTCAAACCAGCGAGATACTTTGGCTGCTTCACGAGCCGGTTCCTCGTTCAGTTACCGAGCCTTGCGTCCCGGGAGCCTCTACAGTGAAGTTCCAAATGACACATTTCCCTTCAGTGCCCCGACCTTTGCAAATCGGATGTTGACAGCGAAGGTCATGTACCCGACATGTGGCTTTAGAGTCGAGGGTTGGTGTCACTATATTCCGAGGTGGGACGAGTTGACCACTTGGGTGCTTTCAAGGTTCAAAGTTGAGCTTAAGGAGATCGGGCTGACAGCCGCTATTCGGGCTATGCAGGCAGGCGTAGATCTCAACAAGCCTATGTTCCTTGCGTTCTTGGAATTATTCAATGCCCATACCGGCAGCTTTTTCACTCCGGTGGGAGAGTTGGGGTTGGCTCTCCATGAGATGCACGAGTTGTCTAAGCTTCCTTGGGGCTCAGAGCCGTACGAGGAGTATTTCCCGACAAATGAGGAGATCCAGGTTCTGGAGGATAAGAACCCGGAGATGATGGATGTATTCAAAGAGGTGACGAGCCACCATTATTTGATGCACCGGAGGGATAGGGGCAAGACCCAACCTCATGTAACTGCTTTGAGGGACTATGTCTTTAAGCAGGATTTAGCGGATCCTTCGAGGATCCGATTTGTGACTCCGCAGGGACTGAAGCCCACGGAGGTGACTTCTGAAATAAGTCGGCTGGATGAGAGGACCCCACGTTCGGATGAGAGCGGCAAGGATGCATATAGCTGCTTCTGGCACTGTGGGCACCGGATGTCATCTAAGGCAGTGTTGTCAGCCTATTTGATGATATGGCTCCGGGATTGCGTATTTACAGGTGGATCCGGTGCCGTGGAACGGGTACATCGGAATCTCATTTTGCCTGCTGTGAAGTTGGCTTTTGGACGACCCTTAGCTCTCCTCCCCGCGATGCTGTGTAACCTGTTGCGCGGTTTGAGGTCTTTTGCTGATGACATGATCCATGAGAAAGGTAACAATGACAACTTTCTCCGGGCCGAGCTGCCTTTCCATTATCTTATGGGATGGCAGATTTTGCATCATCCGAACGTGATGAGTCCCGATCCGGAGGAGGATCATGTTGAAGGGGATGCCCTCATCCGCCGCTTCTACAAGAGGAAGTGGTCATACACCGGCGTCCCCGATTGCAGGAGAGTCTTGTCCTACCTTCAGGGGTGGGAAATTGTCAAGGTTGGCCCGATTTTCAAAGATTTCGAGGCCGACCAAGATTTAGTTGACTCTGGCGAAGATGCAGTCACTTTGCCGAAATAGAGTTTTCGTTGGTTGCAAAGTATCCGGCCTTCTCACCTGGTCTACCGCAACCAGAATAAATGTTATCTGGAGCCATATCTGCCAAGCCGATTTGCTCGTCAATTTGGCTATACTCAGCTGATGTTGCGGAATCCCAGTAGCAGTCTAGGCTTCGTCGGAAGTTTGCTGGACGGAGCCCGGGGCTGGCAGTATTATAACGCTGGATGCACTAGCGTTAGTTTTACCACGCCAGTCCGCAATCCTCGGCCGTAGATCCTATATTCGGCCGCCAAGCTGTATTGCATTATGAACGCTACGTCTCCTGGTTATAACAGAGAGACTAGTTTCATCATTAGAACTCAGCTGGAGGCCACGGCGAATATGTTGAGGGTAGCCCGATCATATCGTCCACCAGATTTGGCGGGATATTGGGCTGCTGCTGCAGCGCCAGTGAGAGATCCGTCTGTTGGGAAAAGACGGGCTGACACAGAAGCTGGTTCTTCTGTACCGAAGAGGTCGAGAAAGACGTCGACTGCGAAGGTTACGGAAGTGCCACTCGTAGCGCCAACGGGATCAGCTCCTGCTGAGGTAAGGAGTGCTTCGTAATTCTAATTCATTTTGTCATTGAGGTGACTTATGCTTTTTCTTCTTGCAGTCGAAGAAGAAGTCTCGTGTTTCAAAACCGGGTGCCAATAAGCCGAAAGAGGTGGCAGGCTCTTCTGATGAGCGCATCCCACCGATGATAATGTCTCCCGTGGATGAGGACCCCGAGGACGTGCCTGCGAAGGTTTTTGTATCTCCTGTCTTTGAGGTTGCAACAACTTCCGGGAAGGTAGAGTCTGCCGTGGAGTCCTTGGATGTTGAGGGTCCTACGGACTCGAGGCATCCTGATGATGAGGTGGATTGGAGTTCGTCGCCTTCGGATGACGTTGATCCATGGCTGCAAGAGTCTGTTGCGGGAGCAACAGATATAGTTGAGACAGAGGAGAGGGTTGATTCCCCTTCTTATCATGATGATGGGAGGTCGGCTGAATCATTGCCGAGTCCTACCCCGGCTTCAACCGCGGAAGTTGAGACGGCTACCGATCAGGAGGTAGCGACAGATTTGTCCCTGTGGAGGGACTCGATGACGAGACCCGTCTGCCGGTCACAACCGCTGAGGCGGGTCAAGAGACAAGTGATAATCTCCCTATTCTGCCGAGGGAGGTACCAGCTGTTGATATGACGTTGGGGGTAGAAGAGGTGGCCGTTGACGTCGGTGGTTCCTCCGGGCTTGAGAAGGGCGAGGGTGTGGAACCCTCCGTTGCCCCTCCTACTTGGGGTACTATCTCGACGCCTGTGCGGGCTTCCTCTGTTCCTTCGGCTCCTCGGGCTAGCAGTCCAGCCCCCGTTGATGTAGTGCCCATTGATACCGAGGTTCAAGCCTCGCAGGTTGAGGTTGGCAGATCTTCTTCCGGTCTGCAAACTGTAGTAGCTCCTCCGACTCCTGCCATGACGCCGTAGGTCTTGGCGGATGCAGACGAATATGTAAAATTCCTCGTCGAGGGGGTGTACAAAATGCTGCAGAAGGGTGTATCTGCTGTGATGGATGCCAATGGGAACTTTGCGACGGCAAGAACTCTGGCAATGCCCTGTATCGAGCTGATCCGCATTCACCAAGGCCACGACCATATGGCCGAAATTTTGGAGGCTTCGGTGATCGAGCTGGACGAGCGGCTCGCGGAACTTCAGCGCATCCAGCGAAACGACCTCTCCGTCCTGATAGATACGGAGAAGGGGAAGCTGATTGCCGAGATCGAGTCTTCATACCAGGCCACTGTGGGCCTTTGGGAGCGCGAGGTGGCTGAGACTGAGGCTGCGGTAGAGCAGTTGTCTCAGTCCATGAAGACGACTGTAAAACCCCTAAATTTCTACTGTATTTTTATTTTTTTTGGTACTGATTTAAAATTTTTGTATTTTACGTCGCGTAGTCGTATTGTACGTCGCGCGCGAATTTACGATTTTCGTATTTTCTCGTCGAGAGCGAATATGTGCGAGTAACATATTTTTAGAAAAATAATTTTTGATTTTATTATCAATGGTGGTTTCAAAATAATATATAAATAATTATTTTTTTATTAAAAATAATTTAGCAAGAAGGTATTTAAAGATTTGAACTTTATGATTACTTTCGAAATATGTTTTATCCAAATTAGTAAAAATATAATTTGAAAATATTTCCTATTAATACTTAAATATATATTATAATTTTCGAAATTATTTAATATTGATATTTTAATATTCGATAAGTTATTTAAAATATTTATTATTTTATTTTTTCGAAATTATATTCATTGGTATTTTTGAAAAATATATTTGGAAAATATTTTGGCCATTTTAAATCTCGATTAAATTTTATGGAATGATTTAAATAAATAGAGTAATATCCATATTTGATATTGATTTGATTTTTAAACTAACAGAATTAAATTTGATTTAAATTGAATTTGTATTTTGATTTGGATTTTGATTAAATTAAATTCCGATTTATCTAATGGGGATTTAAAACCCCCACAATCCTATCCAAAGGGGAATTCCCACATCCTATAAATAGGCAGGTACTCCTCCCTATTATTTGTCATCCACAAATTTTCTCCAAAATTCTCCACAAACCACAACCATGTGCATCGTGTCCGTGTCGACGACCCCTTCCACTATTTTTCTTTTACATATACATTTTTACTATGTGTCCGACAATCCCGGACACATCCATCAATCCTCTCCCATGTTCGGTGTCCTACAGGACACGCTGACACCAAGACAACCTATCCCTATCCTAACCCTCGCTGTAATCAGCACCCCGACCGCTCGCCACCAGCCCGTCGCCTTCATCGCCGTCACCACCACGACCATCATCCCTGCCACCTTCGCCAACATCACCCCGGACATCATCACGAGACCCGTCTTCCCCAGCCTGTAACCACCACCGCCTACTCCATCCCCTACCAACATTGTCATCTCGCCGTCTCTACCACCACCTCGCCGAAATTTCTCCGTCGCCCCGACCACCGCCAAAAACCCCAACCCAAACCCCAAATTCGAAATGGCACCACCGCCACACACATGGGAAAAGAGCGAAAAACCCGTACCTGCCCTCCGCGCGGCTGCCGAACGCTCATTCACCGAGATCCCGAGCCACGCGCCTCCTTCCGTCGACGGGAAGCCGCCACCCCTCTTCAGGTGGTCGCCGCGCGCGGGCCTCCTCTCTCCGACGCAACGCCACTGCTGGCGCTCAACCCCCAGCCACCTCCTCCTCTCGTGGGTGCTCCGCCGAAGCACCGAAAACCCCATCGCCGTCCAAGCCCGGGTCGCCGTGTCTTCTTCTCCGCGCGCCGGCCGAGCAGGCTGAGCGCCTGCGCCGGCGAGCGCGTACGCCATCCCGGCGAGATCAGCGCACCACCGCCCCTTCCTCAGGTGGCCCCAGCTCCGCCTGGCTATTCCGATCTCCGCCTGACCTGGGAGCCCCTGACCCCAGCGGCGGCGCACCACCGTGCCAGGCAACTTCGCCGCGCCCCGTCACCCAAGCGCCGCCATCGCAGGACCGTGCGTCCGCCGCCGGCCGATGACCCCCATTCCTCTGGTAAACCCTCCCCTATTTTTTCAATCTCTCTCTCTCTCTCTCTTCCTCAGTGTGAAGAACAGAATAGTTGACTTCGTTCTTATATTTTTTTTTTGTTTGTTATTATATGTGATGAGCTGTAAGAGTCAGTATTATAATTATAATTATAATTATTATTATTATTATTATTATTATTATTATTATTGTTATTATTAGTAATATTAATGGTCTTATTATTATTTACATTACTGATTTTTACAAAAATGATTTTTTATAATTAATTAGAATTATTATTATTATTAGTTATTACCTTCATTAATATAATTATTATTTTTATTATTCTTATCATTGTCATTCTTATTATTATTTTATAACTATTATTATTATTATTTTATCATTATTTATTATTATTATTATGGTTATTGTTGTTGTTATATAAAAATATATATTAGACAAAAATATGTTTTGTAAATAAAAGTCCTTATAATATTATCAAATCTTAATTATAGTTTTCACCAAAATAATGTATAACTAATAAAACTAAGTTTATAAATAATTTCCTAGGTTATGTGATATTTTTACTAATAAAAATATAGCTAGAAAAATCTACTTTAATGAACTCAGATTTTTCCTAAAAACGTATTCTTGAGTTTCATATATTGGTATAAAATATTTTCTAATAAATTGGTCTTCAAAACAATAAGGGCATAATTTCTAAAACTAGTATAAATATTCAGCACTCCTAAATTCCTCCTATTTTTTTTTATCGTCGATCATGACTAATCACATGTTCCTATTCTCTCGCGATTTTGGACCATTGCGTCGACCATGGCTAGTGGATTATTGGGACTTGTCAGAGAACACCGCACCATACCATGCGACATACCAGGCAAGACACCTTGCCTTTGCTGTTTAATTTCTTGCTCAATATCATACATGCTTTTCTTTAGTTGTTTCTTTTAAATTATATGTAGATACAAATTACTATATTTTGTGCAATTGACTTAGATTTAAGGGACCACCGCATGTTTAGTATGTCTCATAAACTGTCACGATGTACCACGGATTGTGTGTGAGTTATGAGTCGCATATAGCTTCGGACTTGCGTATCGACCGTACATCGGTGCGTAAAGGCCGTACGTTAGGATGTAACTGCTAATAGATTTTTTTGGTAGAAGACTTGGCAGTTATTAAGGATTAAACAGTGTCGTGGAGGCGACGCATGTATAGAGTATCATGGGGAGGGGGGAAGACAGTTATTAGCGTAGGGGCTACCTATTCAGTACACATATAGATTTGGGCCGATAGTGACTCGGATGAGCGCTACTCACTGTCCCGGGGCCGATAGTTCTCATATGAGAACTACTTTCTGCCCATAGTTGATGGTGTCTCTTATGAGCGCTACCTACTATTACTCTCTCTCCATCTATGCTGAACACTATAAGCTCCTGCGTAGAACGTTGTCTTCTCAAGGTATATATCACATAGAATGGTTAGGACCCTTTATGCATGTATGTTTTCTATTGAGCTCTTACTATTCAGTTTACGGCATGATATTATGTGTCTTGTTACGTCCCTCTGAGGACCTGGTTTTTCCCCAGGTGTGTGTTTTCGTGATTTCTTGCAGGTGCTCTGGATAAGGCCATTCCTACCTTCGTGATGACTGCTTTTGGACTTGTCATTGCTTCGCTCGACCAATTACTTTCTTTGTATATTTCTTCTCTATTTAAATTAGTTGGTAGTGGACTTTGTCTCCGCCCAACGATTGTATCATCAATATTCAAGTTGATTTCTATATTATTAATCCTTTCATTGTGGATAAGATTTAGTTGTCTTGGATTACTACATTTTACAGCTTATGTATACATACGAAATCCAGGTATTTCGTATGTATACAGCTGGCATGTCTACGTACTTGGTCCTACGTATTTTGGGACTGGGGCGTTACATGTTTTTGTGGTGGCCCATGCAGGTCAAGTTTGTCACTTCGGTTACTTAATTGTACCGATGTGGGCCTGCAATATAGGATTAGAGTCTAGAATCTCATCCACCGACTTGACATCCCTTATTGACTTCAAATTTTGAACTCTCGTTCAACCTTCTTGATTTGCATCTTGCTTGACTCCTTCTACCGTAAATTCTTAGTTTCGTGTTTAGTAAGATGACTACACTAGTATATGCCCATAGGTCAAACACATGGCTAGATTGCATCGACAATTAATATCCATTGAGGTTATATTTAAGCATAAAGGCATTTATTTTTCCTAGAGATATAATTTAAGGATTGGTTAATTCCAAGTTGGGTAGTAGCATATTACCGCTACAAAAAGATAGTTAGAAATTTTAATTTGGTATTACAAAGGTGATATACACTAGATGATAGCTAGATCGAGAAAACAAATTTTGGAATTATGATTTTTGAAATTGAGAAATAGTTATGATTTATTGGAGGATGAAATCGATTTGAGAAATATCTAAAAGTTTTAAATTGATTACGCATGATTTACGGTTAAGTTTAAGTTTGGAGTATGCTAAAGTTATCTCGAGATTATTAAAGAGTCTTAAATTATAAACTTATGGTTTGTAGATGACTAAAGAATATGGGAGCTTAGTGAATGAGGAAAAAAAAAAGTTTCATATGATCAACGATTTATAAAATTATTTTTCGAGGCTAAAGTACTAATTATGGATATTTAAATTTTGGTAAAAAAAAAAAATTGAAGAGTAGTTGTGACTTATTGGAAGCTAGATATACGCATTTGAAGATATATGATTAAATTCGGGAGTTATATAAATGTTCCATTTTGTAGTACAAAATTGGCGGATAAACTTATTAAATGTGGAGTTTAAGAATTGGAGGAAAATAATAATAATAATTCGATATGCGATAAACAAGGGTTGTTTCGAGATTGACTAGAAATTTAAAATTTTGATTAAAGTTGACAGCCTAAGATGATTGGAACTTCTTGGTGGGGTATCTTGGAAATTTCACTGGGAAAATTCGAGGAACTTGAAATTTAGATCATATTGGTAGAGGACCAAGAAGCAAGGAAGGTCACCCTAGTAAGATAGAAGTATTGTACATTAGATTGCCATGCCACCTATGATTATGATATTGCATATACACAAGTATAATTAGTCATCAACCAAACCGATGAACATATCTTTTGACTTACTCGACCCTCCCTCAATTCTAGATCTTTTGTCATGACCATCTAATCATTTGAAACTTGAGAAATGATTAGATTGTTTCCTTGATCATACACCATCTAAGTGGCTATCATATCCCTAGAAACTGTACTCCTAATTTATTTACCTTGATTTGTTAGAATCTAAGTTATCTTTATTTCATGCTAAGCTCGATCATTTATATGGTTCGATAATCATTATCTCATGAACTCCCACTTTCTATTTTAAATTTTTTTGTGTCCTTTACCGTGACTTGGATAATTGGAGCACAACACTAGACTTTTCCTTCCCACAACTTTCATATGTAAGACCTACACGAGTCCACCTTCATGTAGGTATATCACGTGCCACTAAAACACGTCTCCTTGTATTCTAATTGCGACTTTCGGGTCAAAATGACTGGACTTTAATCCCTACCGTGAAACCAATATACTTTTTAACTTGAGATGAGACTCGACAACGACTCGATTCTTTCAACCCGTATATGATTTTTTTTTCTACTTAAATCCTTACATGGTTAACCTTGCATTGCTGGACCTATCACACTACTAGTTTAGCTCTTGTAAGTTGGCTAGAATACCTCACGACCTAACCAAAATTTGGTGGACCACATTGATAGGTTCACTTGGACCATAGAATTTAGGGATCCTCACCCATTTGGTCAACCAAGCCTTGGTCAATAAAACCGTAGAATGATGGTATAGAAATAAACAAGACCTAGATCCTTATGACTCTTAGACTATTCAAATTGTTTTTATTCATCTATTGTCGTGCCTATATTTTTACTATCTAGACTAATGATGCTAATGTAGCCTAGTTTTTGCAAGCTTAGCCTTTTACCAAGCTTGTTCGTGACATATATGTTAATGGAGGTACCCCACTAACATATTGTCTATCAGAACCGATGCATGATGGTCTGATCAACCAAGTGCACTTTGGTTCGCTTTTGTCTATTATTCTACGTGGAAGGAACATAGCTAAACTCGTCCTTTAGAGTCCCATCCACGACTGCCTTGAAAATTCTTTTTGAAATTGTTCAGTCACCTTTGAACCACGTACTCGTATTCGATAAATTCACCTTTGGAACCCTTTATCGCTTTCGTCTTCCACCTATTTTAGAAGGACGAAATCCCTCGTGCCGAGTATCACCTCTAGTTGTCCCACCATCTATTGCCAAGCTAGTTAGCCATCAATCAAGTCACGTGACTACAACCTCGACTCTAGTTATTCTCCCTAACCTTCAAACTCTCGATCTATTATCATGATCTCTAATCTTTTGAAACTTAGAAAGGATTAGAATCATTTCCTTAACCAAATTCTCAAACCTAGGTGACCAGCTCTTCCTTAAGAAACCATTATCTTGACACCTAATTATATTTTTACTTTAACTCATGACCCCATTCCTTTTAAACCCTATCGGTGAATTATTCCTCGTGTCTAAATCACGACCTTCTAATTGCATGTTTGTGTGGAACGTCGTCCCTTCGCGTCCCCAATTTAATCATGTTTTCGCATCAATGAATTCTTCTATCCTCTCATCCTTACCAACCCTACCTATTCTTAATTTCGAGGACGAAATTCTTGTAAGTTGGGTAGGATGTAAAACCCCTAAATTTCTACTATATTTTTATTTTTTTTGGTACTGATTTAAAATTTTTGTATTTTACGTCGCGTAGTCGTATTGTACGTCGCGCGCGAATTTACGATTTTCGTATTTTCTCGTCGAGAGCGAATATGTGCGAGTAACATATTTTTAGAAAAATAATTTTTGATTTTATTATCAATGGTGGTTTCAAAATAATATATAAATAATTATTTTTTTATTAAAAATAATTTAGCAAGAAGGTATTTAAAGATTTGAACTTTATGATTACTTTCGAAATATGTTTTATCCAAATTAGTAAAAATATAATTTGAAAATATTTCCTATTAATACTTAAATATATATTATAATTTTCGAAATTATTTAATATTGATATTTTAATATTCGATAAGTTATTTAAAATATTTATTATTTTATTTTTTCGAAATTATATTCATTGGTATTTTTGAAAAATATATTTGGAAAATATTTTGGCCATTTTAAATCTCGATTAAATTTTATGGAATGATTTAAATAAATAGAGTAATATCCATATTTGATATTGATTTGATTTTTAAACTAACAGAATTAAATTTGATTTAAATTGAATTTGTATTTTGATTTGGATTTTGATTTAAATTAAATTCCGATTTATCTAATGGGGATTTAAAACCCCCACAATCCTATCCAAAGGGGAATTCCCACATCCTATAAATAGGCAGGTACTCCTCCCTATTATTTGTCATCCACAAATTTTCTCCAAAATTCTCCACAAACCACAACCATGTGCATCGTGTCCGTGTCGACGACCCCTTCCACTATTTTTCTTTTACATATACATTTTTACTATGTGTTCGACAATCCCGGACACATCCATCAATCCTCTCCCATGTTCGGTGTCCTACAGGACACGCTGACACCAAGACAACCTATCCCTATCCTAACCCTCGCTGTAATCAGCACCCCGACCGCTCGCCACCAGCCCGTCGCCTTCATCGCCGTCACCACCACGACCATCATCCCTGCCACCTTCGCCAACATCATCCCGGACATCATCACGAGACCCGTCTTCCCCAGCCTGTAACCACCACCGCCTACTCCATCCCCTACCATCATTGTCATCTCCCCGTCTCTACCACCACCTCGCCGAAATTTCTCCGTCGCCCCGACCACCGCCAAAAACCCCAACCCAAACCCCAAATTCGAAATGGCACCACCGCCACACACATGGGAAAAGAGCGGAAAACCCGTACCTGCCCTCCGCGCGGCTGCCGAACGCTCATTCGCCGAGATCCCGAGCCACGCGCCTCCTTCCGTCGACGGGAAGCTGCCACCCCTCTTCAGGTGGTCGCCGCGCGCGGGCCTCCTCTCTCCGACGCAGCGCCACTGCTGGCGCTCAACCCCCAGCCACCTCCTCCTCTCGTGGGTGCTCCGCCGAAGCACCGAAAACCCCATCGCCGCCCAAGCCCGGGTCGCCGTGTCTTCTTCTCCGCGCGCCGGCCGAGCAGGCCGAGCGCCTGCGCCGGCGAGCGCGTATGCCATCCCGGCGAGATCAGCGCACCACCGCCCCTTCCTCAGGTGGCCCCAGCTCCGCCTGGCTATTCCGATCTCCGCCTGACCTGGGAGCCCCTGACCCCAGCGGCGGCGCACCACCGTGCCAGGCAACTTCGCCGTGCCCCGTCACCCAAGCGCCGCCATCGCAGGACCGTGCGTCCGCCGCCGGCCGATGACCCCCATTCCTCTGGTAAACCCTCCCCTATTTTTTCAATCTCTCTCTCTGTCTCTCTTCCTCAGTGTGAAGAACAGAATAGTTGACTTCGTTCTTATATTTTTTGTTTGTTTGTTTGTTATTATATGTGATGAGCTGTAAGAGTCAGTATTATAATTATAATTATAATAATAATAATAATAATAATTATTATTATTATTATTATTATTATTATTATTATTGTTATTATTAGTAATATTAATGGTCTTATTATTATTTACATTACTGATTTTTACAAAAATGATTTTTTATAATTAATTAGAATTATTATTATTATTAGTTATTACCTTCATTAATATAATTATTATTTTTATTATTCTTATCATTGTCATTCTTATTATTATTTTATAACTATTATTATTATTATTTTATCATTATTTATTATTATTATTATTGTTATTGTTGTTGTTATATAAAAATATATATTAGACAAAAATATGTTTTGTAAATAAAAGTCCTTATAATATTATCAAATCTTAATTATAGTTTTCACCAAAATAATGTATAACTAATAAAACTAAGTTTACAAATAATTTCCTAGGTTATGTGATATTTTTACTAATAAAAATATAGCTAGAAAAATCTACTTTAATGAACTCAGATTTTTCCTAAAAACGTATTCTTGAGTTTCATATATTGGTATAAAATATTTTCTAATAAATTGGTCTTCAAAACAATAAGGGCATAATTTCTAAAACTAGTATAAATATTCAGCACTCCTAAATTCCTCCTATTTTTTTTATCGTCGATCATGACTAATCACATGTTCCTATTATCTCGCGATTTTGGACCATTGCGTCGACCATGGCTAGTGGATTATTGGGACTTGTCAGAGAACACCGCACCATACCATGCGACATATCAGGCAAGACACCTTGCCTTTGCTGTTTAATTTCTTGCTCAATATCATACATGCTTTTCTTTAGTTGTTTCTTTTAAATTATATGTAGATACAAATTACTATATTTTGTGCAATTGACTTAGATTTAAGGGACCACCGCAAGTTTAGTATGTCTCATAAACTGTCACGATGTACCACGGATTGTGTGTGAGTTATGAGTCGCATATAGCTTCGGACTTGCGTATCGTCCGTACATCGGTGCGTAAAGGCCGTACGTTAGGATGTAACTGCTAATAGATTTTTTTGGTAGAAGACTTGGCAGTTATTAAGGATTAAACAGTGTCGTGGAGGCGACGCATGTGTAGAGTATCATGGGGAGGGGGAAGACAGTTATTAGCGTAGGGGCTACCTGTTCAGTACACATATAGATTTGGGCCGATAGTGACTCGGATGAGCGCTACTCACTGCCCCGGGGCCGATAGTTCTCATATGAGAACTACTTTCTGCCCATAGTTGATGGTGTCTCTTATGAGCGCTACCTACTATTACTCTCTCTCCATCTATGCTGAACACTATAAGCTCCTGCGTAGAACGTTGTCTTCTCAAGGTATATATCACATAGAATGGTTAGGACCCTTTATGCATGTATGTTTTCTATTGAGCTCTTACTATTCAGTTTACGGCATGATATTATGTGTCTTGTTACGTCCCTCTGAGGACCTGGTTTTTCCCCAGGTGTGTGTTTTCGTGATTTCTTGCAGGTGCTCTGGATAAGGCCATTCCTACCTTCGTGATGACTGCTTTTGGACTTGTCATTGCTTCGCTCGACCAATTACTTTCTTTGTATATTTCTTCTCTATTTAAATTAGTTGGTAGTGGACTTTGTCTCCGCCCAACGATTGTATCATCAATATTCAAGTTGATTTCTATATTATTAATCCTTTCATTGTGGATGAGATTTAGTTGTCTTGGATTACTACATTTTACAGCTTATATATACATACGAAATTCAGGTATTTCGTATGTATACAACTGGCATGTCTACGTACTTGGTCCTACGTATTTTAGGACTGGGGCGTTACAACGACGGCGAAAACTCGAGCTGCATTGGATGCTGATATCGCAGAGATCGACACCCAGATGCGCCGCCTTGAGGACCAATAGGCCCGACTCCAGTTAGATGCCGAGCGTGTCTGGGCTGAACACGCAGCATTCAAGAAGGAAGAAGCGGCTTTTACTCAGCGGACTCTTGCCTTGGCGCAGCAGCGACAACAGCTTGATGAGAAGCATGAGAGCGATACTTCCACTGGGGCTGTTGAATTGATGCGTCAAGAAGCTGAGCGACGAGTCCTGGTGACTATGGAGGCCCGTACAGCCGACCTAAAACTTCGAGTCAGGGAGCTCTCAGCCCACCCTGGGGAGGTTCAGGGACTGTAGCTTTTCCTCTTTTTTATGTTCTTTTGCAACCCTTTGCCGAGGGATAGTGTAGTTTTTGTACTCTCTCTTTCAGAAAAATGAAGAAGTACGCAACTTTTTGTGATGTGTTCATTTTTGTTATTATGAACTTGATGATTTGTGTGGACCTATTATCTTTTGTGCACCTTAGTTTTTAGGCACAGATAATAAGTTTGAAGGAACCAACATGTTTGCTCAGAGGTGATATGGACATGGCAATCATTGGGTTCAAATGATAGAATCATCCTACTCAGAGGTGTGATGGACGTGGTAGGAATGATCCTAGGGGATACGCTGAACAACTCAGAGGTAATGTGGACGTGGAAGTTCTGCGATCAATGTACGACAACGCAGGGGTTGTTTGTACGAGATGTTTACTCAGAGGTAATGTGGACGTGGTAAACATGAAGGGTAGCGTCGGCTTACGTAGTGTAAGATTCCGCTTTGTAGGGTATAGAGGAACAACTCAGAGGTAATGTGGACGTGGTTGTCTTTCTACTGAAGGAAGCCACGGAACAGCTGGGTTCCAGAAGCGGATGAGTTTATGGAAGGAGATTGTTTGTGAATCCCGATGATTGGGCCCACAGATCCCCTTGGGGAAGTACATATCTGAAGGATGTCAAGAATAGTACTTCTTTAGGAACATGCCGTTGATGGGCATCATAAACAAGTCTCCATTGGGTTTGGCGAGGCGGTAAGCACCGTTTGAGTATACCGTCTCTATGATGAAAGGTCCTTCCCACTTGGGCTCGAACTTTCCTGGTGTATTGTGAGTTAACACCATCGGCCTCCTGACTGCCAGAACCAGGTCGCCAACTTGGAAAGTCCTCTGTTTGACCTTCTTGTTGAAAGCCTGTGATATACGGGCTTGGTAGAGTTCGATGCGTTGTTGAGCTAGGAGACGCTTCTCATCGAGTGCCTCCAGTTCCCGCAGACGACGACGTTAATTGTCCTCTTCTGTGAGTTTGTTTGTTATTTCTACGCGGAGTGAGGGTATCTGGATCTCGAGAGGCAGTACCGCTTTGCTCCCGTAGACCAGAGAGAATGGTGTATTGCCTGTCGGGGTCCGTACCGTTGTACGGTAGGCCCAAAGGCATTCGCCAATCTTTTCGTCCCAGTTGCGTTTATTGGATGACACGACTTTTTTGAGTAGCCTGACGATGGTTTTGTTGAACGCCTCTGCTAACCCGTTTGCTGCCGGATTATAGGCGGTGGATGCTACATTTTGAATGCGATTCTTGTCACAGAACCTGCTAAAAATGTGGCTGATAAACTGAGGACCGTTGTCATGAATGATCCGCCGGGGTACTCCAAAACGGTAAATGACATGGTGTTTGATAAAGCTGACCACCCTGGAGCTCTTTACTTCCGCCAGTGGGACTGCTTCTGCCCATTTGGAGAAGTAATTGGTGATGGCTAGGATGAAGCGGTGTCCTCTTGATGAAGGAGGGGTGATTGGTCCCACAATATCCATGCCCCAGGCTTCGAAGGGCCAGGAGGCGGCTGTAGGATGTAGTGTTCAGACGGTGTATATATGAAGTCTGCATGAAGTTGGCATGCGTGACACTTCTTAGCATATTCAACAGCGTCGGCGGCCATGGTTGGCCAGTAGTAGCCCATACGTCGCAGTCGATCCTGCAACTTAGGACCGGGTTGATGAGCTCCGCAAGTTCCGTCATGAGCTTCTCGGAGAGCTTCAGCTGCTTCTTCGTTGGACAGGCATCGAAGGAGGAGCCCATCGAAGGAGCGTCGGTACAACGTTTTAGTAGCTGTGTCGTAGTAGAATCGAAGAGAGCGTCTCCTGACTGAGACGGCTTCCTTCGGGTCCTCTGGAAGAATTTCGTAGACAGCGAAGTCGATGAACGGGAACCTCCAGTCTCGGACATTAACACCAGTGTTCATCGGTATGGCGTGGGCCACTTGCAAGCACAGGTTGTTTCTGGGACAAATCAAGTCTCGGCCTGTTACCGTGACATAGTGTTGAGTCCCAAAGGGCGCTGCCAATGAGGCTGCGAGGCCAGCCAGAGCGTCAGCCTCCAAACTTTGTAGACGAGGTACGTGTTCGATGAAGAACCAGGTGAAGGTTGAAATGATGTTCAATGCAACTTCATGGTAAGGGATCAGATCTTTATGGCGAACCTCATACTGCCCTCGAATCTGGTTCACGACGAGTTTTGAGTCACCGTAGGCTTCCAGATGGTCCACCCCCAGCTGTTGTGCGAGCTGGAGTCCCATGACGAGTGCGTTGTACTCGGCAACATTGTTGGAGCACGGCTTCGAGAGTGAGTAAGCACGCTGGATGACCAACTGATCGGGGGAGACTAAGACTACCCCCACTCCTGCGATGATTTGGCCTTTGGGGCCTGTTCTCGAAGCGCCATCGAAAAACATCCGCCAAACGGAGCTTCCTTCGGTGACGTTGGATTCTTGGACCTCATCCGGGATGTCTTCATAGAGTTTTGAGGATTCTGGGATGGGATATGCAGCTAAAAAGTTAGCCAGAGCTTGACCTTTAACAGCTTTTTGCGGGGCAAACACCATATTATATGGTGTTAGCAAAATCGCCCATGTGGCTAGCCGGGAGTTCAATGATCTTGGCTTCGTCATGAGGACTCTGAGTGGATTGACTCGGGAAATGACATGAATTGTCTGGCCCGAGACATAATAACGAGTCTTCTGGATGGCAAACACCAAAGCCAAGCACTCCTTTTCAACGAGATTGTACCGGTGTTCGGCCCCGATGAGCGTTCGACTGAGGTAGTAGATTGCTTGCTCATAACCTGTATCGCTGTTTTGAGCCAGCAGAGCGCCAAGGGAATGATCCATGGCACGGACGTAGAGAAGAAATGGTTTGCCCGCGACAGGTGCCACCAGGACTGGTGGGCTCGTCAAGTAGGCTTTGATGTCGTCGAAAGCCTTCTGGCACTCCTCTGTCCAGACATAGGAGACTCCCTACTTCATGAGCTGAGTAAAGGGTTGACATTTACCGGAGAGGTTTGCTATGAACCTCCGGATGTATGCCAGACGTCCCTGTAAGCCTCGAAGTTCTCGAAGATTCTTCGGAGGGTCCATGTTGAGGATGGCTTTGGTCTTCTCAGGATCAACATGAATGCCTTTCGCCGTGATGACAAAGCCCAAGAATTTGCCGCTAGAAACCCCCAGAAAGGATTTAGCGGGTTTTATTTTGAGTTGATGTGCCCGTATGAGATCGAAGACTGTCTTCAGATCCTGTAGGTGATCTCCTTTGAGGCGGCTCTTGACTGCGATGTCGTCAACATAGCATTCGACTGTTTTGCGAAGATGTTGACGGAAGATGGTGCTCATAGCTCGTTGGTATGTTGCACCGGCGTTTTTCAAGCCGAAGGGCATTACTGTGTAGCAGAAAACACCCTTTGGAGTCCTGAATGACGTGTGTTTCGCGTCATCGGGAAACATCTTGATTTGATTGTAGCCTGAATACCCATCCATGAAGGACATGCGTTCAAAGCCACATGTGTTATCGATCATCACATCGGTGATCGGAAGCGGGAATTCGTCCTTCGGGCAAACAGAATTGAGGTCCCTGAAGTCGATACAGACTCGTATCTTCCCGTTCTTCTTGGTGACAGGTACGACGTTGGCTACCCAATCTGGGTGTTGTTCCTCACGGATGAAACCGCTAGTCAAGAGTTTGTCCACCTCCTGATCGATGGCATTCATGATGTCCGGACGAAAACGTCGTTGTTGTTTGATAGGTTTGGCATCAGGTAAGATGTTCAACCTATGCATTGCGATCTGTGGATCGAGTCCTGGCATGTCTTCGTAGCTCCAGGCAAAGACGTTGATATAGTCTTTAGCCAGCTGGATTAAAGCCTCTCGGTCTTCTCCTTCTAGGCTTTTGCTGACGAAGATGGGTTTGGAAGAAGATCCGTCCCCAAGGTCGATCTGCTCGACTTCGTCTTCGGTGGGAGGTTCACGTAACTCAAAACGAGACTCCCATTGCTCTCCTAGGCGTTGAGCCCTGGGTTCTTCTTCGAAGGATTCCGGTGTTTGGTCTTCGCCTTCACCTTTTTGAGGTTGTGCTGACGTCATGTTAGCTGACAGCACTTTCCTGAAGACTGATCCGATACTGGTATCAGAATCCCAAGTCGACGCTTCGGACGAGTGGGAATGTTCTACGTCTTCTGCGTCTGAACTCTCTTGAGTTGATGGCGGCGTGACATAGCCTATCCCCCGTCGAGTTTTGTTGTAGTAGTCTTGCGGCCTTCCTTTGGGTGTTGAAAGCTGGAGAGGGAGAGGTCGACCCTTGCCGTAGTTTAGGCCTTTGTTGCTTTTCAGGTCGTAGCCCATCTTCTGGATGATGTGCTTTGCTGTATCCGTATACCGATAGACTTGTACTCTGTCGGTTTCATGTTCAGGCTCGAGTGGCAGGAGGTCTTGATGACGCTCGACTTTGCCAAAAATGACGGATCCTTCGTCTCGGCTTCGTGGAGGGTTTATGAAACAGACTCCTTGAGACGAGACTACTCGGTTTACATTATGGACGGTCGTTATTTGTGTTTACAATGACCGTAGAGCGTGATCTAATGTATACATGGCATTCCAATATGAAAGACAAGAATAATTAAAAGACACTATATTATTGATGAAGTACGAGATTTTATCCCGCAGGATTACATTGTCTAAGGAGGGTGCATCTACATCAGCAGAGATATATTCGCCAAGCTCCTCATCTGTAAGCACTGGGGTCGGATCAGGAGAATCCACCACAGCTTTGACTTTGGGGTCTGAGAGGGCGATGTGAGCCCTTTCTGGCATCTTGGATGACTGCGGGGGCTTGCCCTTAAGACGCACCTTCAAAGGTGCCTCAACTGCGCCTCCTGTAAGTGGTGCCTTCCCCTGTAATTTTGCCACCAGGGGAGCCGATGTTTGAGACGGCTTTCCCTTGAGTCGTATCTTCAGGGGAGCCTCAGGAGTCGGTGCTTTCCCTGATAGCTTGATGCTCATTGGGGGCACCTTCTGGGGTGGTTTGCCCTTCAGTCGGATCTTCAGTGGGGCATCTGGATTCATCTCCGGCTCCGTGTCCGGCTCAGTTGCCGTCTCTGCCTCATCATCAGCATCGTTGGCTTCCTCCTCGTTAAGTGGCTTGTACAAGTCGGAATCGGTGAAGTAAGCCTCAATCCCTTTGAAAGGATCGATGTCTGCAAACTCCGTCCGGATGACGCCGTTGGTGGATACATATTTCATGCATTGGTGGAGCGTAGAAGGCACCACCATGTACTCATGTAGCCATGGTCGGCCAAGCAGGATGTTGTAGTTGACCTCGGCATCCACCACATAACAAGTCACCTCAGTTTTGAGGTTGCCGATGTGACACTTCAGTCAGATTTTGCCCAGTGGCTCGCTTTTGCTAGCGTTGAAGCCACTGATGGTTGTATTGGAGGGCGCCAGCCGGTACCATGGGATCCCCAATTTTGATAGCAGCGCCTTCGGGATGATGCTGAGGAAAGACCCCGGATCGATCTGAATTCGGCTCACCTTGACTGAACCGATGTACCCTGTGTAATACAGCGGTCGGTTATGTCGGTGATGCTTGAGCAGCATGTCTTGTTGGGTGAAAGTTATGTTTGGGATAACTTCATCCGCACAATGACAGTGCGCACAAGTAGTTGGAAGGTCTTCAGGCTGCTTGACCTGACTGAGGAAGGATTCAGCGTCCTTCAGAGCTTCGTAGAGAGCTTCTCGGAAGTCTTTGGAAAGACGCAGGAGCTCAAACAAAGACAAACGCGCAGGAGTACTGGCCAGTTGTGCCAGAACGTCAAAGTTGTGGGGCTTGGCTAGCCCCGAAGCATTCTCCTTCCGTAGAGGTCTGTCGAAATGAGCCTCCACCTGCTTCTGCTTATTGGCTGCTGAGGGTTTAGACGGGCCCTCCTCAGGGATTGTGCCAGGTGGCACCACCTCGGCGGCAGCTTCGCCGGGCTGAGCGTTCTGTTGTGCACGCGTCTGCACTGGAAGTGCCTCTTCTGTTGAAAAAGAGACCGTACGGCAAGACTTGATCTTCCTGTCTTTTGATTTGGAGGTAGAGCGTACCTCCGTTTGAGTCACCTCGGAGACGAGGTCGGGATGAACCCAGAGGACCTCTTCTCGAGATGTGGTGAGTGGGATGAGTCCACTCACATTGTCACGGGTAGGTGGCAAGTTCACCACCTCCATTGTCGCCTTAGGGATGGGGACGATGCCATCTTGTGTGGTGGTCGGCGGCAAGGTGCCGAACTGAAGTGACACCACATTGGCTGATACCGTCTTCTCTTCATAGTCGACGGAGATTACATCGACATTGATCATGCGCTGGATGTAATTCTTGAGGACGTAGCAGTCCTTGGTCGGGTGTCCGACAAACCGATGGTAGTGACAGTACCTCGGGTTGTCCATTTTCCTAACTTCATCGGGCCGCTTCGGGTCCGGGAGCTTGATCTTGTCACCCTGCTTCAGTATTTCGAAGAGTTGCAGGGTGTCTTCGTCATTGAATGAATACACCTCTTTAGGTCTCGGTGCCAGTGGAGGCTTCTGAGTAGGCACAGATGTGCCCTTCGAGGCATTAACAGTCAATGCCTGTTTCCCCTTTGCTTCTCACCCAGAGTTGTTAGCTGCTGACCTTTTCCCCTTATCATCAAAGGCGGGGAAGCTGACACCCAGAAGACGTGCATTGGCCGCCTTCTTTTCTGCGACTTCAGCTTCGATGATCAGGGAGCTCCAGTCGGGAGGGGGAGTAGAGTTGAGCCAGAGCTTCACTGCGGGCAGCATATTCATGCTGCAAGAGGAGAGGAGCGCATGTTCTGGCATGCCTGGAGGTAGCCTGAAGCAGGCTTGTCGGAAGCGTTCGATGAACACCCGAACCGTTTCTTTCTCCTTCTGGAGTATCTCTATGAGAGATGCCATCGTCATGTCCTTCCCGCCGTCGTAGAAGCGATCGAGGAAGAGGCTGTTTGCCATTAAAATTGTTTGATTGAAAACTTTAATACAAACAGAACAGTGTTACAATGTAGGACTTAGATGTAGTCCTAGGAGTACACTTTTGTTTAAGCTGGGTCCTTAGTGCCAATGGAGCGAGTGGTAATGCGTTGACTCCGTTGACCGGCTGACGACGGTTATCGGTTCTCTGAAGGTGTTGATTGCTCTGGGTGCTGGAGCTTGCTGAGAGGAGGAAGACGTTGAGTGTCTAGAACTGCCTCTCCGGTGATTCTCTGTTGTAGATTCTCTCTGTGTTGTGAGTCTCCTCTGTTTTTGTGAGCCTCTTTTGTGTGAAGAAGATGATCCTTCTATTTATAGTTTTGCAGGCTGGCTACTCATGCGCGCATGTAGGATGCGCCGGTGTGGGGACGCCACGTGGAGGTTGCTGATGGAGGCGCATGGATGCTTCGCCCTGATCGAGGGGGAGAATTCTTCATACTGCTGTTGTGAGCCGGCACGTAGCAGAGAGAAGATCTTTCCGTTGCTGAAATCTTGGATGAGTTGAGTCAAAGGACACGTGTCGTCGACTCATGGTTTGAAGATCTCGGATTTGGTGGAGAAGAGTGATCTGGTGGGCTGCGCCTTAGATTGGGCGCAGGAGGAGGCTGCGGCTCATAACCTTTAGGAGTTACAAACCATTTGGGGTGCATGGCTTTTGAGGCGCATGCAGACGACTTTTCTTCTGTCTTTCGGGATCAGAGAGCAGTCTGAGGCGCATGCTGATTTGGACGCATGGCCGTAGAGGCGCATGCTGATGGTGGAGTGGCCACGTGGCAGTAGCCATCGAAATAAAGTCATGATGATGCTGACGTTGTCGACGCTTCGTTTTCTGAAAAAGCTGTCGACTGTTCAGACTTTGGGAGGCGTGCTGCCAACTCTGTCAGTTCAGTATTTAATGTTGGTGACGTTCGATGGACAGCTGAGTGGGCGCGTCGGTTGGCGTTCCACTCGGTATGGAGATGTGTGGGGGCGCACCCTCTGTAATGCGCCGAGTACTGTAGGGCGCGTCTGTGTGATGCGCTTGATGCCGAAGGGCGCGTCCGTGTGATGCACTGTCTGGCTGGCGCATCGGACATGTCTTTTAATGATGCGGCTGTCTCGCTCTTCGAGTGCTATAAATAGCCGTTTGGCTGAATTCGAGGCGTCCGGTTCATCCATTTAATGTAAATTCATTGCACGGAATTCGGAGGGCCATCCACTTGGCACGTGGGTTTGATCTGCCCGGCCTATAAATAGTGGCATGGAGAGAAGATTTGCTTCTCATTTCCTCACGTACTTCCAATATGAACTTGAACATACGGGTGCATTCTGTTGACGAAGTGCTCCCGAGGGTGAAGATGAGACGCTGTGTTGTCTTCGATGCACTTGAAGGTGACTGTTACATCCAAAAGACGGAGTCGAGGGCTTCCGAGGCAGGCGGAAGGTGCCTGTTGCATCCAAAGATAGGGATGCTCGGGCCTCGTCTCCGTTGTTCGGGAAGAGCCGTAGATCGGAATGGCGGTGCTAGGCTTTCTCTTCCTTCAAAGTGGGTGTCGCCCACTCTGGTTGTGTTGAGAGCTTCCTTGTGCCATAATTTCGATCACGGTCTTCCTTGGGCTTTGGAGGCTCTTTCGAAGCCTCCCCTGGCCACAGCTTTGCCGTGCTCCTCTCTTCCTTGGTTCCAGCCAGAGGGTTAAATGCTTTGTGGAAGCACTTATTCGGTGATTCTGACTGGAAGAGCGGCGCATAACTGGGCTCTGCTCGGCCAGGTGAGCCTGGCTGGAAGAATTTGGCTGAAGGGATGCACATAGCTGGGCTGGATGCACATAACTGAGCTGCTGAAGAGATGGCGGGATGCGCCTGGATGGAGGCGCATGGTGATGCTGCGCTTATCTGAAGGCGCATGGTGGCCGCTGGCTGTAGACTTAGGATCTTTTCTTTGTAGAAATTCTCCTTTGTACAACCTTTTCTAGACATGTAATAGACTTTTATATAAAATAAAAAGTCCTTCTTCAAATGTCTATACTTATTGACTTTGCTGTGAAGTTCTTCGTCTGAGTTCTGGCGCATGTTGTGTCTGGCGCATGGGCTTTCTGGTTGTGAAATTCCATGCTTCTACAAGACCCCCTTCAAAGTTTTCAAAACTTTTGAATAAGTTTTGGAATACTTTGAATAAGAAGCATGGAGGTCAGGGCGCATGATTTCTGGGCGCATGCCTGTTCGGGCGCATGCTCTTCTCAGTTAATGATGATGGTGCCTCGGTAACCGAAAAGATTAATGATGATCTTTTGGTTTTATTTGCTGCTATCCTTGCACAGAACCCGAGGCGACGGCTGAGATCACACGTCATCTGTTCACGCGTACGACCAAGCCCTATAAATAGGTAAGAGTTGGAGAGAGAAAGGGTTCTTCTTTTCTGTGCCTCTGCTTCTTTAGAGTTTCTTCTTCAAAACCCTAACTTCTCCTTCCTCGAGAGAATGGCTCCCAAGACTCCTCGCGGTGCTGCCGGCAAGGGGAAGGAGAAAGCGAAGGAGTCCGCGGAAGTTGCGGCGGCTGTCGTTCCCCGTCGGCCTGTCGAAGTTCGGCCGGAGGTGGTTGGTAAGTCTCATTGTCCGTACGCCAACGCACATAGGCCTTGAGTCTTTAATGATGTGCCGCGGTCTTTGCCCGCCGACGCGCATGGGTTTAAACCCTGGTGATGCGCCGAGGCTATACTGCTGACGCGCATGGGTTCAAACCCTGTTGATGCGTCGAGGCCATGTGCATGGGTTCAATCCCTGATGATGCGTCGCAGTTTTCTCCTTTAGACACATTGTGTGTTCTCTTCTGACTTTTTCTGATCTTTTGCTAGTGTCGATGGCAATCCCGCTTTTGAGTGAAGTTTTCTTGGAGGCTGCCTTCAACCAAATGGGAGTAGAGCATAACGAAGAAGTGATAAACCCTGCTCAAGATGCTCTTATGCTGGATCAGCCTCCTGAGAGAATAACCCTAATCCGTGAACAGCAGTATTGGTTTCTCAAACGGATGATGGAGCGTGGAGTCATTAAATCTTCCACATCTGATAAAGTGACCTTCCTGAAGCCTGAGTTCCTGTTTGGAGACTGTCTCACTTCTACTGACTCGTCAGTGCTGAGGGTCAAGGAGGACTGGTTCTTTACTGCGAATGGAGTGCATATGACTGTTAAGCAACTTGAACGTCAGTGGCCTTTGACGTCCTTCTGTCGCCTTGTTTCCCAGAGGAGGATGTCTTGGGAGCTTACCCCTTCTCAGGGGGGAGCGGTGACTGGTGTCATCCAAATTGATTCTACTTCCGACCAAAGGGATGCTTTGACCGTTGTACGGTCTGGGTCTTCTTACACTTGGCGGACTTTACGTCCTGGGAGCCTCTACAGTGATGTACCCATTGATACGCTTGCTTATAGTGCTTCGACTTTTACACATCGTATGTTTTTGATGGAACGCTCCTACCCGACAGGAGAGTTTCGGGTGGAGGGTTGGTGCCATTACGTCTCCAAATGGGATAAACTGACGCTCTGGATCTTGTCGCGATTTCGGACTGAGCTCCGAGAGATCGGGTTGACTGCCGCGATCCGTGCTACCCAGGCGGGTGTTGACCTTAATAGGCACATGTTCCTCGCACTCCTGGAGATGTTTGATATTCATACCGGGACCTTTTTTTACTCCGGTAGGGGAGTTAGGGCTCGCACTCCATGAGATGTATGAGGTGTCTAAACTCCCTTGGGGGTCGGAGCCCTATGAAGAGTACTTTCCAACCAATGAGGAACTTCAGGTCCTGGGGGACAGAGCTGATGAGATGACGGCCGTCTTCAAGGAAGTGGCGAGCCATCATTACTATGTGCAGAAAAGGGATAAAAGCGGGTCGCAGCCCCATGTGACCGCTTGGAGAGATTATGTCTTTAGACAAGACAAAGAGCATTCTTCAAAGTTTTCTACTCCGCCGACGCTCTCTCGTAGCGAGGTGCTGTCCGAAATGAGCACGTTAGGGGAGAAGAATCCCCGAGGAAATGAAGACCAGCAGTCAGATGCACGCTCCTACAGCTGCTTCTGGCACCTTGCTTATCCGATGTCATCCAAGGCAGTTTTGGTCGCCTATCTGATGATATGGCTCCGGGATTGCGTGTTCGCAGGTGGATCCGGTGCCGTCGAGAGGGTGACTCGAAACTTAATCCTGCCAGCCATAAAATTGGTCTTCGGCCGGCGCTTGGCTCTCCTCCCCGCAATGGTATGTAACCTGCAGCGAGGTTTGCGAGAGTTTGCTGGAAATGTGATTCATGATAGAGGCAGAAAAAATAACTTCCCGTGCGCCGAACTGCCGTTTCACTATTTGATGGGATGGCTGATCCTGCATCATCCCAGTGTGATGAGCCCAGGCTTGGAAGGAGATTATAAGGCTGGAGATGCATTCCTTCGTCGTTTCCATCGGAGGAGCTGGTCGCATACTGGTGTCCCGGTTTGCAGAAAGATTTTATCCCGTCTTCAGGGTTGGGAGATCACCAAAGTTGGTCCCATCTATTTGGGTTTTGAGGCCAACGAGGATTTAAGGGACCTGGGCGAAGGTACCACCACTCTGCCTCAATGGGGATTCCGCTGGTTGTAAAGTATTCGGCCGTCCCATCTGGTGTACCGGAACAGGAATCAGTGCTACCTGGAACCGTACTTGCCGAGCCGCTTTGCACGGTAATTTGGTTATGCTCAGATGATGTTGGATAACCCCAGTATTACCCTAGGGTATGTTGGAAGTTTGTTGGATGGTGCACGAGCTTGGCATTACTATAATGCCGGATGTACCGGAGCTCGTTTTACGTTGCCCGTCCCCGATCTGCGGCCGCCCATTCTTTACTCGGCCGCCAAATTTTACTGTGTTATGGCTGCCCCGCCCTCCGGATATGACAGGGAGACCAGCCTTATCGCAGGCACCCAGTTAGCAGCGACTGGGGATACGCCAGTGAAGGCCCGGTCGCATCGTCCGTCAGGGGTGGGTCAACGGAGTGCCCCCTCCGCATCACAAGCAGAACCCTCGGGCGATCGATCGAAACGATGTGCAGATACAGGGGCTGAATCTCTTGTGTCGAAGAAGCAGAAGAAGGCATCGTTACCGACGGTGTCATCGGATTCGGCGTCCGAAGAGGTAAGGACATCCTACTAAATCTGATTTTGGTTCCGCCACTTACGAGGTCCCATCTTCTTTTGTAGGAGCCGCTAAAAAGAAAGCCTCGTACCCCAAAGTCGGGTGGGAGTAGGCGAGAAGAGATGGCGAGCTCGTCTGGAGTGCGTATCCCGCCGACAATGATGTCTCTCATGGAGGAAGATCCGGAGGATACTGTCATCGTGGAGGTTCCGGTATCCCCGGGTTATGTCAGGAGGGAACCTGAGGGTGCAGCAGCTTCCGAGGTGACGAAGGCCACAACGGAGGCTTCATATATCGAAGGTTTAGCAAGTGCGCAGCTTTCTGGTGATGAAGAGGAATGGAGTTCATCATCTTCCGATGACATCGCTCCGGAGCTGCAGGAGTCTGTTGCGGGGGCAGCAGAAGCAGTGAGAATAGAGGAGAGGGTTGATTCCCCTCCTTGTCATGATGAAGGGAGGTCGGCTGAATCATTGCCAAATCCTTCCTTGGCTTCAACCATGGACATAGAGATGGCTACCGATCAGGCGGTAGCGACAGATTTTGTCCCTGTAGAGGGACTTGAGAAGAATGAGACCCTTCTGCCGGTCTTGTCTCCTGGGGCTGGCCAGGAGATAAATGTTGATCTTCCCGTTTTGCCGGGGGAGGTAGCTGATGCTGATAGAACGTCGGGGGTAGAAGAGGTGGCCGTTGACGTCGGTGATTTCTCCGGGCTTGAGAAGGGTAAGGGTGTGGAACCCTCTGTTGCTCCTTCCACTTGGGGTACTATCACGACGCATGTGCCGGCTCCTTCTGTTCCTTCGGCTCCTCGGGCTAGCAGTCTGGCCCCTGTTGATGAAGAGCCTATTGCTGCCGAGGTTCAAACCTCTCAGATCGAGGTTGGCGGATCTTCCTCCGGTCCGCAAACTGTAGTAGCTCCCCCAACTCCTACTATGACGCCGCAGGTGCTGGCGGATGCCGACGAGTATGTGAAGTTCCTCGTCGAGGGAGTGTACAAAATGCTGGAGAAAGGTGTATCTGCAGTGATGGATGCCAAGGGGAGCTTTGCGACAGCAAAAGCTTTGGCAATGCCTTGTATCGAGCTGATCTGCGTTCACTAAGGCCATGACCATATGGCCGAAATTTTAGAGGTTTCGGTGATTGAGCTGGACGAGCGGCTCGCGGAACTGCAGCGCATCCAACGAAATGACCTCTCTGTCTTGATAGATGCAGAGATAGGGAAGTTGATTGCTGAAATCGAGGCTTCCCATCGAGCCGATGTGAGCAGTTGGGAGCGTGAAGTGGCTGGGACTGAGGCTGCGGCGGAGCAGTTGTCTCAATCTACGGAGAAGACGACGGAGAAGCGGGCTGTGGTGGACGCTAACATCGCAGAGGTTGATGCTCAGATGCGCCGTCTTGAAGACCAGCGGGCCCAACTTCAACTAGAAGCTGATCGTGTCCTGGCTGAATACGTGGCATTCAAGCAGGAGGAAGCGACTCTTACTCAGCGGACCCTTGCTTTGGCTCAGCAGCGACGACAGCTTGATGAGAAGTATGAGAGTAAAACTTCCGCTGAGGCTGTCGGATTAATGCGTCAAGAAGCCGAACTCCGAGTCCAGGCGACTGTGGAAACTCGCACTGCCGACCTGAGACGTCGAGTCAGAGAACTCTCATCCCACCCTGGAGAGGATCGGGGACTGTAGTTTCTCTTCTTTTTATGTGTTTTTGCAACTCTTGCTGGGGAAATAGCGTATTTCTGTACTCCCTTTTTTTGAAAAATAAAGAAATATACTATCTCTTTTTTTTGTGATGTGTTCATTTTTGATCTCATGAACTTGATGTTTTATGTGGACCTATTATCTTTTGCGCACCTTGGTTTTTAGGTACATATAATAAGTTTGAAGGAACCAACATGTTTGCTCAGAGGTAATGTGGACATGGCAATCATTAGGTTCAAATGATAGAATCTTCCTACTCAGAGGTATTTATGGACGTGGTAGGAATGATCCTGGGGGATACGCTGAACAACTCAGAGGTAATGTGGACGTGGAAGTTCTGCGATCAATGTACGACAACACAGGAGTTGTTTGTACGGGATGTTTACTCAGAGGTAATGTGGACGTGGTAAACATGAAGGATAGCGTAAGCTCACGAAATGTAAGGTTCCGCTTTGTAGGATGTAGAGAGACAACTCAGAGGTAATGTGGACGTGGTTATCTTTCTACGGAAGGATGCCACGGAACAGCTGGGTTCCGGAAGCGTTTGATTTTGTGAAAAGAGGTTGTTTAGGGAAATACATGTCTTGGAGGATGTCAAGAATAGTACTTCTTTAGGAACTTGCCGTTGATGGGCATCATGAACAAGTCCCCATTGGGTTTGGTGAGGCGGTAAGCACCGTTTGAGTATACCGTCTCAATGATGAAGGGTCCTTTCCATTTGGGCTCGAACTTCCCTGGTGTCTTGTGAGTTAACACCATTGGCCTTCTGACTGCTAAAACCAGGTCGCCAACTTGGAAAGTTCTTTGCTTGACCTTCTTGTTGAAAGCCTGTGATATACGGGCTTGGTAAAGTTCGATGCGTTGTTGAGCTAGGAGACGCTTTTCGTCAAGTGCCTCCAGTTCCCGCAGACGACGACGTTGATTGTCTTCTTCTGTGAGTTTGTTTGTGATCGCTACTCGGAGTGAGGGGATCTGGATCTCGAGAGGCAGTACCGCTTCGCTCCCGTAGACCAGGGAGAATGGTGTGTTGCCTGTTGGGGTCCGTACCGTTGTGCGGTAGGCCCAAAGACATTCGCCGAGCTTTTCGTCCCAGTCGTGTTTGTTGGATGACACGACCTTTTTGAGCAGCCTGACGATAGTTTTGTTGAACGCCTCGGCCAATCCGTTTGCTGTCGGATTGTAGGCGGTTGAGGCCACGTTTTGAATGCGATTCTTGTCACAGAACCTGCTGAAAATGTGGCTGATGAACTGAGGACCATTGCATGGATGATCCGCCGGGGTACTCCGAAACGGTAAATGATATGGTGTTTGATAAAGCTGACCACCCTGGAGCTTTTTACTTCTGCTAGTGGAACTGCTTCCGCCCATTTGGAGAAGTAGTCGGTGATGGCCAGGATGAAACGGTGTCCTCTCGATGAAGGAGGGGTGATTAGCCCTACAATGTCTATGCCCCAGGCTTCGAAGGGCCAGGAGGCGACTGTAGGATGTAGCGGCTCCGATGGTGTATGTATGAAGTCTGCATGAAGTTGGCACGCGTGGCACTTTTTGGCATATTCGACAGCATCGGCAACCATGGTTGGCCAGTAGTAGCCCATACGTCGCAGTCGATCTTGCAACTTAGGACCGGGTTGATGAGCTCCACAAGTTCCGTCATGAGCTTCTCGAAGAGCTTCGGCCGCTTCTTCGTTAGACAGGCATCGAAGGAGAAGCCCGTCGAAGGAGCGTCGGTACAGCGTTTTAGTGGCTGTATCGTAGTAGAATCGAAGAGAGCGTCTCCTGACTGAGACGGCTTCCTTCGGGTCTTCCGAAAGGATTCCGTAGACGGCGAAGTCAATGAACGGGAATCTCCAGTCTCGGACATTAACATCGGTGTTTGTCGGCACGGCGTGAGCCATTTGCAAACATAGGTTGTTTCTGGGACAAATCAAGTCTCGGCCAGTTACCGTGACATAGTGTTGAGTCCCAAGGGGCGCGGCCAATGAGGCTGCGAGGCCAGCCAGAGCGTCAGCCTCCAAGTTTTGTAGACGGGGTACATGTTCGATGAAGAACCCAGTGAAGGTTGAAATGATGTTCAATGCAACTTCATGGTAAGGGATCAAATCTTCATGGCGAACCTCGTATTGCCCCCGAATCTAGTTTACGATGAGTTTCGAGTCGCCGTAGGCTTCCAGATGATCCACCCCCAGCTGTTGTGCTAGCTGGAGTCCCATGACGAGTGCGTTGTACTCAGCAACATTGTTGGAGCACGGCTTCGAAAGAGAGTATGCGCGCTGGATGACCAGCTGATCGGGGGAGACCAAGACTACCCCCACTCCTGCGATGATTTGGCCGTTGGGGCCCGTTCTTGAAGCGCCATCGAAGAACATCCGCCAAACGGGGCTTCCTTCAGTGACGTTTGATTCTTGGACTTCATCCGGGATGTCTTCATAGAGTTTTGAAGATTCTGGGATGGGGTGTGCAGCTAAAAAGTCAGCCAGAGCCTGACCCTTGACCGCCTTCTGCGGGACAAACACCATGTTGTATGGCGTTAGTAGGATCGCCCATGTAGCCAGCCGGGAGTTTAATGACCCTGGCTTCGTCATGAGAACTCTGAGTGGATTGACTCGGGAGATGACGTGAATTGTCTGGCCCGAGACGTAATGACGAGTCTTCTGAATGGCAAATACCAAAGCCAAGCACTCCTTTTCAACGGGGTTGTACCGGTGTTCGGCCCCGATGAGTGCTCGACTGAGGTAGTAGATTGCCTGCTCGTAGCCTGCATCGCTGTTTTGAGCCAGTAAAGCGCCGAGGGAATGATCCATGGCACGGACGTAGAGGAGGAATGGTTTGCCGGCGACAGGTGCCACTAGGACTGGCGGGCTTGTCAAGTAAGCCTTGATGTCGTCGAAAGCCTTTTGGCACTCCTCTGTCCAGACGTAAGAGACTCCCTTCTTCATGAGCTGAGTAAAGGGTTGACATTTACCGGAGAGGTTTGCTATGAACCTCCGGATGTATGCCAGACGTCCCTGTAAGCCCCGAAGTTCTCGAAGGTTCTTCGGAGGGTCCATGTTGAGGATGGCTTTAGTCTTCTCGGGATCGACATGAATGCCTTTTGCCGTGATGACAAAACCCAAGAATTTGCCGCTAGAAACCCCCAGGAAGGATTTAGCGGGGTTCATTTTGAGTTGATGTGCCCGTATGAGATCAAAGACCGTCCTCAGGTCCTGTAGGTGATCTCTTTTGAGGCGGCTCTTGACTGCGATATCGTCAACATAACACTCAACTGTCTTGCGAAGATGTTGACGGAAGATGGTACTCATCGCTCGTTGGTATGTTGTACCAGCATTCTTCAAGCCGAAGGGCATTACTGTGTAGCAGAAAACACCTTTCGGAGTCCTGAATGACGTGTGTTTTGCGTCATCGGAGAACATCTTGATTTGATTGTAGCCTAAATACCCGTCCATGAAGGACATGCGTTCAAAGCCACATGTGTTGTCGATCATTACATCGGTGATTGGGAGCGGGAATTCATCCTTCGGGCAAGCAGAGTTGAGATCCCTGAAGTCGATACAGACTCGTATCTTCCTGTTCTTCTTGGTGACAGGGACGACGTTGGCTACCCAGTCCGGGTGTTGTTCCTCACGGATGAAGCCACTGGTCAAGAGCTTGTCCACCTCCTGATCGATGGCATTCATGATGTCCGGGCGGAAGCGTTGCTGTTGTTGTTTGATAGGTTTGGCATCTGGTAAGATGTTCAACCTATGCATCGCGATCTGTGGATCGAGAAGCGGCATGTCTTCGTAGCTCCAGGCGAAGACGTCAATATACTCTTTAGCCAGTTGGACTAAAGATTCTCGGTCTTCTCCTTCCAAGCTTTTGCTGATAAAGATGGATTTAGAAGAAGACCCATCCCCGAGGTCGATCTGCTCGACTTCGTCTTCGGTGGGAGGTTCTCGTAACTCAAAACGAGACTCCCATTGTTCTCCTAGGCGTTGAGCCCAGGGTTCCTCTTCGAAGGGTTCCGGCGGTTGGTCTTCGCCTTTATCTTTCTGAGGTTGCGCCGATGTCATGTTAGCTGACAGCACTTTCCTGAAGACTGATCCGATACTGGTATCGGAATCCCACGTCGATGCTTCAGACGAGTGGGAATGTTCTATGTCTTCTGCGTCTGAACTCTCTGGAGTTGATGGCGGCGTGACATAGCCTAACCCCCGTCGAGTCCGATTATAGTAATCCTGTGGCTTTCTATTGGGCATCGAAAGTCGGACAGGGAGATGCCGACCCTTGCCGTAGTTTAGGCCTTTATTGCTTTTCAGGTCGTAGCCCATCTTTTGGATGATGCGCTTTGCTGTATCCGTGTACCGATAGACTTGTACTCTGCCGGTATCAGGTTCGGGCTCGATTGACGGGAGGTCCTGATGACGCTCGACTTTGCCCGAGATGATGGTGCCTTCGTCTCAGCTTCGTGGGGGGATTATGAAGACTCCTTGAGACGGGGCCACTCGTGGACGGTCGTTATTTGGGTTTGCAACGACCGTAAAGCGTTGTCTAATGTATACATGGCATTCCAGTGTGGAAGACAAGAATAATTGAAAGACACTCTATTATTGATAAAGTACGAGATTTTATCCCTTGGGATTACATTGTCTAAGGAGGGTGCGTCTACATCAGCCGAGATATATTCGCCAAGCTCCTCATCTGTAAGCACTGGGGCCGGATCAGGAGAGTCCTCCACCGCTCTGACTTTGGGGTCTGAGAGGGTTATGTGAGCCCTCTCCGGCATTTTGGATGACTGCGGCGGCTTGCCTTTGAGACGCACCTTGAGAGGTGCCTCGGTTGCGCCTCCGATGAGTGGCGCCTTCCCTTGTAATTTTACCACCAGGGGAGCCGCTGTTTGAGGTGGCTTTCCCTTGAGGCGTATCTTCAGGGGAGCTTCGTGAGTCGGTGCTTTCCCTGATAGCTTGATGCTCATTGGAGGCGCCTTCTGGGGAGGCTTGCCCTTCAATCGGATTTTCAAGGGAGCGTCGGGAGTCATTTCGGGCTCCAAGTCCGGCTCTGTTGCCGTCTCTCCTTCATCATCGGCGTCGTTGGCTTCCTCCTCGTCAAGTGGCTTGTACAAGTCGGAATCGGTGAAGTAGGCCTCAATCCCTTTGAAGGGATCGATATCTGCAAACTCCGTCCGGATGACGCCGTTGGTGGATACATATTTCATGCATTGGTGGAGCGTGGAGGGCACCACCATGTACTCATGTAACCATGGTCGTCCGAGTAAGATGTTGTAGTTGACCTCGGCATCCACCACATAACAAGTCACCTCAGTTTTGAGGCTGCCGATGTGACACTTCAGCCGGATCTTGCCCAGTGGCTCGCTCTTGCTAGCATTGAAGCCACTGATGGTCGTATTGGAGGGCGCCAGCCGGTACATTAGGATCCCCAGCTTTGATAGCAGCGCCTTTGGAATGATGCTTAGGGAAGACCCCGGATCGATCTGAATCCTGCTCACCTTTACCGAACCGATGTACCATGTGTAATACAACGGTCGGTTATGTCGGTGATGCTTGAGCAGCATGTCTTGTTGGGTGAAAGTTATGTTTGGGATAATTTCATCCGCACAATGACAGTGTGCACAAGTAGTTGGGAGGTCTTCAGGCTGCTTGATTTGACTGAAAAAGGATTCGGCATCCTTCAGAGCTTCGCAGAGAGCTTCTCGGGAGTCCTTGGAGAGACGCAGGAGCTCGAACAAAGACAAGCGTGCAGGAGTACTGGCTAGTTGTACCAGAATGTCAAAATTGTGGGGCTTGGCTAGCCCCGAAGCATTTTCTTTCCGCAGAGGTCTGTCGAAACGGGCCTCCACTTGCTTTTGTTTATTGGCTGCTGAGGGTTTGGATGGACCCTCCTCAGGGATGGTGCCAGGAGGCACCACTTCGGCGGCAGCTTCACCGGGCTGGGAGTTCTGTTGTGCACGCGTCTGCACAGGAAGCGCCTCTTCCGTTGAAGAAGAGACCGTGCGGCAAGACTTGATCTTCCTGCCTTTTGTTTTGGAGGTAGGGCGTACCTCCGGTTGAGTTACCTCGGAGACGAGGTCGGGGTGAACCCAGAGGACCTCTCCTCGAGATGTGGTGAGTGGGACAAGTCCACTCACGTTGTCACGGGTGGGTGGCAAGTTCACCACCTCCATTGTCGCCTTAGGGATGGGGACGACGCCATCTTGTGTGGTAGTCGGCGGCAAGGTGCCGAACTGAAGTGACACCACATTAGCTGACACCGTCTTCTCTTCGTAGTCGACGGAGATTACATCCGCATTGATCATGTGCTGGATGTAATTTTTGAGGACGTAGCAGTCCTTGGTCGGGTGTCCGACAAACTGATGGTAGTGACAGTACCTCGGGTTGTCCACTTTCCCGACTTCATCGGGCCGCTTCGGGTCCGGAAGCTTGATCTTGTCACCCTGCTTCAGTATCTCAAAGAGTTGCAAGGTGTCGTCATCATTGAATGAATAAACCTCCTTGGGTCTCGGTGCCAGTGGAGGCTTTTGAGTAGGCGCAGATGCGCCCTTCGAGGCATTAACAGTCAATGCCTGTTTCCCCTTTGTTTCTCGTCCGGAGTTGTTGATTGCGAACTTTTTCCCCTTATCGTCAAAGGCGGGGAAGCTAACACCCAGAAGACGTGCATTGGCCGCCTTCTTCTCTGCAGCTTCAGCTTCGATGATTAGGGAGCTCCAGTCGGGAGGGGGAGTAGAGTTAAGCCAGAGCTTTACTGCAGGCAGCATGTTCATACTGCAAGCGGAGAGAAGCGCATGCTCTGGCATGCCTGGAGGTAGCCTGAAGCAGGCCTGACGGAAGCGTTCGATGAATGTCCGAACCGTTTCCTTGTCCTTCTGGCGTATCTCAATGAGAGACGCCATCGTCATGTCCTTCCCACCGTCGTAGAAGCGGTCGAGGAAGAGGCGTGTCAGGTCGTCGAAGGACGATATAGAATTATCGGGGAGGCTGCAGTACTAGTCATACGCCACCCCTTTCAGGGCCCCAACAAAGAGGCTGGTGAGGAGCGCGTCCTCCTTCGAAAGATGCCCTGTCTGCGACTGGAAGTACGTCAGGTACCGTCGTGGAGAGTCCTTTCCGTCATACGGCGTGAGTGTTTGTGGTTTATACTTTGGAGGATAAACCACCTTGTTCTACTCAAGGGGATAAGGCTGGAGAATGCCCATCTTCTGGCGCTCCTCCTGCCTGTTCTTGGACTCGAAGTGCTCCCGTAGATCTTTGATCATTTCGACCACGTCCTCCGTGGAGCTAGGAGTCGGGGAAGGAGGTACCACCTGGAGTGGAGCGTTTGAGGGCTCCGACGTCCGGGGTGCTTCTGTGTCTGAGGGTGTCCGTTGGAGGGGCACACTCGACTCTCCATTGGCTCCTGGGTCGGGACCATTTGAAGGTGTCCTGATCAAGGCCGACCGCATCTCAAACACTGCTTGAGTCAGTGCTTGCATTGAGGCAGAGAGGGTTTTGAGTCCTTCCTCTAGCGAGTCTATGCGCTGGACAATGTCCTGTGGCGGCGCATCAGTCTCAAGATCACCCCCGGTCATGTATACTGTCATGACACGGCCGGAAGTTGATGGATTAGTTGAGGCTTCGCTCTCAGCCTCGCTCTCATGTGGGGGAGTCACTTCTCCTGGTGTTTGGCCACCCCCAGCCACATTCTGGAGTTCGTCTTCGACAGGCGCATCTGCAAGGGCCTGACTGCCTTCAGCTCTGTTTTGAAGGGCCTCTTCGTTTCCAGCACCACCCCCGGCGGTGTCCTGGAGGACATCGTCATTTTGAGGGGCTTCAGGGAGGCCATCTTCGCCTTGATGAAGATCCACCGCAGCTGTGCTTTGGACATCTTCGTCGTCGGAAGGAGGCTCGACAAGGGTCTGGCTACCCCCAGCTTCCTCCATGAACTTCTTCCTCGACCGAGTGCCTTCGAACACTCCAGAGGTCGAGACAGCTGCCTTGGTTTTCCTCGGCTGGCTTTTGGATGAAGACGAAGAATTGGCAGTCGTCTTCCGGACAGATGAGGAGTTGGAGATCACGTTGCATGAAGCAACCTTTAGCTCCTCTTCTGCTGACACCTTCGTCCCAAGGCGATGTCGGAGGGGTGTCGATGACTGTAGCCGTTGGAAGACCGACTGCTTTGGCGGTACTGCCATCTTGCAACAGCAGTTGATGGTGACCACTGCACAAGTGTGCCCCGTGAGAGGCGCATCGTGCTTGTTGGTCAACTCTCCTGACCGGCGCTTGTGAGTGATCATGTTGCGCAGGTCGTTGGAGAAGAGTGCTGCCCTCACACCCCTCTCAGGCACATGGCAGGGCCAAGCGCCGGGGTGGTCGGGTGAGTGCTGCGCCCCCTGATTTAATACCAAGCAGGCATCACGATCAGTAGTGGGGGAACCACAGCATTTGAAGTGACTTGAACGGACCTCAAACGCACAACCAGAGGAGGCGCGGGAGTTCAAGACCACTGAGTTTGCCTCTCTCGGCTTGGTTGTGCACGCAGTGAATGTGCCCAAGCGAGATGAGGACTTTGAAGGTCGACTCGTTGTTGGTGCAGAAGCACTTGAGTCAACCTTGTACAGCTTGCCATCGGCAGCGCGCGTGATTGTAAGCGCGTGCCTCTGGCCGACTGCTGGCATAGCACGTTTGTGGCGTATGGCCCGTGCCGACTTGGATTTCTTCGTACCAGCCCGCTGGGGTGCATAGTACTCAACATCCAAATTCTCCTCGCCATTACAGCGAGTGAGTCTGTCAAAGACAGAGGCTCTTTGTGGCGCATCAGAAGTGATGCGCGGGGCATTGGCTGCGCCCCTGCTCCGTCGACGTATCTTCCTCGCCTGAGAGGAAGATGGCTGGGGAACGTGGTCAGCCGCACGCTTCCCCGAGAGATGCGCTGCATCAGCGGGCGCACCTTGACTGCTGAGGACGTCAGCAGGAAGGGAAGGCTGGACGGGCGCATCCCCTTCAACGGTGGTGCCCGAGGCGTCGACTTTGCGTACCCAGACTGCGCGGGTCTTCTTCGGCTTCGACAGCCGCTTCGAAGGACTCGCACTTCCTTCAGAAATGAACTCCTCGTACGCCTGTTGATTGAGGCACACTACCAGCGTCTTGTGGGAGGAGCCCACCTTCACGTCGTCGGCCTGTGACACAACCTTCTCGATAGAGGAGAAAGAAGTCCCCAGCAGAGTCGCCAGCTTGTTTGCCATTAAAATTGTTTGATTGAAAACTTTAATACAAACAGAACAGTGTTACAATGTAGGACTTAGATGTAGTCCTAGGAGTACACTTTTGTTTAAGCTGGGTCCTTAGTGCCAATGGAGCGAGTGGTAATGCGTTGACTCCGTTGACCGGCTGACGACGGTTATCGGTTCTCTGAAGGTGTTGATTGCTCTGGGTGCTGGAGCTTGCTGAGAGGAAGAAGACGTTGAGTGTCTAGAACTGCCTCTCCGGTGATTCTCTGTTGTAGATTCTCTCTGTGTTATGAGTCTCCTCTGTTTTTGTGAGCCTCTTTTGTGTGAAGGAGATGATCCTTCTATTTATAGTTTTGCAGGCTGGCTGCTCATGCGCGCATGTAGGATGCGCCGGTGTGGGGACGCCACGTGGAGGTTGCTGATGGAGGCGCATGGATGCTGTGCCCTGATCGAGGGGGAGAATTCTTCATACTGCTGTTGTGAGCCGGCACGTAGCAGAGAGAAGATCTTTCCGTTGCTGAAATCTTGGATGAGTTGAGTCAAAGGACACGTGTCGTCGACTCATGGTTTGAAGATCTCGGATTTGGTAGAGAGGAGTGATCTGGTGGGCTGCGCCTTGGATTGGGCGCAGGAGGAGGCTACGGCTCATAACCTTTAGGAGTTACAAACCATTTGGGGCGCATGGCTTTTGGGGCGCATGCAGGCGACTTTTCTTCTGTCTTTCGGGATCAGAGAGCAGTCTGAGGCGCATGGCTTTTGAGGCGCATGCTGATTTAGACGCATGGCCGTAGAGGCGCATGCTGATGGTGGAGTGGCCACGTGGCAGTAGCCGTCGAAATAAAGTCATGATGATGCTGACGTTGTCGACGCTTCATTTTCTGAAAAAGCTGTCGACTGTTCAAACTTTGGGAGGCGTGCTGCCAACTCTGTCAGTTCAGCATTTAATGTTGGTGACGTTCGATGGACAGCTGAGTGGGCGCGTCGGTTGGCATTCTACTCGGTATGGAGATGTGTGGGGGCGCACCCTCTGTAATATGCCGAGTACTGTAGGGCGCGTCTGTGTGATGCGCCTGATGCCGAAGGGCGCGTCCGTGTGATGCGCTGTCTGGCTGGCGCATCGGACATGTCTTTTAATGATGCGGCTGTCTCGCTCTTCGAGTGCTATAAATAGCCGTTTGGCTGAATTCGAGGCGTCCGGTTCATCCATTTAATGTAAGTTCATTGCACGGAATTCGGAGGGCCATCCGCTTGGCGCGTGGGTTTGATCTGCCCGGCCTATAAATAGTGGCATAGAGAGAAGATTTGCTTCTCATTCCCTCACGTACTTCCAATATGAACTTGAACATGCGGGTGCATTCTGTTGACGAAGTGCTCCCGAGGGTGAAGATGAGACGCTGTGTTGTCTTCGATGCACTTGAAGGTGACTGTTACATCCAAAAGACGGAGTCGAGGGCTTTCGAGGCAGGCGGAAGGTGCCTGTTGCATCCAAAGATAGGGATGCTCGGGCCTCGTCTCCGTTGTTCGGGAAGAGCCGTAGATCGAAATGGCGGTGCTAGGCTTTCTCTTCCTTCAAAGTGGGTGTCGCCCACTCTGGTTGTGTTGAGAGCTTCCTTGTGCCATGATTTCGATCACGGTCTTCCTTGGGCTTTGGAGGCTCTTTCGAAGCCTCTCCTGGCCACAGCTTTGTCGTGCTCCTCTCTTCCTTGGTTCCAGCCAGAGGGTTAAATGCTTTGTGGAAGCACTTATCCGGTGATTCTGGCTGGAAGAGCGGTGCATAACTGGGCTCTGCTCGGCCAGGTGAGCCTGGCTGGAAGAATTTGGCTGAAGGGATGCACATAGCTAGGCTGGATGCACATAACTGAGCTGCTGAAGAGATGGCGGGATGCGCCTGGATGGAGGCGCATGGTGATGCTGCGCTTATCTGAAGGCGCATGGTGGCCGCTGGCTGTAGACTTAGAATCTTTCCTTTGTAGAAATTCTCCTTTGTACAACCTTTTCTAGACATGTAATAGACTTTTATATAAAATAAAAAGTCCTTCTTCAAATGTCTATACTTATTGACTTTGCTGTGAAGTTCTTCGTCTGAGTTCTGGCGCATGTAGTGTCTGGCGCATGGGCTTTCTGGTTGTAAAATTCCATGCTTCTACAGAGGCACGTCAAGTCGTCGAAGGACGATATAAAATTGTCGGGGAGGCTGCAGTACCAGTCATACGCCACCCCTTTTAGGGCCCCAACAAAGATGCTGGTGAGGAGCGCATCCTCCTTTGGAAGATGCCCCGTTTGTGACTGAAAGTATGTCAGGTATCAACGCGGAGAGTCCTTCCCATCGTATGGTGTGAGTGTTTGTGGTTTATATTTTGGAGGATAAACCACTTTGTTCTACTCGAGGGGATAAGGCTGGGGAATGCCCATCTTCTGGCGCTCCTCTTGCCTGTTTTTGGACTCGAAGCGCTCCCGCAGGTCCTTGATCATTTCGACCACATCCTCCGTGGAGCTAGGAGTCAGGAAAGGTGGCACTATCTGGAGTGGAGCGTTTGAGGGTTCCGACGTCCGAGGTGCTTCTGTGTCGGAAGGTGCCCGTTGAAGGGGTACACTCGACTCCCCATTAACTCCTGGGTCGGGACCGGTTGAAGGTGTTCTGGTCAAGGCCGACCGAATATCAAACACTGCTTGAGTCAGTGCTTGCATAGAGGCGGAGAGGGTTTTGAGTCCTTCCTATAATGAGTCTATGCGCTGAACAATGTCCTACGGTGGCGCATCAGACTCGGCATCATCCCCAGCCATGTATACTGTCCTGACACGGCCAGGAGTGGATGGATTGGTTGAGGCTTCGCTCTCGGCCTCACTTTCATGTGGGGGAGTCACCTCTCCTTGGCCACCCCCAGCCACATTCTGGAGGTCATTCTCGACGGGCGCATCTGCCAGGGCCTGATTGTCCTCAGCTCCGTCTTGAAGGGCTTCTTCATCTCTATCCCCAGCTGTGTCCTGGGGACATCCTCGTTTCGAGGTGCTTCTGGGAGGCTGACTTCGCCTCGAGGATGAAGATCCGCCGTAGCCGTGCTTTGGACATCTTCGTCTTCGGAAGGAAGCTCAACAAGGGTCTGACTACCCCCACCTTCCTCCAAGAACTTCTTCTTCGATCGAGTGCCTTCGAACACCCCAGAGGTCGAGACTGCTGCCTTGGTTCTCCTTGATTGGCTTTTAGACGAGGAATTGCCGGTCGCCTTCCGAAGAGATGAGGAATTGGAGACCACATTGTATGAAGCAACTCTTAGCTCCTCTTCTGTTGACACCTTCTTCCCAAGGCGATGCCGGAGGGGTGTCGATAACTGCAGTCGCTGGAAGACTGACTGCCTTGGTGGTACTGCCGTCTTGCCACAGCAGTTGATAGTGACCACCGCATAAGTATGCCCCATGGGAGGCTCATCGTGCTTGTTGGTCGACTCTTCTGACCGGCGCTTGTGAGTGATCACATTACGCAGGTCGTTGGAGGAGAGTGCTACCTTCACACCCCCTTCAGGCGCATGGCAAGGCCAAACGTCGGGGCGGACAGGTGAGTGCTGCGCCCCCTGATCTAATACCAAGCATGCATCATGATCAGTAGTGGGGGAACAGCAACATTTGAAGTGACTTGAACGGACCTCAAACGCACAACCAGAGGAGGCGCGGGAGTTCAAGACTACTGAGTTTGCCGCACTCGACTTGGTTATGCACGCAGTAGATGCGCCCAAGTGAGATGAGAACTTTAAAGATCGACTCGTCTTTGGTACCGAAGCACCTGAGTCGACCTTGTACAGCTTGCCATCGGTAGCGCGCGTGATTGTGAGCACGTGCCTCTGGCTTGCTGCTGTCATAGCACGCTTGTGGCGCATGGCCCGTGCCGCCTTGGATTTCTTTGTACTAGCCCGCTGGGGCGCATAGTACTCAGCATCCAAATTCTCCTCGCCATTACAGCGAGTGAGTCTGTCAAAGACAGAGACTTTTTGTGGTACATCAGAGGTGATACGCGGGGCTTTGGCTGCGCCCCTGCTCCGTCGACGCATCTTCCTCGCCTGAGAGGAAGATGACTGGAGAACGTGGTCAGCCATACGTTTCCCCGAGAGATGCACTGCATCAGCGGGCGCACCTTGGTTGCTGAGAATGTCAGCAGGAAGGGAGGGCTGGATTGGTGCATCCCCTTCAGTGGTGGTGCCCGAGGCGTCGACCTTGCGCACCCAGACACGGCGGGTCTTCTTCGGCTTCGGCAGCCGCTTCGAAGGACTCGCGCTTCCTTCAGAAATGAACTCCTCGTACGCCTGTTGATTGAGGCGCACAACCAGCGTCTTGTGGGAGGAGCCCACCTTCACGTCGTCGGCCTGTGATACGACTTTCTCGAAAGAGGAGAAAGAAGTCCCCAACAGAGTCGCCAGCTTGTTTGCCATTAAAATCGTTTGATTGCAAATCTTAATACAAACAGAACAGTGTTACAATATAGGACTTAGATGTAGTCCTAGGAGCACACTTTTGTTTAATCTGGGTCCTAAGTGCCAATGTAGCGAGTGGTAATGCGTTGACTCCGTTGACGGGCTGACGACGGTTATTGGTTTTCTGAAGGTGTAGATTGCTCTGGGTGCTGGAGCTTGTTGAGAGGAGGAAGACGTTGAGTGTCTGTATCTGCCTCTCTGGTGGTATATTTGTTCGTCTCCATCTGTCTGTCCCTCTGTGTGTGTAGGAAGGAAATGGTCCCTCCATTTATAGCAGGGCAGGTTGAATACGCATGCGCACATATGTAGGATGCGCCGGTGCGTGGGGACACCACGTGGAGATTGCTGATGGAGGCGCATGGATGATGCGCCCTACTCGCGGGGTTGAATTCTTTATACTGCTGTTGTGAGCCAGCACGTAGCAGAAGAGAAGATCTTTCTGTTGTTGAAATCTTGGATGAGTTGAGTCAAAGGACATGTGTCGTCGACTCTTGGCTCGGAGATCTCGGATTTGGTGGGGAGATGATTTGGGGGGATGCGCCTTGGATTGGGCACATGATGAGATTTTGGCTCATGACCTTTAGGAGTCACGAGCCGTTCTGGGCGCATGGCTTTTGAGGCGCATGCGAACGACTTTCCTTCTGTCTTTCGGGATCATAGATCAGTCTAGGGCGCATGGCTTTTGAGGCGCATGCAAAGCTTCAACTGGAGACTCTTCTTCTGTCTTTAGGAATCAGTGAAGGGTCTGAGGCGCATGGCTTTTGAGGCGCATGCAGGTTTGGGCGCATGGCCGCGGAGGCGCATGCGGGTGGTCGAGTGGCCACGTGGCAGTAGCCGTCGGGATAGAGTTATGATGATGCTGACGTTGTGGACGCTTCATTTTCTGTAAAAGCTGTCAGCCGTTCAGACTTGGGAAGGCGTGCTGCCAACTCTGTCAGTTCAGCATTTAATGTTGGTGACATTCGATGGACAGCTGAGTGGGCGCGTCGGTTGACGTTCCACTAGGCGTATGGGGACGTATGGGGGCGCATCCCCTGTGATGCGCTCGGTACAGGGCGCATCTGTTTGATGTTTGAAGAGGTGTGATGCGCTGTCCAGCCGGCGCATCCGACACGTCTTTAATGATGCGGCTGTTTCGCTTCTCGAGTGCTTTTAATAGCCGTTTGGCTGAAGTCGAGACGTCTGGTTCATCCATTTAATGTGAGTCCATTGTACGGAATTCGGAGAGCCATCCACTTGGCGCATGGATTTGATCTGCCTGGCCTATAAATAGTGGTATGGAGAGAAGGTTGGTCTCTCATTCCCTCACGTCTTTCCAATATAAACTCGGGTTCTCGGGTGCATTCTGTTGACGAAGTGCTCCCGAGGGTGAAGATGAGACGCCATGTCGTCGTTAATGCTCCTGAAGGTGACTGTTACATCCAAAAGACGGAGTCGAGGGCTTCTGAGGCAGGCGGAAGGTGCCTGTTGCATCCAAAGATAGGGATGCTCGGGCCTCATCTCCGTTGTTCTGGAAGAGCCGTAGATCGTAATGGCGGTGCTAGGCTCTCTCTTCCTTCAAAGTGGGTGTCGCCCACTCTGAAAGCTGCTCCTTTAGCCGTATTTTGATCACGGTCTTCCTTGGCCTTTGGAGGCTCTTTCGAAGCCTCCCCTGGCCACAGATTTGCGGTGCTCTTCTCTTCCTTGGTTCCAGCCAGAGGGTTAAATGCTTTGTGTAATCGAAGCACTTATCAGGTGAGCCTGGCTGGAAGAGCGGCACATAACTGGGCTCCTGCTCGGCCAGGTGAGCCTGGTTGGAAGAGTGGCACATAACTGGGCTGCTGAAGGGATGCACATAACTGAGCTACTGAAGAGATGGTGGGATGCGCCTGGTTAGAGGCGCATGGTATCTGTTGCGCTTAACTGGCAGCGCATGGTGACTGCTGCGCCTATCTGAAGGCGCATGGTGGCCGCTGGCTGTAGACTTAGGATCTTTTCTTTATAGAAATTCTCCTTTGTACAACCTTTTCTAGACATGTAATAGACTTTTATATATAAATGAAAAGTCCTTCTTCAAATGTCTATTGGCTATTGACTTTGCTGTTTGAGTTCTGGCACATGTAATGTCTGGCGCATGGTCTTTCTGGTTGTGAAATTCCATGCTTCTATACCCTGGATCTTCTATAGCCTTGTATATTGATATTTTATTAGATGTTTAACGTCCATTTTATATCCTTACGCCTTTTGCCTTGATAATCACGAATTTACTTGATATGTTTGGAATTGATAATTGAGCATGACGTGAGTGATAGTGACCTGTAGTGGTGCACTCCTGACATGATAACCTGACATGACCTGATAGTGGCCCGTCGTGGCGTACTCCTGACAAGTACACTTGGCATGATAACCTGACATGATTATCTCGAATAGCTGTTGCGACGGCTACCTGATATGACATGACCTGTATAATTAATCTGGACACCGTGGGCGATTGTGCTTGTACAAATGAACCCGTCTTGTCTTGCATCATGTCTAGGACGGGGATCCCTGAGTACCACGGTCAGGGGCACCCACTGAAATCGACTAAGGCTAATAACTAGAATAATCCAGTAGCCATGAAGAGATTTCCCAGCTACAGGCAATCCCGTTATCTGGGCGCCCCACTTGGGATCTGTAGCCTGCCGTCGAGTAGGGCACATTTCCAGCACACTGTCATGTGTTGCACCTTCTAAGTCACCTAAGGGTACATGCATTTCCTGGACGATGTACCCACTTGAATTCAACTCTAAATGCGTCCGGATAGCCTGGATGGTCTGCAGGGCTTGTGGCTGTGGAATAATCTCACTGTATCTTGCTAGTAATTAGGCCTGTGATAACCCTAGTTAGTTAAACTATCAAGCCGTACTCTTTGCTTGGCCGTGATTGATTGGATGGAGTTTAGTCCAGCTTTGTCTCGTCCCGATCCTGTAAAAGGTTATGGCATGACATGATTACTCGTGCTTTACTTAATTCAATATCAAGATTGTTACAAGTCCGGATTTCTTATATTTATCTTGTCGATAAATGGTGAGAATTCTAAGTTCTGTTCAGACGAAGGGTTACAACCCCGGTCCTTGTTTGGTTTACGGGTTGTAACCTGGTTATCTGAATAGTTCCATGGTTATCTCGTCGTATATCATCCTGGTGTATTTTCTTTAATTCCAGTTCTTACTTTTATTTATATCTTGTGCTGATTGCTGGTTTTGGTTCTTAAGTGAAGCCTCCTTTGTGGCACTCGCTCTTTCTGGGGTCTGACCCAGCTGGTTTTGTATGTCCAGATACCAGAGCAGCTCCAGAGGATCTACCGATTTTCTAGCCCGATGGTGAATACCAGGCGTAACCAGGGCAACGAGTGGGTTTATTTTTGCTCTCCCACTCTATTGTAAAATTATTCTTTTGAGGCATTTAGCCGCCGAGCAAGTGTTAGCTCGTGTACATTTTACTTATTGTCTGCCTACGGGCTGTAACATGGTTGGCAACCTAGGGTTGATCATGTATGACTAGACTCTTGCTAGTCCTCACATTTTGTAACGACTAGCTTCATGATCAGCTGAATATGTAATGTTTGGGATGCCTTACTGTTGTATATTTGGTGATCTTACATCTTGTAACTCTATTTACTTGCTTGTGATTGAGACAATAGGCTATTTGATGACCTAAAGAGACTGATGGATTATAGTGAAACCCTCACATATCTAGACAGCCGTGACCGTATAGCGGTGTGGATTCCTTTCCGTTATACGTAGCTGGCTATGTCTGCCCCCGCTCTCTAGTATTCTGGTTCTGGGGCATGACACATGTCTATATTGTACTCCGACTCACTAGCTACATGTTAGCTCTTTATTTATATTAGATATTTCTATTACAGCTTTTTCTTTCTGTTTACATACTGCACTTCTTTCATTACTTGTATCTTACTTTACTGCATGATTATATTTTCTAACCTGCTATAAACTGTTGAGATGTACTGTACTCGCTCCTGTCCTGACTGGACCTGTTGAAAATATTACAGAGGACGAGGAGGAGGCCTGGGAGGATGCCTTCCACGGGACAGCTCTAGCTGAGGACATCACCCCACTGCCTAGATTAGATTAGTTAGGCTTATCTTCCTTGTAGTCATGAGACATGTTTAGCTAGACTTACTCTGAGTTGTATATATTCTTTCATTCTGTATCTGAGACCTTGTACTGCTGGATATTGCTGGGATCATCTTAGACAAATTTTTATCTATTTATTTCCTTGAGTTCTATTTCATATCGTGCTATCTCTTCCTTAGTTGTGATTGAGTTTTACTGCTATGTCACCCCCATTCGGGGAGTATAAACTGTTTAGATATATATTGTTAGATGTTGTGACCTAGGACAGCGTTCTACCGCAGACACTGTGGCGTAGGCTGGGCGTTGTTACGTTCTCGTACCCTCACAGTGGGTGCGGGTCGTGACACGTTTTTAGTGGTGGCCCATGTAGGTCGAGTTTATGTAGTGATATTCGAACTATAGTATCACTACAGCCTGCAGTAGGATTAGGATACATATTTTGAAGGTACTCAATCACAGTTAGGATTCCTTGAAAGATTCTTGGGACGACCCTTGAGAATCTTATTTAAACTTCAATTTGAATCGTTTCCCTTGTTTTGTTGCTCTCACTCCTTGATTATTGAATTTGATTTTGTTGGATCGTTGTTGATTTGATTTTTCTATCGAGATAAATTTTTATGGCCTGATTTACGATATTTTTCTGATAACATATGTCGACGGAAATACAGGGATGGTAAAACGTCTACTTGGTTATTGGACC